>CM070662.1:0-665000 GCA_036346575.1 Dendrocalamus sinicus
TAAACTAAACCCTAAATCCTAAACCCTAAACCCTAAACCCCTAAAACCCTAAACCCTAAACCCTAAACCCTAAACCCTAAAAACCCTAAAACCTAAAACCCTAAACCCTAAACTCCTAAACCCTAAACCCTAAACCCTAAACCCTAAACCCTAAAACTCCTAAACCCTAAACCCTAAACCCTAAACCCTAAACCCTAAAACCCTAAACCCTAAACCCTAAACCCTAAACCCTAAACCCTAAACCCTAAACCAAAACCCTAAACCCTAAACCCTAAACCCTAAACCTAAACCCTAAACCCTAAATTTTAAATTTAAATTTTAAATTTAAACCCTAAAATTTTAAACCCTAAACCCTAAACCCTAAACCCTAAAAACCCTAAACCCTAAACCTTAAATTTTAAATTTAAATTTTAAATTTAAACCCCTAAACCCTAAAAACCTAAACCCTAAAATTTTAAACCCTAAACCCTAAACCCTAAACCCTAAACTCCTAAACCCTAAACCCTAAACCCTAAACCCTAAACCCTAAACCCTAAATTTTAAATTTTAAATTTAAATTTAAACCCTAAACCCTTAAAAAATTTTAAACCCTAAAAACCCTAAACCCTAAACCCTAAACCCTAAAAACCCTAAATTTTAAACCCTAAATTTAAACCCTAAATTTAAACCCTAAACCCTAAAACCCTAAACCCTAAACCCTAAATTTTAAATTTAAATTTAAATTTTAAATTTAAACCCTAAACCCTAAACCTTTAAACCCTAAACCCTAAACTCCTAAACCCTAAACCCTAAATCCTAAACCCTAAACCCTAAACTCCTAAACCCTAAACCCTAAAAACCCTAAACCCTAAACCCTAAACCCTAAATTTAAACCCTAAACCCTAAATTTAAATTTAAATTTTAAACCCTAAACCCTAAACCCTAAACCCTAATTAAACCCTAAACCCTAAACCCTAAACCCTAAACCCTTAAACCCTAAACCCTAAACCCTAAAACCCTAAACCCTAAATTTAAACCCTAAATTTTAAACCCTAAACCCTAAAAATTTTAAATTTAAATTTAAAATTTTAAACCCTAAACCCTTAAAATTTAAATTTAAATTTTAAATTTAAATTTAAATTTTAAATTTTAAATTTAAATTTAAAATTTAAATTTTAAAATTTTAAATTTAAATTTAAATTTTAAATTTAAATTTAAATTTAAATTTTAAATTTTAAATTTAAATTTAAATTTAAATTTAAATTTTAAATTTAAATTTTAAATTTTAAATTTAAAATTTAAAATTTAAATTTTAAATTTAAATTAAATTTAAATTTTAAATTTAAATTTTAAATTTAAATTTAAATTTTAAATTTTAAATTTTAAATTTTAAATTTAAATTTAAATTTTAAATTTTAAATTTTAAATTTTAAATTTAAATTTTAAAATTTAAATTTTAAATTTTAAAATTTAAATTTTAAATTTAAATTTAAATTTAAATTTAAATTTTAAATTTTAAATTTTAAATTTAAATTTAAATTTTAAATTTAAATTTTAAATTTAAATTTTAAATTTAAATTTAAATTTTAAATTTTAAATTTTAAATTTAAATTTAAATTTTAAATTTTAAATTTTAAATTTAAATTTTAAATTTAAATTTTAAATTTAAATTTAAATTTAAATTTAAATTTTAAATTTAAATTTTAATTTTAAAATTTAAATTTTAAATTTAAATTTAAATTTAAATTTAAATTTTAAATTTTAATTTTAAATTTAAATTTTAAATTTTAAATTTTAAATTTTAAATTTAAATTTAAATTAAAATTTAAATTTAAATTTTAAATTTTAAATTTAAATTTTAAATTTAAATTTAAACCCTAAACCCTAAATTTAAACCCTAAACTTTAAATTTAAATTTTAAACCCTAAATTTAAATTTTAAATTTAAATTTTAAATTTTAAATTTTAAATTTAAATTTAAAATTTAAATTTAAATTTTAAATTTTAAACCCTTTAAATTTAAATTTAAATTTAAATTTAAATTTTAAATTTTAAATTTTAAATTTAAATTTAAATTTAAATTTAAATTTTAAATTTAAATTTAAATTTAAATTTAAATTTAAAATTTAAATTTAAATTTAAATTTAAAAATTTAAATTTTAAATTTTAAATTTAAATTTTAAATTTAAATTTTAAATTTAAATTTAAATTTTAAATTTAAATTTTTTTAAATTTAAATTTAAATTTTAAATTTTAAATTTTAAATTTTAAATTTTAAATTTTAAATTTAAATTTTAAATTTTAAATTTAAATTTAAATTTTAAATTTAAATTTAAATTTAAATTTAAATTTTAAATTTAAATTTTAAATTTTAAAATTTAAATTTAAATTTTAAATTTTAAATTTTAAATTTTAAATTTAAATTTAAATTTAAATTTAAAATTTTAATTTTAAATTTTAAATTTAAATTTTAAATTTAAATTTAAATTTAAAATTTTAAATTTTAAATTTAAATTTTAAATTTTAAATTTTAAATTTAAATTTAAATTTTAAATTTTAAATTTAAATTTTAAATTTTAAATTTTAAATTTAAATTTAAATTTTAAATTTTAAATTTAAATTTAAATTTTAAATTTAAATTTAAATTTAAAATTTAAAATTTAAATTTTAAATTTAAATTTAAATTTTAAATTAAAATTTAAATTTAAATTTTAAATTTAAATTTAAATTAAAAATTTTAAATTTTAAATTTTAAATTTTAAATTTTAAACCCTAAACTTTAAATTTAAATTTAAATTTTAAATTTTAAATTTAAATTTAAATTTAAATTTTAAATTTAAATTTTAAATTTAAATTTAAATTTAAATTTAAATTTAAATTTTAAATTTTAAAAATTTAAATTTTAAATTTAAAATTTAAATTTTAAATTTTAAATTTTAAATTTTAAATTTTAAATTTAAATTTTAAATTTTAAATTTTAAATTTAAATTTTAAATTTAAATTTAAATTTTAAATTTTAAATTTAAATTTTAAATTTAAATAAATTAAATTTAAATTTTAAATTTAAATTTTAAATTTAAATTTTAAATTTTAAATTTTAAATTTAAATTTTAAATTTTAAAATTTAAATTTTAAATTTAAATTTTAAATTTAAATTTTTTAAATTTTAAATTTTAAATTTTAAATTTTAAATTTTAATTTTAAATTTTAAATTTTAAATTTAAATTTAAATTTAAATTTTAAATTTTAAATTTAAATTTTAAACCCTTAAATTTTAAATTTAAATTTTAAATTTTAAATTTAAATTTAAATTTTAAATTTAAATTTTAAATTTTAAATTTAAAATTTAAATTTTAAATTTAAATTTTAAATTTAAATTTAAATTTAAATTTTAAATTTAAATTTAAATTTTAAATTTAAATTTAAATTTTAAAATTTAAATTTAAATTTTAAATTTAAATTTAAACTTTAAATTTTAAATTTAAATTTAAATTTAAATTTAAATTTTAAATTTAAATTAAAATTTAAATTTAAATTTTAAATTTAAAATTTAAATTTAAATTTTAAATTTTAAATTTTAAATTTAAATTTTAAATTTTAAATTTTAAATTTAAATTTTAAATTTTAAATTTTAAATTTTAAATTTAAAATTTAAATTTAAATTTAAAATTTAAATTTTAAATTTAAATTTAAATTTTAAATTTAAATTTTAAACCCTAAAAATTTAAATTTTAAATTTTAAATTTTAAATTTTAAATTTTAAACCCTAAAATTTAAATTTAAATTTAAATTTTAAATTTAAACCCTAAACCCTAAACCCTAAACCCTAAACCCTAAACCCTTAAACCCTAAACCCTAAACCCTAAACCCTAAATTTACCCTTAAACCCTAAAAAATTTTAAACCCTAAACCCTAAACCCTAAACCCTAAAATTTAAACCCTAAACCCTAAATTTAAATTTAACTCCTAAATTTTAAACCCTAAATTTTAAATTTTAAATTTAAATTTAAAAAATTTTAAATTTTAAATTTAAATTTTAAATTTTAAATTTTAAATTTAAATTTAAATTTAAATTTAAATTTTAAATTTAAATTTTAAATTTAAATTTAAATTTTAAATTTTAAATTTTAAATTTAAATTTTAAATTTTAAATTTTAAATTTTTAAATTTAAATTTTAAAATTTAAATTTTAAATTTTAAATTTTAAATTTTAAATTTTAAATTTTAAATTTAAATTTAAATTTAAAATTTAAATTTTAAATTTTAAATTTTAAAATTTTTTTAAAATTTAAATTTTAAATTTTAAATTTAAATTTAAATTTTAAATTTTAAATTTAAATTTTAAATTTTAAATTTAAATTTAAATTTAAATTTTAAATTTTAAATTTAAATTTTAAATTTTAAATTTTAAATTTTAAATTTTAAATTTTAAATTTTAAATTTTAAATTTAAATTTTAAATTTTAAAATTTTAAATTTTAAATTTTAAATTTAAATTTTAAATTTAAATTTAAATTTAAATTTAAATTTAAATTTTAAATTTTAAATTTAAAATTTAAATTTAAATTTTAAATTTTAAATTTTAAATTTTTAAAATTTAAATTTTAAATTTTAAATTTTTAAAATTTAAATTTTAAATTTAAATTTTAAATTTTAAATTTAAATTTTAAATTTTAAATTTAAATTTTAAATTTAAATTTAAATTTAAATTTAAATTTTAAATTTTAAATTTTAAATTTAAAATTTTAAATTTTAAATTTAAATTTAAATTTAAAATTTTAAATTTAAATTTAAATTTTAAATTTTAAATTTTAAAAATTTAAATTTTAAACCCTTTTTAAATTTTAAATTTTAAATTTAAATTTAAATTTTAAATTTAAATTTTAAATTTAAATTTTAAATTTAAATTTAAATTTAAATTTAAATTTTAAATTTTAAAATTTAAATTTTAAATTTTAAATTTAAATTTTAAATTTAAAATTTAAATTTTAAATTTAAATTTAAAATTTAAATTTAAATTTTAAATTTAAATTTAAATTTAAATTTAAATTTAAATTTTAAATTTAAATTTAAATTTTAAATTTAAATTTAAATTTTAAATTTTAAATTTAAATTTTAAATTTAAATTTAAATTTAAATTTTAAATTTAAATTTTAAATTTTAAATTTAAAATTTTAAATTTAAATTTAAATTTTAAATTTAAATTTTAAATTTAAATTTAAATTTAAATTTAAATTTAAATTTAAATTTTAAATTTAAATTTAAATTTAAATTTTAAATTTAAATTTTAAATTTTAAATTTAAATTTTAAATTTAAATTTTAAATTTTAAATTTAAAAATTTAAATTTTAAATTTAAATTTAAATTTTAAATTTTAAACCCTAAATTTTAAATTTAAAATTTAAACCCTAAACCCTAAACCCTAAACCCTAAACCCTAAACCCTAAATTTTAAACCCTAAACCCTAAATTTTAAATTTTAAATTTAAACCCTAAACCCTTAAACTTTAAACCCTAAATTTAACCCTAAACCCTAAACCCTAAACCCTAAACCCTAAACCCTAAACCCTAAACCCTAAACCCTAAACCCTAAACCCTAAACCCTAAACCCTAAATTTTAAACCCTAAACCCTAAACCCTAAATTTTAAACCCTAAACCCTAAACCCTAAAACCCTAAATTTAAAATTTAAATTTAAATTTTAAATTTTAAATTTAAATTTTAAATTTAAATTTTAAATTTAAATTTAAATTTTAAATTTAAATTTAAATTTAAATTTAAATTTAAATTTTTAAATTAAATTTTAAATTTAAATTTAAATTTAAATTTAAATTTAAATTTAAATTTAAAATTTAAATTTTAAATTTAAATTTAAATTTAAATTTAAATTTAAATTTTAAATTTAAATTTAAATTTAAATTTAAATTTAAATTTTAAATTTAAATTTTAAATTTAAATTTAAATTTTAATTTTAAATTTAATTTTAAATTTTTTAAATTTAAATTTAAAATTTAAATTTAAATTTAAATTTAAAATTTAAATTTAAATTTTAAATTTTAAATTTAAATTTAAATTTAAATTTAAATTTTAAATTTAAATTTAAATTTAAATTTTAAATTTTAAATTTAAATTTAAATTTAAATTTAAATTTAAAATTTAAATTTTAAATTTAAATTTAAATTTTAAATTTAAATTTTAAATTTTAAATTTAAATTTTAAATTTAAATTTAAATTTAAATTTTAAATTTAAATTTAAATTTTAAATTTTAAATTTTAAATTTTAAATTTAAATTTAAATTTTTTTTAAATTTTAATTTTAAATTTTAAATTTAAATTTTAAAATTTTTTAAATTTTAAATTTAAATTTTTAAATTTTAAATTTTAAATTTTAAATTTAAATTTTAAATAAATTTAAATTTTAAATTTAAATTTTAAATTTAAATTTTAAATTTTAAATTTTAAATTTAAAATTTAAATTTTAAATTTTAAACCCTTTTAAATTTAAAAATTTAAATTTAAATTTAAATTTAAAATTTAAATTTTTTAAAAACCCTAAATTTAAATTTTAAACCCTAAATTTAAATTTAAAACCCTTTTAAATTTAAATTTAAATTTTAAACCCTAAATTTTAAAATTTAAACCCTAAACCCTTTAAACCCTAAACCCTAAACCCTAAACCCTAAACCCTAAACCCTAAACCCTAAATTTAAACCCTAAACCCTAAACCCTAAACCCTAAACCCTAAACCCTAAACCCTAAACCCTAAAAACCCTTTTAAACCCTAAATTTAAAAATTTTAAACCCTAAAACCCTAAATTTTAAATTAAAAAATTAAAATTTAAACCCTTTTTTAAAACCCTAAATTTAAATTTAAATTTAAAATTTAAAAATTTTAAAACCTAAAACCCAAAATTTAAAAATTTTAAATTTAAAATTTAAAATTAAAATTTAAAATTTAAATTTAAATTTAAATTAAAAATTTAAATTTAAATTTAAAAAATTTAAATTTAAATTTAAAAAATTTAAAATTTAAACCCAAAATTTAAATTTAAATTTAAACCCTAAACCCCTAAATTTAAAAAACCCTAAAATTTAAACCCAAACCCTAAAAACCCCAAACCCAAACCCAAACCCCAAACCTAAAAACCCAAAACCCCAACCCAAAACCCTACCCCAAACCCAAAACCCCAAAACCCCAAACCCCAACCCCAAAACCCTAAAACCCCAAAACCCTAAAACCTAAACCCTAAACCCCTAAACCCAAAACCCAAAACCCCAAACCCAAAAC
The DNA here is from genome assembly GCA_036346575.1 of Dendrocalamus sinicus. Taxonomy (NCBI): domain Eukaryota; kingdom Viridiplantae; phylum Streptophyta; class Magnoliopsida; order Poales; family Poaceae; genus Dendrocalamus; species Dendrocalamus sinicus. Next base: position 7,264 of record CM070662.1, read on the forward strand.
CCAAAACCCTAAACCCTAAACCCAAACCCCAAAACCCAAAACCCAAAACCCAAACCCCAAAACCCAAAACCCAAAACCCAAAACCCAAAAAAACCCTAAAACCCAAAACCCCAAACCCCAAACCCCAAACCCTAATAACCCTAAACCTTAAACCTAAACCCCTAACCCAACCCCAAACCCCAACCCCCAACCCCAAAACCCCCCAACCCCCAACCCCCAACCCCAAAACCCCAACCCCTAACCCCAAAACCCCCAACCCCCAACCCCTAACCCTAAACCCTAAACCCTAACCCCTAAACCCCAACCCCTAAACCCTAAACCCTAACCCCTAAACCTAAATCCTAACCCATCCTAGCCCCTAAACCCCTAACCCCAAACCCAAACCCAAACCTTAAACCCAAACCCAAACCCTAAACCCTAAACCCTAATTAACAGTATTCCATTGTAGCCCACTGGGGCAATATCCAATCTGTAGACATGGAACATGTGAGCCAAAGATAATACGCTACTAAATATAGGCTAAATATAAGGCTAACAGCCTTGTGCTCTTAAAAAATTCAAGATATCACAGCTCCAACTCACATATTATAAAATATTTACTATCATTTTGTATCATCACGGCTAGATATTATGAGAGAGAACACTATGAAAGCTTCAAGCAACAAAATAAGAGCAACATACCCCCAATTTGGATGAGACCACTGAATTGCACAGGTACACTTGTTGACTCACAAAATAGCATACATATATAACATAGAAAAACATGTATAACAAAAATAACTAGAGAAAATTCCTTATTTGGGAAAGACAATTAGGGACATGACACAACAATTTTAAGTTTTGGGAAGCAGGCATTGAACATCTTTCAACTCAAGAAGTCTGCATGTCAGTCTTAAAAAGGAAACTTTAGTTTGGTAAAATCACCTTAACACGTTCTGCATCTGGGAGGGGTCTTGAGTGAATGTCAGAATTCAGCGATTCTTGCGACAAAATCAATTACAGGTAATGGCTCAATGAAAGCGGTCGCTGACATATCTGAAAAAGCACAAAAAATTAGGAGAAATAAATGCAATTTATCTCAAATGGAGCAGGCAAATGCAATGTAATAAAATCACACAAAACATAATACGATATGACAATTATACTCATTTCTTTTTGCTCATGCACTACTGGACAAAAGAACTTGAACTATGTTTAGTAAAATGGCTAGGTGCGTGTGCACGCACACGTGTGTGTTTTTAGATAAAATGCTATGCCCGGCTTTTATTGAAAGCACAAAGCATACAAGGTTTCAAAGAAGGTTAACATAGGGGGTTACCCTACACAATTCACACCTGACATGCTCAAACAAGAGCCAAAAGGACACCACCTCACAAGCGAGCTGTAAAGCGAAAGCTAATTAACCAGCAAAGACAAAGTTTTCGTAAAACTAGAAGTAACATGAACAAGACAGTAAAGGTCCAAAATAATGTGTGTGTGTGTGTGAGAGAGAGAGAGAGACTTTACCAATATTGGTGACAAGCCCATCCGAGTAGGTCGGATGCTCTGGTAAAATCCACGCCGACTTTCTAATCCCTCACCAAGGGTCGCTCCCGCCCAAGTTCGGTGAAAAGAACGATCATCCAAATGGAGCATATCTGTGACAACAATTTGAGAGAAATCAATCTCCATTTCTTAAATGGTCATTAATTATAAGCGGCACGAACGTCATTGCTACCGTCTTTCAAGGCGGCTCTTGCGACCAATATCAAGAACTTGTAATGCCTCTTGAGGAGCTTCACGCTGGCTCGACTAAAAACAACAAGGCGGTGAAGGTCGGCTCTTGCGGCAAATTTAATTACTACCTTAAAATTCCTATGCCGCCTAAATCAAAAGAAAGCAAATAATTAGGAACATTGAAAACATAAGCAAATAATTCGGGAACATTGAAAACATAATGGCACTTTTGTACATGCTGGGAAAACATATTGATGAGAAAAGGTGAATAACAAACCTCTCGTAACAGAGCCATCATCATCATCATCAACTAAAGTGATTTGAAATTCTTGTGAAGTAAAAGGCAATGGACCAGTGTGTATAAGCTCTTCCTACCATCATAGGTGTGACCTCCCACCCAAATAAGATGCCTTATACTGATTTACCACTCATGGATCACACTCTGCTAACAATACGTGATGTAACTTCCGAGTGATCGATACTGTCCATTATCATATTAGGACACATAACACAACCTTCGCAAGACAGGAAAAAACATGTAGGTCACAAGAGAGTGTCTTGCTAGAACAAACCAACGCACATCATAATCGATGAAGATCCTTGTTTGGCGGCTCGGCCAAGAAATGATTGCCCTTCACTAAACACGGTGCCAATGCTGCCTTCCCGGCGCAGAGGAAACCTAATTGACTTCTTTGGGCGATGGAATTGCGGCGCAACCTCGGCTCGTCTTTGGCCTCGGCATGCACCGGCACTTCTTTGTCTTTGCTCTCGAAACTCGCGATCGAGCTGCTGGTGGTGGCTCTGAAGGGCCGCTGCATTGGTGAAGCTTGAGGAAGCTCATGTGGAGCTTCCATTGCTTAGCGCAGCTCGGGAGCTAGAGGGCTTGATGATCCGGTGGCGCATGTGCCAGCCCCACGCCCACTTCTACCGCCAACACCGGAATTGTTAGGGCGCATTCCACCACGGCCTGTCCCCGCGTGCATAGTCTCGGCCACGACCCCTTGGCCGCTGCTGCAGCAGCATGGGCCCCACCCTCGAGATGGGCGCGGACCACCTCGCCCTTGGTTCCCTCCACGACCTCCTTGCGGTGCCTGCTGAGCATACGGGCCACCACCACCATGAACACGACCACCTCGCCCAGAGCCTCCTCTTCCACCAGGTTCTGGAGCCTGTGAGCCCTCACCAATACCACGATGCTGTCTTGCCCTCCTTGACCCCATGCGAGGGACTGCAAAAGATGAGTGAGTTTTTTTTATCTTTGGGGCGGGTCAGATAGAATTCTTTGCTCATAAGCATGTAAAAACGCAAAACATTTCCCGGTTGACAGGAAATCGAGTCGATGATTACCTTTCCCGGTTGAGCTGTGAGTTTCTTCTCAAATCTTGTTATCTCGCGCTAGCAACAAGCCGTAGCAAGGAGAAGAGCTAGCATGAGTAGTGGCTGGAGAGGAGGGGGGGTCAGGGGGAGGTAGTGGAGCTGGAGCCTAGAGAGCGCTACCACTAGTAGCAGCAGCAGCAGCAGCAGTGGTGAGTGCACCGAGCGAGCGCAGTGGCGGAGTGAGTGGCCTGTGGGCCCCCATGCTGTGTGGGATTGGGTTTGGAAGGGGAAAAAGAGAGGAACTGGGGGTTGTTGTTGATGTCGTGCTCAATGTTCCCTCTTCTCTTCTAGGCCGTCTTGGTGTAGCCTTATCCCATTGCTGTGCTGTGCAGTCTAGAATGTCTTGCTGTCCCTTACTGTGCGGTGTAGCCTGTATGTGGATATTTTGTGATGGTTGGCTGGTTTTCTAGTCCTTGATCATACGATTGCGAGAGTGTTGATTAGCCTTTGAATAGTTAAGATATATCTGTGAATGGATTTCTGTCTGAAATTAACCTTTAGAATCTGATGGTAATTTCTTCTTTTATTTTTTTCTTTTGTTTAGTCTTTTTCGGTTTCTTTACATTTGTTCTTCTCTCATTTGAAACTGCAGCTATTTTGGAAATCAAATAAGTAGTAATTGTTGTAGGCAATGATATGCATAAAGTTTATATTCTCTGTAGTTTCTGGGTAATCGGAAATGTGTGAGTTGCTTCTACTATAATTTTATTTTTACCCTTGATGTAATAACTATATTCTCCGTAATGGACTGTACAATTATAGATTTGAGTTGTAATATTTTTATTTGACTTAATGTAAATTTTAATTGACGCCGGATGTATGTAATTGATTTACTTGTAATTAACTAACTGATGTACTAGGGTTTGAGTTGAACGCTTTCGCTTGTCGCGTCATTAAATTTTATTTCTCACTCTAGTCTATAAAAATTAGTTTTCATCCTCGTCGATAGAATTGCGAAAGTAATGTATTTGTTTATCGCTCACCTATTTCAATTTAGATGGATACACAGAAAAGTTAAAATCCCATGTATTTTAGATCATTAGTTACGGAACTAATGCCTCTTAACATCGTAACTCGCCAAGTTAATCAAAAATGCGTGCGTTACATTCTCCCCTTCTTAAAAATAATTTCGTCCCTGAAATCAGAACTGACTCAAAGGATTGGGGTAGGTGTTTGCGCGACTCCTTTACTCGGTGCAAGGTTACTAAATTTTTGTAATAAATTAAATTTTCTTTTTCTCTTTTTTGTTAATTAATTAGGTGGTACTGGATTTGTAGTACCAATTGTGGGTGGAGTACGGGTTGTACCAGCGATGACATTTGTTGCTTCTCTCAACTGCTTAGTTACCACATAATCCAATCGAGTTGGTCCTCCCATTAGTTTTGCACCTCCTGCTCCTCACTGTCGTGTTCGTAGGTCCTTGTTCTCATTCTATGGGTGAATTTTGCATTCGAGTTTGTATTTGTAGTAGTTTAGCTGGTCGTATAAGAGGTCCAACTAATTTGATAGGGTAAGGACAATTTGCCTGGTGATGTCCTCCTTGTTCGCAGTTAAAGCACACACCAGTTCTTGTCTTGCAATCTTTGGTCAGGTGTCCTTTTTCACATTTGGCACACTGATTTGCATGTGTTGTTGGGTTAGTGGGGCAGGTTGAGGTGTTTAGGGATTAGGGATTTAGAACTACACGTCAAAATGAACTATTTACCTCCCAAAGGTGCAAGGAGTCCCCAAATGATAATTCACGCCAAAACAATACCATGAACATGCGGAATGCAAAGACATAGTCACCCCCGCCAAGTGTTTATGTGTTTAAGAGTCAACAAGAACTAATTGGAGAGTGTAATAATAGCAAATGCATATGCATGATAGCTATTTGACGGATATACAAGTCCTCATTGCGTACCTAGGTGGTCATGTAACTTTGGGTCGAGCACCTGAGTGATAAAAGCAAGGTGATGAAGTTGGTTCTCCACCCCAACAGATTGTTGTGTGCATCTGAAATTCCCTCACTTCAAAATTATAAAAGGGAAGTGATTAATGAAATTAGAAGAAACATGTCATGTCAAAGACTGATGGAGAAACAGTGTACACCATTATACGCATCAACCTCTCAAAGCACCAAAATGCATCTGCTTCATCATTGAGTAGCACTATCATCGGTGAGCATAAATCCCTCATTCTTGTTTGAGATGTGAAAAATACATATGTAAGAATATTTTTGAACAATAAATAAGCCTTTTGTGCAAGTAAGTGGCATCCACCTTGACAATAACCAACTTCTTTGTCGATCCACTCATTCACAGCTAGAATATCCCATAACCTCAAAAAATTTTCTTACCCATAACCTCGAAAGATTTTCTTTCTTCTCATAAAATACCATGGAGCGGTCAGTGCGTAGTACATCTAGGCCTATTATGCCCCCACCCCACACCCCCAAACAAATCATAAGAAACAGCACAATGGAATAACGACAGGTAATAGGAACACATAATCGATGCTTAGACCTTATCGATTTGATGTAACGTAAGCTTCCACTCAATAATTTGTTTATCCGTCACACAGTTTACGGACTCATCTACCTCATTTCCATTCCTGCTGCCGGTTGAACTACCTTACAATGTGTTCTGGTTTGAATTAGCTTCGAGTAAAACCAAAGGATCCTTAATAGGCATGCCATCCTCAGGTATAATTGGGGCTGTGATAATTTTACCACTACCAACATGAGAATCCATCTCTTTGCATTCTTCCTTCCATCTAGCATACTAACAAGATTTTGGGAAGATACATGGGTAGGCAACCGTCCATTCAAAGACCTTTATCCCACACTGTATAATATTACAAATCGGCCGCATGATACAGTGGCCAATATTATGAGATCAATACCACTGAATATTTCTTTTCGAAGAGCTCTGGTGGGGGATAGACTCGATGAATGGGAAGACTTAGTAGCCAAGATTACTCATATCACTTTAACTGACGAGAGAGATTTGTTTAATTGGAGCTTACATAACAATGGTCAATTTACGGTCCATTCTATGTATCTTCACTTGATAAATCAGAATACGCCCTTCTCTCATAAATTGATTTGGAAGTTAAAAATTCCTCTAAAAATCAAGATTTTCCTTTGGTATCTCCAGCGGGGGGTAATTTTAACAATGGACAATCTAATTAAGAGGGATTGGAAAGGCAGTCAAAAGTGTTGTTTTTGTAATTATAACGAAACAATTAAACATCTTTTCTTTGATTATCATCATGCCAAGACAATTTGGAGGACTATCCATATAGCTACTGGGTTAACACCTCCCAGCCCTGTATCCCACATGTTAGGGAGTTGGCTATCAAATTTCGAGTCAAAAGACAAGAAATATATTTTGGTTGGGGTAGCCGCTTTATGTTGGGCAATATGGAGATGTCGTAATGATCTAATCTTTGCCAATTGCACTTATACATCTTTTATGCAGGCTATTTTCAGGGGAACGTACTGGCTGCGGTTTTGGGCACTGCTGCAGCGTGATGATGAAACAAAGGAGTCTATCCAGCTAGCGAGAGAAAAATTAGAGACCATTGCGTTGGAGTTGTTTGCTTCCCATGGATGGAAATTTAATAATAGACTCTGTAATGCATAATTTTTGCATTCTTTGTTTCCCTAATTCATCAGCAATGGTGTTGAAATCTATGTAATAATGTAAACGCTGTGTGCGGAAACGCAGAAGCGGGAAGTCTTATTTCTTCCATTTTCTAAAAAAAATCTAGCATAATGTATTCTGCATAGGTCACATGTTAAAATTTCGAGGCTAAATGGATAAAAAGTTCCACGAGTACTACTTAATTCTTGGCAATCAAAATCAATATAATATGAAGAGCCTAAGAAAAAGGAACTGCAATTCTTATACATACTGGTAATAACCATCTTCCAGGTTGTAGTGGACGTGATAAAGAGAGTCACTAGCAAGTAGCAACTAGCAAGTAGTAAAGGTGACAGACTTGATCTATGACATGAAATATTGCTACCCTTTTGTGATTGCAAGCACACTAAAAAGAGGCTTTCTTGGCAAAGACCGAGCCAGATGGAGCGTATATGTCAAACAAACTTGTTGAAGTTACCTATCGTAATATTACACATAATGGGTGAACACATAGCACCTTTTAATTTCAGACAGAAGTGTGAACAGAGACCTTGTCACCGGTCTAGCTTATAGGTAGCATGTAGTATTCACTTGATGTAATTTGTACGAAAAGAAAAAAATACACAACAAAATTATAGAAAGTTCAGTACCTTCCTCTCTGCCTAATCCGGTCCCGCTCATCAAAGGTGCTCCCAGGATCAAAACAGCCAAGTAAAAACTCCCAAACCTCTCCCTAATTGTAGGATGTACACCCTAACAGAGATAGAGAAATCATTATATTCGTTAAGGTTTTTACACATCAGGAGGAATGCTTTTCAAACGAGGGATCTTTTACCCCTCTCTGTATCCGGTTTAGAACTGAAGCAACATCTAGATAGCCTTCACGCGTAAATGCCGCATGCCATTTTCGAACACTCAATGTTTTGCCAGCCTGAAATGAAGAAACGGAGAGGATGAAATCACTCGGCGTGAGAAGAAAAGGAATTGATTTTATTGCTCAGCAAGAGAAGAGACCAGATCGCTCCGAGAATAACAGAAAGGGTAAATCCTTACATCAGTTGGATAAAAATAATAAGGTTCTTTTATTTGAACGTTGCAACGCCTGCAAAAATCAGGATTTAGACCGGTTAGCGGCCACTGAAGTGTATAATCGAGCACTAATGTTTAGACTTTGTTATGGCATTGTTGTGACAAATAATGGCCCACACATCAAATGGAGGCATGTTTATGTAGAGGATTTCTAGGACTGATACAAGGACTCCTAGCCGCAATAGAGAAGGGATTATATTAGTTTTGACTTTTGATAGAAGAAATCCCTCCATTGCCCACCGATCAAACAAAACCAGCCACCACATAGACCGATCGGGAGCCCAATCTCACGTCCCGAGTTCTCCAGAGTCCAGACTCGACTACTGCACGCGTTGAGGCCACCTCCGCTCATGTGGAGGTCACCATTACCGCTTGCGACAAGGCTGTCCAAAGATGCCCGAGCCCTTGCGCCGCGCCACTGCCCTCGTGCGGTTACACCGAGTCCATGCTCTTCAGCTGCGTTTCTGTCTGCCTCGTGCCGCCAGGGTTCCGCCAGCCTCTCTTGTCGTCACCGCTTGCCGCTTAGGGTTTGGATTCCCGGTACTGCCGACGCCAACACCGTACCGAGGCTGTTCTTGGGATTGGGTGGGATGTGTAGGTGACGGCAGTTCTTGCAAGGCGTCCAATTTAGGTGCGGGAAAGGAGAGGCGTGCGCTGTCGACGGGTCGTGTACCTGAAGGCCGGAGCTTTCCAGGCAACGCCGACGACCTGTGCGCCGCTGCCCTCGGTGACTAGTGACCGCCGCCGCCAGTCTGCAGCGGAAGAGCCCGCCTTGGCCGTCGCCACCACGATTCTTTTCTAGAGGGAGGCAGAGAGCTGGGGCGCGACTGGGTGTGGGCATGGGTGGAGGCAGAAGCCGTGTTTGGTTGAGAATTGGGAAGAAGAAGTTGGGGAGGAGAAGAATTCTTGGATCTGGAAGGCGAAGGCGAGGGGACGATATTAATTCGGGAAGAGGAAGAGGACGAGGCGGCTGCATTTCACATCGCATGGATAGAGGTGGAAATGGATCGTCGATGGTCTCAAATACGAATACGAATTCATATTTTTAAAATAAATATAAATTCGAATATTTTTAAATACGGATATGAATATTCTCGAATATGAATATAGATATTTTTGAATATGGATTTTCTCGGATACGAATATCGAATAAAACGGATTCCTAGCGGTTTTGCCGATTTTTCACCAGTTTTTGACCGGTTACCGGTTTTAAACAGCCTAAATTCAAATTTTGAATCACAAATTTCGTATGGATTTTTCATGGGTTCTAGAAACGGATCGAATACGAATCGAATAGTATCGAATACAAATACAGATACGAATATTCTCGAATACGAATACGGATATTCTCAAATACGGATACGGATATTCTCAAATATGAATACGAACATTTTTTAATACGGATTTTACTTACCACATTCACGTTTTCTCGGATACAAATATCGGATAAAACGAATTATCCGTTACCGTTTTCCACCCGCATGGACTCTGCCACCTTGTGAATGTAACGGATCTTTTTTTGTCCTTAAGGCGCCTTCTCTCTCAATCTCTCCAACGTGCGCATCTCTAGTAATATTTCTTAGCCACTTTTTTAAGTATATTAAATAAGTAAAATTCTACGTAAATAAAAAAGAAGGTAAAGATAAAAAACCCTGATTTCTAGCGTATCTCTAGTAATATGATCTTAGTTGTCTTTTAGCTATATTACATAAGTAAAATTTTATATAGAGGAGAGAAGGTAAGGAGAGAAATAATGTATTATTTCTTATGCATGAAATGACTTGATCCCGCAAACCAACACAAATAGTGAATGGATATAAGGCAGGAAGTTATAGTAAAAAATAATATAAAATAGTTAAATGAATAATTTACTGTTAAAAATATTGCATCTAGTGCTATTTTTAGATAAGGTGAAAGTCTTAAAAACAACTTTAAACGATAGGCTATTGTACATGCCCTTAGTTGCTTGAGTTGTTTTCCGCGAGTCTCACTATCGTTGTCTAAATGGTAAAGTATTAAATTAATATGCGCTATGTAATTCTTAAATTATTGCCAACATAAAGAAATTAATGATAAGAGAACTTTTTTGTATGCCATTGAGACTTGTCCATTTCTTGCCCTTTTTTTGTGTGTATGCCATTGGTTTAGTTGGATCTCTTGCCCTATACCATTTTCAGCCAGTGAGCTGGTTCGATTGAGGAGTTGTGTTGTGACCATTGATCCGGAAGAAAATGTTGATTAGGGATCAACTCCACACGGATCTGCCTACCGCTAGATACCAATTGCCGCTGCCAAGCTTCGCCGGCCCCTACTACGCTGCTGTCGTGGATCCGAAGGGGCCGTCCTCGCCGCTTGGAGCCCCTGTGATGCTGCCACCGCCGCCCGGAGCCCCTGCGGTGCAACCACCGCCGCTGCCCCTTGGATGTCTGAAATGATGTGTCTCTTCGATGTGTGAACTCATGTGTATTTTTGTAGTAAGACCTATTGTTATGTCCAGCAAAACTTAAAAGACTGGATGTTATACATACATAGTCAGGATTAGATGTAGCTTGGATGTATGCATGGATGTTTTTGCTTGAATGAAACATGCATTTGGTTGGATGGATATCCCTTTGTTTGATGTTTATGTATGGCTATAACGTCTCACCTACTAATGTGGATGTTCGTTTATGTATGGATGTTTTAGTACAAGGCTTTACCAGTACAAGCACTTCTAAGATACTTTGATATAGTTAATCAAAATGCATTAGAGAAAAAAAAAAGTTTCACCACTGCGCACATGCTGAGGGTAACATGGTCACCAACTGAGCCCTATCCGTATTGCATGCTCATCCTATTGAAAATGGCATGGGGCAACAAATCCAAAAAATGGGAGTATATAGGCATCACCCGGATGTTTTCTTTTTAATTATCATCCAAATTTGTGACCTTTGGATTAAAGATCAAGATGCTTTTGTTTTTAAATGGGGGAGATTTTTTTCAAGAGAGAGAGGGTAGAATTCAAGGGGAGGGAGGAGAATTCATGGTCATTCGATCTCTAATCCAATAGTCTTAAATTTGAATGATAGTTAAGAAGAAAACATCCAGATGACGTTTAACAAAACCCCCCAAAAAATATGGCACAGACAAGAAATGCACAAGTCTTAGTGGAATTAAAAAAATTCTCAGACACGGCCACTAGCGACGAAGACGAAGACCAAGCCCATCTTGGGTACACACCACTTAGGGAAACTAAAGAAACTTAATCTACATCTACGTGCAGAAGTAATAGATGGGTGGGTCTGGGTCCCCTCCCCGCATGCCGCCTCGCCGTCACCAGAGTGATCTACCAAAAAATGAAGAAGAGGAAGGGCCTGGGTCGGGCGGATAACATGAGGTAGGAGTGGGCTCTTTTACTCAACTACCTCACGATCTTGGTTCTCAGAGGAGGAGCTACAAATTTGGAATAAATCCATTTTTAGTTTCTCAACTTATATCCTAAGTTCGATTTACACTCTTAATTATGAAACTATTTATTTTACACTCCTCGACTATCAAAACTAGAGCAAATCACCCTCACCCTAAACCACCCCAATTTTAAATGACATGGCGCTTATGCGGCGGTGGTTTTTGACACATAAACCTATTTTTTTATATATGACAGCCATGTGTACAAGTTTCTTTCTCTCTCTCTGGATTTTTGGGACCTCAAGCTAGAGAATGTCCTCGTCCGCGCCGACGGCCACATCATGGTCACCAATTTTGAACTCACCCTCAAGTGCGACCCCATGGCCTGACTCTGGCACACGTCATCTCGGACCCCATCTCCCTCACCGGCCACTCCTCGACGTAGTCACCATGCATCATCCTGTCCTGCAATGTCCTCACCATGTCATGCTTCCAACTATTCCCTAGTCGTGGCCACCTGCATCAGCGCCACAAGAAGCCCTCGAGTGGTGGTAATAGTAGCCTCCCCACCGGTGGGCTCGACCTGGAGTTTGTGGGCAAGCTGGTGGAGCTCCAGTCAATGTCGTTCATTGGGACGCACAAGTAAAGTAAAGAAGATAGATGTTTGTGGTGAACACACAAAAATGTTGGTAGGTTTCAAGTCGATCATCGGAAGGAAACGATGGTGTGAATTGGTGGAGCTTAAAGGAGTAGATTGACTAGAACGATGAATTAATTGATTCTTGTAGAAATAGGAAGTGTGAAAATAATTAATGGATTATAACATTGATAAATTGTATCATTACTGGGAGATGTTTACCATAGTAGAATAATATAATATGATCGAATACTAGATGGATTACTTGAATTTTTGAGAAATTGGAGATGTGATAACAACTATCGGAATATAGACTTGATTAATAACATTATTCCCGGAGGATATTTATAATAATACATCAGTTTGGAGGTAGATAGTAAAGAGTTAGGTTGGATAGTGGAGGTGCAATTTATGATTTTGAATCAATAACACAAGATTGGACTATTAGGAAGTCATGATACAAAAGATATCAGTGGATCTAAAATAAAGGATACTAGATTTTCATTAGAATGAAGAGCTAATTAAATTGGCAAATAACGAACCTGAGATTGGATTTATAAATTTGTGGTGGAAATTCAGACTTATATAAGAATTTGATAACCCTGATTCGATTAATAAAATTATGGATGATGCAATTGGAATTATATGATCGGTGGATTAAAATAAATAATCACACTCGCTATTTGGAGTTTTAGATAGTAATAATACCATGACTAAGTAATGAAAGAAGATAGTGTAGGTATAATTTGCAAAAGTGAAAGTTATATTATCAAGGCTATTGAATTCTAAGCCCTATGTATAAAAATAATGTGGGAGTGAATTAGTTCATTGATTGATATTTGAATATCGGAAGTGATTAGAATACCTTGGCAAAAAAAAGGAGAAAAGAACTCCCTTTTAAAAAAAATGATAATACGAGAGTGAGTATTGATATCAATCAAATTACGTCTGAATACTTTCCTCTTCATTCTATTGATTTCAAAAGGAAAATTTTGTTCCCCTCCTCTTACCCTTACTCCAAAATTTAATATTAGGAACATCGAAGATGTTCATGAAGATAAGATGGTCTCGTTTTAAATGGACTATGTATATGAACCATGCGCCCTCTTGTGTGTGCTCCCTCGAATAGACGTTGTACTGTCACAAGATTTTACTTGGACCCTGTGCACTACATTCTTGCCGTCGGGTGTTACATTTCGCAGTTACAGGAAAAGATTGTTTTAAAAGAAACTTGTGCGATTTGTGTGCCACTCCAGCTTCTGGGGTATGCTCTTCTAAATTTAGTTGGCTATAGATGAAAATCCCCACGAATCTTTCCCTTACCTTATGCTATTCCCTCTCGCCCCCTTTTGCTGAAAACCCCATCGGATCCACAAAAGCATAATAACGGATAACCCAAAACCAAGGCAATCCAGAAGAAGTGAAGACTAATTCAATATTTAGGGAAAACAACAGCACTATGAAGATGACTGAAAGCCTCAACCTACACTAGGACCAAGATTCGAGTCACTATCTTGCCGTTATTTCCTACTTATCAATACAAAGGGCCCATAGACCAAATCCTCACCAATCAGGCGCAATGGCTAAGATCAAGACGATCACCACTAGTAGAAGTAGAAAAAAAGGGAGAAGACCCATAGTGTGACTCACCATAAACTACCGCCAAACCCTAGTCTGCAAGGGATACTAAAAAGGAGCCATCACAATGGAAGTAATCATAATACTACACCGAGCAGACCCCTACTTCGTGAAGAGATTGTAACATCCCGAAAACTTGATTTTGGAAACGTATAGCCCTTGAATTATTTTGAAAAATATTTTCTCGATATTTGGATTCTAACGGATTTATCTTGAATTTTGGTTGAGGTTCCAATGATTAAAGACTTTATGGAAAATAAAACAAATAGAAAGTCAAGAAGGAAATATGAAAATAATAGAAATTTATATTTAAAAATCAAATATGAAAAGATGATCCATCAAAAGGGATAGGTGCAATTTGAATCCAAAAATTTTAAAATGCATTATGGACTTAGCAATAAAAATAATATCAAGAAAAGGTAAATGAATAAAATATATATATACACACACACACATGCACCATACTAAATAAATACAAAGATGAGTTGAGCAATAAAGAAATAAAATAAGTGAGTAAATGAGTAAATAAGCAAATGAATAAAAATACGAAAACTGATATATATATATACACATGAGTGTATATGCATATATAAATAAATAAATAAATAAAAAGAGGTTTCGACCTAGCCGGATTGGCCCGGCCCATCTCTCTTTCTTCTCCATTCGCTTCGGCGAAGCCGAAGCCTCGCTGTCGCTGCTCGCCTTTGCTCGCCGCGCCCAGCAAACCCCGCCGACCGCTGTTGCCCACGGTCTCCACTGCCCCGCCCACAGCTTCTTTGTACTGTCGCGTCACCTTGGCCAACGCACCAGGAAAACCGCCACCGCACACAGTTCTTCTGCCACTGCCCACAGTATCTCCGACCGCCCATAGCTCCCTACCCGTCGTGTCTGCCTCAGCCCATGCGGCACAATGTCTGCTGCCTCTGCACTGTGATGTCACACCCGTATCCGCCCTCAATGCCATCGTAGGTGCCGTTCTGTCACTGCCACTTGACAACAACATGACCGAACGACCGCCCGCCTGTCGCCAGCCCTCCCAGAATGGACCTCCATTGACACCGCCACACTCCGCTCTGTCTTCCACCTCCACGAATTGGTCTCCTGTGCACTGTAGCTCGCCGGCGTCGCCTTTTTCCCCAATTCCGGTCGGTGAGCAATCCGCCACTCGGCGCCACCATGGTCTGATTCCTCCTCACTGAAGCATCCCCAGAGCACCGTGACACCATTCCTCACCTCTGCAGGACATCTAGTCGCCTCTGCTTCACCCGCCACGTACGCCACCTCCGCCCATCACCATTGCACACCGCCGGCTCGCCACCGCCTTCCCCAAGCTTCTCCGACCCCCGAGGTAGTCTTCTAACCTCGTCGAGATGCTTCCCCAGCCCGCAATTAAACTCTAATGCCATGTATCGCCACGCCCACCGTTCCCCTGTTCCGCCGCCACCCCGGCCGCCGCCGCCAACGCCCACCAAATTGGCGGTGAGACTCGCCACGGTAGCGCGGCGTGAGCAACCCATTTTAGGGATGCTCACGTCCAGCCGCCGCTTCCTCCGCCGGCGGCGAGCTCGCCGTTCCTTAGCCAGAGGAAGGAGACGAACAGTAGCGACGGTTAAAATGGTTAAGTATAATTAATGGCGAGTCATTAAATCTAAATGTGATTAATTAATGCAAATCCCTCACTGACATGTGGGCCCTGCCTCTTTAAGTAAAACAGTGACCGGCCCCACCTGTCATAGACACAGAGGAAAGGAAATAAAAATAAAAAGGAAAATTTAAAAACCTGCTGTGGGTCCCACCTGTCAGATTTTGATTATTTTCAGATTTATTTAAACTGAGAACTTTAAAAGGGCATAACTTATTAATTTTAACTCCAAATGGAGTCAAACAAATTTCTAAATTCAACCTCTATCCATTGGAACTGAAACCATAATTTTTGAAGCTCATTTGAATTTTTTGTGAGAGGTTGTTTGGTTTGCTAATTTTTATCTAAGTCGTTGTAGGGTTATCGGGCCAGTCTGGGGATTTTTATTTTTCAGAGCTCATTTGGCCGAAAGCGTGACCTATAGCTCACGATTTTCAGCTTTTCTAGTCGTGCCAGGGTTACCGGAGCATTCCGACGATTTTTGTTTCTCGGGGCAGATCTGGTCGAAAGCGTGACCTATAGCTCACGATTTTCAGCTTTTCTAGTCGTTCCGTGGTTACCGGAGCAGTCCGGGTATTTTTATATTTTGGAACACATTTGGCCAAAAACGTGACCTGTAGCTCACGATTTTCAGCTTTTCTAGTCGTTCTAAGGTTACCGGAGCAGTCCAGGTATTTTTATTTTTCGGAGCACATTTGGCCGAAAGGCTGATCTATAGCTCATGATTTTCAGCTTTTCTAGTCATTCCAGGGTTACCGGCGTAGTCTGGGTATTTCTATATTTTGGAGCAGATTTGGCCGAAAACATGACCTATAGCTCACGATTTTCAGCTTTTGTTGTCGTTGTAGGGTTATCGGGCTAGTCTGAGGATTTTTATTTTTCGGAGCACATTTGGCCGAAAGCGTAGCTCACAATTTTCAGCTTTTCTAGTCGTGCCAGGATTACCAGAGCATTCAGACGATTTTTGTTTCTCGGGGCAGATTTGGTCGAAAGCGTGACCTCTAGCTCACGATTTCAGCTTTCTAGTCGTTCCGGGGTTACCGGAGTAGTCCGGGGATTTTTATTTTTCGGAGCATATTTGCCGGAAAGCGTGACCTATAGCTAATGATTTTCAACTTTTCAAAACATTTCGGTCTTACCAGAGGATTCCAGGGATTTTTGTCGCATCACATTTGGCCGAAAGGGTGACCCATAGCTCAAGATTTTCCGCTTTTCTTGTCTTTCCGGGGTTACTACAGGACTCCCGGGATTTTTTCCGCATCATGTTTGGTCGAAAGTGTGACCTATGGCTCACATTTTCAGCATTTCTAGTTGTTCAAGGGTTACCAGAGCTGTCGGGGGAATTGGTTTCTTGGAGAAGATTTGGCCGAAAGCGTGACCTATAGCTCACGATTTTCAGCTTTCCTAGTCGTTCAACGGTTACTGGAGTAGTCAGGGAAAATTTGTTTTTCGGAGCAGATTTAGGCGAAACCGTGACCTATAGCTCACGATTTTTACCTTTTCTATTCGTTTCTGGGTTATAGGGGCAGTCCGGGGAACTGCCACGAGACGGGATACTATGCCAACAATTGCCCCAAGAAACAGCAACCAGTGAAGAATGGTATATCGGGAACACCAACAGCCAACAACCTTTAGACTGCGAACAGAAAGTCACAGAAGTTTGCAAAGGGACGCTTGAACCAGATGTCCGCTCAAGCCACACAGAGTAAGATCCAAACATATTCCTTTGCTAGCCCGTCCATCTCACCCAGCTGTTTGTAACAGCCCAGCTGTTTATTTCAAAATTTCAGTAAAGAAAAAAAATAAATTTAATTTAAAATAAAATAAAGTGTTCTTTGGTTGCCTAAATTTTGAAGATTTTATTTGCCTTTTATTGATTTTTCTAGAGTTTATTTGGATTTGTCTGGATTTTATTTCAAAGTCTAAAGCAAGGAAATGAGTTTAAAATATTTTAGTAAAGCCAAAAAGTGTTTATTTTATTTTTCCTAGCCTTCCCTAATTTTTAAAATAGTTTTTGAGAATTTTGTGGTTTTAAAAATCAATTTTAAAGGTTAAAAAGTATTTTATAAAATTATTAAATGCAAATATGAAATTAAAAATATTTTTCCTAAGTCTAAAATGCTTCCAAGAATATTGTATGATTTTTCTGGAATTTTTAGACATTAAATATTATTTTTCCAAGTGTTTATAAAGTTTCTAGTATTTTCTGAAAATTTATTCCGAAAATAAAAATCGAATTAATCCAAGCCCGCCGCGTGTCACTCTCAGATTGAATCAGTCTCTCTCCACGTTTTAATCCTAGCCACACATGATCACTTACCCCTTCATAACCATCCAAGAGCCATGAAACATCCACTTGCCACGTGTCGCAAATCCGACGGCCCGTACCCCTTCACTTCCTCTCTCTCCCCATGACATATGGACCCCACATGTCATATGTTTCTTCAACCTCTCCTTCTTCCTCCCCTAACTCTCTCTCTCCTCCACCATGGATGACAAATAAAAGCTTCGAAATTCCGCCGTTTCTCCCTCTTAACTCCCGATTAAAGCATGGAAACGGACGCCCTAATCACCCCCATCAATCTCCCGGCCGTTTCCCATCGTTTAAACCTCTCAAAACCGAAATCTCTTCCTCTCCCTTCTCTTTCTATAAAAGGGCCTCCCCACCACCATTCTCTCCTCCCCCCTCTCCTTTCGGCCGGCTCCCGCCTCCCACCTCTCCCGCTGTTGTGCGTATCAACCGGCCGCCTCGCAGCCGCCCGGCCACCTCTCCGGCCGCCCCTATCTCAACCGCCGCGACCGCCCGGGCATCCCCGCCGCGCGGTAGCAGCGCCGCCGCCCGACCACCCTACCGCGCGTTCGCGCCCGCCGCCACCGCCGCGGTGAGCACCTCCGCGCGTGCCCCCGTGTCTCCTCTCCATGATTCCTTCTTCAACCATGTTAATCCTTGTTTATTTGGTATTGTTGATGCTTCCTTGTCAAGAAATATCAAATGCCCACTTGGCTAGTGGAGGCATGTTATTGCATGCATGCATGAGGTTGTGAGTTCAAGTCCTGGGCAAAGTAGGCGTGAAAACGGATCGGATATTTTCCGCCGGATCCGGACGGATACGGATACGGATAGTGTCGGATCGGATTTTTTCGGATAGTTCTCGGATTGGATACGGATACGAATTTTTTTATCGGATACAGATACGAATACAGTAAGCCTAGTATCCGTCGAATACGGATACGGATAATTCAGATAGTATGAAAACGGATATCCGAGATTTTAACCCATAATGCTAGAAGCTCAGGCCCATTCCAACTCATACGCGATCCAGCCGTCCATCTCACCCACCCCATACGATCCAACCGTCGGTTTAGGCCTTTAGCTTTAGGTTTTGCCTTGCCCTGGGCGCCGGCCACTGCAGAGCCCCATCTGGCCATCTCCACTCTCCACTCTCGAGTCTCCCGTGATATTCCGTGCCGGCTCGCGAAGCGCCCGCCGGATCCGCGCCGCCGCCTCCCGGATCCGCTCGCCTCGCTTGCGGTTGCCTCGCCTCCGCGGCCGCTTGCTCCGCCCGCTCGCCGCCTCCTCCGCCGCCTCGCGGCCGTCGCCTCGCTTTGCTCTCGCCTCGCGGCTCCGCTGCTCGCCCACCTCCCGGATCCGCCACCTCTCGGATCCGCGCCCTCGCCTCGCTTGCGCGCTTGCCGCTCGCCTCGCCGCCGCCGCTCGCCGCCACCTCTCCTCCTCCGCTACCATTGCCTCCGCCTCCGTCGGCCGCCTGCTCCGCCCGCCTAGGTGATGCAACTATTACTATTGCATTGTTAACTAAGAAATTGGTGATGGATCTGCACATAAGGAATTTGTTCACCTAGTGATATTGCATAAGAATATTTGAGCTAAATTACACACGATGGAGTTCAGATGAGTCTCATCGAATTGAGTTAATTGTAATATGCTTTCTTAATTATTTTGACATCCTCAAATGCCTTAACGAAAATTCCACAAAACTCAACTGTCTGGATCTGTAGGTGTTATGGCACTGGATTGTTTCTTTCACCAAGTTTTCCTTTTGTTTGTTTAAATTACGAGCACAGTTAATCAATGTATGGCTGGTCATTATTAACGCTAGCTCTTATACAGTTATACTAGCAACAGTACTTAATTTGGATCAATGAGATGCTAGCTCTTATACAGTTATACTAGCAACATTACTTAATTTGGATCAATGAGATGTTAGCTGAAACAACAGTATTTAATTTTGGGGTGCTGACACAACAGTACTCTTTTTGGATCAATGAGATGTTAGCTACTGAATTTTCCAGATGCTATTTACATGTTTAGATCTACAGAGTGCCATATGTATACTGCGTAAATAGTATTTAGTGAAGTTTGCACACTCCCATCATGTCACGTCACGTATGTTTAATTATTTACGGTACCAGTGCAGCAGTGCTTCTGAATGTATAGTTTAAGGGGTTTTCATGTTCCGATAAATATTCAGAATCAGTATTCGCTTCGATTCAGTATTCGATCCAGATCAGATTCGATATTATCCGTATTCGTATCCGTATTCGAGTTATCCGTATTCGTTTCCGTATCCGAAAAAAATATGAAAACAAATATGTAGAGGCATTATCCGTCCGTATCCAATCCGTTTTCACCCCTACCGCAAAGCAATTTTCGGTTTGGCTTTGGCCAAAATGTTTGGTTCACCTCTAGCCAATGACAAGCGGGACCCACTTGTCATAAAATATTAAAATAAAATTCTGCACCCAATGACAACCGGGCCCCACTCGTCATACACTTCCATATTCCCCAAAAATCAGCCAAAAATAAGATTCCAGAGAATATTCCCTCGTTTTGCATTTTCTGGAATTTTCAGTTCATTCAAACTTCCAATTGCTCGTTCTCTGTCGTCCGAAATTCGAATCCAGTGATTCAAATTTCTAAATTCTTCTAAAATCATATTCTATCTGCTAGTATATATTTCATAATTTTTGGATTTTATTTGGATTTTATTTGAATTTATTTGGATGGTTCTTCGCGCGTAGATTTCGACGAATTCGGAGAGAACGACGCCGCCGATTTGCACCAGGTCTTCGAGCAAGGCAAGTTACACCTTTGATCATGTTGAACCTAATATTTTAAATTAATTATGTTGTTTTTAAATTATTATTGCATGCATAATTTTATTCAAGTTAGTTTAAATTCAGTTTTGAACTCTAGTTACGCCCAAATTCTTTGGACAACCAAATTTGACCTTGAATATCAATATACCTTGTCAACCCTAGATAAAACCTAGTTAGTACAATAGCACTAACTAGAAATTTTGTAGAAATGCTTAGCCATGCCTATACTGATTATGGTTTGGGATGATCTTTCACATAAAATGATGAACTTTAAAATTTGATTCTCGACTTTGGTGAGTCAAGAATGTGTATAAAATCATTTCAAAATAAAATATAAAACTAGTTTAGACTTAGGCAATGGTATGGTGGGAGATTCAATTTTTTGCCACTCTTAAGATTGACCAATTCACTCTGTCACTTACATGTGGGGGTCACCTGAGTCACTGACAATGGGCCCGGGTGGTAAATCTGTTGCCACTCGAGTCATAAGGGTGGCAAATAGTTAAATTTTCCATGGTGGTGGGTGCTTGCTGGCATGCATCGTAGTTTGGTGACTCGATGTTGATTGCCAGGCACAAGGGGTTTGTGGTTAGGCCTAAGTCAAGTTAAGGACCGGTCTGTGAGCTACTATTGCAAAAGCCCTATCGTACTACCGCAAGTCTGGTATGGGACAGACCTGGCCGAATAATTTGTGAAGTTCCAACTTAATCTCGCTATAGGCTGAATGTGAGCGCGGCGTAGGCCGTGAGAAGTCTCACATGGCACAAGAGGGGGCTCCAACATGTGGATTCATGTTGTGGTGAAACCTTAGTGGCTGCGTGATTATGGTGACAACGGATCATTGTAAAGGCCTTGTCATGATCTCCTCGCCGCACACCTAAGGAAGTGTGTAACTCGCGTGGCAAACCGGGATGATCATGTCTTGTGGGTAAAGCTGTACAACCTCTGCAGAGTGTATAACCTATCCTGGATAGCCGTGCCCACGGTCATGGGCATGCTGAGTGAAGTTTTTCACGGATTAGACTTTGGTTTTCAAAATGGTTTGCAAAACCTTGTGGATGGATGGAATCCATGAGAAACTTTAAAAGTGTATGGATGGATGGAATCCATATGATATCTTTTGGATAGATGGTCTGGGTGGGATGCCCGTGGTTAGGTTGGTGTGGGGGATGGACCTGCACTAACGGTATCTATTTTGTTTACAACATTGTTTTACTTAATGTATCAAATTCAGCTTTTGCACTTACTTATGATAATTACTTCAATGTCGCCTTTTATGCAAATTAACCATATTATGCCTTCCTTTGATACTCCATATGCATGCATCAATTCTGTTAATCTCCTGGTGTAACTTGCGGAGTACTTTTTGTACTCATGTTGCTCAATTTAACTCTTTCAGAGGAATCCTTCGACGACTTCGGTGAGGATTGCGACTAGGCCACGTCTTACAGTCATTCGCCTTGTGGGAAGACTGGATGGGCTGCTACATTGTTTATCTTCCGCTGTGTTCTTTTGCTGTTATTGTAAAACTTTGGCCACCAGGCTCATAATAATTAAATAAGGTTGTCATTATGCATGATATTTGTCTTTGATATTACTGTGTGCACTAGCTTTTCCTGGGATAGTGCGATTTACACAGAGGGTTCTGTAGTTGTTGCTCGTGGCAGATCTGGTCGAAAGCGTGACCTATAGCTCACGATTTTCAGCTTTTCTAGTCGTTCCATGTTTACCGGAGCAGTCCGGGTATTTTTATATTTTGGAACAGATTTGGCCGAAAATGTGAGATATAGCTCATGATTTTCAGCTTTTCTAGTCGTTCTAAGGTTATCGGGCCACTTTGGGAATTTTTTATTTTTCAGAGCACATTTGGCCGAAAGACTGATCTATAGCTCACGATTTTCAGCTTTTCTAGTCATTCTAGGGTTACCGGCGTAGTCTGGGTATTTTCTAGTCCTAATGCGGGGATTTTTATTTTTCGGAGCACATTTGGCCGAAAAGCGCGTGTTATACCTCACGATTTTAAGCTTTTCTAGTCATTCCAGGGTTACCGGTGCAATCCGAGGATTTTTATTTTTTAGAGCAGATTTGGCCGAAAACCTGACCTATAGCTCACGATTTTCGGCTTTTCTAGTCGTTGTAGGGTTACCGGGCCAGTCTGGAGATTTTTATTTTTCGGAGCACATTTGGCCGAAAGCGTGACATATAGCTCACGATTTTTAGCTTTTCTAGTCGTGCCAGGGTTACCGTAGCATTCCGACGATTTTTGTTTCTCGGGGCAGATTTGGTCGAAAGCGTGACCTATAGCTCACGATTTTAGCTTTTCTAGTCGATCCGGGGTTACCGGAGCAGTCCATGGGTTTTTATTTTTCGGAGCACATTTTCCTGAAAGCGCGACCTATAGCTAACGATTTTCAACTTTTATAAACATTCTGGTCTTACCGGAGGATTCCAGGGATTTTTGTCGCATCACATTTGGCCGAAAGGGTGACCCATAGCTCAAGATTTTCCGCTTTTCTAGTCTTTCCGGGGTTACTAGTGGACACCGGGGATTTTTTTCCGCATCACATTTGGTCGAAAGCATGACTTATAGCTCACATTTTCAGCATTTCTAGTTGTTCAAGGGTTACCAGAGCTGTCAGGGGAATTTCGTTTCATGGAGAAGATTTGGCCGAAAGCGTGACCTATAGCACACGATTTTTAGCTTTCCTAGTCGTTCAACGGTTACCGGAGCAGTCGGGCAATTCTGTTTCTCGGAACAGGTTTAGTCGAAACCGTGACCTATAGCTCACTATTTTTAGCTTTTCTATTCGTTTCTGGGTTATCGGGGCAGCCGGGGATTTTTATTTATCGGAGCACATTTGGCCGAAAGCGTGACCTATAGCTCACGATTTTCAGCTTTTCTAGTCGTTCCGGGTTACCGGACCTGCCCAGGTATTTTTATTTTTCGGAGGACATTTGGCGAAAGCGTGACCTATATCTCACATTTTAGCTTTTCTAGACATTTCGGGATTTTCGGAGCAATGCGGGAATTTTTATTTTTCGGAGCACATTTGGCCGAAAAGCCTGAGCTATAGCTCACGATTTTCAGCTTTTCTAGTCATTCCAGGGTTACCGGCGCAATCCAGGGATTCTTATTTTTTGGTGCAGATTTGGCCGAAAACCCAACCTATAGCTCACGATTTTCAGCTTTCCTAGTCGTTGTAGGGTTACCGGGCCAGTCTGGGGATTTTTATTTTTCAGAGCACATTTGGCCGAAAGCGTGACCTATAGCTCACGATTTTTAGCGTTTCTAGTCGTTCCAGGGTTACAGGAGCATTCTGACGATTTTGTTTCTCGTGGCGGATCTGGTCAAAAGCGTGACCTATAGCTCACAATTTTCAGCTTTTCTAGTCGTTCCAAGGTTACCGGAGCAGTCCGGGTATTTTTATATTTTGGAACAGATTTGGCCGAAAACGTGAGCTATAGCTCACGATTTTAGCTTTTCTAGTCGTTCTAAGGTTACCGGGCCAGTTTGGGGATTTTTATTTTTCGGAGCACATTTGGCCGAAAGACTAATCTATAGCTCACGATTTTCAGCTTTTCTAGTCATTCCAGGGTTACCGGCGCAGTCTGGGTATTTTCTAGTCCTAATGCGGGGATTTTTACTTTTCGGAGCACATTTGGCTGAAAAGCGCGAGCTATAGCTCACGATTTTCAGCTTTTCTAGTCATTCCAGGGTTACCGGCGCAATCCGAGGATTTTTATTTTTTAGAGCAGATTTGGCCGAAAGGGGTGACCCATAGATCAAGATTTTTCCACTTTTCTAGTCGTCCCGGTGTTACTGGAGGACTCTGTGGATTTTTTTGAATCACATTTGGCCAAAAGCGTGACCTATCTCTCACGATTTTTGGCTTTTCTAGTCGTTCAAGGGTTACCAGAGAAGTCGGGGGAATTTTGTTTCTCGGAGTAGATTAAGCCGAAAGCGTGACCTATAGCTCACGGTTTCAGCTTTTCTAGTCGTTCCGGGGTTACCGACGCAGTCCGAGGATTTTTATTTGTCGAACCATATTTGGCTGAAAGGGTAACCTATAGATCACGATTTTCAGCTTATCTAGTCATTCCGGGTTTACCGGACCTGTCCAGGGATTTTTTTTCGGAGCACATTTGGCGGAAAGCATGACCTATAGCTCACATTTTAGTTTTTCTAGTCGTTCCGGGGTTTCCGGACCAGTGCGGGGATTTTTATTTTTCGGAGCACATTTGGCTGAAATCGTGACCTATAGCTCACGATTTTCAACTTTCCAAGTCGTTCCAGGGTAACCGGGCCTGTCCGTGTATTTTTAATTTTTGGAGCACATTTGGCCGAAAGATTGACGTATAGCTCACGATTTTCAACTTTTCTAGTCATTTCAGTGTTACCGGAGCATTCCTGAGATTTTTGTTTCTCAGAGCAAATTTGGCCGAATGCGTAACCTATAGCTCACGATTTCAGCTTTTCTAGTCATTCCGAGGTTACTGGAGCAGTCCAGGGATTTTTATTTTTTGGGGCACATTTGTCCGAAAGCGTGACCTACAGCTAACGATTTTCAACTTTTCTAATCGTTACGGTGTTACCGGAGTATTCGGGGATTTTTATCGCATCACATTTGGGCGAAACGTTGACCATAGCTCAAGATTTCCCCTTTTCAAGTCGTTCCTGGGTTATTAGAGGACTCTAGGGATTTTTTTTTGCATCACATTTGACCAAAAGCGTGAACTATAGCTCATGATTTTCAACTTTTCTAGTTGTTTAAGGGTTACCGGAGCAGTTGAGGGAATTTTGTTTCTCGGAGCAGATTTGGCCGAAAGCGTGACCTCACAATTTTGAGCTTTTCTAGTTGTTCTGGGGTTACCGCAGCAGTCTGGGGATTGTTATTTTTCGGAGCATATTTGGCCGAAAGCGTGACGTATAGCTCACATTTTAGCTTTTCTAGTCGTTTTGGGGTTACTCGACGAGTGCGGGGATTTTTATTTTTCGGAGCACGTTTGGCCGAAAGCGTGACCTATAGCTCACGATTATCAGCTTTTCTAGTCGTTCCGGGGTTACCGGAGCAGTCCGGTATTTTTATATTTTGGAACAGATTTGGCCGAAAACGTGACCTATAGCTCGCGATTTTCAGCTTTTCATGTAGGGTTACCGGGCAAGTCTTGGGATTTTTTTCGGAGCACATTTGGTCGAAAGAGTGATCTATAGCTCACGATTTTCAACTTTTCTAGTCGTTCCAAGGTTACCGGAGCATTCCGGGGATTTTTGTTTTTCGGAACACATTAGGCCAAAAGGTTCAAGGGTAACCGGAGCTGTCGGGGGAATTTTGTTTCTTGGAGAAGATTTGGCCAAAAGCGTGACCAATACCTCACGATTTTCAGCTTTTCTAGTCGTTCAACGGTTACTGGAGCAGTCGGGGGAATTTTGTTTCTCGGAGCAGATTTGGCCGAAAGGTATGTCACGCTTTCAACTTTTCTAGTCGTCCCACGGCTGCCAGAGCAGTCCGGGGATTTGATTTTTCGAAGCACATTTGGCTGAAAGCGTGACCTATAGCTCACGATTTTCAGCTTTTCTAATCGTTCCGGCTTTACCGGACCTATGCAGATATTTTTATTTTTCGGAGCACATTTGGCCGAAAGCGTGACCTATAGCTCACAATTTTCAGATTTTCTTGTCGTTGTACGGTTACCCAGCAAGTATGGGGATTTTAATTTTTTGGAGCATTTCTGACCGAAAAAGTGATCTATAACTCACAATTTTCAGCTTTTCTAGTCGTTCTAAGGTTACCGGATCATTCCAGAGATTTTTATTTCTCAGAGCACATTTGGCTGAAAGCGTGACCTATAGCTCACGATTTCAGCTTTTCTAGTCGTTCCGGGGTTACTGAACAAGTCCGGGAATTTTTATTTTTCGGAGCACATTTGCCGAAATCGTACCTATAGCTCACGATTTTCAGCTTTTCTAGTCGTTCCACGGTTACCGGAGCAGTCCGAGAATTTTTATATTTTGGAATAGATTTGGCCAAAAACGTGAGCTATAGCTCACGATTTTCAGCTTTTCTAGTCGTTCTAAGGTTACCGGGCGAACCTGGGGATTTTTATTTTTCGGAGCACATTTGGCCGAAAGAGTGATTTATAGCTTACGATTTTCAGCTTTTCTAGTCGTTCTAAGGTTACCGGAGCAGTCCGGGTATTTTTATTTTTCGGAGCACATTTGGCCGAAAGGCTGATCTATAGCTCATGATTTTCAGCTTTTCTAGTCATTCCAGGGTTACCGGCGTAGTCTATGTATTTCTATATTTTGGAGCAGATTTGGCCGAAAACATGACCTATAGCTCACGATTTTCAGCTTTTATTGTCGTTTTTGGGTTATCGGGCCAGTCTGGGGATTTTTATTTTTCGGAGCACATTTGGCCGAAAGCGTAGCTCACGATTTTCAGCTTTTCTAGTCGTGCCAGGATTACCGGAACATTCAGACGATTTTTGTTTCTCGGGGCAGATTTGGTCGAAAGTGTGACCTCTAGATCACGATTTCAGCTTTCTAGTCGTTCCGGGGTTACCGGAGTAGTTCGGGGATTTTTATTTTTCGGAGCATATTTGCCCGAAAGCGTGACCTATAGCTAACGATTTTCAACTTTTCTAAACATTTCGGTCTTACCAGAGGATTCCAGGGATTTTTGTCGCATCACATTTGGCCGAAAGGGTGACCCATAGCTCAAGATTTTCCGCTTTTCTTGTCTTTCCGGGGTTACTACAGGACTCCCGGGATTTTTTTTCGCATCATGTTTGGTCGAAAGCGTGACCTATAGCTCACATTTTCAGCATTTCTAGTCGTTCAGGGTTACCTAAGCTGTCGAGAGAATTTGTTTCTTGGAGAAGATTTGGCCGAAAGCGTGACCAATAGCTCACGATTTTCAGCTTTCCTAGTTGTTCAACGGATACCGGAGCAGTCGAGGGTATTTTGTTTCTCGAAGCAGATTTAGGTGAAACCATGACCTATAGCTCACGATTTTTAGTTTTTCTATTCGTTTCTGGGTTATCAGGGCAGTCCGGGGATTTTTATTTTTCGGAGCACATTTGGCCGAAAGTGTGACCTATAACTCACGATTTTCAGCTTTTCTAGTCATTCCGGGTTACCGGACCTGTCCAGGTATTTTTGTTTTTCGGAGCACATTTGGCCGAAAGCGTGACCTATAGCTCACATTTTAGCTTTTCTCGTCGTTCCGAAGTTTCCGGAGCAATGCGGGGATTTTTATTTTTCGGAGCACATTTGCCCGAAATGCGTGAGCTATAGCTCACGATTTTCAGCTTTTCTAGTCATTACGGGGTTACCGGCGCAATCCGGGGATTTTTATTTTTTGGAGCAGATTTGCCGAAAACCTGACCTATAGCTCACGATTTTCAAATTCCTAGTCGTTGTAGGGTTACCGGGCTAGTTTGGGGATTTTTATGTTTCGGAGCACATTTGGTCGAAAAGCGTGAGCTATACCTCACGATTTTCAACTTTTCTAGTCATGCCAAGGTTACTGGAGCATTCTTGGGGCAGATTTGGTCAAAAGCGTGACCAATAGCTCACAATTTCAGCTTAGTCGTTCTACAGTTACAGAAGCAGTCGGGGGAATTTTGTTTCTCGGATCAGATTTGGCCGAAAACGTGACCTATAGGTCACGATTACAGCTTTTGTAGTCGTCCCGCGGTTGCCAGAGCAGTCCGGAGATTTTTCTAGTCGTTCCAAGGTTACCGGAGCATTCCAGGGATTTTTGTTTTTCGGAGCACATTTGGCCGAAAGCATGACCTATAGCTCACGATTTCGGCTTTTCTAGTCGTTCCGGGTTTACAGGAGTAGTACGGGGAATTTTAGTTTTCGGAGAACATTTGCACGAAAGCATGACATGTAGCTAACGATTTTCAACTTTTTTAAACGTTCCGGTGTTATCGGAGGATTCCAGGGATTTTTTGTCGCGTCACATTTGGGCGAAAGGGTGACCCATAGCTCAAGATTTTCCGCTTTTCCTAGTCGTTCCGGGGTTACTGGGGGACCCCGGAGATTTTTTTTGAATCGCATTTGCCCAAAAGCGTGACCTATAGCTCACGATATTTTGGTTTTCCAGTCGTGACAGGGTTACCGGAACATTTCGACGATGTTTGTTTCTCGGGGCTGATTTGGTCGAAAGCGTCACGATTTCAGCTTTTCTAGTCGTTTCGGGGTTACCGGAGTAGTCCGGGGATTTTTATTTTTCGGACCACATTTGCCGAAAGCGTACCTATAGCTCACGATTTTTTGCTTTTCTAGTCGTTGTACGGTTACCCGGCAAGTCTGGGAAATTTTATTTTTCGGAGCACATCTGACCAAAAAAAGTGATCTATAGCTCACGCCTTTTAGCTTTTCTAGTCGTTCCAAGGTTACCGTAGCATTTCAGAGATTTTTGTTTTTCAGAGCACATTTGGCCGAAAGCATGACCTATAGCTCACGATTTCAGCTTTTCTTGTCGTTCCGGGGTTACCGTAGTAGACCGGAGATTTTTATTTTTTGGAGCACAATTTCAGGAAAGCATCACCTATAGCTAACGATTTTCAGCTTTTCAAAATGTTCCGGTGTTACTGGAGCATTCCGGGGATTTTTGTCGCATCACATTTGGCCGAAAGTGTGATCTATAGCTAACGATTTCAAAATTTTCTAATCGTTCCGGTGTTACCGGAGGTTTCAGGGATTTTTGTCACATCACAATTGGGCGAAAGGATGACCCATAGCTCAAGATTTCCCCTTTTCTAGTAGATCCAGGGTTACTGGAGGACTCCGGGGAGTTTTTTTTCATCACAATTAACCGAAAGCGTGACCTATAGCTCTACCGGAGCAGTAGGGGAAATTTTGATTGTAGGTGAACATTCGGCCGAAAGCGTACCTATAGCTCACGATTTTCTGCATTTCTAGTCGTTGTAGGGTTACCGGGCCAGTCTGGGGATTTTTATTTTTTGGAGCAAATTTGGCCGAAAGAGTGATCTATAGCACAAGATTTTTAACTTTTCTAGTCGGCCAGGGTTACCAGAGTAGTCCGGGGATTTTTATTTTTCGGAGCACATTTGCTGAAAGCGTACCTATAGCTCATGATTTTCAGCTTTTTTATTCGTTTCTGGTTTACCGGGGTAGTCCGAGGATTTTTATTTTTTTCGAGCACATTTGGCCGAAAGCGTGACTTATAGCTCAAGTTTTCCCGCTTTTCTAGTCGTTCCGGGGTTACTAGAGGACCCCAAGAATTTTTTTAATCACATTTGGCCAAAAGCGTGACCTATAGTTCACGATTTTCAGCTTTTCTAGTCGTTCAAGGGTTACTGGAGTAGTTGGGAAAATTTTGTTTCTCGGAGCATATTTGGCCGAAAGCGTGACCGATAAATCACATTTGAAAGCACATTTGGCCGAAAGCGTGACCTATAGCTCATAATTTTCAGCTTTTCTAATCGTTCTGGGGTTACCGGACGTGTGTAGGGATTTTTATTTTTCAGAGCACATTGGCCCGAAAGCGTGACCTATAGCTCACATTTTAGCTTTTCTAGTCGTTCCAGAGTTTCCGGACCAGTGCGGGGATTTTTATTTTTCGGCGCACATTTGCCCGAAAGCGTGACCTATAGCTCACGATTTTCGGCTTTTCTAGTCGTTCGAGGGTTACCGGGCCAGTCCGGGCATTTTTAATTTTCGCAGCACATTAGCCGAAAGCGTACCGATAGCTCACGATTTTCAGTTTTTCTAGTCGTTCCGGTCGTACTAGAGCCGTCCTGGTATTTTTATTTTTCGAAACACATTTGGCCGAAAGCGTGACCTATAGCTCACGATTTTCAGCGTTTCTAGTCGTTATAGAGTTACCGGGCCAGTCTGAGGATTTTTATTTTTCGGAGCACATTTGCCGAAAGCGTACCTATAGCTCA
Source organism: Dendrocalamus sinicus (assembly GCA_036346575.1). NCBI lineage: Eukaryota > Viridiplantae > Streptophyta > Magnoliopsida > Poales > Poaceae > Dendrocalamus > Dendrocalamus sinicus. The sequence continues at coordinate 37,418 of CM070662.1, forward strand.
TGATTTTCAGCTTTTCTATTCGTTTCTGGGTTACCGGGGCAGTCCGAGGATTTTTATTTTTCGGACCACATTTGGCCGAAAGCGTGACCTATAGCGCAAGTTTTTCCGCTTTTCTAGTCGTTCCGGGGTTACTGGAGGACCCCGGGGCTTTTGTTTAATCACATTTGGCCAAAAGCGTGACCTATAGCTCACGATATTCAGCTTTTCTAGTCGTTCAAGGGTTACTGGAGCAGTCGGGGAAATTTTGTTTCTCGGAGCAAATTTGGCCGAAAATGTGACATATAAATCACAATTCGGCTTTTTTTGTCGTCCCGCGGTTCCCATCACAATCCGAAGATTTTTAATTTTGGAAGCACACGATTTTTAGCTTTTCTAATCGTTCTGGGGTTACCGGACTTGTGCAGGGATTTTTATTTTTCAAAGCACATTGGGCCGAAAGCGTGCCCTATAGCTCACGTTTTAGCTTTTCTAGTTCTTCCGGAGTTTCCGGACCAGTGCGGGGATTTTTATTTTTTGGAGCACATTTGGCCAAAAGCGTGACCTATAGCTCACGATTTTCGGCATTTCTAGTGGTTTAAGGGTTACCAAACCAGTCCGGGGATTTTTAATTTTTGGAGCACATTTGTCGAAAGCGTGCCTATAGCTCACGATTTTCAGCTTTTCTAGTCGTTCCGGTCGTACCAGAGCCATCCGGGTATTTTTATTTTTCGAAGCACATTTGGCTGAAAGCGTGACCTATAGTTCACGATTTTCAGCGTTTCTAGTCGTTGTAGGGTTACGGGGCCAGTCAGGGGATTTTTATTTTTCGGAGCACATTTGGCCGAAATAGTGATCTATAGCACATGATTTTCATCTTTTCTTGTCGGTCCAGGGTTACCGGAGTAGTCCGTGGATTTTTATTTTTCGGAGCACATTTGCCGAAAGCGTACATATAGCTCATGATTTTCAACTTTTCTAGTCGTTGTACGGTTACCCGGCAAGTATGAGGATTTTTATTTTTTGGAGCACATTTGACCGAAAGAGTGATCTATATCTCACGATTTTTGACTTTTCTAGTCGTTCCACGGTTACCAGAATATTCCAGCGATTTTTGTTTTTCGGAGCATATTTGGCCGAAAGCATGACCTATAGCTCACGATTTCAGCTTTTTTAATCGTTCCGGGATAACCGGTGTAGTACGGGAATTTTTAGTTTTTGAAGCATATTTGTCGAAAGCGTACCTATAGCTCACGATTTTCAGCTTTTCTTGTCGTTTCAGGGTTACCAGAGCAGTCCCGGTATTTTTATATTTTGGAACAGATTTGGCCGAAAACGTGACCTATAGCTCACGATTTTCAGCGTTTCTAGTCGTTGTATGGTTACCGGGCCAGTCTGGGATTTTTATTTTTCGGAGCACATTTGGCCGAAAGAGTGATCCGTAGCACACGATTTTTCAACTTTTCTACTCGGTCCAGGGTTACCGGAGTAGTCCGGGAATTTTTATTTTTCAGAGCACATTTGCCGAAATCGTACGTATAGCTCATGATTTTTAGCTTTTCAAGTCGTTGTATGGTTACCCGGCGAGTATGGAGATTTTTATTTTTCGGAGCACATCTGACCGAAAGATTACCAAAGCATTCCAGGGTTTTTTTGTTTTTGAAGCACATTTGTCGAAAGCGTACCTATAGCTCATGATTTTCAGCTTTTCTAGTCGTTCCAAGGTTACCAAAGCATTCCAGGGATTTTTGTTTTTCGGAGCAGATTTGGCCGAAAGCATGACCTATAGCTCACGATTCCAGCTTTTCTAGTCGTTGCGGGTTTACCGGAGAAGTACAGGGATTTTTAGTTTTCGGAGCACATTTGCCGAAATCGTACGTATAGCTCACGATTTTCCAGCTTTTCTAGTCGTGCCAGGGTTACCGGAGCATTCTGACAATTTTTGTTTCTCGGGGCAGATTTGGTCGAAAGCGTGACCTATAGCTCACGATTTCAGCTTTCTAGTCGTTGCGGGGTTAACGGGCCAGTCCAGAAATTTTTAATTTTTGTAGCACATTTGCCGAAAGCGTACCTATAGCTCACAATTTTCAGCTTTTCTAGTCGTTTCGGTCTTACCCGGGCTGTACGGGTATTTTTATTTTTCGAAGCACATTTCGCCGAAAGCGTGACCTATAACTCAAGATTTTCAGCTTTTCTAGTCGTGCCAGGGTTACCAGAGCATTTCGACGATTTTTGTTTCTCAGGCAGATTTGGTCCAAAGCGAGGACGATTTCAGCTTTTCTTGTCATTCCGGGGTTACCGGAGTAGTCCGGGGATTTTTATTTTTAGAGCACATTTGCCGAAAGCGTACCTATATCTCACGATTTTCAGCTTTTCTAGTCGTTCCGGTCGTACCAGAGCCGTCCGGATATTTTTATTTTTCGAAGCACATTTGGCCGAAAGCGTGACCTATAGCTCACGATTTTCAGCATTTCTAGTCGTTGTAGGGTTACCGGGCCAGTCTGGGGATTTTTATTTTTCGGAGCACATTTGGCCGAATGAGTAATCTATAGCTCACGATTTTCAACGTTTCTAGTCGTTGTAGGGTTACCGGGCAAGTCTGGGGATTTTTATTTTTCGGAGCACATTTGGCCAAAAGAGTGATCTATAGCACACGATTTTCAACTTTTCTACTCGGTCCAGGATTACCGGAGTAGTCCGGGGATTTTTATTTTTCGTAGCACATTTGCCGGAAGCGTACGTATAGCTCATGATTTTTAGCTTTTATAGTCGTTGTACGGTTACCCGGCATGTATGGGGATTTTTATTTTTCGGAGCACATATGACCGAAAGAGTGATCTATAGCTCACGATTTTCAGCTTTTCTAGTCGTTCCAAGGTTACCGAAGCATTCCAGCGATTTTTGTTTTTCGGAGCACATTTGGCCGAAAGCATGACCTATAGCTCACGATTCCAGCTTTTCTAGTCGTTCCGGGTTTACCGAAGTAGTACGAGGATTTTTAGTTTTCGGAGCACATTTGCCGAAAGCGTACCTATAGCTCACGATTTTCCAGCTTTTCTTGTCGTGCCAGGGTTACCGGAGCCTTCTGACTATTTTTGTTTCTCGGGGCAGATTTGGTCGAAAGCGTGACCTATAGCTCACGATTTCAGCTTTCTAGTCGTTGTGGGGTTACCGGAGTAGTCCAGGGATTTTTATTTTTTGGAGCATATTTGCCCGAAAGCGTGACCTATAGCTAACGATTTTCAACTTCTCTAAACATTCCAGTCTTACCAGTGGATTCCAGGGATTTTTGTCGTATCACATGTGGCCGAAAGGGTGACCCATAGCTCAAGATTTTCCGCTTTTCAAGTATTTCCAGGGTTACTTGAGGCCTCCGGGTATTTTTTTCCCGCATCACATTTGATCGAAAGCGTAACCTATAGCTCACATTTTCAGCATTTATAATTGTTCAAGGGTTACCGGAGCTGTCAGGGGAATTCAGTTTCTTGGAGAAGATTTGGCTGAAAGCGTGACCTATAGCTCACGATTTTCAGATTTTCTAATCGTTCTGGGGTTACCGGACTTGTGCAGGGATTTTTATTTTTCAGAGCACATTGGGCCGAAAGCGTGACCTATAGCTCACATTTTAGCTTTTCTAGTTGTTCCGGAGTTTCCGGACCAGTGCGGGGTTTTTTATTTTTCGGAGCACATTTGGCCGAAACCGTGACCTATAGCTCACGATTTTCAGCATTTCTAGTGGTTCAAGGGTTACCAAACCAGTCCGGGGATTTTTAATTTTCGGAGCACATTTGTCGAAAGCGTGCCTATAGCTCACGATTTTCAGCTTTTCTAGTCGTTCCGGTCGTACCAGAGCCGTCCGAGTATTTTTATTTTTGGAAGCGCATTTGGCCGAAAGCGTGACCTATATCTCACGATTTCCAGCGTTTCTAGTCGTTGTAGTGTTACTAGGCCAGTTTGGGGATTTTTATTTTTCGTAGCACATTTGGCCGAAAGAGTGATCTATAGCACATGATTTTCAACTTTTCTAGTCGGTCCAGGGTTACCGGAGTAGTCCTGGGATTTTTATTTTTCGGAGCACATTTGCCGAAAGCGTACCTATTGCTCATGATTTTCAGCTTTTCTAGTCGTTGTACGGTTACCGGGCAAGTATGGGGATTTTTATTTTTCGGAGCACATCTGACCGAAAGAGTGATCTATAGCTCACGATTTTCAGTTTTTCTAGTCGTTCCAAGGTTACCGAAGCATTTCAGAGATTTTTTTTTTCTCGGGGCAGATTTGGTCGAAAGCGTGACCTATAGCTCACGATTTCAGCTTTTAGTTGTTCCGGGGTTACCGGAGCATTCCAGGGATTTTTATATTTCGGAGCATATTTGACCAAAAACGTGACCTATAGCTCACGATTTCAGCATTTCTAGTCGTTGTAGGGTTACCGGTCCAGTCTGGGGATTTTTATTTTTCGAAGCACATTTGGCCGAAAGAGTGATCTATAGCACACGATTTTTCAACTTTTCTACTCGGTCCAGGGTTACCGGAGTAGTCCGGGAATTTTTATTTTTCAGAGCACATTTGCCGAAATGGTACATATAGCTCTTGATTTTTAGCATTTCTAGTCGTTGTACGGTTACCTGGTAAGTATGGGGATTTTTATTTTTCGGAGCACATCTGACCGAAAGAGTGATCTATAGCTCACGATTTTCAGCTTTTCTAGTCATTCCAAGGTTACCGAAGCATTCCAGCGATTTTTGTTTTTCGGAGCAGATTTGGCCGAAAGCATGACCTATAGCTCACGATTCCAGCTTTTCTAGTCGTTCCGGGTTTACCGGAGAAGTACGGGGATTTTTAGTTTTCGGAGCACATTTGCCGAAAGCGTACGTATAGCTCACGATTTTCCAGCTTTCCTAGTCGTGTCAGGGTTACCGGAGCATTGTGACAATTTTTGTTACTCGGGGCAGATTTGGTCGAAAGCGTGACCTATAGCTCACGATTTCAGCTTTCTAGTCGCTATGGGTTACCGCCATCCGGATTTTAATTTTCGCGAAGACGCTTGTTTAAAGCGTACCTATAGCTTACGATTTTCAGCTTTTCTAGTCGTTTCGGTCTTACCAGAGCTGTACGGGTATTTTAATTTTTCGAAGCATATTTGGCCGAAAGCGTGACCTATAACTCAAGATTTTCAGCTTTTCTAGTCGTGCCAGGGTTACCAGAGCATTTCGACGATTTTTGTTTCTCAGGCAGATTTGGTCCAAAGCGAGGACGATTTCAGGCTTACTTGTCATTACGGGGTTACCGGAGTAGTCCGAGGATTTTTATTTTTCAGAGCACATTTGTCAAAAGCGTACCTATATCTCACGATTTTCAGCTTTTCTCGTCATTCCGGTCGTACCAGAGCCGTCCGGGTATTTTTATTTTTCGAAGCACATTTGGCCGAAAGCGTGACCTATAACTCACGATTTTCAGCATTTCTAGTCGTTGTAGGGTTACCGGGCCAGTCTGGGGATTTTTATTTTTCGGAGCACATTTGGCCGAAAGAGTGATCTATAGCTCACGATTTTCAGCGTTTCTAGTCGTTGTAGGGTTACCGGAGCTGTCGGGGGAATTTAGTTTCTTGGAGAAGATTTGGCTGAAAGCGTGACCTATAGCTCACAATTTTCAGCTTTTCTAATCGTTCTGGGGTTACCGGACTTGTGCAGGGATTTTTATTTTTCAGAGCAAATTGGGCCGAAAGCGTGACCTATAGCTCACATTTTAGCTTTTCTAGTTGTTCCGGAGTTTCCGGACCAGTGCGGGGTTTTTTATTTTTCGGAGCACATTTGGCCGAAAGCGTGACCTATAGCTCACGATTTTCGGCATTTCTAGTCGTTCGAGGGTTACCGGGCCAGTCCGGGGATTTTTAATTTTCGCAGCACATTTGCCGAAAGCGTACCTATAGCTCATGATTTTCAGCTTTTCTAGTCGTTCCGGTCGTACCAGAGCCGTCCGGGTATTTTTATTTTTCGAAGCACATTTGGCCGAAAGCGTGACCTATAGCTCACGATTTTCAGCGTTTCTAGTCGTTGTAGTGTTACCGGGCCAGTCTGGGGATTATTATTTTTCGTAGCACATTTGGCCGAAAGAGTGATCTATAGCACATGATTTTCAACTTTTCTTGTCGGTCCAGGGTTACCGGTGTAGTCCTGGGATTTTTATTTTTTGGAGCACATTTGCCGAAAGCGTACCTATAGCTTATGATTTTCAGCTTTTCTAGTCGTTGTACGGTTACCCGGCAAGTATGGGGATTTTTATTTTTCGGACCACATCTGATCGAAAGAGTGATCAGCACACGACTTTCAGCTTTTCTAGTCGTTCCAGGGTAACCAGAGCATTCCAGCTATTTTTGTTTTTCGGAGCACATTTGGCCGAAAGCACGACCTATAGCTCACACTTTTAGCTTTTCTAATCGTTCCGGGATTACTGGAGTAGTACGGGGATTTTTAGTTTTCGAAGCACATTTGCCTAGAGCGTACCTATAGCTCACGATTTTCAGCTTTACTTGTCGTTTCAGGGTTACCAGAGCAGTCCGGGTATTTTTATATTTTGGAACAGATTTGGCCGAAAACGTGACCTAGCTCACGATTTTCAGCGTTTCTTGTCGTTGTAGGGTTACCGGGCCAGTCTGGGGATTTTTATTTTTTGGAGCACATTTGGCTGAAAGAGTGATCTATAGCACACGATTTTCAACTTTTCTACTCGGTCCAGGGTTACCGGAGTACTCCGGGAATTTTTATTTTTCAGAGCACATTTGCCGAAATCGTGCGTATAGCTCATGATTTTTAGCTTTTCTAGTCGTTGTACCGTTACCCGGCAAGTATGGGGATTTTTATTTTTCGGAGCACATCTGACCGAAAGAGTGATCTATAGCTCACGATTTTCATCTTTTCTAGTCGTTCCAAGGTTACCGAAGCATTTCAGGGATTTTTGTTTTTCGGAGCACATTTGGCCGAAAGCATGACCTATAGCTCACGATTCCAGCTTTTCTAGTCATTCTGGGTTTACCGGAGTAGTACGGGGATTTTTAGTTTTCGGAGCACATTTGCCGAAAGCGTACCTATAGCTCACGATTTTCCAGCTTTTCTAGTCGTGTCAAGGTTACCGGAGCATTCTGACAATTTTTGTTTCTCAGGGCAGATTTGGTCGAAAGCGTGACCTATAGCTCACGATTTCAGCTTTCTAGTCGTTGCGGGGTTACCGGGCCAGTCCGGGGATTTTTAATTTTCGCAGCACATTTGCCGAAAGCGTACCTATAGCTCAAGATTTTCAGCTTTTCTAGTCTTTCCGGGGTTACTTGAGGACTCCGGGGATTTTTCTCCGCATCATATTTGGTCGAAAGCGTGAGCTCTATCTCATATTTTCAGCATTTCTACTTGTTCAAGGGTTATCAGAACTGTCGGGGGAATTTTGTTTCTTACAGCACATTTGGCCGAAAGAGTGATCTATAGCTCACGATTTTCAACTTTTCTAATCGTTCCAGGGTTACCGGAGCATTCCGGTTATTTTTGTTTTTCGGAACACATTTGGCCAAAAGCGTGACCTATAGCTCACGATTTCAGCTTTTCTTATCGTTCCGGGGATACCAGAGCAGTCCGGGGATTTTTATTTTTCGGAGCACATTTGCACGAAAGCGTCACCTATAGCTAACGATTTTCTGCTTTTGTATATTTTTATTTTTCGGAGCACATTTGGCCGAAAGCGTGACCTATAGCTCACATTTTAGCTTTTCTAGTCGTTCCGGAGCTTCCGGACCAGTGAGGAATTTTTTATTTTTCAGAGCACATTTGGCCAAAAAGCGTGACATATAGCTCACAATTTTTGGCTTTTCTTGTTGTTCCAGGGTTACCGGGGCAGTCTGAGGATTTTTAATTTTCGCAGCAGGGTTACCGAAAGCGTACCTATAGCTCACGATTTTCAGCTTTTCTAGTCGCTCTGGTGTTACCAGAGCAGTCCGGGTATTTTTACTTTCTGAACACATTTGGCCGAAAGCGTGACCTATAACTCCCGATTTTCTGCTTTTCTAGTTGTGCTAGGGTTACCGGAGCTTTCCAGGGATTTTTGTTTTTCGAAGCACATTTGCCGAAAGCGTGACCTATGCCTCACGATTTTCAGTTTTTCTAGTCATTTAAGGGTTACTGGAGCAATCTGGGTATTTTTGTTTTTCGGAGCACATTTGGCCGAAAGCGTTACCTATAGCTCACTATTTCAGCTTTTCTAGTCGTTCCGGGGTTAACGGAGTACTCCGGGGATTTTTATTTTTTGGAGCACATTTGCCGGAATCGTACCTATAGCTCACGATTTTTAGCTTTTCTAGTCGTTCCAGGGTTACCGGAGTAGTCCGAGTATTTTTATATTTTGGAACAGATTTGGCCAAAAATGTGAGTTATAGCTCACGATTTTCAGCTTTTCTAGTCGTTCTAGGGTTACCGCGCGAGTCTGGGGATTTTTATTTTTCGGAGCACACTTGGCCGAAAGAGTGCTCTATAGCTTACGATTTTCAGCTTATCTAGTCGTTCCAGGGTTACCAGAGCAGTCCAGGTATTTTTATATTTAGGAACAGATTTGGCCGAAAACGTGACCTATAGCTCACGATTTTCAGCTTTTCTAGTCCTCCCGCGGTTACCAGAGCAGTCCGGGAATTTTTATTTTTCGATGCACATTTGGCCGAAAACGTGACCTATAGCTCTGAATTTTAAGCTTTTCTAGTCATTCCAAAGTTACCGGAGCATTCGAGGGATTTTTGTTTTTCGAAGCACATTTGGCCGAAAGTGTGACCTACCTCACAATTTTCAGCTTTTCTAGTCGTGCTAGGGTTACCGGAGCATTTCGATGATTTTTGTTTCTAGGGGCAGATTCGGTCAAAAGCTTGAGCTATAGCTCACGATTTCAGCTTTTCTAGTCGTTCCGTGCTTACCGGAGTAGTTCGGGGATTTTTATTTTCTGGAGCACATTTGCCGAAATCGTACCTATAGCTCAAGATTTTCAGCTTTTCCAATCGTCCCGGTGTTACTGGAGGGCTTTGGGAATTTTTTTCGCATCACAATTGGCCGAAAGCGTGACCGATCTCTCACGATTTTTGACTTTTCTAGTCCTTCAAGGGTTACCAGAGAAGTTGGGGGAATTTTGTTTCTCGGAGTAGATTAAGCCGAAAGCGTGACCTATAACTCACGATTTTCAGCTTTCCTTGTCGTTCTAGGGTAACCGGGCCTGTCCGGGTATTATTAATTTTCGTAGCACATTTGGCCGAAAGATTGACATATAGCTCACGTTTTCAACTTTTCTAGTCATTCCAGGGTTACCGGAGCATTTCGGGGATTTTTGTTTCTCGGAGCAAATTTGGCCGAATGCGTTACCTATAGCTCACGATTTCAGCTTTTCTAGTCATTCCGAGGTTACCGGAGCAGTCCGGGGATTTTTATTTTTCGGGGCACATTTGTCCGAAAGCGTGACCTATAGCTAACGATTTTCAACTTTTCTAATCGTTACGGTGTTACCGGAGGATTCGGGGATTTTTGTCGCATCACATTTGGGCGAAAGGGTGACCCATATCTCAAGATTTTCCCCTTTTCTATTCGTTCCGACATTACTGGAGGACTCCGGAGATTTGTTTCTCGCATTTGACCAAAAGCGTAACCTATAGCTCATGATTTTCAGTTTTTCTAGTTGTTTAAGGGTTGCCGGAGCAGTTTGGGGAATTTTATTTCTCAGAGCAGATTTGGCCGAAGCGTGACCTCATGATTTTGAGCTTTTCTAGTCGTTTTGGGGTTACCGCAGCATTCTGGGGATTTTTATTTTTTGGAGCACATTTCGCTGAAAGCGTGACGTATAGCTCATATTTTAGCTTTTCTAGTCGTTCTGGGGTTACTCAACGAGTGCGGTGATTTTTATTTTTCGGAGCACGTTTGGCCGAAAGCGTGACCAATAGCTCACGATTTTCAGCTTTTCTAGTCGTTCCAGTCTTACCAGGCCAGTCCGGGCATTTTTATTTTTCGGGGCAGATTTGGCCGAGAGAGTGACCAATTGGTAATGATTATCAGCTTTGTTGTCATTCCAGCGTTACCAGAGCAGTCCGGGTATTTTTATATTTTGGAACAGATTTGGCCAAAAACATGAACTATAGCTCTCGATTTTCAACGTTTCTAGTCGTTGTAGGGTTACCGGGCCAGTCTAGGGATTTTTATTTCTCAGAGCACATTTGGCCGAAAGCGTGACCTATAGCTCACGATTTCTACTTTTCTTATCGTTCCGGGGTTACCGGAGCAGTCCGGGGATTTTTATTTTTCGGAGCACATTTGCACGAAACCGTCACCTATAGCTAACGATTTTCAACTTTTCTAAACGTTCCGATGTTACCGGAGTATTCTAGGGATTTTTGTCGCATCACATTTGGCCGAAAGGGTGACCCGTATCTCAAGATTTTCCGCTTTTCTAGTCGTTCCAGGTTTACTGGAGAACTCCGGGGATTTTTTTTGAAATCACATTTTGCCAAAAGCGTGACCTATAGCTCACGATTTTCATCTTTTCTAGTAATTCAAGGGTTACTGGAGCAGTCGGGGGAATTTTGTTTCTCGGAGCAGATTTGGCCGAAAACGTGACCTATAGGTCACGATTTCAGCTTTTCTGGTCGTCCCGTGGTTACCAGAGCAGTCCGGGGATTTTTATTTTTTGAAGCACATTTGGCCGAAAGCTTGACCTATAGCTCAAGAATTCAGCTTTTCTAATCGTTCCGGGGTTAGCTAACCTGTGCAGGGATTTTTATTTTTCAGAGCACATTTGGCCGAAAGCGTGACCTATAGCTCACATTTTAGCTTTTCTAGTCGTTCCAGGGTTTCCGGACCAGTGCGAAGATTTTTAATTTTTGGAGCACATTTGGCCGAAAGATTGACCTACCTCACGATTTTCAACTTTTCTAGTCATTCCAGGGTTACCAGAGCATTCCGGGGATTTTTGTTCCTCGCAGCAAATTTGGCCGAAAGCGTAACCTATAGCTCACGATTTCAACTTTTCTAGTCGTTCCGGAGTTCTCGGAGCAGTTCGGGGATTTTTATTTTTTGGGGCACATTTGTCTGAAAGCGTGACCTATAGCTAATGATTTTCAACTTTTCTAATCGTTACAGTGTTACCGGAGGATTCCAGGGATTTTTGTCGCATCACATTTGGGCGAAAGGGTGACCCATAGCTCAAGATTTTCCCCTTGTCTAGTCGTTCCGGTGTTACTCAGGGATTAGGGTTACTGGGGGATTTTTTTTTCACGTCACATTTGACCAAAAGCGAGACTTATATCTCATGATTTTCGGCTTTTCTAGTTATTTAAGGGTTACCGGAGCTGTCGGGGGAATTTTGTTTCTCGAAGCAGATTTGGCCGAAAACGTTACCAATAGCTCACGATTTTCAGCTTTTCTAGTCGTTCCAGGGTTACCGGGCCAATCCGGGAATTTATATTTTTTGTTGCAGATTTGGCCGAGAGAGTGACCAATAGCTAATGATTTTCAACTTTTCTAGTCGTTTCAGGGTTACCCAGAACGACTAGAAAAGTTGAAAATCGTGAGCTATAGGTCACGCTTTCGGCCAAATCTGTTCCAAAATATAAAAATACCCGGACTGCTCCGGTAACCATCGAACGACTAGAAAAGCTGGAAATCGCGAGCTATAGGTCACGCCACCAGATCTCGCCGAGAAACAAAATCGCTTAACGCCCGAACCTCACACGACTAGAAAAGCTGAAAATCGTGAGCTATAGGTCACGCTTTCGGCCAAATGTGCTCCAAAAAATAAAAATCCCCGGATTGCGCCGGTAACCCTACAACGACTAGAATAGCTGAAAATCATGAGCTATAGGTCATGTTTCGGCCAAATCTGCTCCAAAATATAAAAATACCCACACTGCGCCGGTAACCCTGGAATGACTAGAAAAGTTGAAAATCGTGAGCTATAGATCAGTCTTTCGGCCAAATGTGCTCCGAAAAATAAAAATCTCCAAACTGGCCCGGAAACCTTAGAACGACTAGAAAAGCTGAAAATCGTGAGCTATATGTTACATCTCGGCCAAATCTGTTCCAAAATATAAAAATACCCGGACTGCTCCGGTAACCATGGAACGACTAGAAATGCTGAAAATCGCGAGCTATCGGTCACGCTTTCGACCAGATCTGCCGCGAGAAACAAAATCGTCGGAACGCTCCGGGAACCCTGTCACAACTAGAAAAGCCGAAAATCGTGAGCTATACGTCACGCTTTCGGCCCAATGTGCTCGAAAAAATAAAAATCCCCGGATTGCGCCGGTAACCCAGAATGACTAGAAAACTGAAACTCTTGAGCTATAGCTCACGCTTTTCGGCCAAATGTGCTCCGAAAAATAAAAATCCCCGCATTGCTCCGGTAAGTCCTGAACGACTAGAAAAGGTAAAATGTTAGCTATAGGTCACGCTTTCGGCCAAATGTGCTCCAAAAAAATAAAAATACCTGGACAGGTCCGGTAACCTGGAACGACTAGAAAAGCTGAAAATCGTGAGCTATAGTCCACGCTTTCGGTCAAATGTGCTCCGAAAAATGAAAATCCTCGGACCCCCCCCCCCGATAACCCAGAAACGAATAGAAAAGCTAAAAATCGTGAGCTATAGGTCACGGTTTCGCCTAAATCTGCTCCGAGAAACAAAATTCCCCCGACTGCTCTGGTAACCGTCGAATGACAAGGAAAGCTGAAAATCGTGAGCTATAGGTCACGCTTTCGGCCGAATCTTCTCCAAGAAACAAAATTCCCCTGACAGCTCTGGTAACCCTTGAACAACTAGAAATGCTGAAAATGTGAGCTAGGTCATGCTTTCGACTAAATGTGATGCAGAAAAAAAACCCGGGAGTCCTCTAGTAACCCCGGAATGACTAGACTAGCGGAAAATCTTGAGCTATGGGTCACCCTTTCGGCCAAATGTGATGCGACAAAAATCCCTGTAATCCTCTCGTAAGACCGAAATGTTTACAAAAGTTGAAAATCGTTAGCTATAGGTCACGCTTTTGGGCAAATATGCTCTAAAAAATAAAAATCGCTAGACACCTCTAGTAACCCCGGAACGACTAGAAAGCTAAAATCGTGAGCTATAGGTCACGCTTTCGACCAAATCTGCCCCGAGAAACAAAAATCGTCAGAATGCTCCAGTAACCCTGACACGACTAGAAAAGCTAAAAACGTGAGCTATATGTCGCGCTTTCGGCCAAATGTGCTATGAAAAATAAAAAATCCCCATACTGGCCCGGTAACCCTACAACGACTAGAAAAGCTGAAAATCGTGAGCTATAGGTCATGTTTCGGCCAAATCTGCTCCAAAATATAAAAATACCCAAACTGAGCCGGTAACCCTCGAATGACTAGAAAAGCTGAAAATCGGGAGCTACAGATCAGCCTTTCGGCCAAATGTGCTCCGAAAAATAAAAATCCCCAAACTGGCCCGGTAACCTAAGAACGACTAGAAAAGCTGACAATCGTCAGCTATAGGTCACGCTTTTCGGCCAAATGTGCACCAAAAAATAAAAATCATGCATTGCTCCGGAAACACAGGAACGACTAGAAAAACTAAAATGTCAGCTATAGGTCACGCTTTCGGCCAAATGTGCTCCGAAAAATAAAAATACCTGAACAGGTCTGGTAACCACGGAACGACTAGAAAAGCTGAAAATTGTGAGCTATAGGTCACGCTTTCGGCCAAATGTGCTCCAAAAAATAAAAATCCCCGTACTGCCCGGTAACCTAGAAACGAACAGAAAAGCTAAAAATCGTGAGCTATAGGTACGCTTTCGGCCAATGTGCTCCGAAAAATAAAAATCCCTGGACTACTCCGGTAACCCCGGGACCGACTAGAAAAGCTGAAAATCGTGAGCTATAAATCACTCTTTCGGTCAGATGTGCTCTGAAAAAATAAAATCCCCATACTTGCCGGGTAACCGTACAACGACTAGAAAAGCTGAAAATCCTGAGCTATAGGTACGCTTTCGGCAAATGTGCTCCGAAAAATAAAAATCTCCAGACTACTCTGTTAACCTAGAACGACTAGAAAAGTTGAAAATCGTGTGCTATACATCACTCTTTCGGCCAAATGTGCTCCGAAAAATAAGAATCCCCAGACTGACCCGGTAAACCTACAACGGCTAAAATCGTGAGCTATAGGTCACGTTTTCGGCCAAATCTGTTCCAAAATATAAAAAAAACCTGGACTGCTCTATTAACCCTGGAACGACAAGAAAAGCTGAAAATCGTGAGCAATACGTACGCTTTCGACAAAAGTGCTCCGAAAACTAAAAATCCCCGTGCTACTCCGGTAAACCCAGAACGACTAGAAAAGCTGAAATCATGAGCTATAGGTCATGCTTTCGGCCAAATGTCCTCCAAAAAACAAAAATCCCTGGAATGCTCCGGTAACCTTGGAACGACTAGAAAAGCTGAAAATCGTGAGTTATAAATCACTCTTTCGGTCAGATGTGCTCCGAAAAATAAAAATCACCACACTTGCCCGGTGACCGCACAACGACTAGAAAAGCTGAAAATCGTGAACTATAGGTACGCTTTCGGCAAATGTGCTCCGAAAAATAAAAATCTCCAGACTACTCTACTAACTCTGGAACAACTAGAAAAGTTGAAAATCATGTGCTGTAGATCACTCTTTCGGCCAAATGTGCTCCGACAAATAAAAAACCCTAGACTGGCCCTGCAACGACTAGAAACGCTGAAAATCGTGAGCTATAGGTCACGTTTTTGGCCAAATCTGTTCCAAAATATAAAAATACCCGGACTGCTCTATTAACCCTGGAACGACAAGAAAAGCTTAAAATCGTGAGTTATAGGTACGCTTTCGTCCAATGTGCTCCGAAAACTAAAATCCCCGTACTACTCCGGTAAACCCGGAACGACTAGAAAAGCTGATATCGTGAGCTATAGGTCATGCTTTCGGCCAAATGTGCTCCAAAAAACAAAAATCCCTGGAATGCTCCGGTAACCTTGGAACGACTATAAAAGCTGAAAATCGTGAGCTATACATCACTCTTTCGGTCAGATGTGCTCCGAAAAATAAAAAAATCCCCATACTTGCCGGCTAACCGTACAACGACTAGAAAAACTGAAAATCGTCAGCTATAGGTACGCTTTCGGCAAATGTGCTCTGAAAAATAAAATCCCCGGACTACTCCGGTAACACCGGAACGAAAAACTGAAAATCGTGAGCTATAGGTCACGCTTTGGACCAAATCTGCCCCGAGAAAAAAACTCGTCGAAATACTCCGGTAACCCTGGCACGACTAGAAAAGTTGAAAATCGTGAGTTATAGGTCACGCATTCGGCCAAATATGCTTCAAAAAATAAAAATACCCGGACGGCTCTCGTAACACCGGAACGACTAGAAAAGCTGAAAATCGTGAGCTATAGGTACGCCTTCGGCAAATGTGCTGCGAAAATTAAAAATCCCTGGACTTGCCCGGTAATCCTAGAACGACTAGAAAAGCTGAAAATCGTGAGCTATAGGTCACGCTTTTCGGCCAAATGTGGTCCGAAAAATAAAAATCCCCGCATTGGTCCGGAAACTCTGGAACAACTAGAAAAGCTAAAATGTGAGCAATTGGTCACGCTTTCGGCCAAATGTGCTCCGAAAAATAAAAATCCCTACACAGGTCCGATAACCTCGGAACGATTAGAAAAGCTGAAAATCGTGAGCTATAGGTCACGCTTTCGACCAAATGTGCTTCAAAAAATAAAAATCTCCGGACTACTCTGGTAACTGCGGGACGACTAGAAAAGCTAAAATCGTGACCTATAGGTCACGCTTTCAGCCAAATCTGCTCCAAGAAACAAAAATCCCCGCATTGGTCCGGAAACTCCGGAACATCTAGAAAAGCTGAAAATCGTGATTTATAGGTCACGCTTTTCGACCAAATGTGCTCCGAAAAATAAGAATCCCCGCATTGGTCCGGAAACTCCAGAACATCTAGAAAAGCTAAAATGTGAGCTATAGGTCACGCTTTCGGCCAAATGTGCTCCGAAAAATAAAAATCCCTGCACTGGTCCGATTACCCCGGAACGATTAGGAAAGCTGAAAATCGTGAGCTATAGGTCACGCTTTCGGCCAAATGTGCTTCAAAAAATAAAAATCTCCGGACTACTCTCGTAACCGCGGGACGACTAGAAAAGCTAAAATCGTGACCTATTGGTCACGCTTTCGGCCAAATCTGCTCTGAGAAACAAAATTCCCGACAACCGAAGAATCGTTGAACAACTAGAAAAGCTGAAAATCGTGAGCTATTGGTCACGCTTTTGGCCAAATCTTCTCCAAGAAACAAAATTCCCCCGACAGCTCCGGTAACTCTTCAACAAATAGAAATGCTGAAAATGTGAGTTATAGGTCACGCTTTCGGCCAAATGTGGTGCGGAAAAAAATCCCCGGAGTCCTCTACTAACCACAGAAAGACTAGAAAAGCGGAAACTTGAGATACGGGTCACTCTTTCGGCCAAATCTGATGCGACAAATATCACTGAATCCTCCGGTAAGACCGAAATGTTTATAAAAGTTGAAAATCGTTAGCTATATGTCACGCTTTCGGGCAAATGTGCTCTGAAAAATAAAAATCCCTGAACTGCTCTGGTAATTCCGGAACGACTAGAAAAGCTGAAATCGTGAACTATAGGTCACGCTTTTGACCGAATCTGCCCTGAGAAACAAAAATCGTCGGAATGCTCCGGTAACCCTGGCACGATTAGAAAATCTGAAAATCGTGAGCTATAGGTCACGCTTTCGGCCAAATGTGCCCCGAAAAATAAAAATCCCCAGACTGGCCCTGCAAATGTACTCCGAAAACTAAAAATCCCCGTACTACTCCGATAAACCCGGAACGACTAGAAAAGCTGAAATCGTGAGCTATAGGTCATGCTTTCGGCCAAATATGCTCCGAAAAACAAAAATCCCTGAAATGCCCAGGTAACCTTGGAATGACTAGAAAAGCTGAAAATCGTGAGCTATAGATCACTCTTTCGGTCAGATGTGTTCCGAGAAATAAAAATCCCCATACTTGCGGGTAACCGTACAACAACTAGAAAAGCTGAAAATCGTAAGCTATAGGTACGCTTTCGGCAAATGTGCTCCGAAACATAAAAATCCGTGGACTACTCCGGTAAACCTGGAACCACTACAAAAGTTGAAAATCGTGTGCTATAGATCACTCTTTCGGCCAAATGTGCTCCGAAAAATAAAAATCCACAGACTGGCCCGGTAACCCTACAACGACTAGAAACGCTGAAAATCGTGAGCTATACGTCACGTTTTCGACCAAATCTGTTCTAAAATATAAAAATATCCGGACTACTCTAATAACCCTGGAACGATAAGAAAAGCTGAAAATCGTGAGCTATAGGTATGCTTTCGGCAAATGTGCTCCGAAAACTAAAAATCCCCGTACTACTCCGGCAAACCCGGAACGACTAGAAAAGCTGAAATCACGAGCTATAGGTCAAGCTTTCGGCCAAATGTGCTCCAAAAAAACAAAAAATCCCTGGAATGCTCCGGTAACCTTGGAACGACTAGAAAAACCGAAAATCGTGAGCTATAGATCACTATTTCGGTCAGATGTGCTCCAAAAAAACAAAAAATCCCTGAAATGCTCAGGTAACCATGGAACGACTAGAAAAACTGAAAATCGTCAGCTATTGGTATGCTTTCGGCAAATGTGCTCCGAAAAATAAAAATCCCTAGACTACTCCGGTAACCCCGGAACGACTAGAAAAGCTGAAATCGTGAGCTATAGGTCACGCTTTCGACCAAATCTGCCCCGAGAAACAAAAATCGTCGAAATGCTCCGGTAACCTTGGCACGACTAGAAAAGCTGAAAATCGTGAGTTATAGGTCACGCTTTCAGCCAAATGTGCTTCAAAAAATAAATATACCCAGACGGCTCTGGTAACACCGGAATGACTAGAAAAGCTGAAAATCATGAGCTATAAGTACGCATTCGGCAAATGTGCTGCAAAAATTAAAAATCCCTGGACTTGCCCGATAACCCTGGAACGACTAGAAAAGCTGAAAATCGTGAGCTATAGGTCACGCCTTTTGGGCAAATATGCTATGAAAAATAAAAATCCCCGCATTGGTCCGGAAACTCCGGAACAACTAGAAAAGCTAAAATGTGCTCCGAAAAATAAAAATCTCCAGACTACTCTGCTAACCCTGGAACAACTAGAAAAGTTGAAAATCATGTGTTGTAGATCACTCTTTCGGCCAAATGTGCTCCGACAAATAAAAAACCCCAGACTGGCCCTGCAACGACTAGAAACGCTGAAAATCGTGAGCGGTCACGTTTTCGGCCAAATCTGTTCCAAAATATAAAAATACCCGGACTGCTCTATTAACCCTGGAACGGCAAGAAAAGCTTAAAATCGTGAGCTATAGGTACGCTTTCGTCAAATGTGCTCCGAAAACTAAAAATCCCCGTACTACTCCGGTAAACCCGGAACGACTAGAAAAGCTGATATCGTGAGCTATAGGTCATGCTTTCGGCCAAATGTGCTCCGAAAAACAAAAATCCCTGGAATGCTCCGGTAACCTTGGAACGACTAGAAAAGCTGAAAATCGTGAGCTATAGATCACTCTTTCGGTCAGATGTGCTCCGAAAAATAAAGAAATCTCCATACTTGCCGGCTAACCGTACAACGACTAGAAAAACTGAAAATCGTCAGCTATAGGTACACTTTCGGCAAATGTGCTCTGAAAAATAAAATCCCCGGACTACTCCGGTAACACCGGAACGACTAGAAAAGCTGAAATCGTGAGCTATAGGTCACGCTTTCGACCAAATCTGCCGCGAGAAAAAAATCATCGAAATACTCCGGTAACCCTGGCACGACTAGAAAAGTTGAAAATCGTGAGTTATAGGTCACGCATTCGGCCAAATATGCTTCAAAAAATAAAAATACCAGGACGGCTCTGGTAACACCGGAACGATTAGAAAAGCTGAAAATCGTGAGCTATAGGTACGCCTTCAGCAAATGTGCTGCGAAAATTAAAAATCCCTGGACTTGCCCGGTAACCCTGGAACGACTAGAAAAGCTGAAAATCATGAGCTATAAGTCACGCTTTTCGTCCAAATGTGGTCCCAAAAATAAAAATCCCCGCATTGGTCCGGAAACTCCAGAACAACTAGAAAAGCTAAAATGTGAGCTATTGGTCACGCTTTCGGCCAAATGTGCTCCGAAAAATAAAAATCCCTAAACAGGTCCGGTAACCTCGGAACGATTAGAAAAGCTGAAAATCGTGAGCCATAGGTCACGCTTTCGACCAAATATGCTTCAAAAAATAAAAATCCCCGGACTGCTCTGGTTACTGCGGGACGACTAGAAAAGCTAAAATCGTGACCTATAGGTCACGCTTTCAGCCAATTCTGCTGCGAGAAACAAAAATCCCCGCAATGTTCCGGAAACTCCGGAACATCTAGAAAAGCTGAAAATCGTGATTTATAGGTCACGCTTTTCGGCCAAATGTGCTCCGAAAAATAAGAATCCCCGCATTGGTCCGGAAACTCCAGAACATCTAGAAAAGCTAAAATGTGAGCTATAGGTCACGCTTTCGGCCAAATGTGCTCCGAAAAATAAAAATCCCTGCACTGGTCCGATTACCCCGGAACGATTAGAAAAGCTGAAAATCGTGAGCTATAGGTCACGCTTTCGGCCAAATGTGCTTCAAAAAATAAAAATCTCCGGACTGCTCTCGTAACCGCGGGACGACTAGAAAAGCTAAAATCGTGATCTATTGGTCACGCTTTCGGCCAAATCTGCTCTGAGAAACAAAATTCCCCCGACTGCTCCAGTAACCGTTGAACGACTAGAAAAGCTGAAAATCGTGAGCTATTGGTCACGCTTTTGGCCAAATCTTCTCCAAGAAACAAAATTCCCCCGACAGCTCTGGTAAATCTTCAACAAATAGAAATGCTGAAAATGCGAGTTATAGGTCACACTTTCGGCCAAATGTGGTGCGGAAAAAATCCCCGGAGTCCTCTAGTAACCACAGAAAGACTAGAAAAGCGGAAACTTTAGCTACGGGTCACCCTTTCGGCCAAATGTGATGCAACAAATATCTCTGAATCCTCCAGTAAGACCGAAATGTTTATAAAAGTTGAAAATCGTTAGCTATAGATCACTCTTTCGGCCAAATGTGCTCCGAAAAATAAAAATCCCCAGACTGGCCCGGTAACCCTACAACGACTAGAAATGCTGAAAATCGTGAGTTATAGGTCACGCTTTCGGCCAAATGTGCCCCGAAAAATAAAAATCCCTAGACTGGCCCGGTAACCCTGGAACGTTTAGAAAAGCTGAAAATCGTGAGCTATAGATCACGCTTTCGGCCAAATGTGCTCCGAAAAATAAAAATCCCGGCACAGGTCCGGAAACCCCGAAACGACTAGAAAAGCTAAAATGGTGAGCTATAGGTCACGCTTTCGGCCAAATATGCTCCGAAAAATAAAAATACCTAGACAGGTTCGGTAACCCCAGAACGACTAGAAAAACTGAAAATCGTGAGCTATAGGTCACGCTTTCGGCCAAATGTGCTCCGAAAAATAAAAAATCCCCGGACTGCCCCGGTAACCCAGGAACGAATAGAAAAGCTAAAAATCGTGAGCTATAGGTCACGGTTTTGCCTAAATCTACTCCGAGAAACAAAATTTCCCTGACTGCACCGGTAACCGTTGAACAACTAGGAAAGCTAAAAAGCCTGAGTTATAGGTCGTGCTTTCGGCCAAATCTTCTCCAAGAAACAAAATTCCCGACAGCTCCGGTAACCCTTAAACAACTAGAAATCTTAAAATGTGAGCTATAGGTCATGCTTTCGGCCAAATGTGATGCGACAAAAATCCCTGAAACCCTCCAGTAAGACCGGAATGTTTAGAAAAGTTGAAAATCGTTTGCCATAGGTCACGCTATCGGGCAAATGTGCTCCGAAAAATAAAAATCTCTGGACTACTCCGGTAACCGGGAACGACTAGAAAAGCTGAAATCGTGAGCTATAGGTCACGCTTTCGACCAAATCTGCCCCCGAGAAACAAAAATCGTCGGAATGCTACGGTAAACCTGGCACAAGTAGAAAAGCTGAAAATCGTGTGCTATAGATCACTCTTTCGGCCAAATGTTCTCTGAAAAATAAAAATTCCCAGACTGGCCCGGTAACCCTACGACGACTAGAAAAACCAAAAATCGTGAGTTATAGGTCAGGTTTTCGGCCAAATCTGCTCCAAAATACAAAAATACCTGGACTGCGCCTGTAAGCCTGGAATGTCTGTAAAAGGTGGAAATCGTGAGCTATAGATCAGTCTTTCGGCCAAATATGCTCCGAAAAATAAAAATCCCCAAACTGGCCCGGTAACCTTAGAACGACTAGAAAAGCTGAAAATCGTGACCTATATGTCACGTTTTCGGCCAAATCTATTCCAAAATATAAAAATACCCAGACTGCTCCGGTAACCAAGGAACGGCTAGAAAAGCTGAAAATCGTGAGCTATAGGTACACTTTCGGCAAATGTGCTCCGAAAGATTAAAAATCCCCGGACTACTCCGGTAACCCCGGAACGACTAGAAAAGCTGAAATCGTGAGATATAGGTCACGCTTTCGACCAAATCTGCCCCGAGAAACAAAATTGTCAAAATGCTCCGGGAATCCTGGCACGACTAAAAGAACTGTATATAGGTCACGCTTTCGGTCAAATGTGCTTCAAAAAAATAAAAATACCCGGATGGCTCTGGTAATACCGAAACGACTAGGAAAGCTGAAAATCGTGAGCTATAGATACGCTTTCGGCAAATGTGCTCCGAAAATTAAAAATCCCCGAACTGGCCCGGTAACCCTGGAACGATTAGAAAAGCTGAAAATCGTGAGCTATAGGTACGCTTTCGGCAAATGTGCTCCGAAAAATAAAAATCCCCGGACTACTCTGGTAACCCCGGAACGACTAGAAAGCTGAAATCGTGAGCTATAGGTCACACTTTCGGTCAAATGTGCTTCGAAAAAATACTTAGACGGCTCTAGTAACACCGGAACGACTAGAAAAGTCGAAAATCGTGAGCTATAGGTACGCTTTCAGCAAATGTGCTCCGAAAATTAAAATTCCCCGGAGTGGCCCGGTAACCCTTGAACGACTAGAAAAGCTAAAATCGTGAGCTGTAGGTCACGCTTTCGACCAAATCTGCCCCGAGAAACAAAAATCGTTGGAATGCTCCGGTAACACTGGCACGACTAGAAAAGCTGAAAATTGTCAGTTATAGGTCATGCTTTCGGCCAAATGTGCTTCAAAAAATGAAAATACCCAGACCCCTCTGGAAACACCGGAACGACTAGAAAAGCTGAGAATCGTGAGCTATAGGTACACATTTGGCCGAATCTTCTCCAAGAATCAAAATTCCACCGACTGCTCTGGTAAGCCTAGCATGACAAGAAAAGCTGAAAACCGTGAGGTATAGGTCACACTTTCGGTTAAATGTGTCGCGAAAAAAAATTCCGAAGTACTCCAATAACCCCGGAACGACTAGAAAAGGGGAAAATTTTGAGCTATGGGTCACCCTTTCGCCCAAATGTGATGTGACAAAATCCCCGAATCCTCCAGTAACACCGGAATGATTAGAAAAGTTAAAAGTCGTTAGCTATAGGTCACACTTTCCAACAAATGTGCCCGAAAAATAAAAATCCCTGGACTGCTCCGATAACACCGGAACGACTAGAAAAGCTAAAATTATAAGCTGTAGGTTACGCTTTCGGCCAAATTAGCTTCGAGAAACAAAAATCCCCGGAATACTCTAATAACCCTGGAATGACTAGAAAAGTTACAAATCGTGAGCTATAGGTCAATCTTTCGGCCAAATGTGCTCCAAAAATTAAAAATATCCAGAAAAGCCCAGTAAACCCTGGAACGACTGGGAAAGCTGAAAATCGTGAGCTGGTCACTCTTTCGGCCAAATGTGCTCCAAAAAATAAGAATCCCCGCACTGGTCCGGAAATCCCGGAACGACTAGGAAAGCTAAAATGTGAGCTATAGGTCATGATTTCGGCCAAATGTGCTCTGAAAAATAAAAATTCCTAGACAGGTCCGGTAACCCCGGAACGACTAGAAAAGCTGAAAATCGTGAGCTATAGCTCACGCTTTCGGCCAAATTTGCTCCGAAAAGTAAAAATCTCCACACTATTCCGGAAACTCCGGAACGACTAGAAAAGCTAAAATGTGAGCTATAGGTCACGCTTTCGGCCAAATGTGCTCCAAAAAATAAAAATCCCTGCATAGGTCCGGTAACCCCGGAACGATTAGAAAAGCTGAAAATCGTGAGTTATAGGTCACGCTTTCTGCCAAATGTGCTTCGACAAATAAAAAACCCCGGACAGCTCTAGTAACCGCGAGACGACTAGAAAAGCTGAAATCGTGACCTATAGGTCACGCTTTCGGCCAAATCTGCTCTGAAAAACAAAATTTCCTCGACTGCTCCAGTAACCCTTGAACGACTAGAAAAATTGAAAATCGTGAGATATAGGTCATGCTTTTGGCCAGATGTGATTCGAAAAAATCCCCGGGGTCCTCCAGTAACCCCGGAACGAGTAGAAAAGCGGAAAATCTTGAGCTATGGGTCACCCTTTCGGCCAAATGTGATGCGACAAAAATCTCTGGAATCCTCCGGTAACACCGGAACGTATAGAAAAGTTGAAAATCGTAAGCTATAGGTCACGCTTTCGTGCAAATGTGCTCCGAAAAATAAAAATCCCCGGACTGCTCCGGTAACCCCGGAACGACAAGCAAAGTTGAAATCGTGAGCTATAGGTCAAGCTTTCGGCCAAATGTGCTCCTAAAAACAAAAATTCCCGGATTGCTCTGGTAGCCCTGGAACGACTAGAAAAGTTGAAAATCGTGTGCTATAGATTACTCTTTCGGCCAAATGTGCTCTGAAAAATAAAAATCCCTATACTGGCCCGGTAACCCTACAACGACTAGAAACGCTGAAAATCGTGAGCTATGATCACGTTTTCGGCCTAATCTATTCCAAAATATAAAAATAACCAGACTACTCTGGTAACCCTGGAACGACAAGAAAAGCTGAAAATCGTAGCGATAAGTACGCTTTCAGCAAATGTGCTTGAAAACTAAAAATCCCTGTACTACTCCGGTAAACCCGGAACGACTAGAAAAGCTGAAATCGTGAGCTACAGGTCACACTTTCGACCAAATCTGCCCCGAGAAACAAAAATTGTCGGAATGCTCCGGTAACCCTAGCACGACTAGAAAAGCAGAAAATCGGGAGGTATAGGTCACGCTTTCGGCCAAATGTGCTTCAAAAAATAAAAATACCCGGACTACTTTGGTAACCCCGGAACAACTAGAAAAGCTGAAAATCGTGAGCTATAGGTACGCTTTCGGCAAATGTGCTCCGAAAATTAAAAATCCCCGAACTGGCCCGGTAACCCTGGAACGACTAGAAAGTTGAAAATCGTGAGCTATAGGTCACGCTTTCGGCCAAATGTGCTCCGAAAAATAAAAATCCCGGCACAGGTCCGGAAATCCCGAAACGACTAGGAAAGCTAAAATGTGAGCGGTCATGCTTGCGGCAAAATGTGCTCTGAAAAATAAAAATTCCTGGACAGGTCCGGTAACCCCGGAACGACTAGAAAAGCTGAAAATCGTGAGCTATAGGTCACGCTTTCGGCCAAATGTGCTCTGAAAAGTAAAAATCTCCACACTGTTCCGGAAACTCCGGAACGACTAGAAAAGCTAAAATATGAGCTATAGGTCACGCTTTCGGCCAAATGTGCTCCAGAAAATAAAAATCCCTGCACAGGTCCGGTAACCCCGGAACGATTAGAAAAGCTGAAAATCGTGAGCTATAGGTCACGCTTTCGGCCAAATGTGCTTCGACAAATAAAAATCCGCGGACTGCTCTGGTAACCGTGAGACGACTAGAAAAGCTGAAATCGTGACCTACAAGTCACGCTTTCGGCCAAATCTGTTGCGAGAAACAAAATTTCCTCGACTGCTCCAGTAACCCTTGAACGACTAGAAAAGCTGAAAATCGTGAGATATAGGTCACGCTTTTGCCCAGATGTGATTCGAAAAAATCCCCGGGGTCCTCCAGTAACCCCGGAACGAGTAGAAAAGCGGAAAATCTTGAGCTATGAGTCACCCTTTCGGCCAAATCTGATGTGACAAAAATGCCTGGAATCCTCCGATAAGACCGGAATGTTTATAAAACTTGAAAATCGTTAGCTATAGGTCACGCTTTCGGGCAAATATGCTCCGAAAAATAAAAATCCATGGACTGCTCCGGTAACCCCGGAACGACTAGAAAAGCTGAAATCGTGAGTTATAGGTCACGCTTTCGACCAAATCTGCCACGAGAAACAAAAATCGTCGGAATGCTCCGGTAACCCTGGCACGACTAGAAAAGCTGAAAATCGTGAGCTATAGGTCACGCCTTTCGGCCAAATGTGCTCCAAAAAATAAAAATCCCCGCATTGGTCCGGAAACTCCGGAACGACTAGAAAAGCTAAAATGTGAGTTATATGTCACACTTTCGGCCAAATGTGCTCCAAAAAATAAAAATACCTGAAAAGGTCCGGTAACCACAGAACGACTAGAAAAGCTGAAAATCGTGAGCTATAGGTCACGCTTTCGGCCAAATGTGCTCCGAAAAATAAAAATCTCCGGACTGCCCCGATAACCCAGAAACGAATAGAAAAGTTAAAAATCGTGAGCTATAGGTCACGGTTTCTCCTAAATCTGCTCCGAGAAACAAATTTCCCCGACTGCTCCGGTAACCATTGAACGACTAGGAAAGCCGAAAATCATGAGCTATAGGTACGCTTTCGGCAAATGTGCTCCGAAAATTAAAAATCCCCGGACTAGCCCGGTAACCTTGGAACGTTTAGAAAAGCGGAAAATCGTGAGCTATAGGTCACGCTTTCGGCCAAATGTGCTCCGAAAAATAAAAATCCCGGCACAGGTCCGGAAACCCCGAAACGACTGGAAAAGCTAAAATGGTGAGCTATAGGTCACGCTTTCGGCCAAATGTGCTCCGAAAAATAAAAATTTCTGGACAGGTCCGGTAACCCCGGAACGACTAGAAAAAACTGAAAATCGTGAGATATAGGTCACGCTTTCGGCCAAATGTGCTCCAAAAAATAAAAAAATCCCTGGACTACCCCGGTAACCTAGGAACGAATAGAAAAGCTAAAAATCGTGAGCTATAGGTCACGGTTTTGCCTAAATCTGCTCCGAGAAACAAAATTCCCCCGACTGCACCGGTAACCGTTGAACGACTAGGAAAGCTGAAAATCGTGAGCTATAGGTCGCGCTTTCGGCCAAATCTTCTCCAAGAAACAAAATTCCCCCGACAGCTCAAATAACCCTTAAACAACTAGAAATGCTGAAAATGTGAGCTATAGGTCATGCTTTCGGCCAAATGTGATGCGGAAAAAAATCCCCGGAGTTCTCTAGTAACCCTACAACGACTAGAAACGCTGAAAATAGTGAGCTATGATCACGTTTTCGGCCAAATCTATTCCAAAATATAAAAATAATCGAACTGCTCAGGTAACCCTGGAACGACAAGAAAAGCTAAAAATCGTGAGCGATAGGTACGCTTTCGGCAAATGTACTCCGAAAACTAAAAATCCCTGTACTACTCCGGTAAACCCGGAACGACTAGAAAAGCTGAAATCGTGAGCTATAGGTCACGCTTTCGACCAAATCTGCCCCGAGAAACAAAAATCGTCGGAATGCTTCGATAACCATAGCACGACTAGAAAAGCAGAAAATCAGGAGTTATAGGTCACGCTTTCGGCCAAATGTGCTTCAAAAAATAAAAATACCCGGACTACTTTGGTAACACCGGAACAACTAGAAAAGCTGAAAATCGTGAGCTATAGGTACGCTTTCGACAAATGTGCTCCGAAAATTAAAAATCCCCGGACTGGCCCGGTAACCCTGGAACGACTAGAAAAGCTGAAAATCGTGAGCTATAGGTCACGCTTTCGGCCAAATGTGCTCCGAAAAATAAAAATCCCAGCACAGGTCCAGAAATCCCGAAACGACTAGAAAAGCTAAAATGGTGTTTCATAAATCTAAGGATAGTTTGCAGAGGTTGTACACCTAAGGATAATCTATCCTGGATAGCCGTGCCCACGGTCATGGGCATGCTGAGTAAAAGTTTTTCATGGATTAGGCTTTGCTTTTCAAAAATATTTTCGAAAACCTTATGGATGGATGGAATCCATGAGAGAAGGAAAACCTTTTGGATGGATGGAATCCATGAGAGAATGAAAACCTTGTGGGCGGATGGAACCCGTGAGAGAGATTGACAGCTTGTGGATGGATGGAATCCACGAGTGTTTGGAAGTGTGTGGATGGATGGAATCCAAACGTGATCTTTTGAAAAAGATGGTCCGGGTGGGATGCCCGTGAATAGGTTGGTGTTTGGTCGGAGCCGGCACTGACGGTATTATTTTCAATTACAAGTATTGTATTTACTTATTGTATTTAAATTCAGCATTTTCAATCTATTTATTATATTTCATAGATGTTGTTTTGTGCAAACTAACCCTATAAGCCTTCCATTGAAGCCTTTATTATTATGTTGCATTTCTCCGTGTGATTTGCGGAGTACAAGTTTGTACTCACCTTGCAATCTCCATACAGAGGAAGATGTTGACGACTACGGTGAAGATCAGGACGAGTAGGCCGCGTCTTACTGTTGTTTGCCTGTGGGCAGGCTTGGGCTTCGCTATTTATCAGTTTGCTTCCGCAGTTATTTGCTTTATTTATTTTGCCAATGAGCATTGATGTAAGACTTAGCCATAAGGTCGTACTATTTTATTTAATATATTAAGTCATTTGTGCTTGGTATTTATCTTTATTGATACTGTGTGCACTAGCTGATCCTGGACTAGTGCGATTTACACGGAGGATCCAGGAGTCATTACTCCGGGTTCCGACAAAGGTGGTATCAGCGCCAGGTTGACGACACTAAGATGTGACCATAGGTAGAATAGAATGGTTTGACCCTAAGCACTTATTTTTAATAAACCGTATCTTCAAAAACAAAGATATGTATGTATATATATACATATGTATGCTTACTCTTACCCCTCAATCTATGCTTTCTCTCATCCCTTAACTCTTCCTCTTCCTTAATATTATCATTCAAAAACACCCTTCTGACTTCTCTCTCCTTTCCAAACAATTGTAGATGAACACTTTCGATGTTGCACCCACTGATGGATGGAGTAGAGGCCTTCTTCGACTACTTCGTCGTTTGGGTTTCCGACCCCGAGCCTTCTACATGCATAAAGAAGAATGCCATGGAGACCGGACGATGGGACATCACCTCACTCTACTCATCACCAAGCGAACCGAACAAGGAAATCTGCGTCTCCGCTTCAAGGGAAATGGATACACGTTTGAACTAGCCAGACAAGAAGCCTCTCGTAAAGCAGTTCTTCGCCTCTGCCGCCTTTTCAGCCTCCGCATTGAGGGATCATGAGTTGTATCTTGAGTAGGGGTGAAAACGGATCGGATACGGACGGATAATGCCTCTACCATATTTGTTTTCATATTTTTTTCGAATATGGAAACGAATACGGATAACTCGAATACGAATACGAATACGGATAATATCGAATACAGATACCGATCGAATACGAATCGAAACGAATATGGTTACGAATATTTATCGAAACATGAAAACCCCTTAAACTATACATTCAGAAGCACTGCTACACTGGTACCGTAAATAATTAAACATACGTGACGTGACATGACGAGAGTGTGCAAACTTCACTAAATACTATTTACGCAGTATACATATGGCACTCTGTAGATCTAAACATGTAAATAGCATCTGGAAAATTCAGTAGCTAACATCTCATTGATCCAAAAAGAGTATTGTTGTGTCAGCACCCCAAAATTAAATATTGTTGTTTCAGCTAACATCTCATTGATCCAAATTAAGTATTGTTGCTAGTATAACTGTATAAGAGCTAGCATCTCATTGATCCAAATTAAGTACTGTTGCTAGTATAACTGTATAAGAGCTAGCGTTAATAATGACCAGACATACATTGATTAACTATGCTCGTAATTTAAACAAACAAAAGGAAAACTTGGTGAAAGAAACAATCCAGTGCCATAACACCTACAGATCCGCATGCTTGAGTTTTGTGGAATTTTCGTTAAGGCATTTGAGGATGTCAAAATAATTAAGAAAGCATATTACAATTAACTCAATTCGATGAGACTCATCTGAACTCCATCGTGTGTAATTTAGCTCAAATATTCTTATGCAATATCACTAGGTGAACAAATTCCTTATGTGCGATCCATCACCTATTTCTTAGTTAACAATGCAATAGTAATAGTTGCATCACCTAGGCGAAGCGAGCAAAGCGGCGGGCGGAGGCGAGGTAGGCGGCGACTGAGGCGCGAGCAGCGGAGGTAGGCGCGGAGCAAGCGGAGGCGAGGGCGACGCAGCGGAGGAGGCGAGGCAGACGGCCAGCGGAGGAGGCGAGGCGCGCCGGCGGAGGCAGCCGGCAAGCGGAGGAGGCGGCGAGCGCAGCGCCGGCGGAGGCAGCCGGCAAGCGAGGAGGAGGCGAGGCGGCGAGCAGAGGCCGCGAGGCGAGGCAGCCAGCAAGCGAGGCGGGTGGAGGAGGCGAGGCGGCGGATTCGGGAGGCGGCGAGCAGCGGAGCCGCGAGGCGGGAGCAAAGTGAGGCAGACGGCCGACGAGGCGCGAGGCGCGAGGAGGCGAGGCGAGGCGGCGAGCAAGCGGCAGCGAGGCGAGGCACCGGCAAGCGAGGCGAGCGGATCCGGGAGGCGGGCGAGCAGCGAGCCGCGAGGCGGAGCAAAGCGGAGGCGCGAGCAGCGAGGCGCGAGTAGGCGAGCAGCGAGGCGAGGCGCGGATCCGGCGGAGGCACTCGCGCAGACCGGCAAACGTGAATATCACGGGAGACTGGAGAGTGGAGAGTGGAGATGGCCAGATGGGGCTCTGCAATGGCCGGCGCCCAGGGCAAGGCAAAACCTAAAGCTAAAGGCCTAAACCGACGGTTGGATCGTATGGGGTGGGTGAGATGGACGACTGGATCGCGTATGAGTTGGAATAGGCCTGGGCTTCTAGCATTATGGGTTAAAATCTCGGATATCCGTTTTCGTACTATCCAAATTATCCGTATCTGTATTCGACGGATACTAGGCTTACTGTATTCGTATCTGTATCCGATAAAAAAAATCTGTATCCGTATCCGATCCGAGAACTATCCGAAAAAAATCCGATCCGACACTATCCGTATCCGTCCGGATCCGGTGGAAAATATCCGATCCGTTTTCGCCCTTAATCTTGAGAGCCACACAGGATGACCCCGAGACAACCCTTACCCCTTTAGGATGAGTTGTTAGGCTAGCAATAAGACGTTGTTATGAGCTGTCAAGGTTTCTCTTTTGTTGACAGCCGTAACTATTACTTATTATGAGTTTAATAAAGGTTTTAATAAATTTGAAGATTTGTTTTGGGTTGCGCAAAATATCCCCTATTCCCTCCTTTGCCTTGAGTCTCCTCTCCCCTAATTCTTAAAAGTAACCAGCAGATGGTGAACACAAGGAACAACGGCAATGGCAGCCTCAATGGAGTACAAGGAAGTCAGTCTGTTCCCACTTCTCCTCGAGCAAATGAACCTGACTGGGCTCAGATGATGGCCAACCCGACTCAACTCAACTACTGACGCAAACCATCAACAACTCTGCACAACCAGCCCCACTAGTGCCAGCTCAAGCTACACAATCAAGACTATCGGAGTTTATGAGGTTGCGTCCCCCGAACTTCTCCAGTAGCACTGAACCCATGGACGCAGATGATTGGCTCAAAGCCATAGGAAAGAAGCTGGACATTATCCAATGCAGCGATCGGGAAAGAGTTTTGTTTGCTTCACATCAGCTTCATGGACCAGCATCAGAATGGTGGGACACCTACACTGCCGCTCATGCCAATGCTCAAGCTATCACATGGAATGAGTTCGTGCAGAACTTCCGCAAAGCTCATGTCCCCACTGGCACCGTCACCCTCAAGAAAAGGGAATTTCGAACACTACCCCAAGGAAGCCGCTCTATCAATGAGTACTTACAGAAGTTCAACCAGTTGGCACGCTATGCACCTGAAGACGTTGCCATCGATGAAGCCAAACAGGAAAGGTTCCTAGAAGGGCTCAATGATGACATATCGGTTCAACTTCTCTCCAGTGATTACGCTGACTTCCACCAGCTGGTCAGTAAGGCGATACGCCAGTAGTCCAAGCATCAAGAGATGGAGAATCGTAAGAGACGGATGCATGCTCAACATGTGAATACCGGCAGCTTCTCCAAGGTCAGAAGAGTTCCACCTCAGGCCAACAGATTCCAGCCGTCATCATCAACAGGAGAGCTAGTACCCATGGACCCCTCCCCCAACTCTGAAGATAATAAGGTCTTGAAGGACCCGAACCCTGCAACGGGAATTACTTGCTTCAACTTCCATGAGATGGGACATTATGCTAGCAACTGCCCCAAGAAGCAGCAGGGAGTGAACAATGGAACAGCCAACAACCTTCAAGCAGCAAATAGAGGACCGAAGAAGTTCATGAAAGGACGCCTAAATCAGATATCAGCTCAAGCCATGCAGAGCAAGATCCAAACCCATTTCTTTGCTAGCCAACCCGAATCTCGGGGACGAAATTCTTTTTAAGGGGGTAGATTGTAACAGCCCAGGTTTTATTAAAATAAAAATAAATAAAAAATAAAATTTAATTAACATAAAATTTAAATTAAGATAAGTATTTCTGAGCCTAAATTTTAAATTTGGTTTTGTCCTGGATTTCTATTCTTGAAAAAGCTGGTTTAAAAAGTATTTTAAGTAAAACCTAGCTGTGCCTTCATGTTCTTTTCTGGGTGTGCCATGCTCAACGTTTCTTCTCCCTTCTCTTCTCTTCTAAGCTGGCTCCTCGTTGTCGTGTTGTGCATTCTAGACGCCTTTGCTGTCTCTTACTATTGTTGTGTGAACTGAATGTTGATATTTTTGGTGATTGACTGGTTTCTATTGTCGTTTGCCAGGATAGTTTAACGTTGAGTGATGATCTTACCATTGTAAGAGATGCCGACTGGTTTCTAGACAGTTAGGTATCTCTATGAATAGATTGTCCTGTCCAAAATTAACCTATAGAGCTCGGCAATTTATTCTTTTAATTCTTTTCTTTTATTCAGTCTTTTTTGGTATTTCTAAATTAACTTATCTCGCAACTGAAACCGGCTTATTTTGGAAATCAGGTTAGTAAATGTTGTATGAAATGATATGCATGTAATTTATATTTTCCATCTCTCTTGTTTAATTGTAAATGTATGAAATACCCCTAATGTAATTTTATTTTATAGTTGATGTAATTGTTGGATCGAAGATAGCAACCAGAGAGGGACCCTAAACCCTTAACCATCAACCCTAAACCCTAAACAAATTGAATGAACAAAATAATAGATGAAATTGATTAGCAATTAAGTTTCGGCTTCGAATTGGTCCTTTGCTTTATAATACACAGAAGACAGAAATTACTTGCCGATCTAAGTACAAAATGCATTGACGTCTCTTAAATCCCAAATGGTTATTTTTATTTTAAAAACATCAAAAAGACTTTGAAAACTAGAATGTTATGCAATCCCAATTGGAAGCAGAAGATATGGATACCCGAGTCCCGACATTGACAGGGCCAAGGGAGTTGGACGTCCAACTCCTTAACTTGTTCATCTATGGTACGAAGGAAGAAGGTACACATGGAAATTAAATTATGGTCGACTAAAGAGGACATGCGGCTATTACTAGAAGGAAGGAGCATCAATTACCTTTGGACGTTTTTTTGCAAGTGAAAGAGAAGGCAGCGAGCGAAGTAGCTTTTGCTTGAGTTGACTTCATACGAGAGATCGTATTTTAGTATGTGCTCTAAATCTCATCCTCTAAATCACTTTTTAGAGGACACAATTTAGAATATAGAAGACTAAAAATATGTAACCTCCAACAAGTCCTCTAAATATGGTCCCCTAAATTAAAATCTGGGTCCACAAAAACTACCAATCAAAATGAGTTGATCAGTTGCCAAGTTCACAAAGAAGTTGCTCCCAAAAGGTGCCTATGGAAATGAAAGGGAACCGGTGATGGCGTGCGCACGGGGAATTTTGTGTGATTTTAGCATCCTCTAAATCACTTTTTAGAGGACACAATTTAGAATATAGAAGACTAAAAATATGTAACCTCCAACAAGTCCTCTAAATATGGTCCCCTAAATTAAAATCTGGGTCCACAAAAACTACCAATCAAAATGAGTTGATCAGTTGCCAAGTTCACAAAGAAGTTGCTCCCAAAAGGTGCCTATGGAAATGAAAGGGAACCGGTGATGGCGTGCGCACGGGGAATTTTGTGTGATTTTAGCCTTATGCACGAGCCGTTTTGGGTCCTTTGCATAGACCATTGACACCAACATCGGGGCAGCACACGCCACCGTGCCCACCCTTTCCAGCCAAAACCCTGCCATGGCAGACGCGCGCGGGCGTTTTCTGCTATCGTGGCAGCAATTTTCTGGCCAACTCATCACCAGAGATGGAAACGGATTGGATACGATCGAATAGTCTCAAATACAAATATGAATCCATATTTTTCAAATGAATACGAATATGAATTCGAATATTTTTGAAAATGAAT
Source organism: Dendrocalamus sinicus (assembly GCA_036346575.1). Lineage (NCBI taxonomy): Eukaryota > Viridiplantae > Streptophyta > Magnoliopsida > Poales > Poaceae > Dendrocalamus > Dendrocalamus sinicus. The sequence goes on from CM070662.1 coordinate 71,167, forward strand.
ACAAATCGAATGTCATTACGAATACGAATTTGAATAGAATATGTACTTAATTCGGTCGAATACGAATATCCTCCTACAACTTCTGTAAAAAAATCTCAGTACAACAAATTTATGTAACATGATCGAATACGAATCTCAGCCGGTATAGGAAATGGATCGAATACAAATCGAATAGTCTCAAATACGAATACGAATGCAAATATGAACATTCTCAAAAACGGATACGAATATTGTCGAATACAAATACGAACATTTTCGAATACAGATTTTGTTTACCACAGTCGCGTTTTCTCAGACACGAATATCGGATAAAATAGATTATCCATTACCATTTCTCACCCCTACTCGTCACCACTCCTTACTATACCCAAGGGCCATACTTGGCACTAGGACCCCGAGGGGTGATTGGTACTGGAGAGGGGCATTATTTATTTCTAGAACATAATTGTCAATGAAATGGAGCGTGATGTGTTCAGTATGATTAACAAGATACAAAAATTAGAGGGAAAATAGCATCCACATGGATGCATATAGTAGTCCAAAAACATAGTTTGAGCATGAGTTTATTTTGTTACTGTATTTCAAATAATCATTTAATCATCAAATGTTAATCCAATGAAAAAAGGACAAATATATACAACTACTTTATTTAATTCCATCATACTTGATTGCATAAAATATTAATATCTCCCTCAAAATATTTATTTGCCTTTGGCCATCAGTGAGAAATTTGATACCACATTGGGCATGGTGTCAGCAAAGAACAAGTTATTCTAAACATGTAGAACAGTGAGCAATACATTTGTGGTTCAACCGTGCGATTGTGGATCCACGGCCTGGATCACCCAACGGCCCAATGCTTCAACCGTCTTGTGTCTCAGCCTGACACACACAGCTCTTCCCTTCTCTTCTCTTCAACGGAACGGAACGGAGCGGGCGGAGCGGAGCGAAACAGAGAAGAAGAGGAGATCAAGATCGAGGGTTTTGGTAGGTTTGGTTGCTTCATCTCAAACGCGTGAGTCCCTTCCTTCCGCAGAGGCGGAATCCCACCGGAGTCCACTCCGCCGAGGAGAAAGAAAAGGCGGGAGAGCACGAGAACGAGGAGATCAGCTCAGATCCACGTGAGGCGAGGCTACCTAGGGCAGGCGGCGCGGCCGCCTCCCTCATGCAGAAGCGCCACCACCCCCACCTCGCCGCCGCCGCATCAGCCTCAGCCTCACCCTCGCCCTCTTCCTCCAGCGGCGGCGAAGGCTCCGGCTTCAATGATATAAGTCAGTCAGTTTATCACCCCGCCTCTCTCCCTATCCGTCGCTAAACTATGCCATTGAATCCCATAATAAACTGCAGTGGAACTCGACGCCGGCAGCGGAGGAGACCACAAAGCTCCGGGCACGCCCACCACTCCGAGGTCCAAGCATTCCGCCACCGAGCAGAGGCGCCGCTGTAAAATCAATGAGAGGCAAACCCCCAATTCCCTGCCCTAATCCATTCATTACTATCCTTTTTTTTTCTTTTACTTGTCCCTGAAACCAATTCACCAATGAACTGCCGGACATTACCGTGTTTCTGTCGATAACCATCGCCATTATTATTATCTAACTGCAATGCAGATTTCAGATACTTCGAGACCTTATACCGCGCAGCGATCAGAAGACAGATAGGGCTACCTTCCTTTTGGAGGTCCTTACTTACGCACACAGCTCTTTTCTGATGAATTCTTCATTTCTCATGAACCCCCCCCCCCCCCCGCGCGGGGGCCAATTCTAAGTGGGTACCTCTTCTTTCACTGTAATCTTCCAGTGCTCCTTACCCTCTGCAGGTGATTGAATATGTCAAATTCTTACAAGAAAAGGCACAAAAGTACGAAGCATGCACCGATTGGAGCGAACAAAATGCAAAATTGATACCTTGGGTAATGCTATATGTGCCTAAACTTACTAGTCTACTAGCCACATTCTCTCCACTATGCATTACTCAAGCGTGCCTGCTATTTGCTCGCCATGCAAGTTATACTGCTACCATTTTGCTCCCCATGCAAGTAGAAACTGTCTACCAACAGATTATGGTAGCATGGTGAACGATGTTACCCTAATTTGTGTGGTAAAATTTATGATTCATATGGAATTACCATCTGTCACAGACTAAATAAAGCTTAACATTATAACCATTACAATTTGCACCTCTGAAGCATCAACAACAATCGTAGATAATTGCTGATTTACTTTCCAATGCAAAACTAAGGAGAAGTAGTTTTCAGTTCATTTTGTAGATCTGCAAGTAGTAATTTATTTCATTTATGTTTACTGGAAATCAAAATTCAGAAATTCTATGCAGCTAACAAAAAATTGTACCATATACAAACAAGTGTGTGAAGGTGAAGTTCACTGCAATTTGCCATTTGAAATTCTTTTTTTTCTTTTTCTGTGGTAGCCCATCAAATGTTCACCATATGGATGTGGAATGATTCATACATGATTTATTACTAGAAACTTTTGTTTGAGATAAAACAGTAAACCAATAAAAGCAGTTTGTACACCATTTTGGGATTTGTAGCCGTGGGATTTTACTCCTGTTCAAGAATATATGATGTTTTGAACACCAATATTGTCTCCCACGTGTAACTTTGATACGTTAGTAAAAAATATAAATTTATTATATAAAGAAAATATTTTTCATGACAAATCTAATGGTATCATTTCCATACGACCAATCTGAATAGACCTTTGTATATTAGTGGTTAAAGTTAGGGAAGTTTGACTGCACGCTTTCTAAAACGTCATATACTTCTGAACGGATAGAAATGTTTTAGTAATACATGGGGTTGAAACCTAAAAAGTATTGGAATAATGTATTAACATGTGATGTTCCTTGTCGTACAACAGAGTAGCAATCGAGTGCCAGATGATGGCATGCTAGATGGAGCACCGTCCACAAAAAATGGCTCGGCTACTGGGTTGACATTTTCTGATAAGTTTCTGGACAACAGCAGCCCTGCCGCTCCGGAAATGCTGCAAAATGCTCAAATGGTAGTAGAATCAGCCGAGTTAAATGCAGGTAGATTTGAATAATATGTCTGTCTGAGTTGTTTGCCTTTTAATTTGTCCTTTTCCACAATGAGTGCTAATGGTGCTTGATTTCTTGTCCAGATAGCATAGAATTACAAGCTCAGTCCCAATGGCAACAACTCCCATGTCCAACAGTTTGCGCTGTCAACAATGAACATGATGAATTAGCTATAGATGAGGGTACCATAAGTGTGTCCAGCGTGTACTCCCAAAAGTATGTATACTAGTTCATGTGAAACTCTCTTCAGTTCCCCTTCGCTTAGTGAGCTTTTGTTAATTGCCATTTTGGTTCATTTAGAGTTACTAAAAAGAAATGAAGAGATAACTATGGTTTATGCTTCATATAACTTTAGCTGCAGAAGGTTTCTCAACTTTTTCCTCCCTCGATATACTATCCATTTATTCCCACTTCCACTTGTAGGGTGATAGTGCATGGTGGAAAAGGTGTATGTAAAATGCATAAAATACAAACGTATGTACCATAGTTACTCGTAAGAAACAATTCTTTCAAAATTTGATGCTAGCATCTTGTTAAAAAGAGCCTTTTGGTTACCTTTTTTCATTGTCTTGCCCCATGTATGCTATCAGATATCTTGATATCCTAGTTGCTACTACTAAATAACTAAATCATGTTTTATTATTCATTTTCATTGAACCTAATTATGTTCTGACTTTCCAATGTTTTGTAAATAGATATTGCTTAACTTGATAGCCAGCAATCTTCATTTTACTGGTAGAAATTTGTAACATCTGGAGTTCTCTAAATGTGAATTTGGTTCTTTTTTCCTAGTAGTAAGTAGAGAGCAAAGGCAGTAGGCACACTAAGTCATGAATTTTAATTAATTTGCATGGACTGCCTCCATTAGTTTTTCTGGTGTTGTTTTATCCTAGGGCTCTAGCCAGCATCAGTGTTTTTATGATTATAGTGTAACACAAACATGATAAAGAGTGGTAAGTTTGTTTCTGATTGCTATCCGTAAGAAATGATTTCTGCCAAAAAAAAAAAAAGATGGGAGGTTGAGCTTTAGTATAGTGACATCCTTCATAATTCAACTTCAGAATAGGCTCCTCTCTGTCAGCCATTTACATACCTTTTCTTTTTTTGATCAATCACGTAGTATTTGGTCTTCGTACATATTTGTTGACGTTCATCTTGGTCAGCTTTGGCTCATGCAACTATTTTTGTCATTCATCTTGAACAGCCTGTTTACAGCTTTGACTAATGCAATGGAAAGTTCGGGTCTTGATTTGTCACAAGCCAGCGTCACCGTGCAGGTCAATCTAGGCAGAAGAGCAATTTCCAGAAGGCCTAATGATATGTGCAGTGCAAAGGTGGAAGTTCCTAATGTACATATGAAAATATAATTGAAATGTGTAGTGCACCATTAGTTTGAATTCAGTTCTTTTTAATACTCTTGCTGTTGCAGATTAGATGTTGTTTGTAGCAAGTTGCAAACATTATTAAGAAATGAGGCAAGATAACCAACCTACCCTCCATTAACTCTCCTTATAGCTCCTCTTTTCTCACACTAGTTCTTTCATAATAACTCCTTTCTCGTACTCTATTATCAACTACAATAAAATTCATAGTTAATACAAGGGCGCATTTGAAAGACACAGATGTTTGTCCTTCGAAACCTAAAACATAGTCCATTTTTTAACAGAGGTCGTACTATAAAAATGGTATAGTAATAAAATTGTGTCAGGTTGTTGCTTTTACCCTTTGGCACAAACATCCATGTAGTTGTAATTTTCTCTGAGATGGATATGTGTTTTACAATCACCATCCATGTTACTTTACTCCTGACCGTTTGCCAGTGCACTTTCTGTTTGTCAAAATTTATGGTAAGCTGCCATTAGGTGTGGCATTAACAAGAAGTTAAATTGCATACTTGATACTTCCACAAAAATTGGAAGTACAATGAATTATTTTTTCATTGTGTTAAGCATTATTACGACTTTTTAGTCCTTCCAATGATGCTCATTATTCATACAAGATGTCACCTGACCCTCTTTCATGAAGTAGGAGCGGAAAGCTGCAGATCAAATCATGGAAGACACTGGGCTGACCAGGAGCTGTGAGGAATCTGAGCAGGCATTGAAGAGGCATAGAGTCTAGTAGGAGCTGTTTCCCTGGATAATTCAGGTTCTCTAGTTACTTTTATGGATAAAACATTTCTATTTTCTCTTCCTTGCTGACTGTAAATTAAATCAAAATTTGTAAAAGGCGTACTATGTGATGGATACATTTGTTATAAGTGAGATTAGTTAAGTGCAATGTTCAAGTAGGCGCTAGGCGCTAGGCGGGCGGCCGAGTGGGGCCTAGCGTCTAGGGAGCCTAGACGGGGCCTAGGCGGCCAAATTAAAAATAAGGATAACAGGCAGATGATAAGTATATATTTGCTATATATCTGAGATCTAACGTCGTAGATCGAGTCATCAAATCTTATAACTAATGTTTAAAACAATTAGTTAGATTTTAGACCGTTTGATAAAGATCCAACGGTCCAGATCTTCTACCCTAACGGCCTAACCCTAAATCCATCCGCGCGCCTGCGCCGCCCCGTGTATTCGCGCCCGAGCCGCCCCGCATATTTGCGCCCGCCTCCCCGAGTCTAACCCTAACCCTAAATCCTCCGTCGCCTCCCCGCTTTTTTTGTGCGGTCGCGCCCGCCTCCCCCACTCTCTCTCGCAAATCGCCGCCGCCTCCCCGTAGATTCCACGGCTCGCCTACCCCAATCTCCCGCAGATCGTCGCTGCCTCCCCATCTCTCCACCGAAGATCGCCGCCGCCTCCCCCGCAGATCGCCGCCATCTGCCTCCCCTATCTCTCCGGATCTGGCGCGGGGAGTTCGGATCCGGCGGCAGCCACGGGAGCGGCGGACGGGCGGGGGGAAGATGTCCCCCTCGCCGGAGGGGAGGCGAGGCAGAGAAGATGGTGGACGTCCGGAGGGAAGATGGTGATGCGGAGGGGAGGCAAGGCAGAGAAGATGGTGGACGTCCGAAGGGGAGATCGTCTGCTTGTACGAAACCGCTATCGAGGCCGTCGGCGGGGGTGACTCCACCAAGGGGAAGGGGCTACCGCTCACTTTGTAGGGAGTGACGCTCTCTTGGTTCTTTACCATAGAGCCGAACTCCATCTACGCTAGGGAGCAAATTCACGACCGCCTGTACAACAACTTCCAGAGAAACTACGCCGAGCGCATCGACGCAGACCAACTCTTCGCCATCAAGCAAAAGCCCTCGGAAAGGCTCTGAGAGTACTTCAAGTGCTTCACCAAGGTTCGCTGCCAAGTCAAGGATGTTAACGAGACCACGATCATTAACACAGCAATCCAAGGCCTTCGCCCAGGGCAGCTGGCTGAGTACAACGCGCGCAAGCCGATAAAGACGGTCGCCAAACTCTTCGACAAAATGGAAGAGTACGCAAGGGCAGAAGAAGACGCACGATGACGCAGGGGTGACAACTCCGACTCCAAGCAGGCCCTGGGCTCCCTGAAGGACACTTCCAAACGCAAACAAGACTCGTTGAACGACAACTCCAACCGCAAGCAGCACAAATCTCAGAAGGCCTGGTATGTCTTCGACATCGAAGGTGACTCCGATCATAGCGCCCCCGTTGGCCGAGGGCGGGGTCGCAGAGGTCGTGAATGCGGGCGAGGCCGGAGCCAGGATGATGGAGTGCGCGGCGAAGGGGAGCACCAACAACACGGGCTGTGGTGTGAGGTGCACGGTCGCGGCGACCATCTCACACGAACATGCCCCACCATCGCGACACTGCGCCAGAGTGTCGCCACGGAAAGAGCTTTGGAAGCAGGGACCCCAGCGGTGGCCGTGAACGACTGTTCTACTCCTGCCCATGCATGTCGCCTTCAACCGATTCCTATAAAAACAACGTTAAAGTAAGGGTGAGTCCGAAGACTCAGCAAGCACACGATAAGACAGCAACATTACTTTAGCAATTCAATCAATTCCACGAACTGTAAGCTGTAAATTCACTTTATAACTGTAAATTGTAAATTAATTCAGAATCGCTATCCGTAAATCAGTTCAGAATCAGAATCAGATATCAACTCAGATTCTGTAATCAGATCACTTTCTCTGTCACTTTCATGCAATGCATCTGTAATGCAATGCTTCTGTAATGCACCTATAACTGTAGCTGATACCGGTATAGCGGAGCGTCCACCCGTCGATGGATCACTCAATTGCCTACCTCTGTAGGTCTTACTCCAGAGCACTCCGGACTAGTCACTTGACTTTCTCACCGACCTTGCTCTTATTCAAAAGCACTCCAGACTAGTCATGACTTTCTCACCAGCCTGGCTCTTATGCATTTGCATGATGCAATATGCTTCAAATATGGATGTCCAATCATAAGTGATACTCATCGAGGTATGATTAGCACAATTTGTATACATCTCATAAATACTGTAAATCATAGCATGGAAACCCAAATAACAAACATTCACCACAATTTACTGTTCTACCCTGCACTTGCCTGATTGTCCCGTGGACGATGCGTGGAGGAGCGTCAAATCAAAACCTCCACCTAGAAGCATCATCCGAACACTCAACTCAATATTGTAATTTACATAAGCATACAAATAACATCGATTTCATGCATATAGACAATCGACAGCGTTTCTACGTGTAAACCCGATACCGACAATCTCTCTTTCACTAGACACCTTTCCGATGCCCCGGTACCTAAACGATCGTAATTCAATGACTGTTGTCTATAATTGCCGGTAAATCTTACATATCTACCATCTTTTTCTCTTTATTTTTCTCCTCTTTTCTTTTCTCTTTCTTCTTCTTCTTTTTTCTTTTCCCTTTTTCCTTCCTCCCTTTATTTTATTTCCCTTTTCTTTTTCTTTTCTTTCCTATTCAGCCGACCGAGCGGCCTCATCCACACGGTCGCCGCTTCTTCTGCCCTTCTCTCCCCTGGCTAGTTTCTCCATTCCTGATCCAATCGGATCCAACACCGCGCCTCCGGCTCCCCAGTGTTGCGCCGCCTCGGGTTCTCCCGATCCTAGCGCTTCTGTCGTCGGCTCCTCCGTGCTCCGCCTCCCTTCCCCTACTCACTTCTTCCCTTGCACCGGTGGTTCTGCTGTGCTGCGCCGCCAACTGTGGGGTCCTCGCCCCTCGTTGCCGATCTCTCGCCGAATCCGGGCCCTCACCGTCCGAGCTTCTCGCTGCCCCAACTGGTTACCCTAGCGTGCTTGTCGGTCTCTAGATCCGTGGCCTATGGCCTGGATCGGGCTCCTCCTCCCTGAGCTTGCGCCCCTTTCCCATTTCCCTCTCCTTTCTATGTTGAGCTTTTGTTACTATTTCGATTTGATTTGGTTTGGTTTACTGGGACAAAGGCATGGAGGTGGCTGTTGTGGTTAGGTATGACGGGGCTCGAGGTCGCCCTTGCGCCGGGGGAGTGGGTGTGGCCGTCGGGTGCGCTTACCAAACCGACGGCAGAGCGCCGCCGCCTCTCTTCGTCCATGGTGAGGTGTGTTTGCTACTTTGCTGCTACCTTGTTACTGCTAAGTGTGATGTTGAATTACCTTCCTTGGTTGGGTTGTGGGTGGTTTGGCACGGTGATGATGTGCGCGCGGTGATCTCGGTCGTCGGAGCACCTTGGTCCTACTGGTTGTCTCCTGCGCGCCCTGGTTGACTTGGATTGTGACCCCAGTTGGCTGGTTTTACGGCTTCGGTGATGCTGGCCATTGGTTTATGTTGGGATTGTGGAGGGCTGTCACCTCCTTGCTCCTCCCGTTGGCTGCTGGGTTGTGGTTGCGAGTTTGGGCGAGTGAGTGTTTTTTTGGAAGCATACGCACTGGGACTTGCCTTTGTGATTCTCGGCCGATTGTTCTGGAGGGTGGCGCTGGCTGTCCTGGAGATGGTGTGATGCGGATATGATGAGGACATCACTAGTAATACCAAAACTAGTAATGAGATTTCAATAACAGGACCAATAACAAGAGCACGAGCCAAGAAACTACAATCTCAGGTGAACCTGCTCCTTAATGAATATGTCATTAATTTTAATGAGAATTTCATACTACCTAAAAACAATATTTTACTTGTGCTCAGTTTGAAGAGTCGATGGATGGAGATCAAGGATATGAGCTACTGAATTCAGCCCATGAACGAGCAGTGAATAGGCCGTGAACGAGCATCAGTGAGCGATTACAAGGCCCATGAACGAAGAACCGACGCCCATAAACAAGAATCGTGCTACGGTGGCGCGTGAATAGTACCACATGGGAAGTTTAGTGTTGGATAGCCTTGGGTGAGACTATATATTGAGGGTCGACCCCATTGTAAAGGGAACCACTTTTGATATTAAAAATACTCTTGTTCTTTCTGTTGGCCGAACAACATTGAAGGAATTGGGAGTTAGTCAAAAATCAAGATCGTTCAACCTTTCCGCTGGGAATTGGGAGCGCGATAGAACTTCATCTGGTGGTCGTGAAGTTCAACACGTGTGATTGGGCGAATTATAGAGTGTTATCTCTTGCATTGGCAACAGGGGATCACTACGATTCATCAATTCCACGTGAGTATCTTGATCCTACGTAGAGAAGATCGGGCGACCCCGTATCATGGTGTGCTGTCCTCGCACTATAGGGTTGTGATATCCTCTAGATATGTGGTGGTCAGTTGGAACTTTGCCTCTTTTGTTTGGCTGGCCTTGGCCTGGCTTCACCTTACTACGCTGTCCCTTTTTGTGTAACTGTGGACTGTGCTTGGATATTTAGGGACAGTGAGTTGGTTTGTAAGGTCCTTTCAAAATTTCAGATTTATTTATACTGAGTGATAACCCTATGGTTGTGAGAGGTGCCGACTGGCCCCTGGACGGTCAGGTTTCTTCATGAACGGACTACTCTGCCCGAAATTTAACCTCTAGGGCTCTGACGGCAATTTCTTTGCTTTTCTTCGCTTTTCTTTCTCACGGGTATTACAGGGCCACCACTGGAGCTAGGCCATGGCCTCGCTCAGGAGCCGTCGTCGTCGGAGCTCGGGCTGAGAGGCTGTAGCGGCACGCTAAAGCTCACGACGCCATAGGAGCTCGGACCCGCCGCCACTGCTCGGTCAGGAGCTCAAGGCACCGCTGCCGACGGATAGCTCGACCCAGTGCTGCTCGTTGCCGCTCCTTGTCGCCGATGCTGGCGGCTCCCTCACTCTATTCCTCACCTGGAGCTTACGGCGGTGGCAGATCTAGCCGTTGGCCATCGCCGACGCACGTGGCGAAAACGGCAGGCGAGGACGGCGGCACGAGGTGGCCGGCCGCTGACGACGAGGTCAAAGGCAGCTCGCGCCGACGTGACATCCAGGCGCAAAACCAGGGTGGAACGGGCGTAGGGGCTCATTTATCCAGATTTGACACTTCAAGGTTGATGTTCCGTACGGGCATGTTAAAAATTAGATAAACGTGATACTTATTTCTATATCAAATCTACCTTTGAAACCAGCTGAAGCTGTGTGTGGCATGTGTGCATCCAACCATCTAAGAAGTACTTTGGTAGAATAGGAAAGGCTAAAACTGTGCCTAAATTCTGACATCCGACCATCGAACTTCCAGTGTCAAGACAAATCTCACATACAATTTTCCCAAGTTTGCCCTGAAACTTCCAAGCATATATTAGGCCTGTTTGGCAGAGCTCCACCAGCTCCAGATCCACCTAAAAGGTGGATCTGGAGCTGGATCCACCATGGAGCAGCTCCATCATGGATCTGATATTCGTCAAAGTGTTTGGTACAGCTCCACCTCCCTCTCTATCTCACTTACACCTGGGCCCCACACGTCAGGGGCAAAATGAAAAAAAAAACCCAACGGCGCAGGCGAAGCGGAGGGGGAGGCGGGGGCCGGGAGGAGGCGGACGCGGGAGGAGGCGGAGGCCCGGGAGGAGGCGGGGGGAAAAAGAAAAGAACGAACCGTTTTTTGTGTAACCAGTGGCAATGGTGGGTAATTTTTCCCAACTCCACCAATTTTTCTTAAAAACCGTGAGCTTATAGTATGGAAAATTGGGCCAGCATTGAAAATTTTTGGAGGAAAAAACTAAAACTGTCTTAAAACCGATTTCCATGGCAAGGTAAGTTTACCCTCGAAACCATGCAGTAATGTTCTACGAGAAATCACATGGGGCCTATTTTTTGTGACTGCGATTTATAGTTTTTAACTGAAATTTTTGAATTTTAGCTATTTACGATAGGATTACAGAGAGAGATACTCACTTGTAATTTTAACTAGTATAAATATTGGGCTTTTAACATATACTATAATTAACTTGTGGATTCCGTTTTAAAAAATATTCTGTTTGAAAGTTAATTACAGTAGCAAAAGTCAAAAACCGGTTTCAGGAGCCAAAAGGAACCAGCCCTATATCTGCAGCAACAATTCTGGTAGACTAGCCTAAAACTGATCTTTAAAAATTAGGCCTAGACATTGAACAATGGCAAGCCAATCAATCACGAGCTATATCATGACATATTTGCATCCAAAAACAGTTTTGATATATTTCCTCAAACTTTCTGTTTTCTAAGAAAACAAAAATTACACAAAACCCGTGAGTTATAGCAAGGCAAATCTGACCGTGAAGTTTTAAGAAAATTTGTCGAGAAGTCGTGAGCTATAGAATGACTATTTGCATCTTGGTACAATTTTGCCAACTTTGCCCTGAAAGTTTGATGCATAGCTCGAAGAAAAATTTTCCACTCAGAGCCATGTTATGTCAGATGTGGGGCTGAAGCATTTAACATTTATTTTTTTCTGTTAAAAAGGTATCAACATACATTAAAACAATGGGCAATAGCAAAGTAAATCTGCCACTGAAACCTCTTGCTGAAAATTACACCTAAGCATGAGCTATGGTATATTTGCACAACTATAATGTTTAGTATTGTTATAGCTTACAGTCAATGCGACTTATAACGGCATCAAGTTTCCAAACTGAAGTCAACAATTAACAAACATGATTTCTCCTATGCCTAGCCTGACTGCGGTTGACCTGGCCTAGGAAACCAATCAAAACCAACCATATTACTCTAAGAATGCCGTAAAAAGAGTGCAGACATGTATCCATCTACGATCGTCAATAACGGCATACAAACGAACGTAGACACAGATTCATCGGGAGCAATACTGTCAAACCAATGCAACGCTCACATGGAAAACTGCATCCATATTTACAAGGTTCGCCAGAAAATTCTGTGTCTGACATCAGTCGTATCCTTCCTGTCAGTAACACCACCTAGATATTTCTTCACATTGTGCGCTAGTTGTTAATATCACTATGCAACATACCGTATATGCACAGCACGAGATTAGCAGCTGACGCTATCCTCGTTTAAACTAACTACTGGAAATGGAGTTCTTCAGCTAGTTTCAGCGTAGTTTTGCAACCTCTGCCCAATAAGATAGCGCTCATCCCTAATAGAATCATGGAGTTTAACCAAGACCCTGCAGAATACCTTGGCTAGGTAACAGAGCACAAAGAAGGCGAGGCTCCCTAGCCACGCAAAACGGTACACTGTTGAGTTCACGGCAACAGAGTAGCCAAAGCTTGGGAAGACGCCCTTCGCAAGCACATAAGGAACACACAGAGCAGTCAGGAGCTTTGTAGTGATAGGCATCAATACATCTTGCAAGACCCACATTGCCCTGAGCCCTGAAAGCCCATCCTCCCTTGCCTGAGTAAGCTTCCACTCCCACCTTTCATCAATCAAATAGGCCAGGAAAGGCGCGACCCTTGTCCAATGAGCCTTCAAAAATAAAAACCTGACTAGTTAAAAAAATTTCCTATGTGAACCTTACTTAAAAATTGGGAAATTCGCTGCACGCAACCCTAAAAGTGTGCCAGTTGCAAAATCAGTCTCAACAGAAACTCAGCCATTATGGGGCAAATATTGATAGTTCTGCGAGTGGTTGAGGAGGCATAAGAGACAAGTAATTATATGAGTTTAACCATGGAAAGAACAGTGCCAAAAATTGTGGCTAATGAAACAAACAAAACTTTGGAAAGGAGATAGACTAAAATGAAAATTTGCAAGCATCGTTTTGGTAGTTTTGGGGTGGCAAACTGGCATACAGCAAGGGTCACATGAGTGCCACGAAGCAAATTTTCCCAAATAATTTTGCTGATCTAATTATGCCAAGTTGCCTAATTATGCCAAGTTGGGTATATACAGGAGAATAATATGAGGTAAGAGGTCAAGAAAGCAACAAGAAAAGTTGCAACTCACCAACTTAGTCCAGAATTTCAGCAATAGCAGCCCCAGGAACCAGGTGCAGAAAATGTCGAGAACTGGAACGTCATTGGCAGGCACAATGAAGGGTGATATCAGTACAAAATCAACCAGCAATCCGATCAGAAGGGGAATGATGACAATCTGACAGCAGACAGCTTTTTTGAGTCAATGAACTGAAGCATAAAATAGAAAACTGTAATGAAACCACCTCAATTAAATTGCTCACCCATATGAACAAAAGCGGAGAACTCTTCAAAGCAGTTATACCCCACTTGCAGATAACATAAACCAGAAGGCGCGTTCTCCCAGAAGTCATGTAGGCAAATGAATCTCTAGAGGCGGCAATAATAGTTGATATGATGCAAAATCCAACAGCAAAAGCAAACAGATCTAGGAGAAAAGATTGCACAAGTAAGCCCAAACATGATAAAAATGTTTACTTCGTTACTTGGTTTACAAAGGAAGTCCAATGATCATCTCTGAACAATCATTACCATTGGACTTCAATCCACCTGCTACTGGCAGCTGAGGGATGGCAAACAACAATGCACGCCCAACTGAGATTGGAACAGTAACCACAGCAGAATTGAATATCACAACAGTCAACCAAGCTAGCACCACAAGTAGCATCACACGAACTGCAACAAATTTCCTGGTACAATGTGCACGAACAGTAAATTCCAATACTCAAATGTTATGCGTCCAACTCCTCTGGGTTTGCAGAAACTTTAGTAAATTTAATGGTAAAAAATAGCAGAGCAGACAAGAATAGGAAACAAACAAGAGATTAGGGCAAAACACTGTTTCTTTTGAGACTTCATAATAAAATTGCTGTAACAAGGATTCAACAATGATAAGCATCATTTGTTTCTCAAAGAGCCCTTTCACATGGTCCATAGTGCCCACATGGAAGCCATGTAAGACAGCAAAACCTGCTTATCCAAGTTTGAGGATCCAAATGTACAATTTTCCAGTTCTGGGGCCTACTTGAACCACTTATGCAAGTTTAGATTCCTATGGTGCTATTTACTATTTGATAAGTATCGGATCTGCATGCCTAAGACAATTGAAAAGATAAGGACTGTCTTAACAACCAAAGTGTGAGAATGCAAAGCTGTTGACCTGTTGTCACTCGTCGCTTAATAAATTGAGACTATGCATAGCCCCAAAAAACACATGATAGATGCCCAATGAGAAAATGCATATTTTGGCAAGAGACTGAGATAGGTTATCCCCTTCAGCAGAAAGGTAAAAAGCAGCAAGGAAAAAACATGCCAACACTACTGTACTGCCTATCCACCAGACTGCAAGTATCCTAAATAAACAATGATAGAAATAAATAGAACATATTAGATACTAAGCCTACCAACAAAATAGAATGAACTGTTAAGAAACCAGTTAAAATGAATGTTAATTACATGTGGGAAAGAGAATTTTGTTAAATCTTAAGGTGATTGAAAGAGTAACGATTGATGCATCCACAAGTCCCTCATACAATAAGGGGTTACAAAAGTGAAGTTGTACATTCAATGGTAGAAACAAGCATAAAGTAGACCCCATCAGGGATTGTGGTGGTACATTCTGGACCATGAACGACCCACAGCACCAGCCAATGAGGTGGGAATTAAGGTTGGAATATTATCACCAGTCTGTTATCAGTATTGGACAGGAGTGATACTGTGGGTTGGTCATGCAAAATAGCAGATATTATGAAGCCTGCTCTATATGCAGCATAGCAGGAATTGTGGCATTGCATTCTGACAGTGAACAACCCACAGGCCACAGCACCAGCCAATGAAATGGGAACTGATGAAATGGGAAACTAAGGTCAAAATATTGTCATCAGTCTGCTATCAGAATTGATCAAAACTCAGAAGTGCTGCTGCTGGTTGCTCATGCAGAATAGCAGATATTGTGAAGCCTAATAATACGCAGCATATCTATATGCATGCAGAACGGACAGTAAGCAACCAACTTCAGAAAGTAACATAATCCCGTTTAAACTCACTTATGCTTCAATTTGCCATGGAATAATGCACAAGAAGTCAACAAACAAAAGATGCTGCTTAGATAAACTTACCTACAAGTAACAGTCAAAAACAACAATCTTAGACCAGGAAGTACAGCAATTTTTTAAAGAACTGGGAACTAGGATGTTTGCAACATTTAACTAAATTGTCAAAAGGCAGAAAATACAGATAAAATTGCATCATAGCCATTTGCAGTTTTGAGCCTTGGAAAGTTCCTCTTGTACATTAAAAAGTGCAGTATTTCCACGTTTTTTTAAAAGTTATATATGAGTATGACCTACAGTCCAGCACTTACAGCCTAAATGCATTACCTTGGATGTTGAATTATATTGTGCATTTTTTGGAAAATATAAATTATGCATTTTTAAGTATATATATGTGAATTTGCTTCCAGAATGAAGAACCTATGTAAAGCCACGCATGTGGGGTTAGAGAGAGGAGGGTAGGGGGGCTACCTTTTACCCTTAGTTTCAGCAGTGCTACCATGCTGATCTTTTGGTGCAACACTATTCCCAACCTCACATCCAACAGCTCCATCAGGCTGGACAATCAACAAATGTGACAGACCAAGAGCCTGTCCAGTTGTGGCAAACCAATACCGCAGCACCTTCCCTACTAATGCACCAGGCTCAAGGTATTTGAGTGTGTTGCAAATGAGAAACCTCAGAAGAACAGCACCAGAAAGTAACTCTGCATAAGTTCGTGGCGCTTGCCAAAATGATGTGCCCTGAGTAGGAGGATCGAAGTAGCTGCAATTTTCACAAATATTAAAATAAATGTATCGAGTCGCCAAAGACTGTCAGATACATCTTGTAATGAAGAATAGAAATGGAATACTTACGTGATATCTAACGGGAACACCTTAGGTGCCAATTGACTAGCAATTTGAACAGGAACTAGAATGACCATAGCAACATAGATAACGCTGACAAAAAGACCAGGCAGCATCTTGAAAGAAAACTTGTAGAATGGTTCACGAAAGAATTGTATCGCATTCTCATCTTCAGCAACATCGACAAAGGGAATATTAACTCCTGGCCTCAATACCTACTCACAAACAAAAGAAAATAGTCAGTATACCCCTGAAATATATACTGCATAGACTATTGAATTGATGATACCACAAATATAATATGATAAATACCAGGCGAAGAAGACTGGAAATTTTGAAGTGCAGCTTCAAACAGATGCATCCAATAAGCCAATGAAGAGCAGTCGAAGCAAAAGATGAAGCAGATAGAAGTTTGAGCTTCTGAGATATTGTTGCACCAAACAAGTTTGAAGTGCAGATATCAAGCAAGCAGCCAAAGAACAATGGACATATTACCACTGTGTTTATGAGATTAAGACAAATATTGGCAACAGTGATTAAATTTATGATCCCTCTGAAGAACTGCTGCAAGAAAGAGAATGTCCTACGGACCATTACATGTATACCAGGCAGCCTTCTAAAAGGGCTCAACAGCCAGTACATCCCATTGGTAAAGACCTTGAAGAAAATTGCGATCGTAAGGCATTCGCCCCTCGAGTATTGGAGGAAAGTATGCAGCCCAATGAAAAGTACACCCAGTGAAAAGATAAATCCATATCCAATTAACAGGATAGAAACTGTTGAAGTGTAGGAGTGGACTTTATCCACATCGCCAAAATTGAAACATAATACGCAGCACAGGGTTATCCTTCCCAGTGAGAATGGGAGAAAACCAAAAATACAAGCAAGGACGACGTCACCTATTACCACCTGATCATACAAGCATATTGTTAGAATTTCCTGGAAATAAGTAAAGAAAGCAAGCAGAAGAAATATGAAGCATTCACTGTCCAAAAGCATGAAACTAAATCAGGACCCTGTAGATAAAGCCAGGGTAGAATTAGCCTGAAAAGGTAATAAAAAATACTGCAATAGCAAAACAACTGAAGCACCGAAAAGAACAAGCTTAGCCAGTCGTATTGGTGTACTCAGAATAAAGACCAGAAGAAATCCTACACCTATATTTTGGAAATAGTCCTCCTACAAGTGTATCTATCCAGACTGATGGACAGCAGGCCAAACTGGTGATGTCTCTCACAATTGCAGGGTAGCAAAAGAACAGAACATCATCCTGTTTCATAGAACAGCTCATACTAGTTTATTCCATGTGACCATCATTTAAGTTTTGCTATTTCTAGCAACAACCTGGACCGTAAGCGACATCTAGGATGATACACATTGAACTGAAATTATGCTGCACTGTGACCAACAGTTAAACGATCAGCAAAACCTGGCAAGACGTGCTAAATGCTCCAGAATAGAACTGCATTGGTGCTCTACTACTATAGGAAGAATCAAGAATCCGATCACCATATAGGCAAAATACATTCTACTCCTAGGTGTAGTTACTCCTACCCATGATATACCACCTAGACGAACTTAATGTACTCATTTACCACCTTAGGCATACTCATATATGAATTCTAAGATACTCCAATGCCAACACATGAAAAAATTGCACAGGAGCACATAGAGAGAGGGCACTGACTGAGAAGCAAGAACCATACCATCAGGGAAGCTTCAACGGTATGTAGTGCAAGGACTTGCAAGCTATCCAATCCCCCAAACCTATGCTGCAGGTGAGTTTCTAAGCGTGAAACCAAGAGCGCAAATGGAGCAAGAGCATCAGCAGCAATTCTGGCAACCCCATTGAGTTGTCTAAAATGGCCAAGCTCCCTGAGAAAGGCTCTTCTGATAGAAACGCAGGCAAATACGGTATCCGCGGAAGGCATGAACCTCAAGCCATACAGGCCATCTGCAAGAAGGGAATTGGTAGAGAAACGGAGGGAGAGAAGGTGGCGCACTTGAGCAAAGCTCCTGGCGAGCGCGAGGCGCCATGTCCAGACAGTGGTGAGCGGCATAACGAATTCCCAGACGCACATGGCGAAGATGAAGGAGAGCAGCAAGAAGATCCAGCCCATGAGCTTGTTCGCGAAGCCAAGCATGAATTCGGAGATGGGCAGCCTTGCAGGAGCATTTGCAGCGTAGAGCGGGCAGATGGAGATGTCACGCTTGCACACCTGAGCACATCAAATTACATACAAGGGAAATTGAAGGGATTATTGCGAGCAAATTCGAAAATTAGGTGCAAACACATTGCTGAACCAGAAAGGAAAATGGGGATTGGAGTGATGCGAATAACATGGACGCTTCAGGCTCGAAACCCTAGCAATGAATAGAACGGACCGAGCCTAGGGTAGGCGGAGGAGGGATGGGAGGGGGGATGGAATGGGACGGACCTCGCATCGGGATTGGCGGCGGGTGGCGAGCCATCGGAGGAGGCAGTCGTCGTGGACGAACCTGATGCTGCCGCTGCAGGCGCAGGGGTGGCGCAGGGGCCGGGCGGCCTCGGCGGGGGAGCGGCAGATGCGGCACTGCTCCTCCTCCTCGTCGTCTTCGGAGCCGTCCGCCGCAGAGAGCGCCGTCGCCGGCGGAGGGGAGGCGGCCATTAGCCTTGGCGTCGTCTTCAGGCCGTCTCGCGCTCGCTCTCGCTGCGAGGCCGACACCGACAAAAGTTACAAGAATACTTTCTTGGCGTGCCGTGCTTGTGCTTGTCTTGTAAGTTGCAAGAATATATATTTTTTTTTTGCCTTTTTATTCTTTTCCTCCTTTTCTTTCTTTCCTTCTAAGATCCTGCTCTTTTCAACTTCGAAAAGCTGCTTTTTGGCTTTTCTACAGTAACTAGCTTTTAAACAGAGTATTTTTTTAAATAGGGTCTGCTAGTTAATTGTAGTACATACTTTACTGACTTTATTTATATTGGCAAAAACCGCACGTGAGTTTCTGTTACTCTGTAATCTCTCGTACAAACAGCCCAAAAGTCAAAAGCCGCAGCCAAAAAGAACAGGCCCTTCTTCTTCTTCCTTACATATTGCCTTGCTAGCGGAAGAGGGGCAGCAGTGCAGGTGGAATTTGTAGTCTTCCATAGCTACTTTCGGATCTCTTTAGCCTTTTCGTTGTTGTAGCTTTGGTTCTGCTGTGGTGAGTATTCTGTCGAGTTTTCTTCGCTGTTGATATCTTTTTCTAGGCCTACAGCCAAGATCGAGGTGATGACATGGGTTTTGTCATAGAAGCGGCCTCATCAACCTGGTGAAACCACCAATTGAGAGCACGGCCCCGACCCATTTAAAGGGCACCAAGTACTCCGTGCTTAGCAAAGGGAGCCCCACGACAGCTTCAACCTAGTCGAAGAACACTAAGTACCACCTCGCATAGAGCAAAACATATAAAATGGTCGCTAAGACACTTTTGACCTAGTCGAAGGGGTACCAAGTACCCCCTCACACAGGGCGAGCAGAGAGGGTCTAAGAAGTCGGCACAAGATTACCACTGCAAAACCTGATACCTTGACTTCAACAAGGGGGCTTCGCCATAGGCCCACCTCATACTGGTCAGGGGGTCATAGCTATTTGTGGAACAAAAAGAAGACATAGTTCCATCAAGGTCTGTCAAGCACCAAAGCCACATAGGGAGTGGTGCAAAAAACCACATAGCCCCTATGATCATCTTTGTAGAAGTAGTATTGTAACTTCTAGTATTTGTTATGTAACAGTGTAAATAAACCTCTGTTGTGCCTTTGAAGGCGTGAAGACAATTGAATGAAAAAGAAGAGAACAAGTTTGGCCATATTAAGATCGCTTCCCCCTCGAGGATCTTGGGTTTGGACTCTTCACACTGCAGCGACAATAGGATACCTCTGCTCTACCCTGTTAGTACTCCATGACAGAACGATTCCAGAATGGAAGTCAGTGACTGAAGAAGCAGAACTGAGGCCATCCTGATGCTTCACTGAAGATTCCAGAGTACGCATCCCTATATCTGTACATGCCATGAGGTCAGGGCATGACATTATCATCCTGATCCTGGGTGATGACCATCCCAAGTCAGCTGTCATGCGTCCGCAAAATAACTACAGTACTAGATTGCTAGTGTATAGCTAAGCCAAACTTACCCGCTCGTTTTGGCTTTTTTCAGGGCTTATGTTTATGGTTTTTCATCTAGTTTCCACCTTCTTAATTTTGTTTTTTCTAACTTTTTAGCTTTTCTTTTTTTTTCCTCTTCCTTCACATTGTCCATAATGAGATAACCTGTTCTTTCCGTTTTAAAATTTTTAAATTTAATTATGCTGAAAAAGCTACCACCATAGTCCATATACAATGCAAAAAAGTCTCAAACAGGGGAAAAAGCTAAAAGGCCATAAGCATAAGCTAGAATAAAAATTAATTGTACATGGAGAACAGAAACAGGACACCCCCTCTCTCTCTCTTTTACATCAATAACGGCCAATTAGACAAGCAAAACACCTCATACCACCACTACACCCTATATTTACAGCCTTTCTTTCATCTGAATCAAGTGCGGCAATCTAGTCTAATCTCAGTTGCTTATTTCTTCCTTCCAAAACCCAATACAACTCAAAGCAATAAACCACACCCTCACCTGAGTGATAGCTTGTTTAAAATTTCCTTCCCACCCATTCCCTTTCCCAATAATCAAGCAGACAGGCGACGGCTGAAACAATTAGCTCACACCAAAAAACCACATCCCTGAAAAGCATTACTCATTCTGTGGCACCTTGGTCTTCTTCCTGCCATTTGTACAAAGCAAGCAAAAGCTCATCTTTTGCTATGGTTGTTTGAGAGAGAAATTACAGAGTAAGAGAAACTCGTGTGTTGTTATTGCCAATATAAAGACACTCCGTTTGAAAACTAGATACTATAGAAAAACCAAAAGCAAGGTTCCAAAAACCGGAACCGGAAGAAATCTTGGTCAGCAGCCGGTAACGGTAACCGAGCGGTTATCGGCCGGTTACCGGAAAAACCGGTCACAATTTGAAAATCAAAATTTGAATTTTGAGATGTTTTGAAACCGATAACAAGAAAAACCAGCCGGCAACCGGCCAAAATTCGAAAATCAAAAATTCATACCGGCCGGTTTTTTCGGTTACCGGTCTCCACCGGTAAAAACGGTAACCGACAGTTACCGGCCGGTAACCGCCGAGATTTTGAACCCTAGCCAAAAGCAAAAGACAGGAGCCGCAAAAGAAGAGGCCCTACATCTCCTCACTTCAAATTTATCTTACATCAGCTTCGTGCTTCTTCATGTGAGAGTTATGTAGTGCACCATAAGAAGCAACCTTCAGGAGAAACGACGACAACATAATTATCACATATCCTAAAAAGGAAGCCAAAGCTGAACCATAACATTGAAACGATTCTATGAATAGGTTCAAACACAGAAACATATATGTGAAACCCTTCTAAAAAATACCAAAATAGCAGTAACACGGCAAAAGAAACTTTCCAATTTAGACAAATCATTGAGCTTCCATTTTTATTATTTTTCGACATTCCTATTTTATTGGCAAGTTTCATATCAATAATTATTAACAAGTATAATAACGCTAAAAATAGGCTCAGTTCTTCAAATCTTGATAGAAATGTTAGGTCTCTACTATATTTGAGCCTGACAATAATTAGTGCGCATATTTCACCCTTTTTATTTTGCAATGAACGTATTTCACATTTTAACATACAGCATCGCTACTTATCTTATGATCTCCTACGATCACAAGGTGATCTTACCACTCTGTCCAACTGAAGATACGAATTTAGGAGGTCTTCATTTACAGGTACTGGCAAGGGAGGCATCTGACCCATGATACCAGGCGTCTTGCTCATTCTACAATATTAATATTATCTAAATTAGTTAACTTTGACAAGGAGCAAATAAACAAAACAGCAAAAACAGTACAGCTTTGATTGTGCTCTGTTTTGCATCTCACTGCTTTAATTTATGAGCAACAGACTCCTGTGAGGACCCCAAAAAAAGAATTTCCTCAGGTGAAGATTAACATACACAAGTGGTGCCATCACTCACTCAGTTCCACTATTTAGCACTCCCTTGGTCAGACAGCTGCCATGCATGATTCTACACATGTTTATACAGGAAATGACCACAACAAACCGAAATTAAAGTAGATGATGAAACCTGCATATCAAGCTTATGCATATGTTGTGTGTGCAACTAAAGTAACATATAAGAAATGAATGAAATACAAGCAAAATGCAACAGATGACAACCATACCTTTTTGAAATTGTTCTGATATTGTTATTCGTGCGTAGAAAGAGATCCATGTTCTCCTCCATCTGTAGGAAATTTGGAATTTCAGACACAATTACAACAACACAAGCTTCCATGTGTAGCTTTAAATTAATATGTGCTCCACAAAAATGTTAATTTTCATTTTCCACGTTCCATCTGTTCAGTAGCAGATGATGGCATTGATGGGTGCTCCCTAGCAGCAGTGCCAAGTGCCCACTTACAGTAAAGTATGGTGCAGCGATACAATTATGCCCAGAAATAAGAGATAAAGTACATCAGCATGCTAACCTTGAAAGTTTGGATATTTGCAGCAATCTGGCTGAGTAACTGATTATTTTCCTCCAGAAGATGCTGAGTTACATTATCTAAAACAGGGACTGGTTCAGAATGTAAACATATGAACATCATTAGGAGAAATAAACCAGCATGAAATAGTTCCATGATTTGCATAAGAAAAAGCATTGTTTTTTTAGTGCTCTTATCTAAGCATCATTACATATTAATATATTACATTAGTATGCCATGCAACAGAAGCTCTACCTATAGGACAATGTAAACAGAACAGAAGCAAGCATCACAGTTAACATGTATTTGTGATAATATTACTCCGGCGATCTTTACCTGGAGAGCTTCATTTTCCAAGGATATATCTTTGTTACTTCACTGTACCAAGGAAAAGCATAAGCCAGGACTGAAGTTTTGGAGAGACATCTTTAGATTATTGCTGATTCCCTACGGGCATGTACATTCTCTTTTTATCCTCTTGTACATATACTCTCATATAGATACTAATATAATTTACATACAGTAGGGGTGCTACTCTACTGTTTTCCTAAAAAAAACAATTAGCATGTAACAACTCTGATATGAAGATCAATATCCCGAATCATGACAAATCCTAACCATATTTCTCTAGTTGTGCAACATTCCTTCTTAGTACCTAAAGCTTCTGATGCAGAAATTCATATTTCATTCCTAATATATTCCCAGGTAACATACTACAAACTTATTGATCATCACCCAAGAATATGCAAGTTATATGGTGCAATTACTACAGCTGAACATTGCAAGTTTGCAACCTGGTTGATAACTCATCTTTTGGGTTTAGAAATGTATGTGTGGTACTGAACGAGGGAACAGACCATGATTCTGTGTTTAAAAATAAGGTTGATATTTTAGAAATCACTGCATGATTTTGTTTTTGTTCTTCCTTATTTTAAACTCTGGGATCTAGCCACCAAGTGAAGGGATCTGAAGGTTGCTTCCCAGCAGATGCCTTGCTACTAACTACTCCCTCCGTTGATTTTTATAAGGCGCCCATGCATTTCACAAGTAACTTTATAATTTTTTTACCAACAATTAGTCCAACAATATATAGATTTAGTAAACCAAAAATAATACCATTAGATTCGTGCTTGAATTTACTTTCACATTATCATGATTTTGTAGTTATTAACAAATCAAATCACACCTTACATTTTTCAATGGAGGGAGTGGAAAAGTAGTGAGCCCGCAGATCCAGGCCCACAAACTTAGGCTATATTTAATTCTTAATCATCAGCTTTCTTCCACTTAATAATTAATAACAATTACTAGAGAGAACCATCAACCAGCACAAACTAGTGCTAAGATAATCGGAGCCAACACTAAGCCTAGAATTCCAGTGTGAACCAGGTCTCTATGATTTAACCACAAAATGATAAGAACAGATCTCCATATAATTAACCCACTGACAATCTCAAGAAATTGATCTTCAAACAACTTCAACCAGCACCCTCAAGTGAACAAACATGAAACATTTAGCAATGGGACCAACCTTCCTTAGGAACCAGGCTATTTTGACCTGCATGATGCATCGATATCGAAAAGGGGACCACATTGTTTAGAGGTGCCATTTGAAAATTAGCTACCAAGGTAGAGGCAACCATTTTCTCCTGCAGTGATATCCGGGGAACTTATTACTGGAAAAACATGATTAATAC
This sequence comes from Dendrocalamus sinicus, assembly GCA_036346575.1. Taxonomy (NCBI): domain Eukaryota; kingdom Viridiplantae; phylum Streptophyta; class Magnoliopsida; order Poales; family Poaceae; genus Dendrocalamus; species Dendrocalamus sinicus. Next base: position 95,624 of record CM070662.1, read on the forward strand.
TGCAGAAATGAACTAAAGGATCTGCACAAGATTTAAAGCCGTAACTACCACAGTAAATGAGTCACTCGCTAAATACAAGAATACCTTGAAGCCTCTTATCTTTTTCTCTGCATAGAATTCACCAGGTTTCCTCCTCCTACTTTCCTTGCCCTGGAATTGAAATAGCATATCAACAAAATGGGCAAGGATCCCCGCCCCCCTCCCTCTTCTTTCTGCTTGTACATAATAACTTATTTCCTTTTTTTAATTTACTTATATACCGTCGGGGTCTCCCCTACAGTTTTCCCATAAAAAAAGAAATAAAATAGGCAAGGATAATCACATCTGCCAAGTTATGGACAATCTAAGCAATATTATAGCAAAGTAGATCTAGGTCCAGCACCATTAGCAAACCTAAAGTAAGTCATGATGTTTCCGTGCTCTGCACACATTTTCAGTTCACTAGAGCAATGAACCATTAAGTACTTTTAGCTTATAGTTTGGCACATTCATTTGTAAACTAACAATTAGCTCCACTGATATTAACTTTTTGTGCTAATCGTCTAGCTTATGTAGGGACTTAGCACTTCAAAAGTAAATTAGCTTAGCACTTAAAAAATCCCTTATGTAGGGACTGCAGAAGCACAACACAAGCTGATTGGTTAAAAAAGGTAATGGCATTGTATTCAAGCAAAAAGAGGACCTCGCCAGTAACAAGAAACATGTGAATGATCAAGGTGTCAAGGTGTGTGCAGGTCATAAACAGTCTTAGGAACACTAAGAAGCTGCTCTGAGAAGCAGAACACGAAAAGGCCTACAGGCATCAGAACAGGCAAGGAGAACAGAAGTGAAAACTAGCATAGAAGCAATAAAGAAAGAACTTACAGTAGTCCACCAGCATCTTAATGCAACGTCCCTGATGGTCCTTGTGGGCAGCATAGCAGCAATCTTGATGTACTTCATAATATTAGGCTCATGAGCATATCTAGTATTGTCATTAAACAAAGGGTCGGTAGATGCCAAAAGGAAGTAGATGATCTATGTACGAGAATGTAATTACTGTATTCAGTTGAAGTTGAAGAAACATGACCAGGAAGTTGAACTACATGCCAAAAATGAAAGAGGAAAGCAACAGGGCATAGTTGCAGGCCTAATATTGGGTAGTCATTCATCAGGGGTAAACATAACAGCAGGGTGCAATGGAAGAATATATAATAGCGATAAAAAAACAATGTAGTGCAATGAGGAAGGGATTTATTTGATTTGAACCTGATGAGGCCCTCCTTCAATACTGCAAGCTCATGGGCGGTCCAATCGACAGGTGAGCCAGTGACAAACTTATACTTAGGAGTGGACGGCACCGCGTGGAGTGAGGAGGAGGAGGTGACATTGCCAAGCATGGGAGTGTTGGGAGGAGGGAGGAAGAGGCCGACAGCGTTGGGTCCAAGTCCATGTGCAGGTGCAGGTCCAGCAGCAGGGGTGGTGATGGTGGTGGGAGTGATGATAGCAGCAGCAGTGGGAGCAGAATCGGGATTGGATTGGAAGGAGAGCATGTGGTGGTACAAGGAGGTGGAGATGGCGACCCCCTGGTGGAAACTCATGCCCATGCCCATGCTGGAATCGGCGGCCATCTCCCCAAATATCACCGACGGGAAAGAGGGTTCTATTGGGGGGAGGAGGAGGAGGATGGAAACCAAACCCTAGGAAGGCGGTGAGCATGACGACGCCATCCCCATTTTGGCTTTGGCGCAACCAAACCAAAGCAAACCCTAGAAGACGAAGCAGCAGCACTGACCGACCTGACCTGCGAGTAGGGTTCGGGCCGAGAACAATGGTGGAGTGGGAGAAGGCAGCGTCCGAGAGCAATGGTGCTTAGGGTTTGGGCGCACAGGAGAGGACAAGACAGGAGGGGTAATTTGGATTTGGATTGGAGACGATTCGATTACCCCTAAAATCCTGAATGATCCCCCACACCACACAAATTAAGAGAGACGGCTTGAGATTCAGCGAGCAGCAGCAGCCGCCGGAGCCGGAGGAGGTGGCGGCGGCCCTGCGACTGCGACTGTGACGGTAATCGATTCGCAGCGGGGAGTAGAGCAGAGTTGTGTTCGTAGCATTAGAATGAGATGATCAGAGTGGACAGAGAGATGTTACGTAATGTTATTGATGAGGTACATTGCCCATAGATTCGGGGTGTAATATCTGTAATTATTTCTACGTAACGTAAGGTATATAAATATTGTTTTGCAATGTCTTTTAGCGACGACAACGAACATTTATAACGTTACTTTGAATTGATACTATAAAAAAAGAGAGTATCTGGAATCAATACCAATATATTACAGCAATCGACCACTAGAAAAGGGACATTGGGATTGGCACATTTACTTACGTCGATGCCAAGCAAACAAAAAAGTCATGTGAATCCACATGTCATTGTGTCCTTTTATAAGCATTTTTGGGGTAATTAATTAGAGAATGCAACTTTTATTTATTGTCCTACTATAATTAATTTGTTGCCACTAGAATTCTTCTTTACATGGAGTACCACTTATAACTATTTTGCCACTCCTATTCTTTCTCCTCCAAACTCATTTTGCACTCCCACCTCTTCCACCATTGTGTCCACAACAGTGTCACAGTAGCCACATCTACAACACTACAACTCCACCTCCCCTCCATGGCCTCCCTCCCAAACCTAATGCCTGTCATGGGCGTCACCCTTCCCATTCTCCTCTTCTGTACCACTTCTCCGCCACTCACACCCGTTAGCCTCTTGCACCTCCCTGCGCCTCCACTTCCCTAACTCCAATGGCCGATGTCAAGCAATTGGATGCTTGTAGGAGGGCGAAAGAGCCCTGGGTGCGCCTAGTTGGACATAGTCCATGAGGAAGGCAAAGGAGGAGCTTAGATAAGGGAAAGAAAATGGTGAAACTGAGTTTGGTATATAACAGATAATTCTAGCTAAAGGATGTCAAATAAGTGATTACATAGGGAGGGCAGTGGCATATCCTAGAGCACTTCCTAACAAAAAATGAAGTGGCGTACAATTTAGCCTTCCTCTTTTTTGTACCACCTAGACCATTAGGGGATCGTGGGTTTGATTTAAGATTTAAGGTCTGTTTGGAAGAAAGAATCTAATGAAAGTTTAACAGTAGAGTTATTGCACAATACCTACTACTAATAGTGGTAACGATAAAGTTAAGTTGTATGAATATCGAATGGCTAGTCGTATAGTCAAGTCAAGAGCAGCCAATAGCTAAGTTGCTGGTTCCTAGTGTAAAAGCAACTTAGCAAAGAAAGAAAGAAGGAATAAGTCTATTTGCCTTCTCTGAACTATTGTGTTTGTCTAAAATTCAACCCTCAACTGCAAAACTAGGTAAACGACTCCCCTCAACAGTTAATACCGAGCAACTTACCCCTGAGGCCATTCCATCCCAGTATTGAACTGATGTGGTGCACACGTAGCAGTAGTTTTAACATGTTAGCTGGTTTTCAGTCATCATGGCAGGTTTTTTGCCATTTGGTGTTCACATAACTGGTTTTCTTGTATAAACAGCCACATCACATAGCTTTATTTTCATTTTTTAAAACAAAATTCCTTCTCCGTGTGCTCGCAATGGTTGCTCAGCTCTTGAGTAGGTCTGCAGCCATGGTGTTGAGCATGACAAGCAAAAAACTAGAGTAGGGGCATACGAGAGCGCAACAGCGGATGTGGTGAAGTAGGCGGCTCGGGGTGGCATTGGAGGGGGCTACGTTCAACAACAAAATTCTTAGCAGAGCCATGCCATGGTAGCTCAAGCTCTATCATAACCACCAAATCCAAATCATCGCCTCCAATGAGCTTTTTCAAAACCCGTCTACGTCACATCGTGTTCCACAACTTCCTCCCGCAGATCCCAAATTTAATTCGAGTTTCGTGCATGCAGCTGCTTGGAATCAAGACTATTCTTCCTAGGATCCATTAAGCTTCTCCGCCATTGTTCATCATGATTGGTGAGACTCTATTCGATTCCTTCGTATAAAAGAATACCTTAATCCTCCTTTGACTTTTCACATTGCTCAATTTTGCATCGCACCCACTATAGCCTCGTCGCCTCCATGAACTGAAAGCTACCACCTCCTACCTCCATCACCAGCCCAACATAGTGTGCTTCTCCCCAAACCACCATCACCATTGTGGGTCCTCATGTTGTGAGCATTCCATTTGGTCCCTTACCCATGCCCCGCAACCATCCTGTCACCAACATCATGCCTAGCCTACCGCCTCCTCTGGCCCTCTCTCTCTCTATAGTTCTCTGTTACAACAAAGAGGAAGAGGAAGAGAGAATTCAAGAACTGATGGGTGGGGCCCATAATTTATTTAACTTACTCATTCTGTTGAGTGGGCTACTTAGGTGTGAAGACCCTAAAGCCAAAACATCATGCCTGCCTAAAGCATAGGGGCTAACCGGTGGGTCCAACTATCTTTTTTATTGCCACGTCAACTAAAATCAGCTTCAAATGGCCTTTAGGGGGGTGCAGTAAAATACTCGACATTATAGCTAAGGAAGATTGGTTGCTTAGTTTTTTGAAGTTGAGGCTTAAATTTTAAATAAATGTGATAGTTCAATGAGGTCAAATTGAACTTATTCCAAGGAAAGGAGAGAAGGGTGGAGGTCACGGAGGGAGGGAGGGAGCAGGCAGGAGTGGAGCCCTCTCTCCCCCTCTCATGTGACGGACAAGTGGGTCTCACACTCATACCTTAACTAGCATGTGGGTCCCACTACCTCAAAGCAATATTAGCAAAGTAGACTAGGCATTGCAGCTTAGTCGAATTTTCAACGCCCAAAAGAGCCTTTTGTACGCACGGCCCAGCTAGCTGATAATACAACTACTCTTTTTTAATACACATAAGTAAAATTAAAAATTAACAACATACATATTCGATTCTTACAAATTATATACAGTAAGGGTGTGTTTGGTTTGAAGGATGGGGTGGGATAGAATGGGATGGTTCCTTTGACCAAGTCTATCCATGTGTTTGGTTTTAGGGATGGGGTGGGATGGAATGGTCCAAAGTGGGATGAGCCTGTGCAAATTTAGAGAATATTCTTCTTAGATGCTGGACCATGTGGTTCCACTTTTTTTGTGGAACCATCTCATCCTATTACATCCCATCCTATTCCACTTTCATCACTCCAACCAAACATATCCTAAGTGTATACCTATTAACCATAGGTATAATATGACGTAATGTGAAGTATCAAGAAAAGGTGCAGTACAACAATCTATTTTGTTTTAGAGACAAATTCAAATAGGCCATAAAACATCCTATATTTAATGGTGGAGAGAGTTCATGTGATGGTCTAAACTATATGATCGACACGAGGTCAAGAATAGTCAAGCCACATATCCATGAATTATCAGTTACTTACACAGAGAGAGCTACACAATGCACAAGTCAAGATATACTTTGAAGTTGCAAACAAGTGGGTAGGTGAGGAGAGGGGGAGACCAAGGCAAGGACCGAACCAACTGGTATTGCTGTGGTGATTTCTTCTTTCCTTTATGTAAATAAATCATAAATGCTCAATGAGGAGATTAATTATTTGGTAAAATAAAAAAATAGGGGAGGAGATTATGCCTATGCTCCACCGAGTTTCGGTTTTTGACTTCTACCTTCTTAATTTTATCTTTTCTTAGTTTTTTGAGCTTTTTTTATCTTTTGTCCTTTTATTCTTTTGTATTGTCCATGATGATATAATATTTTTAAAAAATTAATTACGCTGAAAAAGCTAACAGCAATTATAATATATTTTCAGTCGTTACAGTGAATAAAAGCCGGAAATCTATGCTTATAGCTCAAATAAGCACTCCCATATATGTTTGTGTGTGATTTGAGTGTTAATGCATTTCTCTCTTCCTAATTTCCAATCCCATCATCCTCGATTTATAATTTGGATATCGACATCTCTTTTTCCTCACAAATCCTTGAGATTTTTATTAGTTTATGGTCCGTTCTTTTCGGTTTTCAGTCGTTTTTTGGCTTTAACTTCTTTCAACTATCATTATTCATTAAACTAGATAGTCGCAACTCAAAAACCATAACCTATATTTAAACAAATAGCATCCCAAAGCGAACCCCTCCAAGCAAAAAACATTGTAGCACGAACAAAGATTAAAGCTGTGGTCTCAACTATCGATCCGATCCGTTGAAATTCTAATTGAATGGAATGGATGGGCCAGGTAATTAGTGCCCGATCCAATTTGCATACAAATACAAATAACTGGGTGATACGCAATGTATATAAAATACAAGAGTACAGAGTACGTACTCCCACTTCAAATATACTACTTAAACAAATATATTATACTTTTTTACCAATTTCGATATACTTAAATGCTAATTCTAAAAGAGTAGGACAAGTGGCATATGAAGTGTAGTTAACACCAAGTATGGCTAAAATATAAAATTTGTTTCGTGTGTCACAACTTAGAAAATGTCTGCGATAACCGACAAAAGAAATCCCAATAGAAGAGATTGATTTGCAAGATGATTTGATCTACCCGGAAGAACCTTTGTGAATACTTGAGACAATAGAAAGGCAGCTCAGAAATATAAATACCAGATTCCACATAGTACAATGGAGGAACTACACTACAGCAGTCAACTTGGGAAAAGGAGTCATATTGGCAACGGGATTTTTCCAACCTACTCCCTGGACAAAGTTAATCTCGGGGTCGATATTCTTTTAAGGGGGTATGTTGAAACACCTCAAAAATTCAAAAAGTTTGAATTTTTTTGTTTTGTTTGAATTCCCAATTCCTTCCTAATTTGGCAATCCACCTCAATTCCTTGCTTTCCTTTCTTGCTTCCCATCTCCTTCAACTGACGGCGCCTTCTAAAAACTAGCCTCCTCCACCGCCTCCCTGTTCTCCCCCTCTACGTGGCCGGCCATCTGTGCCCAGAATTGCGGCCGCTCCTTCCCCGGCCGTTCACACCACCCCTACCGATGCTGCCGCCATGGCCCCACCAGCTGATCGCCCACCTCCTTGCTGACTTCACTCTCTCCATCATGCAGAGCGCCGATTGACTCGCACCTCTCCCCTTCGCGCGCCAACACCACCCCGAACCGCTTTACTGCTCCCCACCGCCTCAATTCACCCTTAAAGCTTGATGGCTTCCACTGAAAGCTTTGCACCACTCCCCTCTACTTCTCAGAATCACTCAATTGCATTTTTCATTCACCGCAACTCCTCCTCCACCTTCCCCTGAGCCCGGCAAACCCTAAAGGCAACCATCTCCCTCCCTCTATTATAATTCAATTGCATTTGTCCATAGCTTCTCCTTTGCATCCCAAACATGCTAGTAAACTCAGTTGGACGTGAGCATTTCCGTGGAGCTCCGCCGACGGAAGCCACTGCCGACCGAAGTACCTCTCTCGTGGACAGCCCACTGAGCATTCCCAACCCTAAACAACTCCACCATTGTGAAACACATCCACCATAGATGGCAAAAACACCCTTCATATCATCAAAAGATCACTGAAGAACTCCGAAGCCGCCATGGAAGTCGCCACCTCTTCTCTTGCCGCCGACCGCCATCACCCACCTCCACTTCTCCTAAGGTCCCAAAATGGAATCATTGTGTCGAGCTGAGCCCCTTAATACTATCCTTTCTCGCCAGGAAGCCTCGTCGGCGCCGATTCATCACAGCAACCGTGCCTCTATTTTCCGCCAAGAGGAAGCCGACCGAAGGTAGACGAAAGCCCTGGACGCGACGTGGCTCTCCCATAGTGGTTCGTGCGCGCAGATAAACGGCTAGTGTAAACGCACATTTGAACAATCCAAACGGCCACATGTTTGGCCGGTTCGAATGGTTACGCGCGTGTGGGCCGAATCGGCCACACGCGTGCTTGGGCCGAGGAGGCCGGTCCACCCGGTCGTTCAAAATTTTATTTCTGCACACGCATTGTTCAAACGGGCTAGCCCATCACTATGTGACACTATTCATTTGAGCCCCAAAACATAAAAAATACCATTTTCATCGTCTCGACGCCCTGAATCTATTTTTTTGACCTCCGTTCCACCAAACCACGTTCCAATAAAATCCAAACCCCTCCATTTGAATTTTATTGTATTTTATTCCTTTTGATGTTAGCTCACTTTTCCTAGATTGATTAGACACAAGCACGGGCTTATGTTATTTTATGTGTTTGCGTTAGCTCCCTAGCTTTCCGAGGCGATCGTGCAAGGATCGAAACCAGGCATTGAAGTGTAAGAGACAGCTGAGTTTGTTGAACAGTAAGTTAAGTTACAAGTTTTTTATTATATTGAATCCCATGAAACTTAAGCTATTTAATTATAGTATTTGCATTATTGTTATTTATGAAATGTTATTTGATTAAAATAAATGTTTAGAATAACTTGCTAATTAGTTGTGTCCTACCACTGAAAATACCATGTTTAAATTGAGGCCATATTCACCTTAACAACCTTAGTAATATATAACTATTGTATAAATAATTGTAGATTAGCTCACTCAAAATTTTATACTACTAAGTGACTTGGCATTCGGCCAGTAGAGTTATTTAAAATGGTTCTAGGGTAAGGATGACTCGTGGAAAGCCACTAGATTGAAGTCCACGACCTTACCCTAGGGTGGAGGCTTGTGTAGAAGAGTGACAGTGCCGTCGAGGATGACAGCCTTAAGGTGAAAAATAAGGACTAGAATCTTATGCTGAGTAAAGCACACCGTAATCGCTCAACCAGTTTTGACTTGTCAACCCTGGTTTAGTAGCTGCTCAACTCAATTAAATATCTACAGAAGGGTGTGGTATGAAAATGGTAAAACCATGCTTAACAGCGGTAGATCCACACAGATAGGGCGAAAGTGTTCCATGTCGGCCGGTGGATACCCGAGGTTGTGTAGTAAGAACCTAACAGGTACAGGTTATATAAAGAGATGAGTAGTGAAATGATCTGGTTTACTTAACTCGGTCATGAGGGTTAAGAAATCTTGTGGGTAAAGCTAGGCAACTCTACAGAGTAAAATAAACGATATTTGAATACGTCGTGCTTCCGGTTAATGGAGTTGTGTTTATTGGACGATTCCAACAGTAAGGCATAAGTAGATTTCTTTATGTTTTAATCTGAGCAAGCTAAGTAATCAAGAGTTGAAACACCCTTAAGAAGTTTTTGTTTTGTGTTTTCTTGTTTAAAATATTTACAAATAAAATTGCATCCACTCATTAATAAAACCAGTATATTCCCATCCATTGAATAACATTATAAGTAGATAAGTTAGGATTTGCCCTTGTGACTTGCTGGGTACGGTTGTACTCATTACTTGCTAAACAACAAACAGAAGGGCAATGGAACTGTGACGACCAAGCTATTGATGAAGCTCTGGAAGAACCCTAGTACGATGAAGACGACTGGTTTTAGGTCTTAGCCACGTTCAAATTTGCATGTGGATCCTTCTTTTGTAATGTAAGATTACTTTGGGCTTGCATGCCGCTACATTAAAACCTGGTTGTTAAACCTTATTTATGTAATAAAGTTTGGCTCTTTTATTGTAAACATGTGTTATTGTGGCGTTCACTCGTATATAGTACTCTGGAACTGATCAGTCCTAGGTAGTTGTGGAGGTCACTAGCGCCTCCAGAAATAGGGGCATTACATGCATCACGTTGGACATACAGCATCCCATCGGCAGACCCCATGGAGAAGGGTCACATCCTATTCCTCTGTGGTTCCAATGTCTCCAATGTGCTCAAATATGAGCTTACATAAGAAACTTGCATAAGATAGTATACAAGTCTCATCAAAAGTACAAGAAATTTCATTAAGAAACAAAGTCACCTAATAATATTTAATGCAGCTCAATAATTCTTTCTGGTCAAATAATACATTTAACTGAAAAGCGCTAGATATTAGCATATCCGCATAAAAAAACATATCACGCAGAAGTGTAAATAATCTTATATAATACTATAATAACTTACTCATGGGCCGATTAGGCCAAAATCAATAAAATGCAGCAGCGGAAACTTCACATAGGTGGAACCCCCAGGACTTGTCCATAGGCAGCCAACTGGGGTTCGCGACTTAGTTCTTGGCCTCATCAACTTCTAGCTCTGTCGACTCCTTCAACACACAACAAAACTTGCCCTTCTGGCCTGACTGACTAAATGATGATAATTAAGCAAGAGTGAGTACAACATTACTCAGCAAGCTACCATACTGGATGCAATAATAATATATGCAAAGCTGTCAAGAGAGGCTTGAGGTTCCTTTAGTTTCTAAAAGCATTGTTTTGAAACTACAATAAGTAGGAAAGCTCCTGAGATTTAGCAATTTTAATTAAATCGGATTTTCTAACGTGGTTGCAAGAATGCAGTAGTAATAATAGCACATGTTACATCCACCATTTTACAGTGTATGGTTACCTCCACCAATGCTAGTTTTCACCATTGGAGTACTTCCCTCCAGGAAAAGCCAAAGTCAGAGTACTTCCCTCTGATAGGTTGCTATCCCACCCACAAAAGTTTTGAAATAGAACTAACTTGAGGAAGTTCCTATGTCCGTCGTTGACCATGGGAACAGCTGTTCGAACAGTTTATATTCTGCAAAGACTGTACATCTTTATCCACAAGAGACAATCAACCAGACTGGCCTACATGATTCCTTGGCCATGCAAATCGAGAGATTGACACTAGGCCTTTATAATACCTATGGAGAAACACCAAAAGTATCCCCCATAAGTTAATGTGGGAAGTCATACCCTAACACTTAGCACAGCTAGACCACGACTTTCCACAGCGGTGAAACAGGTACACATCACCTTTACACGGTGTCCCATTCATACCGGATTTTTGGTCCACGCATACACAACTTCACTCCCCCACCTGTGGAAAGACTCCAAGGTCTAGTAAATTATTCGGCCAAGCCTATAATTTGTCAGCTTGTGGTAGTATTGTTTTATATAAAGAGGTCATCACAGGATTAAGTCCTTAATTTGTCCGGGCGGTACATACCACAAACCATAGATTCTCGTGTTACATCTACACCAACCTCTCTTACCATCCACCCAGACAGGTATAGCAAGTTTTAAGGGTTTTGAAAAGCAAAAAACCGAGTTGTCACAAATTATTAGTCACTTACGTCCAATGATTATCCCAAAATAAGTTTTATGATTGAAGAGTAATGAGCAGGGCAGTTTAATGCCCTGGACTTGGATAAGACTAGCATGGCATTTAAATATGACCTATAGCTAGTAAAGTTATCATTTGGGTAACAAGGATTAGGTATTTCAAGTGTCAAGGAACAGCATAATAATATTACTACATCATCAAGTAAGCATGTAGCTAACTTAAGGTTTAACATACATTTGCATAATAAATTAAGTATGTAGTTTGATAATTTAAAGAAATATAATTTTGCAAAAAATATAGGATCAATATGATCAAAATGATGACTTGCCTTAATTGGTTTACCATGGCCTTGATTTTATTCAAAGTCTGCTCAGTTAGTAGTCTTGAAGTCCTAGTCTTCTCTTTTATCCAAATCTTGATCCCACTTGAACTTGTCGCATTCTTCAGGATTTCTAATACGCGGAAAAAGAATTAAAGACCAAATAAATCCAAATAACTTCAAAAGTTCAATTAAATTTAATTGAGTTTACTTATATTTGTTACGATTCGAGAATAGAGAGGAGATTTGAGCTAGTGTGATGTAAACTCAACGTCAGACGACTTGAGCGAAAGAAGGAGGTGACTGAGCGGCTTTACCGTGAGGGAAAAATTAAAATAAGGAGAGATCAGAGGTAAAGGAACATTTATAGGAATATTCCAATTTGGAATTGAAGGTGACCAAACATTGCTAATTGAGGAATGCCAAGGTGCGATCTTTTGTTTGATAACTCTTATTTTATTAATTTATATTTTTCAAGAAAGTTCCATAAGTCGGGCAGAACCTATGGACAGGTGGAAAAGATCAATCGGGATACTGAGTACTATTTATCGAGTGATAAAATTTGGTGATTTAGGATATAGGTTTCACATGTGATGTTTATAATGTGAATTGGTTGATTTAACGAGGTTGTTAATAATTATTAATGAGTGCAAAACTTTGGGAGGATGAGATATGAATTCACAGGGTTTTCTTGTAAAGCTGCACTTTTGCATTATTAATTATGCTCAATCATTATTAGTGAATTTAAATCCTGAGGTAATGATCGGATGATTATTAATGAGGTAAAATTGTTTTTAGCAAGATTCTTTAATTAAGGATGCTACTTGCACAAGAAATATTATTTTACACATCTTTTTGCAAGATTTGGATTTAAGGTAAATATTAAGGGCTTACAATCATCTCTGAGAGCTAACTGATTAGTGATTGGGTCTGAGGTGAAGACTAATAGCTCCTTATTCATGTTTAAGAATTCTTAATCATAAACAAGGAAATCCTTAATTTAAATCTCGGCGATTTATGAATAAATATTGGAGGCTCAATGTTTCATTGATCTACCAACATAGTTCAATTATTACTTCAAATAGGAAGCCTCATGATTTTAGAGACGTGCAGGCCACACTTGGTATTTATGCGGCATGCAAATTGTTTTTGAGAGACAACCTACTAAGTAAGGTGAACCAAAATCGTACTATTCAAAGTGTGAATATGATTGACTTTATTATTCGAACTATTTTTCTCAATCGTTATTTATTAAAGATGGGTCTCATGATTTTGAGATAAACAGATAATGTTTATTATTTTATGTGGTGAAATTTGGTTACATTAGTTATATTTAACTTGCAAGTGATAATTCTAGATCAGGAGATAACGATATAATAGGATCCATGGTTAAGATTTAGAGTAAAACTTGAGAGCTTCAGAATTACCTTCGAGTAGCTTTGAAACTCATTTTGGTATAGACATCTTGCTAACTTTTTGGTTGACAGGAAGTTTAATCAAGGTTAGATCTCTAGTATTTTTAATCTACAAAATACTTTAAATGGGATTAGATTTTAGCCTTAACATTTATGAAGCCCAAGTTAATTACTTGTTATTTGGAAAATAGTTCATGCATAATCTTGTTTTAGTTAATTTTTACATGAGGATTAATTTAATAATCTTTATTGGCATGTAGATCACCAGTGTTTTAAAATTTTGATTGTTACCCATTTTGCATAACCTCTATTTTTAATTCCAAAATACAACTCATTTAACTTTTGATTAATTAATTCATTTTTCTTGGAATTATTTTCTGGTGATGAAGATAGATTGACACTGACATATGGGCCACTAACCAGAGATGTCGTCTACTGCAACAGCCTAGCTTTTTTTTTAAAAAATTACGAAAAATTATTAATTATTAAATTAAATTAATTTGAGTTAAAATAAAATTTTGTGTTTCGGTTGCTTGAATTTGAATTGCCTTGATTTTCTTCTTTTAAAAATGCTTGATTTTGAAATTTTTATTTGGGTAAAAACATAAAGATATAATTAAACAAAGGTTATTTTGAATTTTCATAAGAATCCTCATTTAAATTACTTATTTGGCTTTATCTGAATTTTCTGTGATTTTCTGAAATTTTAAAATCAATCTTGAAGTTAAAAAGTGTTTTTAGTATAAAAATTAAGTACCAACTTGAGTTGGAAATAATTTTTCGAAGTCCAAAATGTGTTCAGGAACTTCTGTGAATTTTCCTGAATTTTTAGGACTATATTTGCCATTTTATTTGCATTTAATGGATTTATTGGGCTATTGTGAAAGTCAAAAAAGAAAATAACAACCCCCGACCGACGCGTGGGCGGTCCAGTTGGCGCCACGTCCCGCCCATTCACCACAAGCACGCATATATGGACTCCACAGTCACACTACTCACTGGCCTTCAGGTCAGTTCAGTATATAAGGCAGGCAGGCTCCTCTTCTAGCTCTATGGTGTAAGACGGCCGACTGCACTTTGTAAATATCTTCTACCTCAACTGAGTAAATAACGTAATCAAAGATCATCAGCACATAACCATACAGTGGCCAGCTGTGCTTGTCACCACTCAACGGGAGCTCTCTTTTCCAGAGAGGAATGAGTACTTGAGATGAACCGACAGAGGAAAGTAAGAATGGGAATATCAATATTCCATCATTGCATTGCATGTTCAACTCATGAGATTTTTTTTCTTTTTGCAATTATCCAACCAAAAAGGGTTCAGAAATCCCATCTATCATCCCTAGCTTGTGCCAAGGGACTACACGTAATGTTACCAACTGTACATGGAATATCTTTTTGCACGACTCTACATTTTACCTCTTCAAATGAAGCATTTCACTCGCCGCCGCAGCTCCCCTCAACTTCATCAAAGCCACCAACGGCCATATCAAACAAACCAAAACCCTCGCCATTGAGTCATGTTCTCCAGCCCTGCCATATTTCGACAAAAGTTTAGTCAAGCAAGGTATATTTCAGAGAATATAACACCATACATGAAGATCACCTAGAGTCCTAGAAGTAGTTCAGGCATAAGCTGGCAAGAAATAGAAAGTGTGTCTCAGTCAAAAGCATACGCAAAGCTCAATTGGCAGCCTTGCAACCAACTAGATATTAAGTTGAAAAACCTAAACATGACAAATGATCAAACTATACAGGCTATTTCTTGCCATTTCAAGCTGAAAAAACTATTGATCAGTAGCTGTAATCTTGAAATCAGTGGTTAGCACAGGACCTTGATTATTGCAGTAAAGATGAATAATACAGCCAAAACATGTTCACATCCATCATTCCCCAGATTACAGAAATCTATCAAATTCATTAATAGACAGAGCCAAAATACTGTTAAAAGAGCAACAAATATTCTAAGAGTAGACATGTGCAATTTGACATTTTTTCCTCCATCTTCTTTGCACACATGAAACTGGAAGAAGCAATGATATACAGCATTCAGGGAATGCTACAGATTATTCGAAGCATACTACCCAGCTTGTGGAAATATTACTAACATCCACTGGAAAATTGGAACAGGACAAAATCAGATCCAAAGTAGGAGATATACAATACAGTTTCTAAATTTCATAACTCACACTATCCCACAGTTTTTATTCTTCTGAGAGACCAGCCTCCCATAGTTATGCATCACATAAGAAAACCAAGATACACATTGGACCTTCAAAACTAAGAACCTGCCTTGCATGCCTATAATTTAGTACAACCTGCTTTATTTCCTTTAAAATATTCATACAAGAAATACATCATGTTATAGTCTACCACCGCCGCCAGAAGCCCAAACCCTAATCTCGCTATGCAAGTCCTTCTCCTA
This sequence comes from Dendrocalamus sinicus, assembly GCA_036346575.1. Taxonomy (NCBI): domain Eukaryota; kingdom Viridiplantae; phylum Streptophyta; class Magnoliopsida; order Poales; family Poaceae; genus Dendrocalamus; species Dendrocalamus sinicus. The sequence continues at coordinate 110,900 of CM070662.1, forward strand.
GTTATATTCGAATTAGCTGTTTAGATGGCAAAGGATTCCTATTTTGTATCGGTCTCGGCCTTCAGAGCCGGACTCTTCTTAGTCTATATCTTATATATAGCTATGTAATCTAATCGTTGAGGGATATGAAGAAATTAAGAAGGAATCTCTTTTGTCTCACCTCCTCTCTGAATTCATCTTCCGCTGGCGAGCCGCAACCAGGAAGAACTTGGCCGGCGTCAGGGCCAACCCCGCCGAGCGGCAACACATCAGTACGCCTTGAGGTCGAAGGGTCCTGACAACTTGGTATCAGAGCCTCCATCCATGCCGCGGTTCTCTCACCATCCATCTTTACTGCCGCCACAAACAGAGTATCCGCAGCCAGCTCTGCCGCCACACCCATCTCTGCTGCCTCGATTCCAGCCAGCGCCTAATCCTTTTCCAAGTGCTCCGCGCTATCACAAACTGGAATTTCCCACATACGACGGCTCCGATGATCCCCTGTCTTGGCTTAATCGGTGCGACCAGTTCTTCCGCGGACAGAGGACCGAAGAAGGGGACAAAGTATGGCTTGCTTCTTACCATCTTACGGGAATTGCTCAGCAGTGGTATTTCCAACTAGAACGCGACGACGGCCAACCAACGTGGGATCAATTCAAGGATCTGTGTAACATGAGGTTTGGTCCTCCCACCCGGAGCAATCCTTTGGGGGAATTGACTCAACTTCGCCAAACTGGCACTGTCAGCGAGTTCCAGGCCAAGTTCTTAGCACTCCTCTGCCGTGCGGACCGACTATTACCTCTTCAGCAAGTTCAGATCTTTACGGCTGGCCTAATGGAACCTCTCAGGACGAATGTTGAACTACAACAGCCGACCAATCTACAAGTAGCAATGAGCCTCGCCCGCGCGTATGAACGCCGTGCACAAATACCCACAGGCGACTCTACCCCACAACAACGGCCGGGACGCTCCTTCCAACGGCCATCGACTCCAGTTCCAACAACGGGACGCTCCCAGGATATGCCTCCACAAGCTGCCGCGCCCGGACATCGACCGACGAAGCCGTTTCGCCGTCTTACACCAACTGAGTTGGCTGACCGCCGCTCCAAGGGGCTATGCTACAACTGCGATGACAAGTTTCAGCCCGGCCACCGTTGTAGCGACCTTTTCTCACCTATATTGACATGAATGAGGACGGAGAGTCGAGGCGAGGATCGGGGACTTCACGCCACGAATCTCGAGGACGCACTCGGAAATATCATTACATGCCGTCACAGAGCATCTACGGAGGCACCATGCGACTTCCGTCTCCATCGGAGCCCAAACCTTCGTGAGCTGGTGGACTCGGGATCCACGCATAACTTCATCGGCGCCGGGTTGTTCACGCCACCGGTGCGCTTGCTGCCCGCCAAGGCTGCGAGTGAAAATCGCCAATGGAGACCAACTCGATTGCACCGAGTTTGTCATCAATTGCAACTCTCGGTCCACTGCACCCGTTCTCCATAACGGCTTATGCAATTCCTGCGGATGGATTTGATATCGTTCTCGGTGTCCGGTGGCTTAAGACTTTGGGACCAATTCGTTGGGATTTCACGAGCCCGACTATGATGTTCGGCGGGATGGCGACGGATTCAATGGCAAGGGCTCTCAAGGAGCGCCGACGCTAGCGCCGTTCGATCGGGCATGACGGATTCTGACCTCTTCGGAGGAGTTTGATGATCTTTTGCGAACCGATGGGCTTCCTCCGGCCCGCCCACATGACCACCGCATCCATCTTCGTCCGGGGCAGCTGCTTTCCGTCCGACCATATCGCTATCCACACCACCGAAGGACGAGTGGAGCGACAATGCGCCGACATGCTCAAGCGCGCATCATTCGCGCGACCACTCCCTTTCTCCTCTCCATCCTATTGGTCAAAAACATGATAATACTTGGCGCTTACAGGTCGACTATCGCGCACTCAATGAGTTGACCGTCAAAGACAAATTTCCAATTTCGGTGGTCAACGAGCTATTGGATGAATTAAGGGTGCGGTTCTTCACTAAACGGACCTTGGTCGAGGATATCACCAAGTTCGCATGCACCGGAGGATATCTTCATGTGACCTTAGGACACATGAGGTCTTTTGAGTTCTTGGTTATGCCTTTGGGCTAACTAACGCGACGCCACATTCCGAATCGATGCATGCTATTCTCGGCCTTACTTGAGGAGCTTCGTGTTGGTATTTTTCGATGACATATTGATCTATAGCCCTTCATGGTCCGACCATCTGCAGCACATTCGCCAAGTTTTCCAACCTGCGACAACATGAGCTTTTCCTCAAGAAATCCAAATGCTCTTTCGGTCTTTCCTCGGTCTCCTACTTGGGCCATGTCATCTCGGAAGGTGGGGTAGCCATGGATCCTCTAAAGTACTGAGCGATTGCCGAGTGGCCTGACCAAGACAATCAAAGCATTGCGTGGTTTTTAGGTCTTGCGGGCTATTATCGCAAATTTATCCAAAGACTTTGGGAAGATAGCGGCGCTTCTCACTAATCTTCTTAAGAAGGATGCATTTGGATGGTCTCCCGAGGCTCAACAAGCTTTTGAAGCTCTCAAAGCGGCTTTATCATCAGCAACTGTTCTTCACATGCCCGACTTCACCCAACAATTTACGGTTGACTGCGATGCGTCGGGGACCGGGATTGGAGCCGTTCTTCATCAAGGATTGGGACCAATCGCCTTCTTCAGTCGACCGGTGGTACCTCGCCACTCTAAGCTGCCAGCATATGAACGTGAATTAATTGGACTTGTTCAAGCGATCGGCATTGGAGACCATACTTATGGGCGCACATTCCTTATTCGCACGGATCATTCTGACTTAAAGTTCTTGTTGGATCAACGCCTCTCCACCATTCCACAACATCACCGGGTAAGCAAGTTGTTTGGGTATGATTTCACGGTTGAATTTCGACCGGGCTTGAACACCGCTGTCGATGCTCTCTCGCGCGCGATCGTCCTCTACCCGGCTTGATGGCTCTGTCTTCACCGACTTTTGCCATTTTTCCCGAATTGCGAAATGAGGTGTTAATCGCTCGAATGCAGCACCTTCCGGCCGATATTGAGTCGGGCAAATTGAGCACCCATGGTCTATTCGTGATGGCCTCATTCTGCGCGCAGTCGAGACTTTGTTCGGCCTCTTCTCCATCGATCTGACTACTTCTCACGGAGGCCCATGCGACTCACGAAGGCTTTGAAAACCTTGTGTCGATTACGTAAAGATTTTCACATTCCGGAGCCAAAAACTTGTACAAGACTTTGTGCGGACTTGTATGGTTTGTCAACGCAACAAAATTGAACATCTTCACGGTGGCCTCCTTCAACCATTAGAAATTCCAACTCACCATGGTGCGATATTGCAATGGATTTCATTGAAGGGCTTCCCGAGTTCATGGAAAAAGCGTTATTCTATCGGTCATTGATCGCTTCTCCAAATCGCACATTTTCTTCCACTCGCCATTTCCATACTCGGCCACCACCTGATTGCGAGTTTTCTTTGATGAAATTGTGCGTCTTCATGGGATCCCATCATCAATTGTTAGCGATCGTGACCCCGTGTTCACAAGCAACTTTTGGCAAGATTTGTTCCGTCTTGCGGGCATTCGACTCCATCCGAGTTGACTTATCACCCGCAATCGGATGGTCAAACCGGTCATCAATAAGGTCATTGCAATGTACTTGCGCTGTTTGAGTGGAGATCGGCCTCGTCAGTGGTTGGAGTGGTTGCCGTGGGCTGAGTGCTGTTATAACACATCTTTTCATTCGGCATTACACAAGACTCCCTTCAAAGTGGTCTATGGCCGGGATCCTCCCACTTTGCGCTCGTATGAGAAGGGCACCGCTGACGTTCAGGCTGTCGAATCTTCCTTGATAGCCCGAGATCAATTTCTTCAAGACATACGTGATCGTCTTCTTCAGGCTCAACAGTATGCCAAAAAGTTCTATGACCAACATCACCGTGATATCTCCTTCGCCGTCGATGATTGGGTTTGTTGCGTCTTCTCCACGACGCCAGCGACTTCTCCGGGATTTTCGGTGGGTGGCAAACTGGGGCCGAAATACTTTGGCCCTTATCGAGTCATGGAACGCATTGGGTCGGTTGCTTACAAACTGGACTTGCCGCAGACCGCCAAACTGCATAATGTCTTTCATGTGGGATTGTTGAAGCGATTTCAAGGTGTGCCTCCATCCACGCCCCCGCCATTGCCTCGCTCGGCAAGATGGCGTGCTTCCAACTCCATTGCGGTGTTGAAGACCGAACAACGTCAAGGGCAGCGGCATGTTCTCGTTCAATGGACGAGTTTATCGATCGATGCATCTTGGGTACCATTATCTTCCTTCCAGGAGGCTTATCCAACATTCCAGCTCGAGAACGAGCTGCTTCGCGAGGAGGGGAGAGATGTTATAGTCTACCACCGCCGCCAGAAGCCCAAACCCTAATCTGGCTATGCAAGTCCTTCTCCTAGTTATATTCGAATTAGCTGTTTAGATGGCAAAGGATTCCTATTTTGTATCGGTCTCGGCCTTCAGAGCCGGACTCTTCTTAGTCTATATCTTATATATAGCTATGTAATCTAATCGTTGAGGGATATGAAGAAATTAAGAAGGAATCTCTTTTGTCTCACCTCCTCTCTGAATTCATCTTCCGCTGGCGAGCCGCAACCAGGAAGAACCTGGCCGGCGTCAGGGCCAACCCCGCCGAGCGGCAACACATCAGTACGCCTTGAGGTCGAAGGGTCCTGACACATCATAAGGTCAAATGAGACGTTTTCTCCATAACATATTTATGATCCGATCACAAAACCACATATTTTTGTGTTTGCATCTAACTCAACAAGCTTTACCCCAACTTCCCTCAATGCAACTGGTATTGCAATTTAGTCAATGACCTTCTGTTGGATGTGTAAACTTATTTGGAATAGAATACAAATTTGGTGTCCCTATGGGCATCACACCCCCATTTTTGGAACAAACATTATGTACTGTTCCAAAAAATCCCAAAGATCCATGAATGTAGTATAATGCCATGCATACATGCAGAATTTCGAGGTCCAATTTGTCTGTAGCATAGAGAACCAAAAAAGGCAAGTAGTGCATAATAAGGTGCTTGTCTTTTTTATATTTTTTACTTTTTGCTGCTATACAGTATGGACAAATTTGACAATGAAAATTTTCATGGAAGGTTGTCATGGCGCTCCGGCAAGTCACGGCGAGGCCAGGGCGCCTAGACGCCTAGTCGACTAGGCGCCCACCATGGCGACAGTTAGACGATAAATAATACCTTATACAACAAAAAATTTAATAACCATGCAACATAATAGCACAAATTATTCAAATAACCATGTCTCAGGAGGTCTAATTCAGAAGAGATACATTGAAAAAGAGGTCTGTTTGTAATTTTCAGGAACTTCAAGGACTTAATCACAAAATGACCAAAAAAAGGCTAACCCTAGCCGCCAAGCGCCACTCCCCGCTCTCTTCCCCATCTCGTCTCTCCCGCTTCCCTCCCCGCCATCTCTCCCCCATCTCGTCTCTCCCGCTCCCCTCCCTGCCACCTCCTCCCCTCGCCCGCCGCCTCCCCGCCGCCTCTCTCGCCCGCCGCCTCCTCCCGCCGCCTCCCGCCCGACGCCTCCCTCCCGCCGCCTCCTTGCTCGCGCCTCCCGCCAGCGCCTCCTCCTCGCCGCCTACCCCCCGCGCGCGCCCCACCCGGCGCCTCCTCTCCCCACCGACTCCTCTTCGTCGCCGTGGGCTCGACGTCGCCGCCACCTCGACCCGCTGCTGCCGTCAGCCGCCTCGGCCAGCTCCGCCTCTCCTCCGGTTGCTTCCTCCCGCTACATCGACCCGCCACTCCCGTTGGCCGCCTCGGCCGCCTCCTCCCACCGCCTCCGACTGCAGATCTGCCCCGACGGAGGGAGGAGGCAGCAGCTCAGGGAAGACGGCAGGAGAAGCGGCAGATCGGCACCGACGAAGGGAGAAGCGGCAAATTGACACCGGCGAAGAGAAGACTACGGGTCGGTGCCAGGTTAGAGCCCCCATCCCCCTCCCCAACCAACACCCAGGCGGCGCCACAACGACCTCGGCGTCGCCCTGGACGCCTAGGCGTCACCCAACACCGCCTAACTCCTCACGGGCTAGGCGATCGTCCACGGCGTTCCCCTCTGACCACCAGGACGCCTTGATAACCATATTTTCATGTGTGCATAAGATTACACAATGCATCCATGGATCTTTTCAAAAAAATTGGAATGATGCATTGTGCACTTTTCACAATTTTTCACAAACGAGGGCTGCACCCAAAGGGACACCAGGTAACTTCTGTTGGAAACAAAATTATCAGCATACAACAATATCAGACAATATTTGGAAAGTCAAATAAACTAGAGCTCGTAAATGTCCTCATATATTTCATTGTCCAAATAAAACTTACCACCCTTTTCCCTCTAATAAACTCAACCATAGTTAGAGGGAACTAATCTTGCTGCTACCCAATAATTGGATAAGGCGAAGCTAAACTTGTCTAAAGAGCAAACTCACAGCATTTAATGAATCAGAGTAAGCACAGTGCTTGGTTGAAACTTCAAATAATGTTGCACAGTGGGCACTATAGTCCAAGTAAAACGGGCTGCTAAAACTACCATAGATACCATCAATAAAATACAATGGTATAAATAAGTCTCAATATGTTACTATCAGGTCTGCTGCATATGACTAATGCACCATCTGAGTAAGATACAATAAACACAGTTTGCAGTCCTCCAACAAACACACCAGAAGCAACATCTAAAAAAACAGAGAATACTTGTGTCATGTGAAACATGCACTTACACTAAGAGAGATCAGTCTGCTGGATGCTGCTGTCAAGACTAATTACAATGCAAAATGTCCATTCCAAATGCTACGTCAGATCTCATCATTGCTCCCCAGGCAAAAGTGCATCTTCATCGCAAAACAGATAACATAAGCACCTCTTGTTGCATTTCGAATTCAAATGGCTTCCAGCGCCCCCAATTTCCCATGTCAAAACCTGTACATAAGGAACAATTGAGAAAGGTCCATCTAAAGAAAAGATATCCAAAGATAACACAGGGAAAAATACAAAAAAGCACTACAAAGTATCAACAGACAGGAGAGTACCACAAGGAGTTAAATTATACAAATTCATCAAGAAGGCCTCCAGCAATTAAGTGCATGAATATCAGGTCTGGCTGGCAGCATCTGAGGAACAACATGGCCTGTCAAAAACAAGAATAGAAAGAAATGTTTCAAAAAATAAAAACAAAGGAGACATAGCTGCTATGCATCAAAAGAACTGCTTTTCACAAAATTTTACAAGATTAATTGGCAAGTAGGCATCACAGCACATTGGGGTTCAAGGGACCTGCTTGTCAGTGGATCTTATAAATTTCATTAAGGTTCATTTGAATGCGCAGCCCTTCAGAAGGAAGTAATGGTGGCAATTGTAAACTCTTTAAGAAGCCAAAAACCTGGAAGTGGAGCTCCAGATGGCAAATGGTTGAGTACAGGATGTTGATGACTCATAGGATTCATTGAAGATCTGTCAATGTTAGCCCTCGAATATCCTATTGGAAAAGTGAATCATTATTATCTCAAGTCCGAGTGCAAAATAACACTAAAACAGGTTACAGACGAACATACCATCCTGCATGAACGACCCCTCTGAACAAGATAACGGTCTGCCACCTTGTAACCAAGTACTATGCTGGTCATCTGGACTGAAGTTACCAGATGTCATTTGCCACTGTTCATCGGATGTATACTGCCTTTGACTATTTGGAAAGGGCTGTACAACATAGGGATTGTGCAGAGGTGGTACAGCTTGTTGGCCCATGGGGTTCACATGTGGGAGATGAGTGTGGGAATGAACTGGCGGTGTTTGTGCCGATGGAAAAGCACTGAAATGCCCTTGCTGAAAAGATACACCGGGTTGAAACTGGTAATTACCATTAGCTTGCGATGCTATAAATACATTATTACTTCCATAATCTACTGGCACTGATGGGATAAAGTTAATTGAAGCTTGTGCATTCACTGGTCCACCACCACCGGGAATGAAGTTTGTCGTATTTCCAATGCCTTGAATTGATGAATTTCCTGTCATCTGGGTTAGTTGGTTACCCTGCATTGCAAGATCTTTATTATTAACCAAGAACACATCAGGATCTGCAAAATAAAGTAAGTTGGAAGACAAATATTACATTGGGAGTCCTGAAATATTCTGGCGCAGGAGTCTGATAACCCGATGATGATGGAGATGATGGAACAGGCGGTGGGATGGAAGGAAGAGGTAGAGGCTGGGTTGGCAGAGGTGGTGGAGCAGGCTGAGGAGGTGGTCCAGATAGCAGCGGTGGGGGTGGCGGTGGAGGTGGTGAAGACGGTGAAAGTGGGGCGGGTGGTGGCGGTGGTGTAGCAGGTGGTGGTGAAGGAGGCAAAGGAGGTGGGGGAGGTGGTGATTCCGATGGAAGCGGTGGAGGGCCCTCAGGTAGAGGTGGGGGAGGTGGTGAATCAGATGAAAGCGGTGGAGGGCCCTCAGGTAGAGGGGGAAGCTCATTCTGATCAGTCAATGCCTGCTCTGAACCTGTTTCCTGCCTTGAGTCATGCTCAATGAGAACAGCTCCATCTATCTGTTGCATGTTTCTTGGTAAAACTGAAGCCTCTTCCATTACAGCGTCACTAGTTACACACTCTAGTAACATGATGTGTTCCTCAACAGATTTTGGAGCAATCGTTTCTTCATTTTCTTCTATCCCACCACTTTCAACTGGCAGTGAAATAACTGGTGATGATCCAGTATTTCGAGGGGAATCTTCATCATTTCTGAAGACATTGGATGATAAAATTCCAGAGAGCTCAAAGGTTGCATTGCTGCGCCAAAACACAAGAAACAACATAGCATGTGTCATGAATGTCCATGATGAGAGAAGATAGCACACATAAGCTGACTAAAATCTCAAGGAACTCCACTTCATAAGTCAAACAAGCATTTCCAAAGTGTGAGCTGGGACTCTATTTCTTTGACACAAGTATGCTTAGTTCCTACCAAGCCTATTCACTGTGATTAACAGATTCATATTCAATTCAACAAAACTTTGCAATATCAATAAGCAGGGCATGCGAGTTTCTCATAACATAAAGCATACTTTGAAAATCTTGCTAGTATGCAAGTACTAATTTGTGATATGTGCCCCTAACATGCTATCACATACAAGTACCATCACATCTAGATGTCATGAACCGGGGTAAACACCACCAAGAAGATGGCCGGATGGCGTCGGCGTAGAACGAGAGGGAGAGAGACTAGAGATTCAGACGAAGAGAGACTTTGATATTATTCTGCTTGATTACAATAGCATGCGGTAGCCCTCTTTATATAAATGGGCTCCCCTAACAGATCGAATCTAATTCCAATTATAACTCTAACAGATATAGTAACTAATATCATATCTCTAACTATATCTCTAACACAAGGAAACCAATCTCTAACTCAAATAGAACCCAATCTCTAATTCCTAATAATAACCCAACTAGGCCTTGGGCCCAAGGCCCACACCCCTGACACTACACCCCTCTCGGACATGCAGCTCGTCCTCGAGCTGCTAGACGGCGGCCAATGGAAGACGTCCGATGTAGAAGACGAACGATGGCGGGATGCTGCAGTGGATGGAGACGACCGGCCCGATCCAAGCGGAACAAGGCTAGACGAAATGTAGCGCCTTTGGAATATAATGCCTGCAAAATAAGTTTCTCTTTTTTTTTTATTTTTTTAAATTTATTATTTTTTTTAAATTTATTGTTTTTTTATTTTATTTTTATTTTTGATTTTTTTTTTGGTCCTTATCTAACCGGTTGGCTTAAAAGTTAAAACCGACCGACACCTTCACGCCCACGACGCCTCGGTCGGAAGCGGCACTGAAGGCGCAGCGGCGGCGGCGGTTCCGGCGATTCACGCGGCGGCGGCGGCGGCGAAGCGGCGGCTGCGGCGACGGCATGGCCACGACATCGGCGACTCACTGATGCGGAGAAAGCTGCAGATGGCGAGTCGGCGGTGGCGGCGGTTGCGGCAGCGGAGGTGGTCGGGCGGCGGCGGCAATGGCGGCGGCCGGCGGAGCGAGAGGCGGCGTTGCGGCTTCGGCGAGACAGGCCGGACGACAGCAATGCGACGCAGAGTAGGCGGCGCCAACGAAGCGGCGGCCGGAGGAGCGGTGGCCGAGCGGCGGCGACGGAGCGCGGCGGCGTGAGCGGCGTCAACGAGCGGCGCTTGAAGCGGAGACGGCCCAGCGACGGCGTCCGTCGGCGGGGATCGCAACGGCCAGTCGGCGGTTCGGATGCGCCGAGACGGCGAAGAACGACGGCGAGGCGCCTCTTGCCGCGAGCTCGGTGCCGAGCGGCGGCCGTGAGGCATGTGGAGGAGCGACCGGCGATCGGCGACGGCCGGTGGCGGTGGCCGAATCCGGGCGGCGGCGCGCAGCGGCAGAGGTGACCCGGCGGTGGCAGCGGCGAACGCAGCGAGGGCAGTGCGTGGCCAACGCAGGGCGGCGGCGTGGCCGGCCGCAGGAGAGCCTCGCGCGCCCGCGTCCTCGGCGGCGGCCGACACGGCCGAGGTGGCCGAGCTGCGCAGCCGGGAGGAATGAGCCGGCGGCGCAACTCCTCTTCTCGCTGCTCGCCGGCGAAGAGAGAGGCGGACCAAGCAGCAGCAGCGGCTTGGGGTGGTGGCGATCGTGGTGCGAGTGGCGGCGAAGGGCGATCTGCGTGGGGTGAGGCAGGCTGCGCCGCAGAGCCGCGCGCAGGGCGATCCGGGATGCTTCAATCCCTTTCTTTTCTGTGATTTCTCCCCCACTTCCTGTTGTATCATGATGTGCATCGTGCACTTGTTTCGCCTTCTCCCGCTCGTTCAAGTGCTTCTCGAAGACGGCATGCATGTTGAGGAGGAAGTCCACCCACTTTTTGTCGATGCTGGCCGCCTTATCAGCGCTAGCTTTTATTATGGCCATTGACTCGGCGAGAGGACGAAACGCAGGAACCATGGTAGCAGAAGTCGTGGGAAGGGATCGACTGCTCTGATACCAAGTTGTCATGAACCGGGGTAAACACCACCAAGAAGATGGCCGGATGGCGTTGGCGTAGAACGAGAGGGAGAGAGACTAGAGATTTAGACGAAGAGAGACTTTGATATTATTCTGCTTGATTACAATAACATGCGGTAGCCCTCTTTATATAGATGGGCTCCCCCTAACAGATCGAATCTAATTCCAATTATAACTCTAACAGATATAGTAACTAATATCATATCTCTAACTATATCTCTAATACAAGGAAACCAATCTCTACTCAAATAGAACCCAATCTCTAATTCCTAATAATAACCCAACTAGGCCTTGGGCCCAAGGTCCACACCCCTGACACTAGAGATCAGCCGATCCATCAAAAAATAGCACGAAAAGGAAGAGTCAAGTGTAAGTCATGACAGGTAGGCTGAAAATTTAAGGATCTTTGCATCTTCAGCAATTTACAACATCTTTACTCATACACTGAATCTTACTTCCATAAAGTTCAGGATTAAGAAAGAAAGACCAAAAGGATGATTGCATTAGATATAGAATAAAACTTGACTAGGAAGTAACCCATATAAGTAACAAACATTTTATTCGCATTCATATGTAATGGAATAACCTGAGAATAATTCTAAACCAGGAAGCATGCAAAAGGTCGCAAAACACGAGTCCATGTAGGTTGTAGGCTATGGCAGCTGTTATCCTTGATATATCTGCACTAAATAAACCCCATGGCCTGGTAATGAAAATCACTCGCAAGACAAATACAAACAAATGAAGTAGCAGGATAAAGCAGCAAATTGGCTAACAAATTGACCATAATCAACTATCTAAGCTAGAAATCAGCTGAATTGATCAGAATCAGACGAAGTTAGCCAGATAACTCTTAAAGTGGCTTAATGTGGTCAAAGCATGTGCCGTTCCCATAGCAAACTCTAGGTTGCACGAAAGTAAAACATGACACATGTACTCTGATGAATAAGTCTCTGTACTGTGGTCTTTGTGGGGCTGTGGTAGTTTTTTGTTTTTTTTTACTGCTTTAGGACAGCATCTGCTTTTGCTTTAGGACAGCATCTGCTTTTGCTTTAGGACAGCATCTGCTTTAGGACAGCATATTGACCGCTTTTAGGACAGCATCTAGGATAGCATCTTAGCATATGCTTGGTGGTTCTCACCTATAAATTTGTATCCCCAACCCTCAAAGTTGGCATGGCATTGTGTGAGCAATAAACAAGAAAACTTGCCCCATCTACTAGTGTCATCCTCTCCATGAGAGTAAGGATCTTGCTATCACCAAGAGCAAGAGTCCAAATGACTAACAAGTGGTATCGAGCCTTAGTATCCGTAGCCCGAGCATCTCCTGCTCATCTCCTTCTCCGACCTCACAGCAGCCCAGCCGCAGAGCAAAGCAGCAGCTCGGTTGTCCCCGCTCCTCTCCGAGACGCGGCGGCTCATCGGGCGCTCTCTCCACGCATGCATGCCCGATGGCGCGCCATGTCCGCAGGCGCCTCGGCCTTCGGTCGCCTCGAGCATGCGGCGTCGCAGACGGCCGAGCTCGTCGCGCAGAGCAGCGCGAGCAGAAGCGGCGGCAGACCGCGCGCGGCGAAAGGCGTCAAAGGCGGCGGGCGCGGCGGCAGCGGGCAGCGGAGAGTGAGGCGGCGGCGGCAGCGCAGATGCGATGCAGGCGGCGCAGAAGCAGAGGTCAAGGCTCTGCGGCAAAGAAGCAGCGGCTCGGCCATGTGATAGCGGCCCACGACGGACCCTCACCGCTGGAGAGGAGGCGCGCAAGCGAAGCGGCGCAATGGGCGGCCGCAAGACGCCACGCGCGCGCGGCGGCTTCAGATAGCGCGACGCGCGGCGGCGCTCTGAAGGAGGCGCACGGCGCGGTGGCGCTCTGGAGGAGGCATGGCGCGGCGGCGGGCGGTCGACGGAGAGCGCGCCTCACAGTAACGCGCTCTCCCGGTTCGATGCATCGTGGTCACCACGAGTACCGGTATCGTCGAGGGCGTCGGCCCGGCGGCGGGTGGCCTACCTCACCAAGACCAACTACGCCGAGCGGGCTGCGGTGATGAGGTGAAGCTCAGTGCGGCATATATGGGATGCGATCCGACGGCGATGTCGACTACGATCGGGATCGACGGCGCTGGATGCTCATCGCCGCAGCCCCGCCCGAGATGCGATTTCGCTACCAACAAGCGGATCGCCAAAGAGGCTTGGGACGCCATCATTGCAAAGACGCACGGCAGCGGCCGCGCGCGCAAGTCTACACCGCAGCACTACGACGGAGCGGGAGTGCTCGCCTTCGCCAGTGAGGACGTTGATGACTTTGCTCTCGCCTCAACACTCTGTTGCACAAGTTGGTGCGATTCGCGACGACACCTACAAAGAGAGAGCGTGGAGAAGCTCTTCCGCTGCGTCCCAGAAGTACAAGCGGATGGCTCGCCGATCGGGTCTCTGCTGGACCTTTCTCGATGACCATCGAGGCGCGGTCGCCTCAAGGTCGCCGACATCGATGAGCCACGAGCCTCTCGGGACCGTCACCATTGGCGGAAGCTCCTCTCACTCGGGAGCGCTGGTCACACCAGGTGACAAGAAGAAGGCGGCCTTCTTCCACGACAGCGCCGCAAGAGTGGCAAGCGCGGCAAGCGCGCAAAGGCGCCAGCGGCGATCTTTGGCAAGCAAAGCGCGACGAGACGACTCTTGCCACAAGCTGCGCAAGCTTGGTCATTGGGCCAAGGAGTGTCGGATACCACGACGCGGCCAGCCCACGTCGCGCAAGCGAGGAGGAGGAGCGGCCGGTCTGTTCATTGCTCATGCGAGCATCGAACTACCTCGGCCGCAGACCGCCGCAGATGGCTCTCCTCCACCTTGACGAGCCAAAAGCACACGCCTCGCGCGGCGGCGATTCGGCAATGACAAGACCGATGGGTGGTGCCTCGACACCGCGCCACCCACCACATGACCGGCGGCGGGAGTTCTTCTCCGAGCTCGACTCAGCGCTCGAGGCACCGCTGTTCGGCGATGCCTCCGCCGTGGAGATCAAGGCGTCGGCTCTGTCGTCTTCGCCGCCAAGATCGGCGAGCACCGATCGCCACCGGCGTCTACTACATCCCCGACCTGCGGAACTCCATCATCGGCTTGGGACGGTGGATGAGAACGGCTCGCGTGTCGAGATCGAGCACGGTGCTGCGCGATTTGGGATCTTCGACGCCGCCTCCTTGCCAAGGTAACCGAGGCGCAAATCGACTCTACACTCTTCACGCGCGGTGGCACAACCCTCGTCTCGCAGCTCATCGGACGACGAGGCGTGGCGATGCACGAGCGCTTTGGGCACCTTCACCCGAGGCCCCGGCGGCTCGGTGCCACGGAAATGGTGCGAGGCTGCCGTGCCTTGACCATGTGGAGCGGCTCTGCGGCGTCTGCGTGTTGACGAAGCAGGCGACTTCTTTCCCCAGCGGCGAGTTTAGAGCCAAGGAGAGGCTCGATCTCGCACGGACTTGTGTGGCGGTGACACCGCCACACGGGAGACGACGCTACTTCTGCGCGCCGTCGACGACCTCTCCGCTACATGTGGGTGATGGTCCTCGGCAGCAAGGAGAGGCCGCGGACGCCATCAGCGACGCAGTCGCGGCGCGAGGCGAGCGCGCCGCAAGCTGCGCGTCTTTGCGCAGACAAACGGCCGGCGACCACGGCGGTCGTGGTCGCGTCGATCGCTGCGATGAGGGCATTCGCGCCACTACCCGCGCCGCATGCACCGCAGCAGAACGCGTCGTGCCGAGCAGCGCAACCAGACGGTTGCGGGATGGCTCGCCCTCCTCGCGCAGGGATGCCGGCCGTCTTACGGGAGAGGCGGTGGTCGCCGTCTACATCCTCAACCGCCGCTTACCAAGGCGCTCGACGGCAGGACGCCGCACGAGGCTCGCATGGGCGCAGCCGGCGGTCTCCCACTTGCGGGTCTTGGCTCCTCACGTTCGCCAAGGAGCTTGGCCACATCGGCAAGCTCGACGGCAGAGCACCGAGTGCTCATCGGCCACGCGGAGGCTCGAAGGCCACCGCATCCTCGACCGCCGTCACAGGCCCGCATCTCGCGTGACGCCGTGTTCGACGGCGGCGAGGCGACGGGACAAGGCGGTGGACGATGGTTCGCCTCGACTCGTGGACTTTGTTGTCGCCACGCCCACTTCGAGAGAGCGGGAGCTAGCGGCTCGTCTTCACCGAGCTCGCCCACCTCGACACCTTGCTCGCCACCGGCCCGGCGAGTGTTCCACCACTTCGCACGGCCACGCCCCCCTTCACCACCGGCCACCACTCTCCCGCACCCGCGCCACACCACCGGATCGGCCCCGGGCAGCCGGTCCACGATGAGAGCGCATGGTGGAGTTCGCTACTCGCCGTCCCACGACGAGGACCGCGTCGACGCCTACCACGACGACGAGCCTCGCGCTATCGTACCATGGACAACATCCTCGCGAGCCGCCCGTCCTCGATTGGCGCAGGCGATCGCGAGGCGAGTCGCACTTGGCATGCGACGACGGCGAGCCCCGCTCCTTCGCCGAGGCGGAGGAGACGCGGCGTGGCGTGTCGCGATGAAGCGAGAGATGGACGCCGCCGAGCGTAACCGAACGGGAGCCGGCGGATCTTCCGCCGGCCACCGCGCGATCACCCTTAAGTGGGTGTTCAAGCCGAAGCGGGATGGCCGGCGCCATCGCTGCACAAGGCTCGCTTGGTGGCACGAGGCTTCGCGGCGGCAGAGGGTCGACCGATGACGCCGCACGCGTCGCGCGGATGGAGTCCGCGCGACTCCTCCGCGCTAGCCGCCCAGAAGGTGGCGTGTTCATCACATGGATATCAAGTCGGCATTTCTTAACGGCGACTTGAAGGAGGAGGTCTCACGTGCATCACCACGGGATTTGCGATCCCGGCAAGGAGTGGCAGGTGCTCGCTGCGCAAGGCCCTCATGGCTGCGCGACAGCACCGAGAGCGTGGAACGCTGTGGACTCCACCTCAAGCAAATGGGGTTCCAGCAGAGCGCACACGCAGGTCGCATCTGCGGCGGGCAAAGCGGCAACGCCTGGCGGTGGGTGTCACGTCGACGACTTGGTGATCATCGGCACCAAGGATGCGAGGTGGCGGCATTCAAGGAAGAGATGAAGGCCACCTTCGGATGAGTGACACGGGTCTCTCCTTCTACTTAGGATCGAGATGCACCGGGATGATTCCGGATCACGCCGACTGCATCGCCACGCCAAGGGCGTCGTTGAGCTATTGGGCTCACCGGCGCAACCCACTCACTCCAATGGAGGAGGTGAAGGCCGAGCCGCGACAAAGACGACGGAGAGGTGGACGCCACGCAGATCTGCGCGTCTTGTGGGAGCCTTCGCTACCTCGCCCACACACGACCGGACTTGGCATTCTCCGTCGGCCACGTTAGTCGGTTCATGCAACGGCCGACGACGAGCATCGCAGCCGTGAAGAGGATCATCTCGCTACGTTGCGGGGACTCTTGACCACGGCCTCCATTACCCGAGGTGTCGTGCGCGGCACACTTCGTCGTCTGCCGACAGCGACCACGCGGCGACATCGACACCAAAGAAGAGCACAAGCGGGATTCTCTTCTTCCTCGGCAAGTGTCTCGCTCATCGCGATCGATCAAGCGGCGGTGGTGGCCTGTCGGTGTGAGGCCGAGTACATAGCGCTTCCACCGCTCGACTCAGCACTCGGCTCGCTCGATCGCTGGTGATCTCCTCGGCAGGACATCAAGCGATGGAGCTCGGGTGGGCGACAAGTCCGCTCTAGCCCTCGCAAAGAACCCCGTTTTCATGAACGGAGCAAGCACATCCGGTGAAGTATCATGTCATCCGAGGTCGCTTGGATGAAGGAAGCATCAAGGCAAGCTACATCAACACCACGGATCGACTTGGATCGCTCACCAAGCCTCTTGGAAGGATCAAGTTCCTTGAGCTCGCTCCAAGATCGGGATGGTTCAACCCTCCCACAAGACTTAGGAGGAGAATGATGAATAAGTCTCTCTTCGTGGTCTTTGTGGGGTGTGGTAGTTTTTGTTTTTTTATCGCTTTAGGACAGCATCTGCTTTTGCTTTAGGACAGCATCGCTTTTGCTTTAGGACAAAGATTCGCTTTAGGACAGCATCTGCGCTTAGGACAGCATCGCTTTAGGACAGCATATTGACCGCTTTTAGGACAGCATCTAGGATAGCATCTTAGCATATGCTTGGCTGGTTCTCAGCCTATAAATTTGTATCTCCAACCCCTCAGGTTGGCATGGCATTGTGTGAGCAATAAACAAGAAAACTTGCCCCATCTACTAGTGTCATCCTCTCCATGAGAGTAAGGATCTTGCTATCACCAAGAGCAAGAGTCCAGCGACTAACATACTCTACAATACGATACAAATATGGCCATACATGATTTTACCGAACAGCAACAAGGCAACATATTATACTGTACACATACTACAGTACTTAGGGTACTTAGGTACACATACTACATATTGAAAACATAGCATTCTTCAAGTTTAAGATAGCTAAATTAGTGAAACACACAAACAAATCAGAGGATTACAAAACACAGTGCCTTTTTCATAGCTTGTGCAGAACATGTATCTGACACTACTGTGTTTATTGGCATTTTAAAATGAAAAAGATAAGACACCTCTAGTTCATGTCAGTTGCAGCTGAAGAGATATCAAGGCAACGTAGAGTGTGATCCAAGAATTTAGAAAAACCTCATTGTTAAGTGGTTCATCAAGTGGTCATATGCTTATCTTTCTAACCATACTCATTTTAAATATAAGATATGGGTAACATAATCCATCAGAAAAACATATAATTCAAGCCGCAAAAACAAAATCAGTTATACTGAGGTACATAACCAGTAAATAGTAGATCAGATCAGACGATACCTTCCATACTCATCAACAAGCATGCCTTCCATCTCCCTAATAGGATCATCTACAGAGCGTTCAGCTCGGGATGGTCGCCGCAGCAGAAAACCTGTGTTAGTATCATCATTTGGCACCTCAATGTCATTCATATATATTCGGAGTATGTCTTCTGGCATAATCTTTCTCTCGAGCCACAATCTTAAAACCTACAAAGTCAGGGCACAGAAAGGTGATTGACTGTTTGGAAAATATAATAAAAATTACTAGTAAAGTTGTTACTTTGAGGCACTGGCGTCGGTTTTCACGAGCACCAACTCCAGGTGGAGCAGCAGCACCCAAAATACGTTGTAATGCAGCTTGAATAGTGGGAACATATGAAGCCCCAGCAACACCTGAACATTTCAGAATTCAGATAAATAATTAAAAGTTTGGCTTAAGAAAACAAATAGTTCTGAGAATAGGTGTGACATAATACAAAGAAAACTTGCCTTTCTGAGAGTGAGAACACTGTGTTATGGAGTCTACAAGAAAAAGGAGGTCAACTCTGCGATGCAAATTAGGCTCATTCTCTAATTTCCTTATGAGAAGTTCGACAATCTGATTGACAAATATATTAACAAGGATACAAAGTCAACTAATTATGAAAAGGTAATGCTGATGACATGTGGGTCAGTGGGTGCATGAATGCACAAGATCAAAAAAGATGTGTGTGTGTGTGTGCGTGTGTGAGAGAGTACCTCTCCAGCAATACCATGTTTGGAGCATTCAATTGCATGACGTGTAGCACGTCCTATACTATCCTTTGTCCTCGAAAGTGTCTCTATCATTCCCTCCAGAGCATCACGTGCAATTGCTGCATCTGTACCACCACTCAGTGAACCGCTGGACTGCCTAGGTTTCGGACTCTGTCCATGTTTATGGTTAGTTTCCGCTGGGTTTTTCACAACAACTCGTTGACCATGTTCAGTCATAGAACAAAAGGAGTCTGGAAATTGCATGCTGTCACTCTCTGGAATAGCAATTCTAGATGCAGATGGAATGTGAAAAACAGGACTAGGACTTAGTCCAGGCAAGCCATATGGTGTGCAGGCAAGAACAGCATTGTCGGCAGAAGACCCACCATCAGACTTTCCTTGAGCAGCCGCAATAAGGTTTCTCCTTGCTTGAGCAGCAGCAATAAGATGCTTCATTGACTTCACAGATTCAGGATTAGGTTCAGCAAAAGCTGCTTTATCAACAAAATTGGATCTGCATAGAGAAAACTGCAAACTATCAACAAAGTGCATAGCTATACCTGTATGAACATAAAACAAAAAGAGCATAGGAAAGAAACTTAGTTGGTGCAAAGCAGTATACCTTTCCTCTTTCGAGTGATCCAGCTTGCCAATTCGTTCAACTGGCAAAGTGACACTAGCCTTTTTCTCAACAGCCATAGCCATCTGTGTGCTAGGCTTAGGTTTAGCCTTAGCATTTTCTGATTGAGACAGAAGCACATCCTTTTCTGAGGCAGTATGGATTTGAGAATGGGAGTTTCCAGATGTCTGGTGCAACAGTTTAGAAGAACTACCTTGCAGTTTCTTCACTTCAGAGGATGCTGACATTCTTAATTGTCCAGAGGATTTGCAATCTGCCTGGTTAATTTTGTTACCCAAACCAACAGAAGTATCAACCGAGCTTGTGGTTGATCTTCTCCCGATCATCTGTGGTCTAACATGCACTTTATCTTGACTTGGTGAAGAATAAACCCGCTCATGCTTCACAGGTGACCTCCCAACATTTCTAGGTTTCTCTTCTCTTGCCCCACCAGATTTTTTTATAGAAACATTGCCAACTTGAGATGAAGAAACCCCCCGAGTCCCTGTCTGTTGGATCTTCTCTGTTGGGACTACATGCGTGGAGATTGATTTGGCAGAAGTTTTATGCGGTGGTGTCCGTTGTTCTCCCTCATCATCATCATCAAAGCGACATGCTCTTCTCCTGGATTTTGCTAATGGCCTACCAACACGTGAGCCATCATCCTTCATGCTGGAGCCCTTTTTAGCAGTATCAACAGCACTTGACTGCGTTGCAGAACCAGATGCCTGTTCCAATCCCTCAGAATGCAGCCTTGATAGGGGTGATACAACAATACCTGATTTTCGTGTCCTATCATCACTGGTTCCAATCTCAGGAATTGTGTTATTTCCAGCTTCCACAGGAGTAGATTTCTCATTTTTCACAGCACCATCCTTTTCATTATCAACAGGTAACTTAGTCTCACTCTTTGCCACGGCCTTAAGGCCCTTAACTGTTTCATTGACCTTGTCCATAAGTTTTGGCCTCTTTGCTGGATGCATATCAGTGCAACTGTCCGCCCTGCACTGCCCACTACCAGGCAGAGATTTCTTATTGGAAGAAAAAACTGCAGATGATTTTCCAGTCAACTGCTTGTCAGACTTGTTGAGCATTATTTTTTTATGGTCTCCTTTCTCTGATTCGTTGGCAAGTGATTGTTTCGTCATCATTTTCGAATTTTTCAATCTTCTGCTCTCTTTGTCAGCACTTTTGTTCAGTGCAATATCAGGTAGAACCCCAGAAGCAGTCCTCCCAGTACCAGCGACATCAACACACTTGTTCTCCTTTCTTTCAGCATTCTTCAACTGCTTCTCGGCTTTAGATTTCTTTGGCACTTCAAGGGCACAAACTATCTGTACAGTATGGTCCAAAACTAAACCTTCGGTTGGATGGCACCCTTTTTCAACTTTTGGTTCTTCAGTCTCTCTTTCTGCATGTACAGAGGTTTGTGAACGCTCTTGTTCAAGATGAATGTCAAGAGCTGACTTGGATGTGACGGACTTCTTTTTCTTGGGATGACCGGAATCCTTTTGTAAAGGCTTTTTCCTTTTAGAGGCTGATGGAGAAGAATCTCTTCTGTCATGACCACCATGTTTTACATTCTCAGTTCCTGAACCTTGCTCTAAAATATTCAACTTGTCAATAGGACTATCACCTTCCATTTGCCCCAATTTTGGGGTCTCACCATCATCACGTGACTTTATAAGGTGCTCTGTAGGTTTTTCACTCTGATCAAGAGTGTGGTCAGGCAACACACAGCTTGCAATTTCAGATGATTTTGGCAGCTCATCATAGGCCTTGCAGATCTCCACCACGGCTTCATCAAAACTTTTGATATATTTTTTTGGGCATCGTTTTTCCCGAGCTCGATCTATCACCTCACTCTTCGCCTCTTCAGTAAATGGCTGAAGATCTGGCAAAGCTACAAAAGCACTGCAGGACAATATTCATTCATTAGCAAACAAGTGATGCTAGTATTTAAGCATGCGAAGAATTATCACAATAAGCTCAACGTAGCAAAGAAAAGGAAGGAATGAAAGACAGCAAAGGCAACAAACCAACATCGAATCTAGAGGAAATGATGATAGGACATAACAACAACCAAAGAAATGCCCTACGTAGCAAGCACTTTATAAGTTAAAGCAACTTAGTGAAAATAGATCAAATGGAGTAATTAATTGCTCCATTAGCATCAGAGTTATCAAAAGAGATCTACAGATTTTTACCTACCAAAAACTAAAAAGAATAACAAGGTTGAAAAAGTTAGGCGAGCCTGTCAAGCTACAACAAGCTCAAGGTACAAAAGAATTTAAACCATTCTTTTTTTGCTTTATTGAGAGAAAAAAGGCCTTAGGAGTGGTCCAGAGTACTTCAAGATCATACGAGAAAAAGGAAAGGCATAATTGCGGGCGCATTGCTCTGTACCATCGCAAAGTTCACTCGAGTTGGAAACTACCATCGATATACCACTGCCATGTGGCCCCAGGCCCCGCTTGTCAGCCTCACATGCGATGATATTTTCCAATTATGCATCTTTGCGTTGGTACAAAGCAAGTTTTCTCTAATTGTAATTAGAGACAAAGAGGGAGGAAACTTCAGAAATCAACTCCTAGTAATAAGTATTACTTTCATCTCCCAGCCTAACAAAAAGAATTATACCTCCTAGACTAACCTTGCACAGAAACAACCAACCTTAGATCCGCACTGAGACAATAATCACATGATCTACATTTTTACACTAATGGGTTGATGTGGTATAGACATACAAAAGAATATGTACCCACCTAAGCAGAAATAGTCAGATAAAGTAAACACCCAGGTCAAATAGGTGGAATTGAAAACTGCAAGTTCGACAGTGCAAGTCATTATTTAAATCAGAAATTAAATGAGTGTTTCACCTCATGATCAACGAGTACAGTCAGAGCCTCATATCCTACTTACTTATCTGAATTTGCCCTCTTTCTTCAATTAGTACACGTGTCAAAGCCATCTTGCCCAAAATTTAAAAAAAAACGTGTTCTCCCTACGCCAAGAGCACTACTAAATGCTAATGCACCACAAGCACAAAGTACATATCTACTTATCCACATGTGCCCCAACAAGTATGAGCTTTGCGAAGTTTGAGAGCTGTACATCTGTGAAATTGACAGCTGGGACGATAAATTGGGATTTGGGAATAAATCTCTACAAGAAATTGTCGGTATCTCTCGAGACTGTGTGTTTTTTGTTGCAGCTAGACGACTATGAGTAGGTGCATGCTAAATGTGATGCCTTCTGCATGCATATTCGCCTTGCGTCCACAGAAACAGCAAGCCCTGAATCCACGTTTGCACCATGCCTAACATGAAGCAAACACTGAAAAGGCAAGAGGCTGCACCTCTCTACAGATAGGTTTGAGTTTGAGTGGTCTTTAGTAAACATTCTGTCTAATATGACAGTTTCAGGTGACGCATTTATCAAGCGCGTTCACATACGACATTGATTTATCGGATGAGATCTTATCATCGGTTATAGGAGTGGAAGTTAAAGTACAGGAAAATGCACACTGAAGGGGTGAGGTTTACATCTCTTTGGTGCCGAAGAAGACGACAAAGACCTTGCGTGGAACCGGCGTCTGGTTCCAATCCTCGGGCCTGCTCACCTGCAGAGACAAGAGGAGGAGGGAATTGAAGCAAATCAGCAGCAGCAGCAGCATATCAGGGCAAAGAGGTGGGCAGAGAGAGAGGTAGGAAGGAAGGAAGGGGAATTATAGCCAGGCAGGGGAAGGGGAGGCGCGCAGAAAGGAGGGGAAAAGAAAAGAAAAGAAAACCCTAGCATAGCAGGACGGAGCGGAGAAAGAAAGAAAGGAGGACCTTGGCTGGCCAGTGGGGGAAGCCCTTGACCTTGGCGAGCACGAGGTCGCCGAGCTGCGGGTCTCTGGTGGTCCACTTGTGGCCCGCCTTGGCGCCCCGCTTGCCGGCGGGAGCCATTGGCCCTAGCCCGGCCGCAGGGGAAACCCTAACCGCCTAGAGGCGAGGAGAACCCTTCCCCTAGGAGGTGTAGGCGAGGTCGGCGGCGCCTCCTTGCGTTGCGGAACCAACCCTAGGGCGATCGAATCAATCGGCGCGGGGGGCGGAGGAGTGGATGGCGGCAGCAGCGGCAGCGGCAGTAGCAGCAATTGATTCTCTTCTAATAAAAATGTCCGCCGCCGCCGACGCCGCCGCCGCCGCAATTCTTCTCCTTCCTCCTCCTCCTCGTCTTCTTCCTTCTTAGAATTCGGCGAACAAAAATAATAATTCTAACAATAATAATAACTCTTCACAACAATATATATAGTAATAATAACAATAATCGCCAGGCCTGTCCTGCCTGGTGGGCCCGGGCTGATTGCTATTGATTCCTTCCGACGGACACCAGCCGCCCGATCAGGATCCCACGGTCCCGTTAGATTGTTCATGCCACCACATAGGAAAAATATCTTTTACTCCCAGTGTAATTACACCCACCTCTAATATACCACCTAAACAAACTTAAGATACCTATTTATCACTTTAGGTATACTCGTATACTAATTATAAAATATTTCAATGTGAACCACACAAAAAAATTGCAAGGGAGTCCATAGTTTTAAGTGTATTTTGTAAATACCTTCATATACGCATATAAAAAGGAGTATGTTGAAATAAATATGCATACCACATCTGAAAAATTGTTCATACCACCCAAATGGTCTTAAATACTCGTATACTACATGTACATACCCTCCGTTACGCGAGGTACTCCCTACATTGTGAGATACGACATAGGATACATCGCTTAGGTGGTAATTTTAATTTAAAATTAGGGATGAATGAATTTAACTCACCGTTTTCAATATGCTCTTGAAGTTCATGCTCAACCCCCCCCCCACCCCACACACGCACTTCATCAAGCGCTAACCCCCTTACAAGGACAGAACAACAATAGGCGATGGTCGACAATCATCGATGGTGGCGATGTCCAATGGGATCAACAAGGAGGAAATTAAGACGGCAATTGGGTGGATACACCAGTGGCAACGAGGGAGATGACCATGGGGACTGGCTAGGATAGTGAAGTTCTACAGCTAAAACAACTACCATGGTTGAGATATTGTAGATTGCAACTAGATTTGAGGAGGATTAGGGGAAATTTTGGATACTACAGTAGGGACTTTTTTTTCCTCTCATTTGGTGTCCTACGCTACTACTTATACACTACTAGGCTCTCTTACTAACATCATGGCCCACAACTCAACCACCTGGTACTCCAACAAAACCCAGCACAAGGGCACAGTGTTATTTGGAAAACTTTGTCATTCTTCACGCCATCTCTTATTCACGACACATTTGCCACCAGTCCTATACTTATGAAGGTATGCTCCGCCATTCTTTACGTCTTCTCTTCTCAGAGATGCCTTCTCGTCACAAGCTATATACTTCTCACCTTCATCATCTAGCTCTTGCATCTAGTTTAGATGTAGAGCTATAGAAGTTAAGAAGTCAGTGTCATGAGTTCCTCTTTTGTTCTCATTAATATACCCATTGAGTTATCTTGATATGCGAACTGTAAGACTCGTGTGATTTTCACATGATGTGGTTGATGAGTAGTTAACACCTTGGTTTGAGAGCAAATGGGATATAAAGTTGATTTGGAGTTTGGTCTTGATGAAGGATTGAAAGAGTTGCAAAGTGTTGCTCCTAGGAGGACCATCCATATATGTAGGAGAACTAATTCTTGAAGCGACAGTTGGGGAAGTGGTCAATTCAAGTTTCATGACGTAGAGGAAGAAAAGGATAGTCTCTCACATTTGCCATGCGAGCTGCCACCTCCTGTGACCTCTTGGCACCTACAAGTGGGCCTGGACTATTAGGTGCACGGGTAAGATCCAGTTGGAGGTGATCCGTGGTGCAAAGCGCAGCAGATTGTAAGATTAGGTGGCGTTGTGTATAAAGACATGGTTCTAGAACCAGGAACTATGCGATTTTCAGAAACCATCTTTGCTACCAACAAGGTTCTAGAACCCAGAACCGGGGCTAATCCCGGCCAACGGTCGAGGCCGGTTACCGAAAGTCCCAGAAAAATCCGAACAAACTTCGTAATTTGAAATTTGAGTTTAGGTGGTTTGAAACCGGTAGCTGTTTCGATAACCGGTCAAAAAACCAGTGAAAAACCAATAAAACTGCTAGAAAAATCAAAGAAAACATAGGAGAAACATCATTGATGTGTATTTATTTTATACAATAAGTAATCTGGTATAACAAATACCTAAACCAATCTAACAAGTGTATTATGCAGTCATAAATCCAAATTTACATTTGAGTAATTCCGGTAGGTTTTTTATCCCAGTACTGACCGGTTTGGTTTTTTTGAACCCTGCTACCAAGTAGTAGTACCCATGTCTCTAGTCAAAAAAGGAGTAAAAGATGACAATAGTAACCATCTCTCTTATTTTTTTTTATCAAAACTCAAACGCCGTGTTGAAAGCAAAAGCTGCATAAAGCCCATGCCTTCATCTTGTAGCTCTGAAATCAACGCATATAATGCCTTCAACCTCCCAGCTTTTCCTTGAGAAAGAATTTATGCCCACTTGCCAAGGCAGCTTAATTCAGAACCATATTTGATTTTTGTTTCGTTTTTCAGAAATTGCATGTGAATGATGTCATAATACGATTGAAAAAAGTACTTGTACTTAAACTTCCACGTAACTGGGAGCACCATGTCATCCATCTGCAGTATCATGGGATCCCTTTGGAACAATGGTGGAAGACTAGCCTCTGCATCCTTCTGAAAAAAATTCAGATGGTTACATTACAAAGTGCAGTTCAGATTGCATTATAATTCTCACAGAATGATGGATTGAAACTTTCAAATGATAGAACATACCTTTGGTAGCACAATTCTTTCGACATTTCCAACATCACTCCTTGTCAACTCCTTGCGCAAAATGACTTGGTATTGTCCAGAGTTGAGTTTCTGACACACATGCATGCCCCACGCACACACAAAGGAAAAGAACTTGTTAATCCATTTACTGCAACAGTGTTCTGACTATGCATCTTTACAAGTTACTTGAAGTCCTGAACTACCTAGGGATTTGGCATCCTTCATTTGCAATTCTGTTCAACAACTACAATGGCATCAACTAACGAGAAATATATCAATGGATACTTATGTTGTCACTTCTTTTTTATGTGCTCACTGAATGTAGGCCCGATTCAAGAGAGAAATTTGAATAACAAATCAGATACAAAAAGCATGTTAAGTGCAGTGTGTTACTCACAGCAGCACAACTTTCATGATCTTGCTTCGGCTCAGGAAGAGCGCTAACTGTCTCACAGTGAAGTTCACCACCGTTTCTGGTTCCCATTTCATCACTGCTTCTAACTACTCTAGGTATATCCTGAGTGGAAGGCATCATTGTAGTAATATGCATTAGGCTGGATCATGCAATCTTGAAAGTTTCTCCAAATCTTGCAGGGTTCATATTTATACCTCTGAAGTCTCAGTTTCCTTGGCAGATATGGGTCCTCCTATGGGAGGCATGCGAGCACAAATGTTTGGTGCCAGGGACGTTGTAGTAAAAGACTCAATTCGAAGCTAGATGCAGGACCTGTAGTTTATATAGGATATTAAAAAACTGAGGTGATCTTGTGAAAGAACACAGCAACCCACCAATAGTTGCACCACATTTGCAAATGAAAAGGCCTGGTTATTAGTTAATGCCTCAGTGGGATGATGAAGTAGAAACCTGAGACCCACTATCTATATAATCCAACCACAAACAATGTAATGACTTATAAATGCCTACCAACTTGCTTCAAGGTCAGAGGTACATAAACGATGGTATAATAGCATATGAGAGAAGCTCAATAAAACTTGTTAGTTCGAACAAGCTATACTTACGGCTCTAAGAAATGAAAACCAAGCGCATTTCTTTTTATTTTTTGGGAAGGAGAAAAACGTCCAATTTCTGTTTTTTCCCCTAGATCAAAAGCATTGTGGGTACGACGCAATGTTGCCTCTTCCTAATAAAAGAAAGTAGCTTTGCATGTTCCTCTAAGGTTAGTAAAACGTATCTGGATCTTTAGCCCGGTTGTCATTATGGCACAAAGGATGGGCGTGCTCCTGATGAGGCCGAGGAGGATAAGAGCAATATGCATTCTTGTTAAGCATGTAATGGGTCCAGAAAGCATAGCACGGGGAGAGGCTGTAATGGAAGGCATTGCTGGTGGCAGGCGTGGCCTGCGCAGCAAGGGACGTGAAGGCACTGCTGGATGCGCTCCAATCGGCGAAACCCCTTGGAGTCGGAGACTGGGGAGCAGCATTGTGTGTGGAGGCATCAGCTTCTGGTCTTGCAGGTAACAAGAAAGAAAATTAAACTAAAGGAAGACAGGCTTAGCCAGACATAATGTAGTGGACAAGGTAAAGATGGAGTATAATGATGATCCTCGCATCGACATGAGTAAAGTAGGTATCGTGTTCTCCCCTCTCCAAAACCTCGAAATCACTAGTGGAGTAGCAGAATTAAGGAAATGCCGCGCACCATACCATGTTAGTCCAAAACCAAATGGTGCTAAAGAATGAGCAGGCCAGAGCAGCCAAAGATTTCACAGGCAAGGCACACAACAGACAGTAGATCGATCAATAAAGGGTCCAATTTGGATACCCTGCTAAATCCAGCAAGTTAAATGAAGTCAGCATTCTCTCTCTCTACAAGCGCACGTGTGGGTGTGGCATGGCAATGTGAATGCGCAAGGCTCACTCCAATTAAGAAAGGAGGCGGAGGGGTACTGACCCGCAGGGAAAGGAAGGGGAAAGGGGAGGGTTTGGTTGGGGTTCTGCTGCCCCTGCCCAGTCATGGTGTGAACGGCGGCCAGCAGAGCTTGGTACTGGAACTGGTGGTGCTCGTGGCCGCCGCCGCCGTCGCCCTCGCCTCCCATTTGTCCCATTCCCCTCTTTCCCCTCCTCCTCCTATTTCGCAGCCACCGCTGCTCACTCATCTACATTTCTTTCTCTCTCCCTCCTCCCACACAGCCCCGGGCGGTGACTGGCTGGTGGCCTGTTCTATCTATCTGCTCCCCCTCTCTGTTTGGGAATTTCTTTCTTTCACCTTTTTTCTCCTCAAGGAGTGTTAAAATTTGACTATATATATGTGTGTGTATTATTACTATTATAAAGAGGAGTTGGTGGTCGTCGGTGTGTTCTCCTCTGCCCTCTCTACAGCTATCTGATTTGATCTGGACCATTCATCTCTCTCCTCCTCTCTCTTTCAGGATCCAACTGCCCATCCCCTCCACTTTCCCTATCTCCTCGCGCATTCCGGCCACCCTTCTCTCTCTATTGCTTGCTCTCTAATGTTGCAATCACTCAAACAACCAGCCCACTCCCGGAAAAGAAAAAAGTGAAAAAAATCGCCTTCCCACTCGTCCATGCGTGCCACTCGGCCCAATCCCCTCCATCCCCTCGCCTCCCCACATGAATCCACCCACCTCCCCGCTCCTCTTACCGCCACGATGAATGCCACCAAGGTGTCAGACCTCTAGGCGCGGCTCGCCATGGCCGTGCACACGCTCAACCACAGCGCACACCCCTCCGCCCACCTCGCCGCCAACCAGGGGCTCCTCGGCCAGCAGCGCTCGCCGCAGGCATGGGCGCTAGTGACCTCGCTGCTCGCATCCCCAGATCCCACCCCGCCCACCGGCCTACTCTTCTTCACCGCCCAGATGCTTCGTCAGAAGATCAGTCTCCTGGCGCACCGCTCCCCCACCCCGACGGACGCACTCCTCCTAGCCGCGCACCGGTTCTGGACTATGTTTGCATTCAAGACGTTTAAGAATTCTTTGGGAGCTTTTCTGCTGCCATAAACAACTACTCATATTTCCATGTTCATGCTACTATTATAAACAACTACTCATATTTCCATGTTCATGCTACTATTACAACTTGAGAGTTATTCTCAAATAAGAAAAGAAGAAATATGTTCTAGAAGCTCCATATCTAGATGAACTAGCTGGAGATGATACTCGTGCTCAAAAGAATGGGCATGAGAAACATTGCAATGACTCACTTGAAGTTAGTTGTCTCATGCTTAGCACCATGAACTCTGATTTTTAGAAGCAATATGAAAACATAGATACCTACAATACAATTATGAGTCTTAAAGGCATGTTTGAGAACCACACAAGAGCTGAAAGATACAACACCTTTAAGTCATTGTTTGCCTGCAAGTTAGCTGAAGGAAATCCAGTCAACCCTCATGTAATCAGGATGATTGGTTACATTGAAAGTTTAAAAAAGCTTGATTTTCCCTTTAACCAAGAGTGGCTAGTGATGTGATTCTCCCATCACTTCCTCCAAGTTTTGAGCCAGTTATTTTGAACTTTTATATGAATGGTATGGAGAAGATAACGACCGAATTGCATGGGATACTCAAGTCAACATAGAAGAGTATTAAGAAAAGATATAATCATGCGATGATGGTTCAAAAGACTTCAAAAAGAAGAAATCTAAGACTTTAGGCAAAAGAGAGGGCACAGGCAAAACTCAAGATGAGATCTCGAGTGTCAAATCTACACTTCAGAAGCTCAAGATTGATACTGCACCTGATACTATTTGATACCATTGTCAAGGGGTTGAATATTGGAAAAAAAACTACAAGAAATACTTGGTAGAACTAGAAAAAAAGAAGTAAAACTTCTACTTTATATATAAATATTATAAAAATAAAATGTTGCTACTTCTCATATTGGTTCTTGGATATTTGATACCAGATCGGTTGCTCATATTTACAATGCGATGCAGGGCCTGATATAGAGTATGAGTTTAGCAAGAGAGGAGGTTGATCTTTGCGTGGGTAATAGAGCAAGAGTTGTTACATTGAAGAGTTGCTCACTGTCTTTACGACCTCCACCTTGTGCCGCGTCACGTCCTCTTTTGCTGTGGCATACTTCTCCATTTTATTGAAGAGTTGCTCAGTGTCTTTATGAGCTTCCGCGTGTTATACTCCGCAAGCAACCCCTTCTGAAGGCCGCGAATGGCCATGTTGATGATGGTCGTGTCGGTGACGTCTCTCACTTGGCAGCAGATCTTCACGAAACATTTGAAGTAATCCTATAGCTTCTCCTCTAGGGCTCGTCTCACCGCAAAGAGCTTGTCGATATTAACCCGCTTTAAGTAGTTACTCTGGAAATTGTTGTGTCTGAAGTTTCGAATCTACTCCCATGCATACACCAAGTTGGGGAAGATAGTGAAAAATCAAGATAGTGCAACCCTCGGAGGGTGAACAGCAACCCTTTGCCTTTGTCTAGTCATCTCCCCCCGCTGCCTCATTGGCTGTTTCGTAACACGTAGGAACTCACAGGGATCTGTGTCACCTTAGTAAGGCTCCACCATGGACATCTTGAACTCTTCTAACCAAACGCTCAACTGCAAGCCTATGCAGAGGACTCGGGGTCCACCCTCTGAGAGGTGTTGTGGGCCCCAACATTAGCCTCCTAGCTTTCCGTCCCTTCTCCAACTGCCTTCACCACTATCACGGCAAACATCAACTAAATTTTACTCCCCTGCATTTTGTGCATGGCTTTGTGTAGATCCGCCAATTCTTACGATAGCGTTTCAAGGATTGCTTTAGGGGCTTGACGCTGAGGAAGGACAACCCTCGCTCCTTATGTGGCGACAATGTCAATGCCGACGAAGACCACTACTTGAGCTGTGCGGACCTCAATGTTTCGATTGCCCGCTGCGATTGAATCCTCCGTTAGTGATGCTTCATCAGTATGCCGCTACCATAGAGGCAAGAGACCTTCATAGGCCGGCTCCCTTGCCCTCATGGCAATAGTCTCAGTGGTGGCTCCTCTTCCATCCAGGAGTCGATGTCATCGTCTTCTTCAACAATAACAAAGGGTCTACGAGGAGGTCACAAAAGAGCTACCTAAAACCTTACAAACCATAAAGACAAGGATAAGTCTATACTACTTAGATTTGTTTGAAAAAGAGCTTTTATCTCCTATGATGCATTAAAACATATACTTATAGCCATTGAAAAACTTATTATATAAATACCCCCATCAAAATCTCCAACTGTATCATCTTTTCCCCTATATAACCCTCTTATAGATCAATCATATAGCCTTTTGAGAACTATTAGACCTCTTAAACCAATAGACCAGCTAGAATAAAGTGGGAGGCCACTCCCCCAATAGAAAGCCTACGATAAGGTGAGTTGGTCCTTTTTGCAGCAGGTTTTGAAATTAAAAGGCTTTTCAACAAAGTGGTGCAAGTGGATTGATTCAGTAGTAAGTGGTGGCAGTGTAGCGGTCAAGGTGAATGATAACATAGGCCACTTTTTTCAGACTAGAAAAGGTTTGAGACAAGGGGATCCCCTTTCGCCTGGCCTTTTCAATCTAGTAGCTGATATGTTGGCAATTCTTTTAGAAAGGGCCAAAGGTTGTGGGCAGTTTAGGGGCTTAGTGCCTCATCTGGTAGATGGTGGTTTGTCGATTCTTCAGTATGCGGATGATACTATTCTTTTTGTGGAAGATGATTTCGAAAAGGCGAAGAATCTGAGGTTAGTACTAAGTACTTTGAGGAGATGTCGGGCCTAAAAATAAACTTTCATAAAAGTGAAGTTTTCTGCTTTGGGAGCACGAAGGACAAAAGTGCCGATTATGTTGAGCTGTTTGGTTGCAAGGAGGGATCGTTACCGTTTAGGTACTTAGGCCTTCCTATGCATTATAGAAAAGTTTTGAACAAGGATTGGAGGGAAGTCGAGGAACGGTATCAGAAGAAGCTTAGTAGTTGGAAGAGCAAATTATTGTCGGTAGGCGACAGACTCGTTTTAGTCAATTCGGTTTTATCGAGTCTTCCGATGTTTATGATGTCCTTTTTCAAGATTCCTAAAGGAGTTCTTAAGAAACTGGATTATTATCGTTGCAGATTTTTCTGGCAAAATGATGGGGAGAAAAAAATACATATTGGCTAGATGGGGTATCCTTAGTCAGCCAAAAGATGTGGGGGTTTGGGCATTTTAAACCTGGAAATGCAGAATTGTGGTCTGTTAAGTAAGTGGATGTTTAAGTTGTTGAACGAGGATGGCCTCTGGCAGAGCATGCTTAAGAAAAAATATTTGAAAGGTAAGACCTTATCACAAATGGTTAAAAAACCAAGGGATTCACATTTTTGGAGTGGTCTGATGGAGGTCAAAGACCTTGTGCTGACTAGGAGTAGATTCAAGGTTAATAATGGACAACAATCTAGATTTTGGGAGGATATTTGGATTGGGAAGGAGGCGCTTAGAACGAGATTCCCCGACTTGTATAGAATTGTTAGAAAGAAGAATGTGACAGTGGCACAAGTTTTTGGTGCAACACCGCTAAATGTCTCTTTTAGAAGAGCATTGGTAGGTGATAAGCGGGTGGCGTGGTTTAAGTTGGTGTGTTTGTTAATGCAAGTATCTCTGAATGAGCAAGAAGATGTTCTAGTGTGGAACTTGCATAAAAGTGGAGTTTTTTCTGCTCGTTCCTTGTACAGAAATCTCTTGGTAAGAGAAGGTAGTCCTCAAAAGAATTTATTTTGGAAAGTAAAGATACCGCTCAAGATCAAAGTGTTTCTTTGGTTTTTTAAAAAAAGAGTTATTTTAACGAAAGATAATCTTGCAAAGAGACAGTGGCAAGGGAGTACCAAATGTTGTTTTCTAAGGAGAGCATTCAACATCTTTTTTTCGATTGCCATGTGGCTCGGTTTTTTTAGAATGTGGTAGTCATTTGTTTTGGAATTCAACCTCCTGCTAATGTTGAGATGTTATTTGGTTCTTGGCTTAGAAATTTTTCTATGAAGCTTAGAAATCAAATGCTTGTGGGTATAGCGGCTTTTTGCTGGGCTCTATGGTTGAATAGAAATGACGCCGTTTTCAAAAGAGCCAATAATCACTCTTTTGTGCAGGTTATTTTCAGAGGGATTTACTGGATCAGAAGCTGGTCGCAACTGTCTAAAGAGGAAGCGAGAATGACTCTCTTAAAAGGATGTACAAGCCTTGAGAAGATGGTGATGGAGTTTTTCAGCAAGTTTGGGTGGAGTGCTGGTTTTAGACTAAAGGATTAGGTCTTTTTGGCTTTTGTTTTGTGCTGAGGTTAAGTCCTTTTGGCGTGTCTTGTTCTAACGAGGATGTGTAACACCATTTGGTGGTGTGTGTGATTAGATGGATCTGTTTTGATACTAATCGGTTGTAGTCATTTAATGGAATGATCAAGGCCGGAATACGGCTATATTCCGTTTTCTAAAAAAAAAGTCTATACTACTTAGATTTGTTTGAAAAAGAGCTTTTATCTCCTACGATGCATTAAAACATATACTTATAGCCATTGAAAAACTTATTATATAAATACCCCCATCAAAATCTCCAATTGTATCATCTTTTCCCCTATATAACCCTCTTATAGATCAATCATATAGCCTTTTGAGAACTATTAGACCTCTTAAAGCAATAGACCAGCTAGAATAAAGTGGGAGGCCACTAGGGCTGTGCAATCGGTTTTTTCGGTTTAATTGGTTCGGTATATACGGTATATACGGTAAATACGATGTTTGTAGTTCGGTAATATACGGTATTTTTAGAATACGGTTCGGTACCGGTAAATCTCAATTTATTTCGGCACGGTATCGGTAAATACCATATTTA
Organism: Dendrocalamus sinicus; assembly: GCA_036346575.1. NCBI lineage: Eukaryota > Viridiplantae > Streptophyta > Magnoliopsida > Poales > Poaceae > Dendrocalamus > Dendrocalamus sinicus. The sequence goes on from CM070662.1 coordinate 144,898, forward strand.
CCAAAGTTGACGCGAATTGTAAACGATATAGCGACTAACGAGACGAAGCACCAAATCCGAAGCGCAACTGTTAAAGAAAGAAAGCAAAAAAACAAGAAAGAAAGAAGCATCAGGCGATTGCACTCATGCCTCATGGGCATCGCTAGCTTTGAGCAATGTTACTGTGTTAGCTAGCGTTGGATGGGCCTTTATTTCTTTGACATTTTGAGTTTTTGACAACCCGCCACAGCACATATCTTGCACTCATGGGCGGCCCAGACGATTGCACTCATGGGCTGTTGGCCATAAGGCAGCCTGCTAACACCATAACACCGAAGAACAGCAGAGCCGCAAGCCCGCAAGAGCTGATGACTGACATAGAGCAAATGTATTTTCGGTATGATCGGTTTTTTCGATTTTTAATCGGTTTTTCCCGAAAAAACCGAACAACAAAAAAACCTAAAATATAAAAACCGAACCGAAAACCGGTCAAACCAAGTTGACTGGTTCGGTTTTTTCAGACCGGTTTTTTCGGTTCGGTTGTTTTTTGCACAGCCCTAGAGGCCACTCCCCCAATAGAAACCACTCTGGTCAAGCTCAACATGTTGAACATCCCTAATTCAATGATTCATTCAATCATTACCACACTACAGTAGCACTAACACTGCTTTCCTTTCCGGAATCAATGACAGCATCCTACCACAACCAAAAGCAGTCAAGACATGACTTGCTTGCTACCAGACTAGTAGTAAGTGCATCATCGTCTTCACCACGACTGCAGTGATGCTAGATGCTACTACCATCACTACTGCCATCGTCTTAAAACCAGTGAAATCACCAGCCAGGATAATGCATCTGCCTGCCTGACATTTACAAAAAGAGGAAACCTCACAAGAAAGTAACCAATTGCAGTAAGTAGTTCATCCAGCCATCTATATGTCATCATCCAAATCATCATCCAGCTCGTTCTTCTCATCTTTCGGCTTCTCTGCCTCATCATCATCATCGACATCATTGTAGTCGTCGTCATCGTAGTCAGAGTCATCATATGGCCCTGGCTTTCCTGGCTGATCCACCTCCTGCTCCCCCTCCTTCCCAGCAACCTTGTTTTCCTGCATTGCATGACAGACAGAGTCAATAGCAGATCATGGCAATATTAGCAATGCGGTCTAGGAAGGACTTGTTCATTCTACTTACACCACTGCCCTCCCCATTCTCGTACTGAGCCTTGAGCTCCGCGGCCTTGTCCATGTATGGCTTCTTCTCCTCATCAGTCATGGACTTCCACCTCTCCCCTCCTTCCTTTGCAACCTGCAATCAGAGCACGCACACAGGCAATCAGAAGAGAGCATTGTCTTTGCAGCAGCAGCCAACCAAAGAATAGTGGAAAGAAGCACAGATGCATCCATCTTGACAAGAAAGGAGTTGGCAACAAACAGGAAAATGTAGGCGAGGAACATACGACGGAAACACTCTTGTTGTCGGGGTGGGCGGCCTTGTACTCCTTCCTGAAGTCAGCCCTGCAGCGCGACAGAGACTCAGATAGGGGAATTGGCAAGCATTCATGGCATGGCATAGCAGGACGTGGAATAAGTATGCGGGAAAGGCTTACATGAAGAGGAAGAAAGCGGTCTGTGGGCGCTTGCCGCCTTTCCTGGCACATCCTCCGGTCCTGCCCTTCTTGGCGGCCCTCCCCTTGCCAGCAGATGACGCGAGCCTCTTCCTCTCTGTCTTGCTGATCTCGACGGCCTTCTCCACGACCTGAGCCTCTGAGAAAGCAAATCGAATCGAATCAGAAAAGTCAGCAGAGCAGAGCAGACGATGGATGACGGGAACGCACCGAGGCTCATGCGGATCTTGGAGTCGAGGCTGCAGCTGTGCATGTCGATGAGGACGACGGCGACGTTCTTGTTGCAGGACTCGCTGCAAGCAAAAGCATTCGTTCTCGTTTTGGTGAGCAAGAACCGTGGGCAACAGAGTGACGCAACCAGCGAAAAGGGCAGGAGAGGAAGAGGAAATCAAGAGGTAGCAACCATCTGGTGAAGGCGCTGCCGTCGCGGGCGCGCTTGAGGACGGCGGACTCGGCCTCAACGCGCTTCGTGGCCCGCGAGGCGTTGCTGGCGGTGTATTTGGCCGAGGAGCCCGCCATGGATCGCGCTTCTTCCTCTCTTTCTTGCGGGCGGGATGGGATGTGGTGGGGTGCGAGGAGGAGGATGGATTGGATTGGGAGTTGATAAATACTAGGGAATTGGCTGGGGAACTCGAATCGATGGGCGCGCCATTCTTTTCGGCGGCGGCGGGGAATTGGTTGGATTTGGCGGGAAGACAGAATTTGCAGCTTTGGCGGGGGGGAATTGGTTGGATTTGGCGGGAAGACAGAATTTGTCTCGGAGCCAAAATTTTCAGAGGGAGGGAATCCTCCCAATCCTGTCAACTGTAATCACGCTGCAAATGTACTGTCTTAACAAACTTGCTAGCATTGTTCCTCTTCTTCTTCCAACTTCACTTGATCCATCCATCTCCATCTCCATCTCCTCTTCTTCTGATGGTGTTCTTCATCTGCCTCGAGCTTCTTGATTTGTGCGGTTTGGTTTGTCAAACATTGCATCGCATTGGGCCCATGCCATCCATGAGGAAACCAACCGACTAACACGGCGCGCCCAGTCCACCACAATCCAGATTCTTAACCACAAGACTGCCAGCAAGCATAACCCAAATTACCTCTCAAGTCTCATCTAACAAAATAGTTTTAACTTCTCACCCATCTTTCATCAACTTTCGGCGCCAAGGACAACAGTTATTTTCTTCACGTGAACATACAACTTTTGTGCTTCAACCTCTAACATCATGCTTAATTCTTGATCTATCACTCTTAACTGTTATACATTCTAATACAATCTCTTAGCTGCCACCTATTCTAATACAAGACTCCACTACTTAGCTATCTTCTACTTCTCTCAATTATTGCTTAATGCTGATCATTACAACATCAAACAACATACACGTGCAGCCGTCGTTGATCTCGACACACCCATCAAGTTTTCTCGGGTAAGTAAGTCTATTTTCTATGGTTGTGCTATCTCTACTTAGAACTCCTTGCTACTTTGTTTCTATACGTATGTGCTTATATTTGTACAGATGCATACATATATGTACATATGCATGATGTTATACATGTACATATGCATTTTCACTGAAGTCGATATATGACTGCTTTAGTCGCTGTTTAACGATATAGAGAATCTTCTCGTTATCGTCAGTGACGTCGTGCCCCTTACCAACGATGGCATGCTCCTAGCTATGTGATGATCCTATATCGTTATAACTCATCTTCTCTCTATCAAAGCTTCTCTATTATCGAGCTTATTTGGACATTGACTTCTTCAATAATGCTGACACTCATCATTGATTGTTGTGGCATTTACCTTCTTTGACTCTGACCTTTCTCTTCAACGACTTTGGCGAGTAACACGACATCGTTCTTATCGAACGGCTACAATGGGCATCACGATATTGTCCTCAACTCCCCTGCATCGCCTCGGCTTTCCCTTTCTAGTGAGTCAATGTTTTCTTGCTGAACAAATCGACATCATTGCACTCTTTCGTGTTCTCCTCCAACATCATTCGTGCTATTCTTGTTGCAATTTTTTATTTTTATTGAAATTTCAGTTGTTTGTATTGGAGTCTGTATACAAACCAAATAGCTAATTTTATTTAATTTATATTGAATTTTAGTTATTTAGGGATTTTACTATGCAATTGTATGGGAATTAAACTACAAATTTTATTTTCTTTTTACTCTAAATTTTAATTATTTTTTGTTTAAATTTGTATACAAATTCAATTACTATTCTTGTCTAATTTTTATTTGGAACTATAGTTATTTAGTGATTTCACTTTGGAATTCGTATAGAAATCAAATTGCTAATTTTATTATATTTTTTCAACAAGCATGCAGCAGCAAACTGCAGATCGAAAACAGAAAGCCCTTACTTGCGACCATCAAATCAAATGGCAATGCGGCATTCTCTCTCAGCTCAGCTGTGTGATCGATGTCAGTTCATTACTGCTGCAGTGCTAATCCAGTCGACCGATGTTGCTTGTTTCCTCATGTCATGCCGTGTCACCTTCACCTTGGGCTTATCTCCGACACCGTTGCCATGGTGATGGTGTAGTTGTCAGTGGAGGACCCCTGAGACTTACTGGAGGAGGTGGTGGGCTTGACGACGTTGAGGAAGGTGCTCTTGTAGTCGTGGACGTACCCGGGCGCCGTCAGCTCCCTCTCATTCACCCGGATGCCCCTCCTCCTCGACAGCATCTCCGCCACCTGCTGCATCGACGGCCGCCGCAGCGCCGCCGCCTGCGTGCACAGCAGGGCAACCTTCATGTACTGGATCGCCTCCTCCTCAGCCTCAGGGTATTCTTGTTCCAGAGCCGGATCAATCATCTCCTGGAGCCTTCCTGCCTCGTACAGCTCCCATGTCTTCTGCACAAGGACCTTGTATTCGGACAGGAGGAGGCTCCTCGAGCTGCTCTTGCCACTGACAGTCTCCAGCACCAGCACCCCGAAGCTGTATATGTCTGCCTTCTTGGTCAACTGCCCGTACCATGCGTATTCAGGCGCAAGGTAACCCCTGCAATGCACATGCGTGCATGAATTGCAGTCATGTTATTTTCCAGATATGACAGATAGCAACAGCATATTATGGTTCCTGCTTTTTCTTACTTCACTGAAAAAAACATTTGCTGCTTACGCTGTTCCGGCGACACGGGTACTGATGTGTGTGATATCATCAGGGAACAGCTTGGCCAGGCCGAAGTCCCCAATCTTAGGGCTGTAGTTCCTGTCAAGGAGTATGTTGCTAGCCTTGATGTCTCTGTGCACAATGGGTGATGCCAGCTCTTCATGCAGGAATGCCAGACCCTTAGCAATTCCAATGCATATAGCAGATCTTATGCTCCAACTGAACTTACCAGGCTCACTGTTAGAACCTATATGTAGTAGTAAAATGAAAATGATGAATCACTGACCAACACAAGAACTGCACACTAATTGCAATGAACATACCGTAATAATACAAATATTCTTCTTACCTAACAGCGCGCGGTCAAGGCTGCCGTTCTCTAAGTACTCGTACACTAAAATCCGACTGTTTCCTTCCACACAGCATCCAACTAATTCGACAAGGTTTGGATGCTTCACATTTGAGATGACATCAATTTCTGTCAGAAACTCTTTGATACCCTGCCTGGAGTATGCAGAGAGTACTTTTACTGCAACATCTCGCCCGTTTCTGACCGTCCCCTGAAACACAGAATGCTGATAACTAAGGCTAGCTACGGATGCAAATACTCAACTAAAACCTGAAAGCACACACAAATTATCAAGTAACAACTAGACAAAGTATACATATGCCTTAATTACCTTGTAGACAGTCCCAAAGCCACCTTGGCCAATTTTGTTGCTTCGGTTGAAATTGTTTGTTGCCGACCTCAGCTCAGCATAAGAGAAAAGTTTGATGTTCTTCTCAGACGAAAACCCTGAAAGAAAGTGGAGTCACTTGATATTGGTGACAACTGAAAGTTGACTATTCATTGTTTGTTGTTGCAATCCAGGGGAAATGTGCAGTGAGTTTTGCATTCAGAAGTTTATGTCAAGTTCATTTTCAGTCAAGTTAGGTTGACCATTTTATGGGAATTTACTTTAGGCTTTTACTTTTATAATTTTTCAAATTGAATTGAAGTTACTGCTGCATACCAACTGTGGGGATTAGGGGAATAAAGAAAAACAAGAAAGGAAACATGCAAAAACAGTCTGATAATGAGATGCGGTTGTTCCATCTATCCTCCTTGAAATGAAATGAATGACATACTCGGGAAAGCTTTTGAAACAGGTATGATCGATTGAATAAAAAATTTGAGTTTTTGCTCGTGTTACTTACAAAGGGCTTTGATCTTAAACGTATATAAGAGAGTTAATCTTACCACCTACAGAACGGGAGTAAAGATTGCCGGCCTCTTGTTTGTTGGAACTGCCGAAGCAACAGCAAGTCATGGTCATGTCATATATATATCTTGTGTATGATCTATCCTCGCTTAGTTCCTATACGCATAAGCCGCTGGTTGATTTGGTACAAACTCTTCTTAGCACAATAATCTGTACATACATATATATCTTCCCGGGCAGAGCAGTACGCGCACTTCGGCTGCAAAAGAAGACGAAGGATATGCTGAAAGTCAGTCTGAAAATATCTTTCTAGTCATTTTACCTGCGCAAGGCTCGGCAGGTCCTCGTGTGGAGGCTATTTTTGAAAAAAACAAGTGTTCGGATGCTAAAATTGAAGAACAAAACGTGGCTAGGGGCTATTTGTGTGCTTGCTCACTTCGGATATGCTGAGGCGTTCTGCTCTGACCTTTTTTTGACGTGAATTCTGCTCTGAACTAATCGACAAGAAGAAATGATATATACATACCAAGAATAGAAGAGGGGGGAAAAAAGGTAAGGAACAAGAATCAAGAACTCAGTTATTCATTAATTACTCCCCAGAAGAAGAGTAACAACAGCTACAACGGAAGAAGAAGAAGAAGAATTGCTGAGTGCATCAAGGTAAGAAAGAATACAGCGAGTGAGTAAACAAGATGTAACAAGCTAGGTTGGTCGTGAGTACCAGAGAGCGATTGATTAAGTCGAGGTCTTCTCGGAGGATTTGATTGGGAGGAAACTAAGGATTCAGGGGAGGAAACGCCCAGCCGCTTTTAATTAGTTGAAGAAGAAGCTGATACATTGCATTTGGCATTTGGTAGTCGTAGTGTATTGTTGCAGGTAAGTATATGTGGGGTTGGTTAGCTCGCCGGCCATAAAAACCAAATAAATGACTACTGTATTAGCACAGTATTAGTCTACTATTAAATGATTCCACCACGGACTAACTGAGCTGAGCCTGAGAGTGACAGAAGGGCTTCCGGACAAGAAGGAAGGAGCAAACAGAACAAAAGCAAAAGCTGGCCCATCCATCTGCTCTGCTCAGCTCTTTTTCCAACACTCTTCTTCCGTCAACACAACACAATATCCTATCCTATCCTAGACTAGAAGGACTCGTTAACCTGTTGATCAAAATCGCGCCTGGAAATGAAATCAGCACAAGCTCAATCAAGATATCCAGCTTTAGCTGCGCCATGTACTCATGTGTATGTGCGAAAAAATCCGAGCAGAGCAGTCTTCATTTTTCTTTTCCTTTCGGGCGTTGGCGTGTTTCCCTAGCTGAAGTACCATGTGAGGGTCAGGTTGTTATTGCGATAGACCATGGCCAAATTTAGAGATAGAATTTGAATTTTATAAATTTATAGTTTTTTAGATCATCTTGCATGTATAGCGGAAAGACAATTAGACTGGTCACCGGTTAGATCAGTTGGCTCTAGCGGTATGATCGGGTGTGGTCGGCGATCCGACTAGCTGGGTAGCGGTCTGATCAGCCAGGTATTTAGTTTCGGCTGGAATTTGTGATTTCGGAAAATTTGGTCATAGGGTGATTTGAATTGTGTTATGTCAGTGTATATATATTGTATGATGCATGTTTCAGTTAACGTGAATTATGTTGTAAAAAAGTTGTGTTTGAAAATAATTTCTCTGTCTTTGAATGTGCAGGGATATTTGAAGTTAACCATGGTTAATGGTGATGATCGAGGCTACGCTCATAGAGGAACCGAGGCTCAGAATGATAAAGGATGCCGGGTGAGATAGCTGAGCTCAAGCATGGCACAAAAAAGCTGGAAAAGATTGAAGAGAAGTTCAAGAAACAGTTTACACCATGTGATTTGGTCGGTCCAAGTGAGGCGTGATCCGGTGAAACTGGAACATGAGAGACTTGTCAACACGTGGTAAGCCAGTGGTGCACCTACACATCACAAGCATGACGATTGGTTGTAAGGGAAGATGAAGACCGGTTCAAGAAAGGATATTTTGGTAAATTGATCAAAATATCGAAAACTATTTTAGATCAAAATTATAGCGCTTGAGCGGTGCTTGGGGAAGTAATTTAAGTCAAGAACAAGCTGTGATGATCAAGTGGATCAAAATATGAAGACTTAGCAGATTCAGACTCATGTGCTTTGAAAAGCATACATAAGTATAGTGTGTGAGTAAAATCTGTATTGTGTAGGGTTAATAAGCTCCTCCCTATGTGTTGTTGGATAGTATTCATTAGGATTAGATGTGAACTGGTTGTCTCATCTATTTAACGAGTTGAGATGAATACTTGCTAATTAATTATCCAACCCCTACTCATCTATTTAACGGATTGAGATGGAGACTTGCTAGTTAATTATCCAACCCCTACTCATCTATTTAACGGGTTGAAATAGAGACTTGCTAGTTAATTATCCAACCCCTACTTATCTTTAATGGGTTGAAATAGAGACTTGCTAGTTAATTATCCAACCCCTCCTCATTCTAGCCAAGGGTTCTAGGAATAATGTTAAAGAAATGTAAGTGTTGTGGTGTGCTCTCTTATATTCCAGGTAAAGTGGTTGTAAAATCTTTATTCTTAAGTAGCAATACGTTAGCTTTGTTCATCTCTTATGAAGTCCTCTTGTTTTGGTTGATTTGCTTTTGATCTTATTAGTTTTGATGTCTCTCCCCTTCTTGATCTTGTTGTATACTAAGAGCATATAAGTGATGGAAATGACTCATAGAGATCACTTCCAATCCATCTAGGCATCATGTAAAATTGAAAAATACTTGTCTGTGACTGCATCTAAGAAAGTAATTGATTCTTTTTCATATGTATTTTGTGCTGAAATTAGGGCTAATTTAGATGAGATACATGAGACATTTAGAATAAAATTTCAAGAGCAATTGGGTAGGATTAGATATTTCTCTTGTGTATTTTGTGAGACTTTGAAGCTTGAGGTAGCTGTTTATGAAGAGAAATATGCTAGGGCAACCAAAACCACTGAGTGTGCCACATGTAAGAACCTAACCGAAGAGAATGATTACCTAAAAAAAGACCTATAGATATTTTCTAATAGAAAGAAGAAACTCAGCATGAATCTTGACCAATCTGAGATGAGTGTGAAGAAGAAAAGCCTTGGATTTAATTCTCTAGAGTATTCTAAGAACCACCCACCTAAAGTTGTGAGAGTAGTTGAGAGTGACAAATTTGAGGTCAAACCCTTTTAACCGTCCAAGACAATCGTGAGGCCAGCTGGTATTGTCCAAACCCCTTCTAGCAAATCACGTGCTTCTACTTTAGCAGGTCAAAACCCTCAAAAAATCAAGTACCATTGCACCTTCTACAAAAAGGATAATCATATTATTGAGTTTTGCTTCCGTAGAGTCAACGTTGAGAGAAAAGAGATGATGCGTGCCTTGAGGTCCATTAGAGGAGTTTCTTCACCTGTGAGTATCTTTAGATCCAAGTCTCTAGTCTTTTCTCCTAGGAATATATTTAGGTTTGTAGATAACTTCTTTGACTCTTTTGGTGGTTCTAGGCAATGCTTTGGGTTATAATATCGTGAGGTTAGACCACACGTAGCGTCTAGACAGGAGGAGAACATGCCTTTTGGTAAGCCAATTCAAAGAGGTCTAAGTGGTTTTTGTGTGTATCCTCATGATTTTTATGCTAACCATTTTACTATTGCTTCTACTATTGTTCTTAAACATCATGTGACTCTGTACTAGATTCCCAAATCTTTCATTACAAACCCCAATACCGAGACACAAATATTTCCTACTTATGCCTTGTAGGTATGTCGAGTGAGGAAGGAAGACGTGTTGCTTGTTAACTCCGGGTGTTTCCATCACATGACCAGAGGTTTTCAATGGTTCTCCTCCCTCACTTATGCATCCAACAATGAGTTGATCATGTTTGGGGATATTTTTACCAGGCTAGTGATAGCAAAGGGCATTGTGCATGCCAACAATAAATTCATGCTCAAGAACGTTGCTTCAGTAAGTAAGCTGAGATATAATTTAATATCTATTTCTCAATTTCTTGATGAGGGTCTACAAAGTACCCTTCTGGCACCTCTAAACCCTAGCACGAAATTAGTATCTCCAAAAACCACAGGGTTAGCTCTAAACTCCATCTCTATTTATAATCTAGAGCCCAAAATATGAGATGAGCTTAAGCCCATGAGTTCTAATCCAATTCCAATAGCAAAGGGTCCCGGAACCCTTTCTAACACGGGTTTTCCAAAATTCCAACTTTTCGAACTTGTCACGTGTCTAAACCTCCAGGACCGTACCTCCCGTAGCTTCCCCATGCATCATCCATCACGTGTCGTAGCCTCTAGACCGTACCTCCATAGCTCCAACACGTATCATCCATCTCTGATCTCTATGTGCCCCAAGTATAAGCCCGACCATCTCGTGACCTCCTTAACCATTTGAACCTCGGATCTCCCATCCTAGTCCCGGCCCATCTCGTCATGACTATGATCGCCTCCATCCTCAACCTGCATATGCAAAAGACCAAATAACTTTTTTGGCACAAGTTCGTCCCACTTGACCAGCATCAGTCTACACACACGCCACCTCAAGTAACAGTAAGCAACATCATCAATTATTCATCATAAATTTTTCATTATCAATTATTTATTACTAAAATATTCTAGACCTAACCACATGGTCTAACAGATTCGGACTCCTAACATTGCCATGTTGAATTGCAAGTGAAATATTAAATTCAAATGTGTTCGATTTTTGTTAGTTTTTTATGCTGTGCATTTAGTACTATTTAGTCATCGAGTTGAACCCATAATTAGCTAACCAAAAAGTGCACTGTGCTGCATGTTTGAAGTATTTGATTCGACATTCTTGTTTCATTTGCAAGACGTCTGCAGTAGCGCTAGTTTTCAATATGATGACATTTTAAAATCATATGCAGATTGTTTTCATGGCTAAAGCCTATTGTTTCAGTGATTTGCTATGGATGGCATAGCCAGCGCAAAATCTCCAAATTTTGGGTGGATGTGAGTACTTTTGAATTACTTTTCATTTGTTAACTGAAAGGTTACTTTCTAGTATGTCATTGTGCACCTTTAGATATAAAAAAGGTTTCCTTTGGACTAATATTTTTTTGTTGGTGTAGCCTGATAATGCCATCGGCATACGACATCATTGTGTTTGCATTCCCTATCATACATCGTGCCAAAAAGCACTAGAGAATATTGGTTTATATCAGATTGTGAAGAATTAAGTTGACTGTGCAAAGATCCTTCAAAAAAATGTAATTTTTGGAGCTCATTTGCTATATTAAAAAATCCCTACGAATAGTCTACTTAAACAGATTCTTTAGTGAAATTCAGGATGGATAAAATTATGAAAAGTATATACAATCAAGTATACTGCGTCAGGAGGCTCTACGTAAAATTTTGTAAATTTTAAAGCTCATTTGCTATATCTAAAAATTCGTACAAACAATACACCTAAATAAACTCTCTAATCATGATTAGATTAGCGCCATTTATCCTGCTAATTGGCTAGTGCATGGTGGCCGTGCGGTAGATCTCTGCCATACGGGTACCGTGTGGCAGAGGCCACGTGTTGCCCCTAGGTCTGCCGTATGGTTACCATACGTCAGAAGTGATATTTTTGGTAATTTGGTTTGACGATTGCTATTTTTATAAATACGGGTTCAAAAAAGTCAAATGTGCGGAAAACTCCTACAAAGCTAGTATATATCTAAGATGGTATGTGCAGATGCTTGTATTGTTTTTTTTAAACAGAAGCCGGTAAGGCCTTAGCGCATTGTGCGTGGTGCTTAATTATTTGTACTTGTACAACTCCTTGCTGCGCGTATGGACAGGGCTTCGCTAGCTAGCTTGTCGTAGTCGGTACCGATCCATTGTTGTCTTACTAGTAATGTGCCTGTGCTAACGCTACGGTAAAATACAAAACAAGATAAAATTTGTTAATCTGCAATATATAATATTTGACGACGACGAGCGTGTTGTAAAGGCCTTACGACCTCCCGGACTTTTTTGTAAACTCCTCCTCTAATACCAATAGTAGTGTGCCCGCACTAACGCTACGATAAAATATAAAACAAGATAAAATTTGTTGATCTGCAATATATAATATTTGACGACGACGCAGCGTGTTGTAAAGGCCTTACGACCTCCCGGACTTTTTACGACCCAGTTCCAATCAATTACGATCGTTCCGACCATCTGTTTCGACCACTCATAGGCTGTAAACTCCTCCTCTAATACCAATGAGGCAATGACCAAGAAAGTCTCAAGTTACCTACATACACTCCACATGTCCAAACATAGAAATTCTCGGTCAATGAGGACGCGGAAGAAGCGGCAAGGCTGTAAAAAGAGCAAAAGTGGAGATAAGGTGCGCTTTGCATTGATCTCGGTCACTCGTCTCGGATCGGATGGCCCTGGTCGGGTATGTCCACGAACTATGCCTTGTTCACTATATATCTTCCCCACAAAAATGGATCTGATACGATATATAGGTGAATTCTATGCCCTTTATTCATTACCAACTCAACTTACATCAACAGTAGCATTGGTGTCAATGTCAGCGGGTAATACACGGAAAACATACAAAATAAACTTCCAAATCCTATGCCCCCAACACTACATCATTCCTCTATAGTTGGGGTACTGCAACAAAAAAGAAAAGCCAAGTCAGCAAGGATCATCTCCAAAATACACAGTATAAGCCCCCTGCTTATTGGCTGTATTATATCCTCAAGGAGCAAAGAATACGGCGGTAGTTGATCTGTAAAGCCTACATAAGTGCCATCCTGGAAAGAACCCCAAACCACACGCTCATAACGATCCATCTGCAAGTGAAAGTAGCTGCACATCAGCTCAAACATTTTTTAGCCAAACCTTAGATCGGAAAGCTTCCTTCCAGTGACACTAATCAGCTACAACACAAACACCATATGTTTGAAACCGTCCTCCTCAGCCCCCCAGTTTATGGATCAAAATATCTGAGTACGAGGATTAAGGTATGCATTGTTAACTGTCACAATCAAGTAGTCAAAATAAGAGAGGGACGGAAGGATCATGTTGCTACAGACTACATGCCTAGGAGTAATAACTAAAGGAGAAAAAAATGCAAAGCATGGGTGCAAATTTACTTCATCAAAGCCACATTATTTCATGAATCTCAGTGAAAAGAATGATAGGGTTGAAGTGTCTCCCAAGAGGACCAATACTACTTGTTAGCAAATTAACTGCAGTAGCAACACCAGCTTTACAGCCTGCACAAATATAGATCCACTGGGAACAGTAGAAGATACCTTTGGTATCATGACTTCAGAAAGCTCAAGCTTTGTACTCATGGACGTGCATCCACTTGGTTGATGACCATTTATTCCCTTTAATAACAGGACACCCCCCTGCAAGAATAATGTGATGTAAGCAAATTTGTAAGAGGATTGCGCTCAGAGCATATATAACACATGCAAAGAACTGGAAGAGCATCAGTTAAACGTTAATAGGAAGAAGTTTCCAGAAGGAAAATGGAACAAGAGCGTCAAAGGTGACAAGTCTAATATCCTTCAGGTCCTGCAAACATTTCGGCATCCAGGAAAAAAAAGGTAACAAGAACAGCGGACAAGTCATTGGACTGACCATGCAAACTTAATGGGTCTAGAGTGGCATCTGGTTTCATGCTCCAGAAAAGCAGTGCATCTCCCATCTTTGGTTTGACAGCAAGACCTCTTCTGGCACATCCGAAAGCTCATTGTACCATGGTAACGAACTGCTGTTCACATTTGCATCAGGAAAATAGTCTCACCGCCTTCTTCAACATCTGATCTGTTTCCATTGAAATTATTTTTACAAGAACATAGTAGAAATTCCATTAAGATCACGTGTAACCAAAATGTTATGGATGTTGTCATACTTACAGATACATCAGAAGAGTAGCCATCCTTTGACCACCATTGTTGGTGTTGAACTCATCAAGAAAATAGTCAAAGTGAGGTTCATACTTCTGCCCAACTTCATAGTGCAGAACTTGGAGTCCCTCTCCGTGTTCTGTAGCCAGCATGGATAAATATGATTAAACAAACCTAATAAACCTTCAAAGGATAAAAGCAGAAGATGTTAAGAACTACATTGTTGGGACTGCATGTCACGATCCAATGCCATAATACTTGCATGCTGACAAAACTTAAGCACCTATGTAATGCTATCAATAACTAAGAAGACACATAACCGTCAGACTGCCCTAAGTGTTATATGGGTGAAAATTCTCTGTATACCTTATCTTAGTATATCAACGGGAGATCACACTACGAATTTGGTTAGTTCATGGAAAAAATATAACCAAACACGTAACTTATCATCGACGGACCTCGCCGATGATGGAGTCGTCCCTGTTGGTGTTGGCAACGAGGACGCGCTACTCTCCTCGCGGCGCGCGCGCGCTTCTTGGCTGCCTCGGCCTCGCTCGAGGCAGATCCGCTCCTCCTCGCGGCGGCGCAGACGAGGTCGGCCTCGGTGACCTTGGCGCTAGGGCGCCTCACCGCCCTCACCAACCTCCATCCCGCCGCGAATTCCTAGCGGAGGGATTGAGGGGTTTAGGGTGGGATCGGCCGGGATTTGGGGTTGGTGCGGGGTGGGGAGGAGGCGTCGGCGAGCAGAGGCGGGGCGGCGGAGCGAGGGGAGGGGAGGCGTTATGCGGAGCGGAGGAGCGGAGGCGGCGGCAGCTGGGGCGGAGCGAGGTGCGGAGGTCGGAGCGAAGAAGTGGGAGGAGGAGGCGGCGGCGGCGCGGGGTGGGAGGAGGCGCGCGAGAGTCGGAGCGTGGGAGGCGCGGGATTCGCGCGGGCGTGTCCCGGGGCATTTCTTGGTGGCGGTGGTTAGGGTTTCTTGGTGGATCGTTGGATATGAGTGGGTAAGGAGAGAAAGTGGGAATTGATCCTTGATCCGTGGATTTTAGGGGTAGAGATGAGTGGGTAAGGAGAGAAAGGTGGGAATTGATCCTTGATCGTTGATTTCTTTGGTTGGTTTTTCCGGGACACGAATTGGTGTGGACGCAGAAAACTCATGACTGCTGGGGGCACAATTTGGGGTGGGCGTAGGAAAGAATTGAACTGATGGATTTTAGGGGTAGAGATTAAAAATGACTATTAAATGATTTTAGGTGCAGTAGAGGTTAGGGCACAAACAAATCCAATGACCAAAAATTGGAGCTTACCAAAGCTAGAGCATATTGCACCAAGTAGTTGTTATTCGCAGCTCCTTCTGGCTGAAATACCAAATGCAAAGTGATGTTATGTCATGCAAAGAGAAGAAAATGACAGAAATTGAGAGATGTTCACATCTAAGACTTCGCTCTAACAAATCTCGAGACTCAAATTCTCTGGTTCTACTGTGTCCCTGATGACAAAATAGAATCAGTTGAACCAGTGATTAGTGAGCCAGAATTGATTATGAAATTTAATATGTGTCATCCTCAAAACTAATCAGTTGTGGTTCCAACATGAGATTTAATGTTTCAGACTGGGCCTTGTTTGGACAAACGCTCAGCTTCAACATCATACTTCAGGATCCTGAAGCATTCCAATCTGTCCTCCAAAAACAGTCCATATGTACGAACCCATGCAGAACAGTCCCAAGTTGGGCAGGACTGAATATTAGTACATTGGGAAATCAAAAGGTAATAAGCAGTTCAGCGGGAATTTTGTATAAAATGAAGAAATACTAAGTACTAACCAATTGGGCTGGAGTCGTCCTTGAAGTTTGAGAGCTGCAGAATCCATCCCCTTTGTGTAAAATTAAGAAGCTCTTCTCGAAATGTAGGATCACCATCCCTAAGAAGTCTATGAATCACTACAAGTGTCTTCAATGCTACCTGTATGTTACAAAAAGGCATAAAGAAAATCAACTGCCTGCTTTTGAAATTCCAAAATATTTCTTTTTTATTTTTTGTAAGTGTAATATTTAATTTTGCTAATCATACAGGACTATTCGCACAATCATTACACATGCCATAATGGGATCGGCAAATTATGATTAAGTAGATATTCTCCCTAGAAGAAATGAGAAAAGAAGCCAAACCTTTTTATGGCAGCAATCGTTCCACAGATGTTCTGTTGAATGGAGATTGATAATATGCTTGCGCTCATACATCTGACTGCATTGAGGGCACTGAAAATAGTGAAAGTGAGATGATCAGATCAAAAGTTACAGGTATAGCAACTACATGGGCGCAACTATAATTTCTTTTTTTAACAAGGCAGCTATAATTTCAAAATGAGAAGAAACAACATACCTTTGCTGTGGTGTTCCCGCAGCAGACGCAGCCATTTGTCCAGGAAGGATCTGCCCTAGGCCCCTACACATGTCCACAAGGAATACAGCTGCAAGTAACACACAGGCTGTGATTAGTAACCTCAATAGTTCCAATGCGTTGGTTTTTCATCCTTGCCACTGATCAACCACCAATGAAATCTCAGTGCAAGCTGCTTTCATAACTACACATGCATACTGTTTACATGCACCTAAATCTCCTCACTATTAAGCAGCTATGTGTACGATTCCCAAATTGATTAGCTGTAATATTACCTTCTCATGAACAAATTGTCTGTGATGTTTTTTTGAGGAAAAATTGCCTGGGATGTTTCCTAACATGCATTGGAGATAATAAAGCAACCTAAATGCTACGCAGAAATCATCCTTGTCTTCTGGAACATAAAGAATTCCATTTGTTCCCAACAAAACCCAAAAGGCCAAAACCTAGAATAAAATGCTTCTATACCAATTACTGATGACAGTCATCCTTGCCTCTCCCAGATGAGATGCCCCATCTGACAACATTGCATAACGACATGCGATTAAGTCAGGAAAAGTCATTTGCATGAGTCTGCGCGGCCCTCTTCAGCGCAGGCATTTCATCGAGCACATCGTGTTCACTGCCCAAGGGGACAGGGGAGTAGTAAAAGTTTCTATCTCCTTTAATTTGCGCGCACGCGCTGATCTAGAGTAAGACCCTAAGGCATGGTAATTACACATTGACTAATTCTGGTCTCACCAGATGCGATGCGCGCCGTCGGAGGCCCAGGGCTCCATGCAGACATAGCAAATGGCCACCGGCGGCTGCTCCGAATACTCCACACCGTCACCCGCTTCCGCTACCTTCTCTGCAGTCGATGAATCCGCAGCTACGTCGCGTCCGTCCTCGCGCCGCTCGACACCTATCTCATCCTCATCGTCGCTGTCGTCCTCCTCGGAGTCTTCGTCTACGTCCTCCGAGTCATAGAATCCAACTGGCTAACGCGGGGGCGGCGAGGCGAGGGGCTAGGGTTTTGGGAGGCGGAGATGGGTAGCGGAGGGGAGCATTTGCGGGGTTTGAGGCGAAGGGGAATGGTGGCGGTGGCGGTGGAGCTTGCGGAGACGGTGTGCGGGGGAGGAGGCGGCGGCGCGGATCTAGTAGCTAAAGGGAGGCAGTGGGGGTAGGTGAGGAGGAGGAGGCGGCGGCGCGAGGTGGGGAGGAGGCGGCGGCGGTGGAGCAGATGAGCGGGGGAGGAGCAGGCAGCGGCAGCGCGGGGTGGGGAGGAGGAGGAGGAGGAGGCGGCGGCGCGAGGTTGGGAGGAGGCGGCGGCGGTGGAGCAGATGAGCGGGGGAGGAGCAGGCAGCGGCAGCGCGGGGTGGGGAGGAGGAGGCGGCGGCGGCGGAGCGCAGGGCGGGGGAGGAGGCGGCGCCGGCGGAGGGCGGGGGAGGAGGCGAGGGAGAAATCAGGGGGAGGCAGGGCGAGGGCGACGGCGGCCGGGTGGAAGGAGCAGGAGAGAGGAGGGCGCCGCGAGCGAGGAGAATCAGGGGGAGGAGGCGCACGGGCTCGTGTGGGGAGGCAGGCGCACGGGCGGTTGGAGGGTGGACAATTTGGATTTGGATCGTTGGATATGAGTGAGTAAGGAGAGAAAGGTGAGAATTGATCTTTGATCGTTGATTTCACTGATTGGTTTTTCTGGGGACACGAATTGGTGTGGACGCAGGAAAACTCATGACTGCTAGGGCACAATTTGGGGTAGGCGTAGGAAAGAACTGAACTGGTGTATTTTAGGGGTAGAGACTAATGACGATAGCGTAAGCGAGTTGGTTTGCCTAGATTAAAATCAAAATCAAGTTGGGGTCAAATCATCAAATATTTCTTTTTTTTTTATACGTAATCGTCTGAAACGAGATTGGAACGTCGTGACGTGTGCGCGCTTAATTGTGGTCAATTGCTCGATCGGTCGCATCGATCATGGTGATTAAGCAGCTGCCAGCAGGTAAGCATCTCAGGCACACATCGTTTTCAGTTCTACGGGCATTAATTAATAAACTCCTCCATGAATTAATTGACCAGGCAGCAGCCGTCTGATCGATCGACCGATTACTCCTCCGTTATATCATTAATGAACTTGCACCGATCAAAGTCCTCGCCGGCCGCTTTGGTTTGGTTTGCTGTCAACTCGACGGTGAGACTGGAGGCCGGCCGGCGGAGCATGAGCGCCAAAGGGGGCTCAGATCGGAACTGAACGTGGAGCGTTTCCTTTCCTTGCAGTTTTTTCCTACGTTCATTTGTTCATTCTTAATTTCATACTTCCATCTTCGCTACGCATGTCGTCATGGATCACATACATACGTACATACATATATACATACATACATGTTACGGCATTCACCTCCACCAAATTGTGAAAGGCAACCACCTGCTAGCACAAGTCGAACGAGCAGGCTTTCTTCAGGCCAACTACTGTTACCCCCCATTTGACCTCTAACCCTAGTACCAAGAGAAAACCAATGAACAAGGTAGGAAGGCTTCAAGGCCCCTGTGTTAGCCTCTGCAATTCGCTTTGGTCATCCAGTGTCTCCATCAGGAGAGGGGGTGCATACTGAGCATTTCCTTGGTGCTCTTCTGCATCCTGACAGAATGCCAGGATTATGGTGTCGATCGACAACTCCACAACTGCAAAGAAAAGCTTTGCAACTATGTAACCCAGCGCCCATGATAACTGCAACGTTGTCATCCAAATCCCGTTAGTTAGCTTCAGGTATCAAGGAATTCGAGTTTGTCAACCTGGATCAGAATTACACATATTTGACAGGCTCGCTTACTTACCAATACAGGGACCAGTGGAGATGATATCTTGTTGTGAGCAGATTTGTACTTGTGCGTGTCCAGCATAAGGAAAGCAAAGAGTGCACAGAACAGGCTAACACAGAGCTTTCCCAAGAAGAGGATGACATCCCCAATAACATTAACTTTTCCAATGCGCAATATATTGTTCATTATTAAGCCAGTTGCGAGCACAGAAGCTTTGCAGAATCCTTTCCCTGTAATGGCAATCTGCAATAGCAAATTGCAATGTTAAGAAACTTCGTATCAGTGTGACTATCACAAATAGAACGATACAAGAAACATTTCTCATAATATTGTTACAAAAATCCCTTGAACTAAAAGACTAATTAGGGGTTTGCTGCTCAAACCGTACCTGTCACCAGATTATGCCATATGCAAATCAGGGGTAGAACCGAAGTAAGTCGTAACAAGGGAAACTAAAAACATCACATATACCATCAAGAAGATAACAAGCAGATTAAGAAAGGAAACAATACTTACCATGATATAAGCATTGCGATTCACTGATTTGATGGTCCAATCTATGCAGCCTAAGCAGCACTGAGATGAGGATGACATTGCCTTCCCGAAGCAGCTTTCACGGGATGTATCAACTAATTTCAACCTACGGCGAAGTGATTCCAGTATAAATCGCACCCACTCTACGATGGATACAATCAGTGAACCTAGAGCGACAGATCCAAGACTATAGCGCAGTAAGCGCTTCAGGGAAGAGACCACAGTAAGAAACGGTATATCATGCTGCATAACAATATTACACCAAGAATCAGTCAAATGAAAACAGTACCTTTCTAATGTTAAAAAAACTAAACATAACTGGATTGAGGTGATGAAAATCCTTGGAAACTTGGCATCTATTCTATAATTACTATTATTTACCAGGGTAATGTTTCTAAGGTGCTTACCGATATTTCACCACGTGCCCAGTAGTACGAAGCAACTGATCCAGCAATTACAGTTGAAGAGCATGCGATGGAGAATTGTGTTGCCCAGTAACAGCCAAACAAGTGGAAAAGAATGGCAATGCCAATATGAGGGGTGTAATGGATACTGTACCCACAACAATTGTCACAATTTACTTTTCCCAGCTTGAGATCGAACGAACAGCAATTTGCATTGCAATCATTTCGTAGAACTTGACCAGAGCTGAAAAGATGAAGCGTGGCAGAAAACCAGAACATATAGAAGATAGCAAGGATGAAGTATGGCACAATTGGAAAAATAATTAGTGCATGAACTTCACCAATGATCTTTGAAGCAACCTACATTCAATGTACCCTGATGAATGCTCAGAAAACACAACTAAATAAGCAAGGCATAAAAGCTAATATTGGATGTGGCATTAACACCCCCATGCTATTGCAAATGTAAGCTATAACCTCATCACGGCTCATCGAGGGAAACAATGTTCGTGTGAAGCCAGTGGATTCAGCGCCATACATACCTTCAGCACGGATGTCGCTATCAGTATACGCCGAACAATAGCTATTGAAATCAGAAAGGCAATGACCATTATTATTGTCATTAATACTGCAGCAGCATGAAGGTGATTTGCTTCCTGATGAAAAGATGAATTGTGAGATGACAAGAAGCTTAGCAGGATATTGCTAAAAATGATATCAAGAAGAGGTACATAACATACCCGCCCACTTATGCTAACATATGGATCACTTTCACCGATTACAACAGTTAAGGGATCATTGCCAATCCAGCCAGCTGAGTATATCGAATAGATAGACGACATATGATGTTACTCTGTGTCCATAGAAGAACTTATTGCTTACAAGTAAGGAAGAACATCCTACCTTTTATATAGAAAAACATCGTAACAGATATTACAAGGGCATTGAAGAGGATCACTGTTATCCATGGCATCCCAGCAACAAAATAACGAATCATTAGTAACCAGATCACCGATAGGAAAAGAGGGAGCAATCCTCCACAAACGATTAACACAGGCCAGGACTTCCCAATATCTGCAATATATCTCTGCAAAAATGTGGGAAAAAACACTTCTTTTTAAAGAAACCAGTAAGTTCTTAGTTCTAGGAATCTACATATAGACAAGCAAGCATGTGCATATCTCACAAATCCAATCTAACAAATAACAGTTAATGGTCTGAATATTTATCTCATGTGCTGCTACCATTTCCTTGTCCGGATGATCAGAATCGAAGGAACATCTAATGTTGTGTAACTTGCAGAAAAAATGTTTACCACCCCAAACAAAACTAAGCTTTTCATTTAACATAGACATGTGGGATAAGCAGAGTATATTTCTTGTTAAACTTTCCTTGTAATCAGAGAAATGGACGGACAGGTAAGTACTTCCAAGAACATTATAAACCTTTAAGACAGCAGATTTAGTGTTGATTGCATTGTGAATTGTTTTGTCTACTAGCATGTTTTCATCAATGCTGACACCGCCCATCTGCTGCCAATGCTTCAAAGAGACATTGGATGCCCGTGCAATAAACTGGCAGCTCCAGTAGACTGAAGTGACAAAAAGAGATCAAGTTAGTGAGTTAGTGACTGTACCTCACTTTCTCAAAAGATGGCATGATGTTGATAAACAGCAAATATTGGGGACTTGATATTCATGTCAGACTTACCATTTACACTTGGAAATATGACAGGGTAACATGGACCCTGCAACTGAAGAGAACTGTTCCTCATCTCTGGTGTGAGATACTCAAAGTAATCATAGTCCCTGTCAATCCAATCATCGACAGAGAGGCGTATGTCACCTTCCGGATAATCACAGACAAAGTTCAACCCATCTTCCGCAGGAAGGGGGCATTCCATCAGGCAGATGGCCTTAGCGTCAGGTAGATTAATTTGGCTGCTTTTTAGCCCACTTTGGTAGACCTGGTTGGGGTTCATCCAATAACGAGCATCCAGTTCACGTAAATCTGGATCGCCATGCCTGCTGCCACATATGTTTCCTTTGTAGTCCAGTCCGTACGTCAGCCTGCATGATCAAAGCAGAAAAAATTCATATGGTTATCAGCCCGATGAAAATAATATATGCTAATGCAATTCCTCTTAGGAAGGAACACTGAGGAGATGTCTTCAAGAAGCATGATATCAGAGGGCTGACAAGGGCTATAGCTTTTACGTCAAAGATCAAATCTTTACTAGTGTGAATGGGGATCCCAATGACAACCGAGAGATGCTACTGCATGTCATAAGATCAAATTCAACTAGTAGTACAGGTCCCACCGGGGAGCAAGGTGGACGCAGAGAGTAACACTGATGAGGTGGGACATTGAAATCAAGGTGAGCATAAAGGACCAAACTCCAATCCCTGGACCCCGAATGGAATTAATTTTCTTGTTGGTGGTTGGTTGCGCCGACTTGCATTACAGCGGCAAAAGAATGCAATGTGAGAAATGCTTGTAACAATACGAAGTTCCATGCTATGGAGCTTCCACCCTGAAAAATCACTCCTTCTGTTGTGTGTGCGGTGGTGGGGGACTTGAGGTTTGTAAGAATGCCGAACCACAACAACAAATCTTCGCAGCTCTGTAAATGGGTTTTAGTTACGACAAGCATCAATTCTGAACAAGAATACAAGGAGGGCGATGTGAGCAACAGACCATTTCCAAGGACCACAGCACCAATGTGCTTTCTAACAACCGAAAGGCCCACTTTATACTTCATTTAGGCTCCTAAATTGGATGAGGCGATGTAAACATGAATTCACCTTATGAATTAGACCCTCTAGTTCTAGAATAAGTGAGATTAGGCTGCATGCAATGGGAGAAACCTCCACAGTAGCAGCAAGAAGTTGCATTTCCCAGCAGCTATTTCTGCTCAGTTGGACGTACCAAACAGCAAAAGGAAACAAAAGGTAGAATAATGCAAGGACCCAAATTCGTTCTGTCATCTGTGCTGTGAAGAAAAAAATGCATATGAGGAAAAGAAAACTAGAAAAGGATATGTAGGGTTTGGACTTGGGGAAGAGTGGAGTGGGCAAAGATTCAGTGCTCTGGCGTACACATAACACAGCGAGTGAAAGCGTAGGAGTAGAAGCAAGGATGAGCAGAAATTGAGAGCGCATACTGCAAATTCGCCCGGGGGTGGGGGGGGGGGTGATGTTTTAGCCTCACTTGTCCTCGAGAGATCTAAATGAAAGAAGAGGAAAATTGGCAAATGTGATAGACAGTAAGGAAAGAAATCACCCCCAATTGAAGGCAAAGGCCATGAAACTTTGAAAAGACAGGAGAGGAGAGCTCGTGTGGTGCTAATTGAAAAGGAGATGTACAGTCCGGAGCATGAAGCGAACTACCGACAGCGGCAAATCCAATCCTAGCGATGAGAAAGAAAGAAAGAAAGAGTTGGGAGACTCGGGGTGACCTGAGTGGGTTGCCCTTGTTGAACCCGAAGCTGGAGTTCACAACCATGGCGACCCAGAAGGCGGTGAAGAGGATGAGGAAGGGCAGGTCGCGGCACTTGCGATCGTGACGAAGGATGCCGGCTCCAGCGTTGTCGTCTCCGGCGGCGGCGGAGGGATTGCGGCCAATGATGGCGCCGAGGGGGCCTCCCATTATGCGGTGCGGTCCCCCAGCACAGTGCCTCCTCCTCGACGCACCTCTCCTCTTCTTGCTCAGTTGCTTGGCTTTGGCGGCGACTGGGA
Source organism: Dendrocalamus sinicus (assembly GCA_036346575.1). NCBI lineage: Eukaryota > Viridiplantae > Streptophyta > Magnoliopsida > Poales > Poaceae > Dendrocalamus > Dendrocalamus sinicus. Next base: position 168,612 of record CM070662.1, read on the forward strand.
GGGGAAGGGAGGAGCGTTTGGTTTCTCTGAGCTATCTTTTGCGCTTCGCTTCACTGCCTCACTGGTGCGGTGGCGAGTGTGACCCAGCGACGCGAAGAAGGCGGCGTAGATTACTCTTTCCTTATACCGCCTGCCCGCTTCCTCTCTCTCTCTCTCCTGTCTTCGAATTTCTTCATTGATTAACTAGTCTAAAATTGGGAAAATTTATTCAGTAGCACTGAAAACTCACCTCTAAAATCTACCTCTAAAATTTTCCCTCTAAAATTTGTTGTTTCTATCTTTTTCTAAGACAGAAAAATCTGCCTCAAACTTACTTGTACAGCAATGCGCCTACAACGACGTCTCACAGGCCGTCATTTTGCCCAGGCCGTCATCCCGAAGAAGCTCTCAGCATGTACAGGACATTTTTTGTCCTTGGTCTCTATGGCTCCTCTCTATCACATTCTCTCTCTGGCTTAGGGCTCTCAAAGCAATAGCATACATAAACGACGCCCGGCTTTCCTTTGGAAGACAATCCATAGAGGCCAATGCTTAATGGCATGGAGAACGGTCTACAGGCCTCTTCCTCTTGATGTTCTAGGGTATCACTGATCTCAAAATCATGGGTTATGCGTTGATATTAAGGGGGCGTTTACGTTGACTTTTGCTGATAGCTTTTCGCTATGGTTAATAGATTTTAGTTAAAAATAAGTAGTGAAAGAAATGACTTTTAAAATGAGGGAGCAAGTGATGCAAAAAGTGCGGGAAAGATGTGTGCGCGAGACGGGAATGAGAGAAATGTGGTACATGATGCACCCATGACCTCCTAACTTTTCCTCGGAAAGAGACAAAAGCAAAAGAAGTGGAGAAATCATTTTGAGAAACCAAATGTTTATATTGGCTTTTGGCTTCTCCAAGCATAAACTAATATGAACAAGGCCTAAGGTGGTTATTGTGGCAGAAGACATATCATATGCGCACCTGGACAAATCTACAAATGTCTCATGGGCCGGATATTCAAACAATGATCAAAGCGGCAACAGAAGGCTGGTAGCATCCTGATCGCCGGCAGCCACTACCGTGGCAGCGCCATCAAGGGCACTAAGACCGGCTGGATGATGCACGAGTTCCGCCTCGCACTGCCCGCTCGTCGCCAGTTGGGATGAGAGAGACCAGGGAATGGATGATGATGATGAACTAGTGGTTGCGAATGACTTGGTTTTCTTTTCTTGTAATATGACGTGGGTCTCACATGAGAATAGGAAGAATGCATTATGCCCTGCTTATTTCGGCGGCTAGAGCTTTTGCTTTTGAAATTTTTTTACTATTTTTAAATTTTATTTTTTTTTCTAGTTTTTTTAATCTTTTTAATTGGTTCTTTTTTATTCGTTTGCATCGAGGTTATAAATAAGATGGGTTTGAAGTCTAAGATTAATTTTTAAACCAGCTCAATAGTTAAGGTTTGAAAAGTGACCTTGTAATATAAGGATGCATGTGTGGACCCTATGTACTAGTTGGTGCTAGTATATATGGCCTGTTCTTTTTGGCTGCGGCTTGTGATTTTTAGGCTGTTTGTACGAGAGATTACAGAGTAACAGAAACTCACGTACAATTTTTACAGATATAAACGAAGTCAATAAAGTATGTACTACAATTAACTAGTAGACTCTATCTAAAAAATACTTTATTTAAAAATTAGTTATTGTAGAAAAGCTGAAAAACAGCTTTTAGAAGTTGAAAAGAACAGGGTCATTGTAGAATGGAAGCCTGCTAACCTAGATTGCTGGTTGGCCAGAACGTGCGCATATGCAGGGGTATTTGAACATCTGACTTAGGCCATTCTCAGTGGAGAGTTTCATGGCGTTATTTCCAAGACTGCCACATCATGTAAAATGAAATGAAACATGGATGAAATATCCATCCTCAATGCATAGTTTCATTCTATTGTTTCATAGACATTTAATTTCATGACTCATATAGAGTTGGTAATCGTGCCAAAAGAGTTTCATCTAGATGAAACTCACTTCTTCTCTCTCTTCTTAAAAATATTGTCATATCATTAAAAATGTCTATGTGGCAGCCTATTAAATGCAGATGAAACTTCCACTGAGACTGACATTATTAAACTTTACTTAATTTTGTAAGATGAACAGTGCTCTTGTAAGAGAAGAAGAAGATGATGATGATGATGTTAATTCCGCCTTCTATTTCTGTAAATCCTGGCAGGCAGACCGATGAGAGAAATCTAGCTTGTCAGTTGTGAGGAAGAGGGTCGACGGATTCTGGAAACTCCTACGTCTTCACAAACAGCAGGCAGCTATATCATATCAACCCATTTTACGTAAAACAACAGAGACGGAGCAGATAGTTTCCGCAAGCTGAGCGGGGAAGCCGAAAGAAGGCTGGTTTACCGTTTACGTAAACACCATCAGCAAAGAGTCCACACCGATCGAGGGGAAGGGAAGGGAGGGGGAGGGAGGCACTGAACCAGGCCAGATCGCCTGCCGCAGAGCCAGAGGAGACGATGGTGAAGGCGGTGGTCGGCGACGAGGCCCGCCTCAAGGCCTTGGAGAACGACTTCGCCTCCTCTGCCCCTCCAGCCCAGGTGATTTCAGCTCTTCCCGCCTCATCTCAGGCAGGCAGCCAGCCAGCCAGCGAAGGCTTGATTTGATCGTGCCTGCAGGTGGGTCTCGTGGTCGGCAAGCTCAGCGCCTCCTCCGACCGCGCCCTCGTCTACTCCCTGCTCCCCACGCCGCCCACCGACGCCGGCGCTCCCGCTTGCTCTCTCCGCGCTGCCCCCGCCCCGTCAGGCCCCAAGGTCAAGGCCAAGGGCGGTGGTAAAGGTAGAGGTGCGCCTTCTTCCGACGCGCCGCCGTCGCTCGAGTTCGATGTCGACTGGGTCGCCGAGCACGCGCGACAGGTAAAACTATGTACTCCACTACAATATCCACTCGTCGCGCCTTATTGTGTGTGCACAACCCCCCAAACAATACTAGTCGTATCTGGAATTGTTAGGATAACAATAGCATTCATCAAACTAGGAAAATTTGGATTTTTTAGTTTACTAGATGCAGACTCAAGTTACAGAGTTTGCACCAAAATTAGAACAACCCCCAGTACTCTCCTGCAAGCAATTTTTTTAGACATTACTGTTTCATTTGGGGGAACTCCTGGCAAATGCGAGTCTCGTGATGAATTACTTTTCATGTTTTGTCCAATTTTTCATTCTTTGAGTCGAATTCATACTATGAGCGCCCAAGTTCTTATCTTTGTGGCGTAGAATAACAATGTTTTTGAAGAAAAAAAACAGTCGAATCTTCTTTCCATCCACAGGTGTCGAGGATGCTCCTCGGAGGAATGAGTGTCATAGGTATTTACATATGGGCTTCTGAAGCCTCCTTCAAGGCAACTCCCCCTGCTGTTTTAGCACAGGTACTGACTTCTTGTTTCGTTGATTGTGTGGGTTTTCGGCTGGGTGCACCTTCTGCTGGCGTCTTTTTAGTTTGTTTTACCAGATGTTGCAATTACAATCTTTTAGGCATGTACAATGACTTCTTGATATTTCGGATAATTCATTGTACTAGGACTTGGACTTGTGCAGATAATTTACTCATGTTATTTTCCAGGTTATTAGAGTGGTTTCTCAGGCAGTTCCTTGCTATGGCAGTGGCTTTGATGAGAGGCTGCTCATTCATATTTCTTACAGCCCAAGAAGGTGCTGTATTCGTTTTCATATATCATTTTGGTTCCCTTCTCCAATTAAGTTTGATGGGGCCGTCGTCTGCTTAGCACTTGTATCAAGTTTTAGTCACCTGGCAAGCTTGGATTTCAACAATCAGTTCTGACATAAATAAAAAATCAATGTAATTCAGTGTTTTTGCGGTTCTCTTTATTGTGATTGTCCTAATTTTGTTTATGTCAAGACATGGTATTGTCCTTTGAAATCTGTCATGCTCAACTGCCTTTCAATTTCAACTCTTGTTTGGAAGGATCATTTACAGTTGATAAGTTGATAGATACACGCATAAGGCATAATGTATGAATTTTCATCTGTTACAGGTGGGCCTGTCATATATGTGAGATGGCATCAGGACGTTTAAGGCCATGTGACTTCAAAAATAGCAAATTATTAGATTCTCTTCAAACTTTTAGATGCACATATAATTTTGAGATAAGGTACTTTTTTTTTAATACTGCCTAGTAGCTAAATATAGAATTATCGTCTCATTTATGCCCCAAAGCTAGAAGTGTGTCATGTGAAGTAAACTGAATTATTGAATATTAAAGATACATAAAAAAAATCAACTCTGTGTGTCAGTTTATATGGGTTATGTGTGCTGTAGCAAATCCGTGCATTTGTCAATGTTTCTTTTCCTTGTAATGAGATTTCTTCTGTCACATTGTGGACTGATTACTTACAAGTTACAATGCATATTGGCATAGGTTGACAGTTGTTCGAGCTGAACCTTTTAAGAAAGTTATTTCGAAGGCAATCAGTCATCTCACAAAGGAAGTGCAGAATGCCAAAGCTTTAATTGATGGAGATCTGGTAAATTACCACCGCTTAGCCTTTATTACAGTTGGAGAAGTGCAGAAATGCTACGAATTGGGATAATGTGTATTCATTTAAAATAATACTGGCAGTGAATCCCAACTAGTTTGAAGTTGTCGAATCTTGTTTGTGTCTGACACCCACTTATAGTTATTATTTTCTCTATATATTTTCCACTAGTTTTTGGATGATATGAACATCACTTCAGAGGGCCCACACAAAGTCGACTTTCTTGTACCTTTCCAGAACGATTTGCCTGTCAAAGGTGCCTCAGTTAATGCTGTTTCGTATTATATTTGAGAATTGATTTCTATTGGTATCATTATGGGAGGCTAATAGTAAGTGCTGCACTAAAGAATGCAGTTTAGAGGGAGTTGCTGGGCTGCTTCTCTTTGCTGGATCTGTCAGCACCTTGGCTTACTTAGGCCCAAAAGAATCTATTTCAGAAGCTATATCTGATCTGAAGGTAATTATGAGTTTCTGTTGATTATCACTAAGCCTTGTATTGTTTTCCATGATGGGGCTTACTATCTATGGAGTCGCCAGTTCTGTGACTGAATTTCGATATCAAAGGAAGTGATCATGTATTAGTGGTGAAAAATGTGAGCAGCCGTTTTGGTTCGCATTTTGGCACTAGATTGGGATTTCAAGAATCTGATTCTGCATGAGTTTACTGAAGTTCAAGAAAATGATCCTTTTGTTTAACTATGTACTGTACATAGTTATCTTGGTTTGTGTCTGTAGTGTAGAACTGTAGATATTTGTTTTGAGTGATGGAGCTTTGATGGATACTGAAATTTTATTTCTGAGTTACTTGGCACTGTAGTATTATTGCCCCCTTTTATAATTGAATCTCCAAAGAGTTAACATGATAAATCTGTCTTGCATTGGTTGATTTCTAGTTTCAACCATCATTTTACGTTAGCTGTTAGAATTATTCGATTATTTTTGAAATAATGGTTAGCAAACTTTTTTGTTGTTCTACCTCTCTACCTGTCCTACTCCCTGTTAAGGTGGATATCATCACAAGCCTAAGAAGCAGATTGGATATCATCCTTGATGAGGCAGACGATGAATCTACCATTAATGATTTGGAGAATTCACCGTCTCAGAAGGCCACCCAAGTTATTTTTCATGAGTTGAGGTACTTCGTATCTTGTAGGGTACACTTATATTTTGAAGATAATTAAAAGTACACCCACCATAGTTTACATTTTCTAAGAAGTCAGGTCCGTTATTTGGTGTCATGGAACAGATTGACATTAGTGTATCCATAATCATATTAAACTTACTCGTTCATTGTTTTCTCTGATTATAACAGAACAACAAATATGTCGCTGACTTAGTTTGTTATTTCTTCACAGGATTCCTGCTATGTTTTTATATGCAACTGATTACATCCTCTTCTTTTTGCAAACAGAGAACCATATAGTTTCTCATTCCCTAGAAGAGTTCTGATTCCTTGGTTGGCTGGCTCCTATGTTTGTGACTACTTGCAACAATCAGAGACAATAGAGGTACTTATGTTCACTCTTAACTATCATTTGAGCGCACCAAGGATCTCGACTCTCGAGTCCAACTTCCAAAATAATTCAATTTTTCTAGAACACGTGCAATGCGATGCTTATATATCCCTTGTCTTGTTCACTAGTTAGTTTGGTGGCACATGATTGCTTGTCTCACATATCTTCAATTCTGCTAGAACAGATGATATGTTTTGGCTTGACACCCTTCCTACAGGATGCAATGGAGCGCTGCAAGGAAGTGATATCACTGGAAACAGATGTGGACAAGTCTTCAATCATAGAACCAGAAAATGCATCGGCTTCTGCCACACTGGAATCATTTTGGGACGTGGTGCCTGGAGCTTTGTCGCGTGCACCTGCCGGACCCAGCCTGAGTCTCTCCGGACAGACGAATGATTCGAGGATAACACAAGGCAACCGTTTCAACAGTCTAGCTGCTTTGTTTGTACTACTGGTTGCTCTTTTAGTTGGATTTATAATCTCAGCCAATTTGAGGGCCTGATTATGTCATATCAAACAAGATGACATCTTTTTTGTATCTTCATTTTTGTCAAAAAAAAAATCAACTATGGACTATTTTTATATGAAGAAAGTGGAAAATCTAGCCTAGGTCGTGAAAAGTCCGGAGTTTCTTTGGGGTATTCAATAAATTTTCATCGTCTGTGAAAGATGTAACCGACCCAAGTCATATAAACCGTTAAATGTGGCGTACATCCATAAAATGATCCATCCCTTCGATGAGGGACAATTGTGTTATGCAGAATATTTTGCAGTCAATGGCTCAATGCACAAGATGATGAGCTTGTGAGTGCTGTGAGAGGTCGGGTCGTGTCGTTTTCTTTCTTTGTTTGGTATTCCTGTTCCAGGCAGCCCTCCTTTTGGTTTGGATATTGAGATGTGTGATGCCTAGGCTACCAATTGCAGTAGGTGATCCATCAGGCACAGACGAATAATTCCCTCTCTTTCCACCCAGAAAAAAAGGAAAAGCATTTGGCATATGAGCGGATGGACGGCTCGTAGTTAATCTTTCTTCAGTTTTGCTTTGCCACCGAATGTGTTCTTCACTGGTAAATGGCGGATGAATCACGTCGTAATCTTTGCATCGGTGCTGCCAAAGTTACCAAACTGCCATCTTGCACAGTTTGTGAACTAGATTCTACTATTACAAGTGCGCCAAGTGTTTGGAGGTCCTAATTTCATCCCACAGCGACGGAGAATTCCTAACGCATGGTAGATTCGAAATCAACACGATGATTAAAGGGACATCATACATGCACCAGTTAGCAAGCAGTGCTGAAGTGTTGGCCTTAGGAAGTTGCAGGTGTTTTTTTTATCGGAAAAGATAGTGGCGGAGCCACGATTTTAACGATAGGAAATGCGAACTTAAGATACATATATTTTAGCAGAAGTTCAAAAGTAATAAATTAACAGCTATGCCCCATGCAGTTCTATAATTATCAAGCAACCAAGCGCATGTACTCCACTACTTGGCTTTGCATAAACACAGCATGCTCTCGGGCTCTCAGTGCATGTTCATTTATCACCCAGAGCTAGAAGCAAATAGGACCAGCTTTGCACTCCAGGTAATAAAATGGAGAGGTAAATGAACTCTCCCCCATTTTTTGTTAGATGATCATGAGCTTGCAACTCTTTGTCTGCTAACTTTTGTTCTTGTACTGTGATCCAGGTATTATAAGATTACTAAGGAAGTTGGTGACGGCACATTTGGGAGTGTTTGGCGTGCAACCAATATTTGCTTCGTTTATGCTTGCCGTCTCTGTCTCTGTTTTTAGGCTGGACTTGGTTTTGAGATGTCAAGAAAATATCTTAGACAATCCTGTGTGTGCAGTTCTGAATTACTAAGGAGGTGTTTGGTTGCCAGCCACAATTTACCATGCCTAAGGTTAGGCAAGTTTGACCAACTTTGGAAGCTGTTTGGTTGCAGCCACAGTTGTGGCAAGATTCTCTTCCAGCAAACTAGGTCCCACGTGTCAATGACTCAAAAAAGTGTGGCAAGATTCTCTTAGGCTTGCTAAGGTGTGGCAAAGAATTTGACAACCTCAACTTAGGCAAATGTGGCAATTTTTATTGGCAAAGTGTGGCTAGCAACCAAACAGCCCCTAAATGTATGCTTGCCATCGCCGTTGACATTGCTGTAAAAAGGGGAGAGAGAGAGAGAGAGAGAGAGGAAAATACCGCATCAGCATCGCATAAAGTGTTTGGAGTAGTCCATTAAACTAAGGACATGTATGCCATTGGGTGGAAGATGCCTGCCCTGTCTGTGTCTTGTCTCTTGGTGCGCTCACTGCTTCATCTCTGCTCCTATGGTGTATGATCCTCTCTCTCTCTCTCTCTCTCTCTCTCTCTCTCTCTGCCGCTGCTTTGCTCGCAACAAAACACAAGACAGTTGACAAAGCAACGCTGGAATTGCCCGTAGCTAGCTCCTAGATAGACAGCCATCTCACTCTCTTGACTCGCATGTTGATCGTTTCATTCCCTTTCTCGTTGTCGTCTGCAGCTAGCTAGCTCAACACGCGAACACCTAGCTAGCTTCTCTTTATCCGCTAGCAGTTCAGTGTACAAACACTGGAATTGGTTGTCGGGTCATGTGGATTAACCAAAGGTCCTATATATCCAATGTATGATGTGACAAGTTGACAATTGCTGCTTTACTCTATAAAAATGTACCAAGTTGCGTGGGATGGGAACGTACTCTCCTTGTCCCGGGTATTACACAACACACACATATATACACACACACATACACACATATGTAAAAGTTGAATTTTTAACATATATACCACTATTTGCACCAGTAATTACAAAAATAGCAGTATATATGCCGAATTGACAAAAATAGTATTTTTGCCACCAAGTGGCCGGGCGGCGACGCTGGAAGGCTGGTGCGTGCGACCTAGAGCTCGACCGTCAGACTGCAGGACACCTGCCGTCCGGTCACCGGGCGGCCACGACCTGCCACCCCGCCACAAGGAGGCAGGTGGCATGCCACCCCTCCACCAGGAGGCAGGTGATTAAGTCGGCTTAATTATTTGTCTTAATTATTTTTTATCTACTCTTTGTTTGAACTTTTAAATATGGTAAATGAGCTAAAAAATTACAAAATTTTATGTGCAGTCTCCCGACATAACGTACTTTACTATATAATTTATTGAAAATTTTATTCACTCTGAATGTTGCTCAAAAATTCGTAATATTTTGATATATGTAGAAGTTGTTACATGTAGCAAACGAGCCCAACAAATTACAAAATTTTATATAAAGCCTCTTGGTACAATCAACCTAATTGTGTAATTTTTTGAGAATTTTTTGTGATCAAATTTATCATGTTAATTTAATCGTAATTAGCAAATGTGATGCTCATTTAATTAGCCTGCATGCGTGATTGCAGTTGGTTTGTAAATTATAAATCAAGATAATTCGCGATATGCAATGCTCAGACATCTTTTGCAGTACGTGACATCTGTTCTTTGCACATATGTTGGCCTGTTGCTACTATCTTTCCTTTTCCACTATGTCCTTCGCACAATTGTCATCCTGTCCATGTGGTTCTCCTCGTCCGAAGTGCTTCACGCCGACAAGAAGTCCTTAATTTGCGGGGTGAGCACATCAAGTTCCTTTTTTGCTTGGCCATAAATAAGAACCTCTCACAGTTGGTCATCGATCATCTTAGTCGTTCATCGTGGAAGCTCATTCTCGTGGTCGTCGCTCAAAATTAAGAGTGCATGACTAATTATTTTGAGAAGCCAGTGCATAACTTAGTAAGGACGTGGCAATGCTGATTACTTCTTTCGAAAGGCAAATAATTTTTTCCGCATGCTTTCGACGTTATTTCCGTAGTCCTAGTTAATTAGTGTTATTTAGTTAGTCGTAATTAATGTAATTTGTATTACGTAGTAAGTAGGTCGTAGTAATTTAGACATTTTTCACACATGTAGGCTAATTAAATGAGCATTGCATATCACTAATTACGATTAAATTAACACGAATTAACATGGCGAATTCGGAGCACATAAAATTCTCAAAAAGTTATACAATTAGATTGACTATGTTGAAAGGTTTCACATAAAATTTCATAATTTTTGGAACTCGTTTGCTACATATAACAACTCCTACATATATCAAAATCATATGAATTTTGAGCAACATTCACAGCGGATAAAATTGTCAAAACATTACACAATGAAATAAGTTGTGTCGAAAGACTGCACATAAAATTTCGTAATTGTTTAAGCTTATTTGTTATATTTAAAAATTCAACAAACTGGTAAACATAAAAAATAATTAAGACGGGTAATTAAACTGACTAATCAGCCAGTTTAATCACTTGCCTCCAGGTGGAGGGGCAGTAGGCCACCTGCCTCTTGGTGGCGGGGCGACACACCATGGCCGCCTGATGATCGGGCAACAGGTCACACGTGTGAGCTCTCCAGCATCGCCGTCCGGTCATCAGGTGGCAAAAATACTATTTTGCCAATACGACACGTGTACTACTATTTTTGTAATTACGGGTGGAAAACAGTGATATATATGCCAAAGATTCGTAAAAGCTATCTAAGTATATACCTGTATGAATCTGACGTGCTTGCTACGTTGACATTTTATGATTTGAGAAAATAATAGTGTAGTAGCAAGTTTGATAGATAGATATTACTACTGGTCTATTTTTTTTTTCTGAAAGAGGAGATAATTGACTAGTGTAGTCATCTTAAGACTAATAACCTACAAGCCGCGTTAAAAATACTGGTTCAATAGAGTAGATAGCATAGAAATAATCTAGTTTGTTTAATCGATAAGTATAAACTGCACTAGGTAGGCTAGCAGTGGCCTATCTACTAATCTAGTAGCAAACCTTATAAACTGCACTGCGGCCCGTTATAAATACTCCGTCTCGTCTAGTTGGTCGGCACTGGCCATGGCCACCACCCTCAATCCCGCCGACGCCGACCCGGAGGCGCTCGCCGGCGACGGCGACGCGAAGCGACCCGAACGGAAGGCGACCACAAGCAGGTCCCTGCTCGCCCTTGCGCGCGACAACCTGCGGTTCCGGTCGTCGTGGGGTGAGCTGAACGGCGCCATGGGCGACCTGGGCACCTACATCCCCATCGTGCTGTCGCTGGCGCTGTCCCGCCACCTGGACCTCGGCACCACCCTCATCTTCACCGGCATCTACAACGCCGTCACCGGCCTCATCTACGGCGTCCCCATGCCCGTCCAGCCCATGAAGGCCATCGCCGCCACCGCCCTCTCCGACACCTCCTTCGCCATCCCCGAGGTCATGGCCGCCGGCATCCTCACCGCCGCATTCGTCCTCTTCCTCGGCCTCACCCGCCTCATGAAGCTCGTCTACTGGATCGTCCCGCTCCCCGTCGTGCGCGGCATCCAGCTCGCCCAGGGCCTCAACTTCGCCATGGCCGCCGTCAAGTACATCCGCTACGAGCAGGACCTCGGCAAGGGCAAGTCCATGGGCCGACGTCCCTGGGCCGGCCTCGACGGCCTCGTCCTTGCCATCGCGGCCATATGCTTCATCGTCCTCGTCAACGGCGCCGGCGAAGACAATCACAATCGCGGCAGCAACGGTCGTGCCCAAGGAGGGGGAGACATTAATACCGAAGAAGAGGAACAAGATGGAAATGGCTGGCGTAACTGGAGGCGGCGCCTGGCGTCGTCGACCCCTTCGGCGGTGATCGTGTTCGTGCTGGGTGTGGTGTTCGCCATCGCCCGGCACCCGGCGGCGGTGAGGGAGCTGCGCGCGGGGCCGTCGCGGATGCGGGTGGTGCACATATCTCGGGACGCGTGGAGGCAGGGGTTCGTCAAGGGCGCGGTGCCGCAGATCCCGCTCTCGGTGCTCAACTCGGTGGTAGCGGTGTGCAAGCTGACGCGCGACCTGTTCCCGGAGAAGGAGGCGGCGTCCGCGACGTCGGTGTCGGTGACGATGGGCTGCATGAACCTGGTGGGGTGCTGGTTCGGCGCCATGCCGTGCTGCCACGGCGCGGGAGGGCTGGCGGGGCAGTACAAGTTCGGCGGGCGCAGCGGCGGCTGCGTGGCGGCGCTGGGCGGGCTCAAGCTGGCGCTGGGGCTGGTGCTGGGCGGCTCCATGCTGCGGGTGCTCGCCGCGTTCCCCGTGGGGCTGCTCGGCGTGCTGCTGCTCTTCGCCGGCGTGGAGCTGGCCATCGCGGCAAGGGACATGTCGTCCAAGGGGGAGGCGTTCGTCGTGCTCGTCTGCACCGCCGTGTCGCTCGTCGGCTCCAGCGCTGCGCTGGGGTTCCTCTGCGGCATGGTCGCGCACGGACTGCTGCTGCTCAGGGCATGGGCGCTCAGGTGAAGGTGATCCATGAAAATACATCCAGCTGCTGCTGCTGCTCTTCTTGCTGTACTACTCTGCTTCCTCAGGTGAAGGTGATGACGACTGGTCAGCAGCCTGAAACCGCCTGTGTTTTTGCATTTTATTATTCAGCACCCTTCATGTACAAGCTAGCACCACTTGCATGATGTGCCATCCATCTTCACCAAATAATCTTGTGTTCAATACAATTCATCTCTTATGCTGTCTAGAAGCAACCTTAGCTCTCTCGCTTTCCTCTCGTGATCGGGAAGGAGACATATCCCTAGTGTCAGCTTCACAAATGTCTATTACATCAGCATCATGCGGCTTATTCCTCCTCCTGTCACACCGTGCAAGTTTTCCATCACCTATAACGACAGGTGAAGGGGAACACCAGATCGATGGTGGCAGCTTCTGCTACTGCGGTATTCTGTGCATCACTTCTCCAAGAACAATCAGTTATACTGGACATCTGTGTCCCATGGCTGACTAGCGGCGATGCTTCGAGCTGTGCACCGCCACCACTTGTCCCAGCTTCATGCTTGTCAGGTGAAATGCTCTCTTTCTCAGGGAAATTGCTTATATCTGAGAGGGCTCTTCTTTCTGCTTCGTCATAAGAGTGGCAAGCCTTCTAGACTGCGAGGGCTATCAGCAGCAGGAGGCAGGGGTGAAGATAGGTCAATCAGGCTATCATCTGGTGTGGAATTCTGAGCATCATTGGATTGGGTTCTACTTTGTGGCTCCATCATACCAGTCAGCAAACTTTGGCACTTCACATCAATCCCATTCACAGCTGCTGTCATTGATCCGATGAACTTTTGGCAATCTTGCAAACCCGGGGAGGCAGAGAGGGCGAAGACAGATCAACTATATCCTTGCCATATCCTTGCCACATCCCACATGCCACACGCTGCGTTTGCTGCCTGAGGGCGATTAGCAGAGGCGGAAATGTGCCACTTTCCAATTCAATACCAAGCAGCAATTCTTGGAGCTGCGCATATCTGCTACATTCATCTTTTATATATATAGTATCGCGAGTCTTATCGCCATCTTAAAAAAAATTACCATTTAACCTTTAAGAAACTTTTTTGTCACACAGAACACCAGATGCTTGACGCCACTTCACCCATCCCGCTCTTATCATGTGGCTCACGTCTTTATCGATCTCACCGTTCCACTATAGCATCAATCCCAAATAATGAAATGTGTCATTCCTAGTCACTACTTGTCCGTCCAGCCTAACATCTCCATTATCTGCCTTGGCACCACTGAAGTCATACCTCATATATTTAGTTTTAGTCGTATTAAGTTTAAAGCCTTTCAATTGTAAGGTTTTCCTTCACAACTCCAGGTTACTATCAACACTTATCCTACTCTCATCAACTAGTACCACATCATTAGTGAAAAGAATACACCAAGGAATATCTTCTTGTATGTCCCGCGTGACCTCGTCCATCACTAGGGCAAAAATGTATGGACTCAACGCTGACCTTTGGTGTAGTTCTATCTTAATAGGAAAGTTATTAGTAACACTAACACATGTTCTGACATTAGTCACAACATCTTCGTACATATCCTTAATTAGGATAATATGTTTTGTTGGGACTTTTTTCTTTAGAGCGCCCACTACATGACCTTTCTTGGCACTTTGTCATATGCTTTTTCCAAGTCAACAAACACAATGTGAAGGTCCTTCTTTTGCTCCCTATACGGCTATACCACTCCATCAACTGTTATAGCAAGAAAATCGCCTCCGTAGTCGACCTCCCAGGCATAAAACCAAATTGGTTTATCGTCACACTAGTCACTTTTCTTAAACGGTGCTCAATCACTCGCTCCTAAAGTTTCATTGTGTGACTCATGAGCTTAATTCCTCTACAATTAATATAATTTTGAATATCTCCTTTATTTTTGAAAATTGGTGCTAATGTGCTCCTCCGCCACTCGTTTGGCATCTTGTTCAATCTAAAAATGCTATTAAAAAATTAGTTAGCCAAACAATTGCCACTTCTCTCAGGTATTTTCACACCTCGATGGGAATGTTATCAGGCCTCAATGCCTTACCCACTTTCATCCTTTTTAAGACCTCTCTTACTTCCGACTCTTGGATTCTTCGAACAAACCATCTATTGGTGTCGTCTAAAGCAACATCCATTTCAATCATACTATCGTCGTTCTCATGATTGAATAGCTTTTCGAAGTAATCTCTCCACCTATCATTGATCTCCCTATCTTTCACCAAAAGTTTATTAGTGTTGTCTTGATGCATTTAACTTAGTTGAAATCTCTCGTCTTCCTTTCTCGAAGTTTACCCATCTTATAAACATCCTTCTCTTCCTCCTTTGTATGTAACTTCTGGTAAATTTTCTCATATGCCTCGTGCCTCACTAACTGCTTTCTTTGTATTCTTTTTTACTATTTTGTATTTATGTACGTTCTCATCGCTCTTATCATGATGCATGTGCTTATAACATATCTTCTTCTCCTCGTAGCCTTTTTGCACTTTCTCGTTTCACCACCATGAGTCTTTAGGTTCGCCTCTTGTCCCTCGGGTCACTCCAAGCACCTCCATAGCCACCTTTCTAATACGAGTTGCCATCTCTGTCCACATACTATTTACGAGTTACCATCTTTGTCCATATACTATTTACGAGTTGCCATTTCTGTCCATATACTATTCGCTTCTCTCACGTTCCATATCCCTTCCGCGATCATCCTCCTTAAACGTCTGTGCGGTGTCCCCTTTGAATTTCTGCCACTTTGTCCTCGTGTCTCTGGCGACCTTAGCTTGTCGAACTCGTAACCTAAAACAAAGGTTGGAGACTAATAACTTATGTTGCTGGACAACACACTTTTCAGGTATAACCTTACAGTCTATACAGACTCGTTTGTCCTCCCTCATAACAAGGACAAAATCGATTTGGCTAGAATGTTGACAACTGCTAAAAGTAACTAAATGGGAATACCTCTTTCTAAAAAAAAAGGTGTAAGCTTTCATAAGATTATGGGCTATAGTAAAGTTTAAGATATCTTTTCTCTCTTGATTTCTATCACCATAACCAAAACCCCTATGCACCATTTGAATCCTCCACTAGTTGTACCGACATGACCATCGAAATTGCCTCCTAAGAAAGCCTTTCTTATATGCAGTCATGCCAAAAAAGAGAGAGAAAAGACTGGATCGAATATGGTCATACAGTTTTACCAAACAAAACCACATTGAACAATACTCTTAACTTAGGACACATAATTAGCATTTTGTGGAAGTATTATACAGGAGACAAACCGATGTTTATCTTTTAGATGACAAAGCGATGTAACATCTAACAGTTAAACAGAGGGGAGATTGATTGGAGCAGGGAAAAATGTACCCGTACAAGGAAGGGATGCTCAGGGCCATGCCGAGATGCTTCGCCTGTTTAATCATGCGCGAGAAATCTGAATCCATGTTCCGACGCAATGAAGTCAAATGGTTGCGAATTCACCTCCTCTCGAGCAGCGTAAAGTGAAATACGAAACTGGGTTTGAACAGATGGAATTGGCTTCATCATATTCGAGAAGGTCTGGGGGTCAGACGAAGCAGCACTGACCTCAGAATTGGATCCCAGGCGACGCCTATAAGCAGCCAACTTAACTGAAGGCATTGCCCCATCTGAAGCGGGAAGGGATTAGCGGGCGGATCGGGGAGGGAGGCACAAGAAGTCGAGCGGGTGCAAGGGGAGGGTTTTGGGGACTCACTGGTGGAAGGTGGGCGAGCGGGAGCTCCTCCTTGCAGGAGTCGAGGATGTCCCAGAGGTTCTTGACCCCCATAGCCGACGCCGGAGTCGGAGAAGACGACGAAGGAGGGGGTCGGTCGGGATTGGGATTTTGCGTTCAACACCGGTTGCAACTGCGCTGCGGTTTTCAAAATTTTCTAGTCACTAAACACATTTTGGGAGGAAGGTGGAGCCCTCCTCTTCAAGATACGCCTCCTTAGCTGGTTTACGTGCCCCCTAAGTACGCTTTGACGCTATGGTTACGGGGACGGCCGAAATACTCAACGCAGTCGTTCCTTGTGAATGAAAACGAAAATGTGTGTGCTACGTTACAAAGGCAGGACGGTTATGCAGTCATCTCCTTTTTCAGCTTCTCAAAATGGCCATTTCATTTTTCTACCATAACTAATTTTAAAACAGGATATTTTTAAAATAAGATCTATAAATTAAATATGATATATACTATAGCGATTTTATTTATATCGACCAAAATCATATACGAGTTATTTGTCTCCGTATTTTCTTTCACAAATAGCCAAAAGTTATAAACCGTAGCCATAAGCTTAAACCAAAAAATTTGTCCGTAATTGGATCGATCGTATGACAACAAATATACGAAGAAGAAATAAGATCCTAAATTAACAAATACACGGACACACGCACACTGGTACATACATATATCAACTCGAATCCATCCATGCGTTGCATGCTGGATCAATCTCCATACAAGCATGCATGCATAATGAGTGAGGAGTACAAATTAACAGACGTCGACAGGCAGCAAACTGACTAAGCAATTACTAATAGTACGTTTGTACAGTAATATAACACGTACATACGATCGATGTACGTGCTACATAAATACATACATACGCATATACATGGATTTGCCAGCTAGACCGACCAGATGATTCCTGGCGCACGCACAGGTGGATCTAGGCAGCAAATATATACGAAGCAAGCGTATTGAATTCACATGGCCGTGTACCTGCTGCCGTCGACGTTGACTGTGGCGAGCACGGCGACGACGCCGAGGAGGAGCACCACGACGGCGGTGAAGTTGACGAGCAGCGCCTCGGCCCCGTACTTGTTTACCATCATGGGGGGCCCCTGCAGGAAGGTGAGCTTCTCCAGGAAGCCCAGCTGCGCGTTGCCGACGGCGAGCGCGAAGACGAGCAGGCCGAGGACGGCGTGCCAGGGCACGACGGAGCGCCTGGTGGCGGGGGCGGCGCCGGGGAAGAAGAAGGCGAGGAAGCCGGCCAGCCACTGGAGCGCGTAGAGTGAGATGGTGGTGATGCCGATCCACGAGTGCAGCGTGTAGAGGTTGGGGATGCCGCTCTCCTCGTGGAACTTGAACACCGCGTACACGCCGAGGATGCCGGCGGAGAGACCCACCGCGTGCAGCGCCAGGTGCGCCTTCTTCCGCGCCCCCCGGCTCACCGGCAGAGAACGGTAGCTCAGGATCGCTGCGCAAGAACTGAATTACGCGTGCGCGATACAACAGGTCTAAGTTGGGGGGACGTATGTATGCATGTATGTACCTTCTCCGCCGATGACGATAACTCCGATCACCATGAGCACCGGGTGGACCTGTATGACATGTATGGATCGATCGATTCATCGTCTCAATTAGGAGAAGAAGCAGCAGCAGCAGCAAGAAGAAAAGAAGAAGGCGAATGGTGCGCGCGCGTACTCACGTTGAAGATGAGCTGCTTGTTGTGGGATCGGAGGGCGAGGCCTCCGCGGAAGTGGATGCACCAGACGAGCACCAGCGTCGTCGCCGCCACGGCCAGGACGTGTGCCGCCCACGTCCGCGCGTCCACCGCCCCACCACCACCACCACCAGTGGATGACCGCTTCATCGAGCTGGATCGATCGATTCCTGCGCTCGCTCGCTCCAAGGGAATTAAATAATTCTCTAGCTCCTTAGCTGTGCCAATCCAAACAATATTATATATGTCGATCGGGTCCGGGAAAAATCAGCGTGCTGCTCGCAAGTATCTGTATGTGCGTGTTCCTGTCGTACGGATAGTGGGTGATTGAATGGGCAAAGCTTTCTACCTGTCTGTCCGTAACCGAAACCCGTGGCTGCAGCTGGGCAGCAAGCGGTTACATTCGTTCGTTCATTCGTTTATATGTGGACGTGGCAGCTCCTCCTACCGCAACGCCGTCCAATCCAACCCCTCTTTCCTGGCTTTCGCGTGGCTTCTATACTTTTAGGTGTGACATTTTAGGTTTCGCTATTTTCTAGCTTTTAATTTATTTAAATCAGTAGTCATTTAAAATACATTTGCTAAATAATTTTAGCTTTTTTTAGCATTTTTATCTTTTCTCTTTATTCCTTTACAGGTATCCATGACAATAATCAGAAATCATTCAAAATGCATTGCCTAATAATTTCAGCTTATTTTAATTTTTTTTTGCTTTTATTCCTTTTTACTCCTTTATATTATCCATAACAATATAATTTTTTCTCATTTTAAAAATTTTTATTTTATTTTTCTCAAAAAATGCTAACAACATCTACAGTTCAATTTCAGCTAAAAACTCGTAGCCAAAGCCATAAGCCGCTTGGAGCATCGGCTAACTGATTTCTTACTCTCGGTTTTTTTAGTTCTTTCGTATGGTTTCCAAACTTTTAGGTGTAAAATTTTACGCTGGCTTTCTAATTTCGGTTTTTTAGTATTTTTAGGTGTGAAATTTTAGGCCGGCTTTTTATTTTCTTTTTTCAGTTTTTTCCGGCTTGTGTAATTGGCCGGCCGGGCAGCGTGTGGTTCTGATTCAGAGACAAATATCGATCGCACTTCGCTGACACTTTAATTTGCCGGTGCCTCGTTTGGGGTATTTACTCACTTTGATGACTTTTGCTTGCTAAGAGCATCTCCAGCAGGGCCCCTACTTGAGCCCCCAAAACCAAATTTAGGGGCTTGAGACAAAAATAGAGCTCCAGTAGGGCCCCTACTAGAGCCCTCAAATTTGAGGGGCCCCTTAAATCCCCCCTTCAGCCCTCATTCCTAGGGGGCCCCTACTCCGGCCCTCATTTTTCAGCTTTCCTCGTTTTTTCCCGTACGAGTGAAACAAATTTAAATTTGGAACAAATTTGAATATTCGGAACAAATTTGAATTTAAATTCGAATATTTGAAACAAATTTGAATATTCAGAATAAATTTGAATTTAAATTTGAATATTCGGAACAAATTTAAATTCAAATTTGGATATTCGAAACAAATTTGAATATTCGAAACAAATTTGAATTTAAATTTGAATATTCAGAACAAATTTGAATTTAAATTTGAATATTTGGAACAAATTTGAATTTAAATTTGAATATTCGGAACAAATTTGAATTGAAATTTGGAACAATAAAATTCGAAACAAATTTGAATTTAAATTTGAATATTCGTATTTGAATTCATAAATTTAAATATTGTCCCTCATTTTGAAATCATAAATATTTTATTATGTATTGTGCTTTTGTCTCATACATATGCATATAGTGTGTGAGGAAATAGAGGGAATTGAGAAGTAGGGGCCTGTTTGAGGCTCTCACTGATCTGCACCTGAAAAGCAGCGCTCAAAAGAGGGAGCTCTCAAATGAAAAGTAGGGGCCCTGTTTTGAGGGCTCCTGCTGGAGATGCCCTAATACACGTCATCGTCATATGCAATTATGCATAGATCGAGACCGATCGGATTAGCCTGCGCACATTTGAGCTTAACCGTCAAGCCTCTCTCATCTTTTACTTTTTCTGGTTAGTTGCTTTCTGGGTTTTGGTTTGATTTTTTCGGAGCAGATTATTGGCACCGACCCCCTCCTTACCAGCATAGACGCCTAATTTACCACTCCAATGCATAATTAAAGTATGTGCTTAATTTACCACTCCAATGTATAATTAAATGTATGTTGTATGTGGTTGAAAATATATAATGTATTCTGATACATATTGTACCCTTGTAACCTTTTATGATATAAACAATACCTTTGTATCATGGCTTACTCTTTTTACTTTGAGTTCTTATCGTATTCAAATGCTTTGGGATTTCCCTCATTACGTGGTAATTCATGTGATTGAGTTAGTTATACTTATCTCATTTGCTTCTTAATTAATTTTGATTAATTTGAATATACTGATTTAGGTCCAGTAAAAGTGAGCGTTGTTTCGTTAAGCCTCGTTAGCCTTCAATCTATCGTCATATACATGATGTTTAATCCATCACATCGGTGCATGTATAAAAGGCTTACTCACTGACATGCATGCTGTAGTTTCACCGGCAATCCCTACTCTTAATATCTGGAGCACACAAGACAGATAACTCTCGACGAGCGCAGCGGCACGCGCCTTGTTGAGCATGGCAATTTGATAGGAACAAATGTGAAGCGAGTGATGGACATGTGTGTGTTTTTTAGAGAGAGAGAGAGAGAGGCACCTTGTTGAGCATGGCAATTTGATAGGAACATATGTAAAGTGAGTGATGGATGTGTGTGCTTTTAGAGAGAGAGAGAGAGAGAGGACTTTCTCGAGGAGACCTGCTCCTTTAGGTTTTGCTTGCTTCCTATTTAGCACTTTCTCAGATCAGCGATGAAACAAGCCATGCATGCATGGAGAACAAGACTCTGAAATTCGCCCTCATAAATAGCCTTCCTTGTTGCCCACCAAATGGCCCAGCAGGTAACAAGAAGACGACGCGCAACGGCTGATGGCAGCTTCTTGAGCATATGAAACAACTAATATTTGGGATCCCTGGAATTGATAGTTGCAATTAGCTCTGTCGGGTCAAAGTGTGTAAGACCATGTGAAGATTCTCCGGCTTGTAACAAGTATTTGACTTTGATTGACAGGTGCTGTCAAAGTTTGGATTTGGTTTCAGGGGCCCAGCCCAACAGCCAGCCTTAGGCCCAGCCCACTACAAAAAAAAAATTCAAGACCTTTACTTATTAATTGCTACAGTAAATTAAAAGAAATATCTCAGCTGGGTCTCGGGCCGTTGCCCCGGGGGCCCAAGACCCAGCTCCGCCTCTGTTTGGTTTTGAAGTTTTCAATTTTCAAAGTTACTTTAAGGTTTTAATCGATCTGATCGACGGCTATGGAGCGGTCAGACCAACTATATAGCATTTTGAAAACTAGATGCCAAACACTTGTGTAGGTATGTTTAGAGATATCTCTGTACTAGATGTCATTCAAATTGGAGTTCTAAGCTAAAACTAGAAAGAGTTTAACCGAAATTTCAGAGAGAGTGTTTTCTAGTTCTTTTGAGCGGTCTGGCCGACCTATGGTCAGCGGTCAAAACGTTAGTGGTCTGACCATCATTGGTCCAGTGGTCAGACCGGTCCACTGTTACTGAGGTGAAGTTGAGAGATGTTGGACGATCTGACCAACCTGTGGTTGATGATTAGATCGGCCCTGTAGGAGAGTCGTCCATGCCGTTGAGTGCCGGGTCGGAGGGGGCATATGGCAGGTTGTCTGCACCCCGACCATAGGCCTCTAGGTCACACATGTTAACTCCACGATGCTACCGCCTGACCATCGGGCGGCAGAAGTGATATACATATATATATATAAAATGGAGCTTCAGTTGGCTTGCTAGCTTTGAACGGAACGGAACAGGTAGAACCGCCGATGGAATTGATGCATGAACGGTGGGTACCGGCCGGGCCGTCGATCAGTAGCTAACATAGTCGGACCGGTGACGCAAAATTCAGACTAAGCCACGTGCGTGCGCACCTAGCAAAATTCTTTCTTCCTTGTTGAGAAATGCCAAATAAATTTTGGTGCATCAAACCCAGAATGAAGCCAGCGAAAACCCGATTTGAAACTAGCTCTGTTTTCGTGTGTAGGGAATTAGCGAAGGAAGGAATACTCGAAAAGGATCTAATTTCTGACGGGTGGAAGGAGGAGCTAGGGGCAAGGGGGTTTCATTGACTTGACGTCGTGGATCTTTCTGTCAGTCAAACCATCAAACGAAGCTAGCTAGCTCTTGCAGCTCTGCGCTGTCCGTAGCTGCTTGAACCGGCCGGCCCGGCCCGGCCGGTGCAACTGGCTAGAGACGTACGGATGCATTCCGTTCTGTTCAGATCAGTCTATACATATCGTCAGAGAGAGAGAGGGAGACAGTTCTTGACTTGCTGTGCTCGACCGATCTCCTCTAGCTAGCTTGCGCGTCTCAATTTTCCGCTGCACTGCAAATATAGACTCGCTAACTCTCGCTCGATCGTATACCCACGCGTGCGTCGTACGTGATGAAGACTAGTTGGTTCCCCAGCTTATTCCCTGCAGCCGATCAGCAGCAGCAGCAGCCGCCCGACGAGGAGGACGGGGCGGCGCTGGTGCCGCCTGCTGCGGGTGCAGGGGACGACGGGGGCGCTGCTCCGGCGGCGGAGCGTCAGTCGTCGCCAACAGCAAGGAAGCCGTGGACGTCGCTGCTGTCGCCGACGAGGGGGCTCGTCATCGGCGGCCTCGTCTTTCTTGCCTTGCTCGTCGGCACCAGATGGATCGACCTCGACGCTGTAAGTAGTCGAATTAGGCTAGACATATAGATAGCACTCTATATAGCTCGTACTTAACTTACATGCATGTTGTTTGATTGTTTTCTGAGAGGATATATACATGCATACACACTGCTATATATCTATCTATCTATCTATCTATCAATCTCGTGCATCGATCGATCGATCACGACCAAGATGCCTGCATGTACACATATGCATGCACAAGATAGATAGAGGAATTTTTACCACTAATCGATCAGCACGCAGACGCAGACGCAGGTTCAAGTTGAAGTTAAATTTGTGTGCTCAATTAATGCAGGCGTATGCATATAGTAGTGCTCGCTAGCTTAATTAGCTAGTTGCAGGCCAGATTTCCATGCATCATATCGTTTTCTTCTCCTCCTCGATCCGGTTCTAAGTCAAGAAGCCAGCTAGCTGCAGGCCTGCCGCCGTTCATGACGGGGAAGTCATCTCCATCACGCACGCATATAGCGGTTCCTAGCTAGTTTGACCTGAAAGCCAACCCCAGATTAGCTCCAATCTTGCTTTTGCAGCTGGACCAATCACAAGCCAGATTGAAGCAAGGCCGTGCATGAATTTCAGTTTGTGCATACGCTTGGAGGAATTGATTCGAGGATCGATAGGAACAGGCAACTACTTTGAACAAAGAATAACCGGAGACCACATATACACACACACAGATGCATACATGGTCAACTTCACATGGAAAATTCTATGGTAGCTGGTGAACGCAGACATCAATTTCACTCACCAAACAACGCAACTCAAATCAACCAAGAACACAACCGTCTGAGAATATAGCTAGCTAGCTATTGGATCACGAGGCAAGTGTACGTGTCGCGGGATACACGCCGTCCGTTCTTCTTTCAAGTTGCCATCCTTGTGCGTTTTGTCGCGTCAAGCTCCTAGTCGATCCGCCATGCTATCTTTCAATTTAGACCCCGTCCGTTTCGGTTTCAGTTTCTGACTTCTGATTTATTTTTCACTATTTATAAATTTCGTCATTTTATAAACTTTTGGCTTTTTTTTTGAGTTTTTTTACCGGTTCTTTTTTTCCCGTATTTGTTTGCATTATACATGATGAGCTAATATGTTTTTTCTATTTTTAAAATTTAATTATGCTAAATAAGCCTCTATCAGCTACAGTGCTTTTCAGCCACTCAAAAAAGCCATATTGATCAATTTCTTTCAGCCACCTCATCCTTTGCTACCTTAGTCATATAACTGTGCCCTGTTCCAAAGAGTTTATGCGTTTTAGAAGTCAGAAGTTGAATTTATTAAAGGGGTTTCTATAAATCATTTGCAGAAATCATTACAGGAGCCATTTCGAACAGAATGTCGTTCTGTACGATTGTCGCTTACTCTCTCAGTCTCTCTAGCAAAAAAACTAAAAATCATAATACTTATGAACGGTGTCTATATACATACAGTTCTAGCTTAATAAGTTAGCTAGTCTGTAAGTATAGTACACGTTAATGTGAATCCGGGCCATGGGAACTACCTCGATATTATTCCACCGATACCTAATTTGTGAGTACTTTGTGACTTGGCGCGTTAGCTGAGCGCGACGCGACGCGACGTAGTACATATATACATGCCGCTCCGTTCCGTCGAGTCCTAAGCACTTTCTTCAGTCCAATCATCCATCGTTTTGTTCATCCATCGTTTTAGTTTCGGACCTCTAGCCCATAGATCGATCGGTTTAACCAATCAATAGGAGTAATTAACTGGGATCGATGATGCATGACCATTAATTTGAACCCAGCTGGTCCCTTCATCGATCCTAGCTCACCGCTTACGCTACGGCGAACTTTTAACCGGTTTTCCTTGAAATCAGTACTGACTGACTTTAGCTGCTCTAGTATATATACTGGTAGATCAAACGATTATTAAGAGGCCGGCCGGTAACCACAGGCCATTAGATTAAACCAAGTGCTAATTAATACTGCACTCCACTAGTAGCTAATACTAGTGCTTAGTTTCTCCCGTCGTACGTAACTGTATCCTTACGGCGGAAGCCATCATGCATGCAATGCAGCGCAGCATATACTAGTGCTGCAACTATATATTACATGTAGCGTAAAACTTTTCGATCGCGTCTAATTTTGCTTTGGTAGCTTAATTATCAGTAAAATTACAAGTCAACTGCGTACGTGCTAGGCTAACAACGTATTAATTAAGATACATGCATGACCGTGCGGAATTTTTAGTTAAAACAGCTGAGATCGAGTCTATGACTTTGAATCAACTGATGATGGCTTACCAAAGAAGGCACCTTTATCTCTCTTGACTTTGCGATCTGATCTATGGGTAGTGATCTGTTTAGATATGAGTTTTCCAATAACATTAGTAATGTTTAATGAAGCAGCTCGAGGAGAATTGATCAATACTGATTAGCTTGTTAATTCTGTGCCTGCCTGCATGCATGCTCCCGGTCGATGCAGTCGTCGTTTCTGCTAGGCAACGGGAGGAGCAGCTTCGTCAGTGCCAGAGGGCGCGGTGGACGTCGGCCTCCTCACCACACCCGCTCGCCTGCGGCACGCCTCATACCCATACCATTCAACTGCGGCAACGAGACGACATGCCGCCGCCGCGGCGCAGGCGCAGCATCGCCAGCACCATCGCCGTCGGTGTCGTCTGAACGCCGCGGACAGTCTCCGCCGCGGTGCCCGGACTACTTCCGGCACATCCACTCTGACCTTGATCCGTGGCGCGGGGCGGGCATCACGCGGGAGGCGGTGGAGCGCGGGCGGCCTCGCGCGGCCTTCCGGCTGGTGGTGCTGGGCGGGCGCGCCTTTGTGGAGACGTACCACCGTGTGTTCCAGACGCGGGACGTGTTCACGCAGTGGGGCATCCTGCAGCTGCTCGGCCGCTACCCTGGCCGCGTCCCGGACCTCGACCTCATGTTCAACTGCGAGGACATGCCCGAGGTGCGCGCCGCCGACTACCCCTCGCCGTCCGCCGCACCGCCGCTCTTCCGCTACTGCAAGGACGGCACCACGCTCGACATCCTCTTCCCGGACTGGTCCTTCTGGGGCTGGCCGGAGGTCAACATCCGCCCCTGGGCGCCGCTCATGGAGGAGGTGGCGCGGGAGAACGCGCGCCTGCGCTGGTCGGACAGGGAGCCCTACGCGTACTGGAAGGGGAACCCCGACGTGTCGCACCTGCGCGGCGACCTCTTCCGGTGCAACAACGACTCCGACCACAAGGTCGAGTGGAACGCGCGGCTGTTCCGGCAGGACTGGGGCCACGCCAACCGGAACGGTTTCAGGGAGTCGAACCTGGCGAAGCAATGCCATTACAAGTACAAGATCTACGTGCAGGGCCGGTCGTGGTCGGTGAGCGAGAAGTACATCCTCGCCTGCGACTCGCCGATGCTGGCCATCGACACGCCCTACCGCGACTTCTCCTCCCGGGGGCTCGCCGCCGGCAGGCACTACTGGCCGATCGACACCGCGCACAAGTGCAGGTCCATCAAGTTCGCCGTCGACTGGGGCAACGCGCACCCGGCGCAGGCGCGGCGCATGGCCGAGGAGGGCAGCGACTTCGCGAGGGAGGAGATGAGCATGGACTACGTGTACGACTACATGCTGCACGTGCTCACCCAGTACGCTGCCCTGCTCCGGTACAAGCCCACCGTGCCGGAGAAGGCCGTGGAGCTCTGCCTCGAGTCCATGGCCTGCCCCGCGCGGGGACGCGACAGGGAGTTCATGATGGAGTCCATCGAGAGGTACGCCGCCGACTACGACCCCTGCACGCTGCCGCCGCCCTTCACCGCAGAGGAGGCCAGGGAGATGGCACACAGGGACGCCGAGGTGCGCAGCAGAGTCCGCGAGATGGAGGAGAAGAGCTAGCTAGCTACCAGCTGCTGACGCTAGCTAGCTAGCTAGCTGATTAAGCAGTAATTAATTAATTCACTACTATAAATCGTGGATCGATCCGCATTGACATGCATGCAAATTAAAAGCACATGATGGAGAAATTAAGGTAGAAGCTAGAAGAGTTTATACCATCTCCAATGGTGTATCTTAGAGCAAGTATAATAAGAGGTCATTAGTAAATTTGTATCTTTGAGGTGGAGGAGAGAGATGAGAGAGAGAGAGAGAGAGGTGGGTTTGTAAGTTTACTGATCACCAAGCACAAGAACCAAGAAACTTTGTGAGAGAAAGGGGTGGGTCATCTGACCTTGGTGGTGTAAACTACTATATGAATGGACTGATAAGTGGATTGTAAGTGTCCATACAGTCAGCTGAAGGCTGTATTATTAGCCTTGCTCTTAGCTGGTTCAAATGAGGAGAGAGAAGGTATTGAATTGATTTAATGCATTGGAGGGGTCGATTCTAACAAAAAATTTATAGAACCAGACTCTACTTAGGAGTCGATTCAAAGCATTAAATAGAGCATTAGACAACTACAGATGAGAGAATACGGTTGAGAGAGGATATTATTATTTTGTAACTTTTTAATGTAACATGAGTCTCAGTTATTAATAGGAATCGGTTCAATACATTGGAGAAAACAAACTTATGGCCTGTTCTTTACGGCTTGTAAAAGCGGCTTTTGATTTTTTACTATAGTACCTAACTTTCAAACGAAATATTTTCTCAAGACGGGATCTACAAGTTAATTATAGTACACATTAAAAACCCAATATTTGTATCAACCAAAATCGCAAGCGAATATCTCTCTCTCCATAATCTCTGTCGCAAATAGCCAAAATTCAAAAATTTAGCCAAAAGTCATAAGCTGCAACCATATCAAACAAGCCCTTAGTTTTTAGAATACTTATGTGGCATGACTTTAAATCGACATCGGTTTAATATACTAAAGATGCTCTATAACAGGCAGTAGATCAAATAATGTAAAGAGAGAGAGAGAGAGAGAGGAGATGGAGATTATCTGCAGATGATCAAGAAGGTGCCAATTTACAGCAAGCTAATTACATGCGTGTAACAAATTAAGACAAATAATCATTGAGTACTATTCGTTAAAGCCACCCATGATGTGCTATTGTTGTTCCGATCTTTCGATGAGAAAGATAATTTCGATTGGCGATGATCAACTCTCATGATTTAGGCTACGAACGCATTACGTATAAACCAAGCAATCGCTGAACTAATCACCAAGTCGTTATCAACCGTGCCAAGAGTGCGGTTGACCTGACCATGAAAATCTATTCCTGCATGCAACCGAATAACACGCAAGAACAAGATCACAAGCAATCTGAAATTGTAAATATATAAATTGAGTTCAAAAAGGTGGGATTCCGCCGAGGTTCTTTACGGTTGGTCTAGTCGACATAAGTGAAGAACAAGAGTTTTCACAATGGAAAAACTAAGCAAACGAAATCCAAGAAAACTAGAAGGGTGCGGCCTCCTTAAATAGGGGAGGGAAGACCGCACAAACTAAAAAAAAGAGGTGGTACTATTCATGATACTGTTCACGTGAATAGTGCGGCCATGAACAGTACGTGCCTAGAGAGGGGGCGCCTTCTCCTAGAGCCCAAAGCATTGCAAGGCCCAAGTTGGCCCAAACAGGTGACGCAACATCTTTTTTAAGTGATTGCGACGTGCACAGGAGGAATTTGAAGATGAGGCTAGATCCATTGGAAAGAGGACGAGAAAATCTTTCCATTGAGTACTCATGGTCCTCAAACGGACTCCGTATGTGAAAGTTATGCATGTTTGAAATTGGTGCTATCTTCGGAGGCCGAATTGAATCGCACATGTGTGTCTTTATAATCAGCTCCTAATTTGCTAAGTAAAAGAACATCATATGAATTAGGTAGTAGCATATTCTGAGGAGAAACAAACTGTACTCCTAGAAACGAAGTTACCTGATAGTTCAATTGTTGTGCATGAGCTCGTGTGATTGGATCTTGCAAGTGTATAGGTTGAGATCTATTGATTGTATGTATAGAAGTGATGTCCTCATCAACCCATATCATATGATTCTTGTCAAGTCGAGCTAGCCCGGCCTAGGCACACGGAATATAATTTACTTGCTTTTTTTTGTTGGTCTTAAAAAAACTCCCAAATTTGGTACAAAAGATAGGACACGGTCGATCGAGTAAGCTGGCTGTGGGTCAGTAGCCTCCCTTGGCCTCGGGGTATATATATGGCTTACTGCCTAACTCAAATTAAAGAAGAAGAAGAAGAAGCAGGCAAAAGGAAGTCAAAAATCCACTTGATCATTAGTGTCGAACAAGCTAATCTTATCCCAAATCCTCCTACTAAAAGTGCAAGGTCCGCCTAATTGTTGACGGAGAACAAATCAATCAGCGTCAACGATCGGTCATGGCTACTTTGGAACAAGCTAGCTAGCGGTTTGTCTAAAGTGATGACGAGTTGAGTTGAATGCTGGAATCCACCATGCATAGCAGCGTAGTTTCTCTGCTTGCAAGTGCGCTTCTGGGCGTGTTAATTTTGGTCAAAACGCTGATGATTGCACATGTTGCACTCGCTTAGATTCCAGGAGCTGATAGATCGATCATCGTTTCTGTTGGTTCCTGCACCATCACCGCCTGCGCACCAGGTCATGGTCGCGTTGGATTGCGCGTTTGGCTTACGACTTACGTAAGGATGAATAGTAACGCAGTTAAACAGTGTGCGTTTTTTAAGATGGTATCTACAGATAAATTATGGTATAAATTATACTAAGTTTAGCTGTACTAGTTAAAATCATATGTGACTATTTCTCTTTACGTATTATCTCTTACGGATAAACTATAATTCAAAAATCATAAAAGTCATAAAGTCTCAACCAAAAAACCATCTATACATTATAGTTAAGCGAAAATACGCCCCTAATTTGTACCGGCTATATATTACCGGTACTAGCTTGATGAAAATATTCAGTGGCATAGCATAGGGAAATCTCTCCCCTGGCGATTAATTCCTACACAAGAAACCTTCTTTTTATCGACCTTTTTGTGCCGAAAGATAAGGAGGAAGAGGAGGAGGCCGCGACGGAGGGTGGTTGTGCTTATCCCCGCCCGCCCACTAACAACCTCCTTTGCACTTTGAGATTCATTCGTTCATCGCCTTCCCTTCCCTTCCGCTCGTTAATCCCCTTGTTCATTAGTGCTAGCACCAGCCAGTACCTAATGATTACTTACTCCCATCCCAGCATCACCTCTGCTCGGTAGGGGGGGAGGAGATGGCAAGAGATTGAAGATTTCATTCCTTGGCAATTCTGTTCCTCAGATACGCACCGCAGGGCCGGCTTTCTTTCTCCCGTAACTGACAACGTTCTTCTTGTTTTGGTACGAAAAGAAAGAGATGGGCGCGCGGCCGTCGAGGCTGCTCTGCTGCTGCTGCTGCTGCCGCTGCTGCGATTCCAATCGTAATGGGGTCGACCTCCAACCCGACGCTGCCGGTGCGTAGTTCAATTCGTTATCTTCTCTTACTAAATCAGTTGCATCTTGATGAGCCTCAACTGGTTGCGCCCCTTTCTCGGAAGATCCAAAGAATTACATACATCCATCCGTTGCCCCTTCGTCTCAACTGATTCCCCGGCTACAACTCTTTGAGTTAATCCAGCAAAGTGGTTTCTTTTGAGTTCATGATTGTTTTTTTCTTGGAGTGATTTCATTCGTTCTTGCCGGCCTGTGTGACTTTATGCTACTGCTTAATTTTGTAGAGGGCGACGAGACGGGGGACTCGTACGCCCTGCCGCCCTTCCAGGAGTTCTCCTTCGACCAACTGCGCCTCGCCACCTCGGGCTTCGCCGCCGAGAATATCGTCTCCGAACACGGCGACAAGGCACCAAACGTCGTCTACAAGGGCAAACTCCACGCGCAGCGGAGGATTGCCGTCAAGCGCTTCAACCGCGCCGCCTGGCCCGACCCACGCCAATTCTTGGTTGCTATTTCCTTTCCACGCCCCTTCACTCTCCAAAAGTCTCTTACTTTTTAACACTTTCCAAAGTTTTAGCATGTCATTTGTTAGTTCCCTTTGAATAATACTATGCAATAGTTTCGATGGTTGGGGAATTGACTTATGTTGAGTAAGGCAGATTGTAGATGAAATAGACGCATCTGCCGGCTATTTTACCGCAAAAACCTTTTGATTATTGTGTGTTTGTCCCACTCTGTCTACTGGGTACCAATCCTCTTATGTGTACTTAGTTGCCAAAATTACTGCATTCACAGCTCTTAAAATGATGATTCAGAGCAAGCAAAATATGGCCTCTCCTTTTTGCTTTGTTAGGATTTATGCTTCTTGTTATGAGTATGCACATGCACCAACTGCTATTTTTATCTATGAATTTTTCTTTTCTTCCCTATTTGCTAACTTCAACTGAAAGGAAATCTACAAATGTCCCATGTTATGATTGCAAGATATGCCTCTTCCATAGTATCTGTCATATATTTCTTGGGAATGACTTGCATCACTGCGTCCTTTTGCCTGGAGTAAGAATGCTTGTGTGTCAGATTACACATGCCATGATGCTGGCTGTTCTGCTATTTTTCAATCCTGAGTAACTGGACCTTGTCAGGTAATTGTAAACAGTGGTGCTCTAATTACTGTTAGCACCAATACTGTGGACTGATTCTGGTACGGTGCTTTAAACTTATGCTATAGTTCACACACCTTTCTGTTTCGGTTTGTTGAACTCACCTGTTACGATGTTGTTTGTTCAAGCCTGATCTTCCAATGTATGTCTTTTTTTAACACGGGAAGTACCATTTTGAGAGGATCTTATTAGAGTTATAGCATTGCATTATCCAATTATCCAAATGGATAGTGCTTCTATTGCATAGAAAACAGTTTATTGATTTAAATTTCATAATAGGTCCAGCAAAAATTTCAGAACCGATGACCCCTTGGAGATATTTTTATGCTTTTAGGAAGAATCTAAGTCTGTTGGCCAGCTCCGGAGCAAAAGATTAGCAAATTTGCTTGGTTGTTGCTGCGAAGGTGGTGAGAGATTGCTTGTTGCTGAGTACATGCCCAATGACACGCTGGCAAAACATCTTTTCCATTGTGAGTTGATCTCTTGCTGTTGTTGCTATGTCTGCCTGAAGAAAGCTTGTTACTTTCATCCGTTTTTCCTTGGTTTCTACCTAAGCTATGGTTAAGAATGTCTCTGTACGAGGCTGACATTACTATTTTCGATGATTGGTTTGTGCCACGTCTTCATTTTGGCGATTTGCACAAAGTCCTGTGCTCAAAATGTACTTCAACTTGAAATGTATATACTACAGAATGCAGATGTAGTTGTTGGAAGCTTTATCACAGTAAATGAAGGAAATTATGCTGATTGTTCTTTTGTGTCTTTCTAAAATCTTTCTAATGACAACCATATGTCTGTAAAAAGGCAGCATTTTTTTTCTTATTCTAAAGTACATAACTTCCACATGACATGCTGTATATCCACATGTCTTTCATTGTTTCTATGAGCTTCATAGTGGAGCTAGATATCCAGAGCAATCCATTCTCACAACTAACAATATAGTGACTGTCATACAGTATTACTTATGCCCTTCTCATTTATTTGTTTTACGAGATTGAAGATGTGGTTATTTTTTCCCATCACATTTTCCATTTCACAGGGGATTCACAGGCAATGAAATGGCCCATGAGATTAAGGGTTGTTCTTTATCTTGCCGAGGCTTTAGAATACTGCACGAGTAAGGGGCGGGCTATCTATCATGATCTTAATGCCTATAGAGTTTTGTTTGATGATGTGAGTATCATATGTGTCGCAATGTAGACATCACCTGTCAGTATGGTTTGTAACTATTTAGATTGTTGACACCCTGCAGGACTGCAACCCTAGGCTTTCATGTTTTGGCCTAATGAAGAACAGTCAGGATGGCAAAAGTTATAGCACCAATTTAGCATTCACTCCTCCCGAATATATGAGGACTGGTGAGTCCTCTACTTTCGGAATCTGCTAAAGCTAGCTTATAGTGGATACCTTTAATGCGAGCTTTTTTCAGTCTAGGTAGAGTTTTGTGGCCAGGCTATGTTGCTACGGGGATACCACCGGCACCAATCACTAATTTTGTCCTACAGTTTTCATAGAATTACATTTAAAATACTGCCAGAATTATCAGCAGTTTGTGGTCTTTGCACCTCAATCATTCTTTGCCTTTGAAGGGAATTCATGTATCTGATTAAAGTACGAAACTAGTTTCAACTTTCAAGTAATATGCAATTCTGTGATATATTTGTTATAGCAAACTACAGTTTTCTTTACATGCTAGAAAGGGGGCATAAACTCTAATTAATCACAATAGAGTTGGTTAGCAAACCTGAGTTGTGAATTGCAACTGTTTATGCCATTTTTTTTGGGATATGAGGATTGGTGCATGCTTTTCATTGTGCAATAACATTTTGCTTCTTGAGCATCATGAATTGAATTTATTTGCGCCACACAGACCAGGCATTGCAATAAAGTCAGCTTTGATTTTCTAACTTGTAGTATCTTGATGCACAGGTGAGGACCCATTTTAGTAGCTGGTTAGAGCTATAGTTTGCCTCTTAACACTTGAGTTTTACCTGCAGGAAGAATAGCCCCAGAAAGCGTCATATACAGCTTTGGCACATTGCTGTTGGATGTTCTTAGTGGGAAGCATATTCCTCCTAGCCATGTAAAATTTCTAGTTATTTTTTTCATTCATAGTATGTCTACGTTGTTCTGATCCTTTTTTTTGTTATGGTTCTGCCATTAACTCATGATCATGCAATTTTTTGGTGCACATCACTAGTTGGTAGGAAGGGTCATATCTAATTGAATCCAGTTACATATAGTGAGTGAACTGGCTTGCTGTTTTTTCTTGCTTCATCAAGCAATATTGTGAAGTACAGTAATTGCATGTAGATGTTACTATTCTACACATTAATGGGACAGCTGGTCTCCATGTCAGTGTTGCACTATTGCTACTCTGGTCAGAAGTTGAAGGGACCTGTAATTGATGTCAATATCATTTGACCTAGTTGGAAGAATGAGGAAGAGTGCTGTAATGATGAATCTATGTGGGATCATTGAACAAAGTAGTTTTCTACTTTGTACCTTACTGCAGCTATATCTCCTCAACTTGTATAATCTACAAAGTAAGAGTTGGATGGAGTGGGAAAAATTAATAATTGGATAAACTATAGAAGAACAACAGGAATTTAACTTTTTGTTGTTACTATTATTTTGTATCCTTATTTTTGCTATATTAACTGATTCCGTGCAAACATGTCCAGGCCCTTGACCTGATTCGTGATCGGAACTTTAGTATGCTCATAGACTCCTGTTTAGAGGGCCAATTTTCAAATGAGGAAGAAACAGAACTGATGCGTTTAGCTTCAAGATGCCTACATTATGAGCCACGAGAGCGGCCTAATGTAAGATCTTTGGTTCTTGCACTGGCTTCTCTTCAGAAGGATGTCGAGGTGAATATATATCTCTAGTATGCATTAAAGCATGCTCCCTTTCCTTGATTTGTGTTCCTTGATGTTTTCTAGTCAAGATTTCAAGATTAGATCTGCTATATGATTTGCTCGTTTGCTTGTCATGTTCGTTCAGCTTGAAGTATATATCGTGAAAATTGCAATAATGTTGATACATTTTGCAGACTCCATCTTATGATCTTGTGGATATGCCCCGTGGTGGTGCATTTCCTATTGAATCAATGCATCTTTCTCCTCTTGCTAAAGCTTGCTCTATAAAGGATCTGACTGCAATACATGAAATTCTAGAAACAACTGGCTATAAAGATGACGAGGGAACAGCAAATGAGGTTAAGTTTCTTTTTTTTCCTTTGGGGCACTGTCTACTTGATCTATACTTAAGCTGAAACTCCAAGTGTATGCAATATATATTTTTTGTTAAAAAAATATCAGCTAATGACTTTTCAAATAGCGAAACTTCTTTGGGTGTTAATAAAAAATCAATGTTTTTTAGAAGAAAAATCAATATTTTAGTATCTACTGGATTTTTAATATTTTTGTTAGCATCATTCCACTTAACTTTTTTCTTCTTGGCGGCAGCTCTCTTTTCAGATGTGGACTAATCAAATGCAAGCTACACTGAACTCAAAGAAGAAGGGAGATAATGCATTTCGACAAAAGGATTTTACTACGGCCATCGATGGCTATTCTCAGGTTGACTTTTATCTGCCTATTTGTTATTTCTTAAGTTGTCATTTGTTTCAGTGGATCATACTGTCTTAATCCATGTACGATTGGTATCGTACTAAGTAAATTTGGTTTTCTATATTTTCTGCAACAACCGCAGATGACAGCTGCTTAACAATACAATTTTTTGATAAATGTAGCTCCAAACTGTTCATATTAGATCGCAAACTTCAATTCCTGGAGGCCAATTTTGATTTTGTTTTAACACTGTGCAGTTCATTGACGTTGGTTCCATGATTTCGCCAACAATTTATGCCAGGCGTTGCTTGTCATATCTTATGAACGGCATGCCAGAACAAGCTCTGAATGATGCAATGCAGGCTCTGGTGATATCTCCTACATGGCCGACTGCATTTTATCTTCAGGCTGCGGCTCTATTTTCATTAGGAAAGGAAGATGGAGCTCGAGAAGCACTCAAGGATGGTTCAGCTTTAGAGACAAGGAATTGGGGGACATTAGAGTCTTAAGAGATGGATAGTTCACAGATGTGAGTCCAGACTCCACAAATGCACATTAACTTCAGGTATTTTTCTGAAAGATAAGTCTACGTGTATGTTCATAGCCTGATAATTTAGTAACTATGAAAAGCTCCAGTTTTCAGAGAATGGGCACGTAATTAAGGAATTAGCATACATTGGCAGTCTAATGATGGACATTTTGCTAAGGGGGACAATGGGTCATCCATAGGATTCATGTAGTTGTTTGTACAAATTGCACTTCGTGCTGCTCAGCACGGGTCATGTAAAATTAAATATTAGTTGCAACTGGAACTCCCATTACAATTTGTTTTGGTTAATGGTGAAAATGAGACAAACTGCTAAATAGCCTTTGCCACCGGCGCTTGGGTTCGGAAGAAGAAATTTCGAAAACTGTAGCATCATTTGGATATTGAAGTTTCGATTTTTTTTTTAAAAAAACAAGAAGTTTCCTTATCAATATTGTAGAGAAAATTCTTATAGGTAAGTGTTGAGGTGCTTGTTCTTCATTTGGGCAGAATTTATTGGAGACAGAAGCAGGCGTTGATCATTTGTTAATTTGGCTTAGGAGCAAGGAGACCTTTAATTAACCTTTTGATGTATATATGGAAGACATACATACATAGACTGCAGAGGCCCAGAAAGAGGTGGTACAGAAGAAACTAGTGGTGAATAATTTCTATCCGACATGGAGTTAATAAGGGGAAAAGAAGAGGCTGTTCATCCAGATCACTGTGTCAAATAAAAGGGGAAGAAGAAAGAAGGATGCTGGTGTCAAAAGAAAGAAAAGGTGTTGCAATGTGCCTGTCCATCATCATCACATCATGTTGGTGTTGGCGATAGATGGTGTAGGGTTTGTACAGCAAGGGGTGTTTGGTTTTTTTGCTGTTGTCTTGGTTCTCAGCTGGCTGGCGCATGTGATTTGATAGCCCTCTTATTATTGGCATAGTATAGTTGGGAGAGGATTGTTGAATTCTTTTCGGGGGGGCCAAAGAAGGGGAAGCAACCTGGCTCCAAGTATGTGCTGTGCTTGTTTTCTGCGTGGTTTCTTGCTAGTTACTAGGATCCAATTTTGGTGACTGTGTGAGCTTTGGATGTATATCAGATGGCTCTATTCGTCTGTTGGAAACAGATGAAGCGAGGCCACGTGCTATTGGTCACTCCCATGAGCCTTGATATGATACATCGATCATCATTCATCGATGGATGGTGGATACATCACAGTGTGCTGATTTGTACAGTACTACCTTGTTTGAGACGAGTGAGGAATGTACTGGTAAAGCAACGAAACAGCCAACATGGTTTCCCTTGATGCTTTGGAATTTTTTTTAGGATGATGGTAAAATGCCCTAAAGGAATTCATTTTTTTGTCGGATGATGGTAACATGCCATAAAAGAGTTCATTTTTTTTCGTCGGATGATGTAAAATGCCCTAAAAGAATTCATTTTTTGTAGCATGATGGTAAAATGCCCTAAAAGAATTCATTTTTTTGTAGGACGATGGTAAAATGCCCTAAAGGAATTCATATTTTTTTTGTAGGACGATGGTAAAATGCCCTAACAGAATTCGTTTTTTTTTTTGGTAGGACGATGGTAAAATGCCCTAAAACAACTCATTTTTTGTAAGATGAGGCTGAAATGTCGTAAAAGAATTTAGGGTAAACAGTAGATGCGCATGCGTGTACTACCACACAAGAAACACAACACATTATTATTGTTTATATTATTGAGATAATATATGAGAGTGCGGTAAGCCGTTCCTTGCTGTCGACTCAGAGAGTCCAAACCCAAACAGCCAAACTAGACGCGTTGGTCCATCAAGAAACCATCCCATCCCATCGAATCCCCAATCCCCCAACCTAGATCAGATCAGATCGTATCCAAATCCAATTCCAATTCCAGTTCCAGTTCCGAGACCTTGGGGATCGGGACCGGATCCAACCCCGACTCCTAGCCGTCAAGAAGGATGGCGATCGTGTACGCGCTGGTGGCGCGCGGCACCGTGGTGCTGGCCGAGTTCGCCGCCGTCTC
Organism: Dendrocalamus sinicus; assembly: GCA_036346575.1. NCBI lineage: Eukaryota > Viridiplantae > Streptophyta > Magnoliopsida > Poales > Poaceae > Dendrocalamus > Dendrocalamus sinicus. The sequence goes on from CM070662.1 coordinate 205,914, forward strand.
GGGCAACGCCGGCGCCGTGGCCCGCCGCATACTGGAGAAGCTGCCGGCGCAGGCAGAGGCGCGGCTGTGCTTCGCGCAGGACCGCTACATCTTCCACGTCCTCCGCTCCCCGGAAGGCCTCACCTTCCTATGCATGGCCAACGACACCTTCGGAAGTCAGTAATTTGATCCCATCCATCCCTCCCTCCCTGCATCTCTCTCTCTCTCTCCTTCAATTCCTAGCTTCCTTTGCTAGATAGAAGATGGGACTCTTGTTAATCCTAGGCCTACTCTCTTCAGTCACTGAATTGGGAATTTTGGTTCTGGCTGGGGCTCCCTTTCTTTCTCCTCTTAGTCTGCCTACTCTCTGGCAGCTCCGCTGGTCTAGATAGATCCTTCTGCTCTGCTGCATATCCTCCCTAACATGTATCAGACAGCCTTTGTGTCTCTTGGTTTTGGGGTTACAATTGTACATGATAGGGCCACCTCACGGCCTGTTTCTGTGGATGGTTCTATGCTGTTGGTCTGGGGCAACTTACTATATGACTTGCTCTTCCCTATCCATTTAGCAGTTTACCTATCTACCACAATCATCTTACTTACTAAGACTACTACAACATGACATTTGTTCTCAGTACAATTCCTCTATTCATGATGCAGGAAGAGTTCCCTTCCTATATCTTGAGGACATCCAGATGAGGTTTATGAAGAACTATGGCAGAATTGTGCATTCTGCGCTGGCTTATGCAATGAACGATGAGTTCTCCAGGGTGCTCCATCAGCAAATGGAGTTCTTCTCAAGTAACCCCAGTGCCGACACGCTCAACCGTCTCCACGGCGAAGTTAGTGAGGCAAGTGGCAGAAATTGGTTCAGACACAATACTTTCTGCCTTGGCACAGATTTTTTGGATGGCATTAGCGTTCTGAACTTGCCGTGTTTGTGCTTTCAAACATCTGCAGATACATACTGTCATGGTTGACAACATAGAGAAAATTCTGGACAGAGGCGATCGCATCTCACTTCTTGTGGACAAGACCTCTACCATGCAAGACAGCTCTTTTCACTTCCGGAAGCAATCCAAGAGGCTTCGCAGAGCTCTTTGGATGAAGAATGTCAAGCTTCTGTAAGTGACTAGTCCTATGCCCGTGCGTTGCAACAGAAACACAAACTATAGAAGCAAGTAATTCAATGAGTTATGATAACTAAGAAAACCACAAAAGATTTGTTCCATTTTCTAAAAATATGAGACACAATGTAGTCCAACTGCCCAAGTATCAAACACCTTTCACAATAGTATCAGTTACTATCAACCATTCCATGTACAATGAAATAGTCAAAATACATATGTGGAACTTGTTATCATCTCAAATTTATCAATAACTCTGAACTAAGTGTAGAAAAGGAAAATAACAAAACAAGTAAAATAGGTCAACCAAGCTTTTGAAGTGTTCTAAATTATATAGCCAGTGTACCAGATATGGGACAAAGCCAAATTAGTATCTACATTAAGATGTTTTCTGTTACTTTTGAAGTAATAGTGCATGTTGTATATTCCAATCTCATGTTAGCAAGCATCAGATAAAAACCTTAGCAAACGTAAGTTATGAGGTGCATCAATGGAATGGTTTTGAAAAGTACCAACCTTGTACTGAGGATTGTCTCTCTTGCGGAGAAGTTCCATGCCAAATGCCTTATTATAACAATTATGTCAAAAATTAGAACACATTGCAAAATTAGGTAAGGAGAAAACTTTAATACCAATCCCAGTCCAAACAAAAGGAGTTGCTTCTCATAGAAATTTATAGCACTATCAAAATCTCCCACTCGAAGCATTACCTGGCATAAAGGCTCAGGTGTAGGACCTCTTTCTATACGTTCAAATTTGTAACCATCAGGCTCTTCAATAAAGGCGATTACTGATTTCCCACCTTTTACTGGACCTGGTTCCCTAGTTACTGTACCTCCCTTGGCTTTAATAAGATCCACTATTTTTGCAACCTACAATTTTCTAGCAATGAAACATAATATTCCAGCTAGCTCCCCTTTCCAAAAAAAAAAAAAAAATCAGCCAGCTCATATTCATGTATGCAAAGGTAAAATATGAAAATTAAATCATCAGACATATTTCTATTTGATAACATGTTCAAAATTTGAGTCATAGCCCAGTGCATACAGATATGATAATGATTTTAATAATTAGAAACAATGGCTGGCTTTAAGTATCAAAGTGTTACATTATGCTATGGATGTTTCATAAATGTCTTATAAGTTGCATAGATGAGAGTTTGCATCTAGACATGTGAACTGTGTGTACTATATGAACATCTGTTACCGTCATTAATAATGAAGGGAAGATTATACCCCCTCTATGATTTGACTGAAAACAAGACTAAACCATCTGATAAATCTAACATGTCATAGATTTGACTGAAAACAAGACAAAACCATCTAAGAGTTCTACAAATTAATTGGTAGCTTACAATAGACTTTTTTTTTTATGTCATCTCCTTGGAAGAAACCGAAGGTATTCAAATCCATTCTACAGGGCTTGCGATTGAGATTAATCCTCCCAAATCTAGCATGCGAAAAAAACTTTTTTTTGGACAGTTCCCTTGTATGAGGTTCAAGGGCCATTTGTACTAATAAGTTCAAGCCAAATTCCCTGGCTTAAGGTCATATGGGGCTTATGAGAATCCCCAAGGAAGTTTATGTTAGTTATGTTGTGGGAAACAAAATATATGGGGAAAAGTCTTGTTAAATAACAATCACTGAGAGAAATCTATATTATGTCTGGATGGGTTTGAGTCTACACTTAAGCCTCATAAACCAATAGGAGGTAGCTAGATATTCCTTAGACAAATGGGGCTTAAATTTATCTGAATGGTCAACACAAAAACAACTAACATTTGGTGGTTGAGCTTGTAGTGGCTTTAAACTTTAGCTCAATCCTATCCAAGCAAGTTTTAAATTATGGGCATGTTCTTTTCCTCCGAAGCTGGCGGCTTTTTGGCTTTTGCTACAGTACCTAACTTTCAAACGGAATATTTTCTCAAGACGGGTCTACAAGTTAAACGATGTACACGTTAAAAGCCCAACATCTGTACCATCTAAAATCGCGAGTATCTCTCTCTCCGTAATCTGTACTATAAAGTATAAACAGCTAAAATTCAAAATTTCAGCCAAAAGTTATAAGCCGCAGCCGTTGCCAAACAGGCCCTATTATATATTCACAACATGCCCAACTAAAGAAAGCATCAACTATTGACACAATGCTGAATTTCTACAACAAAAACAAAGAACCGAGATAAGAGATAGAATCTTACATCCTCAATGGCAATCCCAAAATGACCAAAACCAGTTCCAATATCATAACTTTCCACACCGTAATCTGCCAATAAATGTACGCCAGGGGTTTCACATGTTAATACAATAGACAAAGTAAATTTTCTGAGGGATAAAGATACGACAAAGGCATTTTGAAAAAAGCTTACTGTAAGTGAGCTCCACAACGAAATGCGAGCCCTCGGGCTCGTACCCCAGAAAAGCATTGGTATACCTCTCCTCCAGGATGTCCTGCTACGCGGAAGCTTCATCCCCAAGCACTCCGTGTAAAACCCGCAGGACAACAAACTCATCCAAGATTGACAACACAGTAGTGGCCAAAGCAAATTTACAACAAATGCAGGGAGTTGCTCTACTTGATCGTCTTGTTGAGATCGCTGACGCAGTAGACGACGTGGAGGCTCCTCCGGTCCTTCTTGACTCACTCCATCGCCTCCTCTTGACCAGTCACCGTGCCCACCTGCGTCGCTGACCCGCCCGCCTTTGCACCAGTGCTCAGCCCCCTCCTCGCCAGCCTTGCCGCGCCATGACCCCAACTCTTCCCCCGAACAGCGCCTCACGTCGCGCGACTACAACAAACCAAAACAGCAAGAAACCCGAACCCAAGAAACATCACGAGAAGGCCCTACCAAAGATTGATAGCCCGCGAGGGAGAGAAAGAGGGAGAGTGAGACTCACATGTTAGGTGATGTTGGAAGACAGATGAACCACCACCAGGAGTGGTGGTGAACCATCACCACCAACTCCTTTTAAGTAGTAGAGGTACACTTTTTCTATCTTTCATACTCTGCTTTCTTTTCCTTCTCATCAATTTTCAAAGACACTAGCCGTCTATTATGCTTCGGTCCTGCAGTCATTGACTTAAAAGGTTTTTATACTACAATTTACTCTACAAAGAGCAGCCCCGGTTGCTACTATGATACACTCCCAGATTTGCTATCTCCATAACCACTTGTGATGGTTTCCTGCTCGATCCCTGCATTTTCCTGGCAGTTACAGTCTGTCATATCCCCAAATTCAACCGCCAGTTTTGAGCAAAGAAGAATTGTGATATTTTAATGCAAATCCGAGATAATGAAATCATGTGCTTTTTGTTGAAGAACAATGGTAAAGATGGCCTATACGAGTGCTAATCACCTGAAATCTCTTGTTGAATGGAATAAGTTGGTGTGATGTTAGGTTTCAAAACAGTGAAATCCCTGCCTCACTGTGTTCCTAAAAAAATCCCAGCCTTCACTGGGAAATCTAGGAATCGATGGTTACTGGCAGGCACATCTAGCTACTAGTAGTTTTCTAGAACTCTGGAATTTTGTTTTTCGTGATTGCTACATATCTCAGGGTTCAAGTAACTTGTTTGGCAGCTTCTGAGATCTTGCTTATCCTGCCTTTGTTGCAGAGCTGTGTTGACAGTTGTCATCGTACTTCTTCTGTACTTGATCATTGCTGCTTTCTGTGGAGGCCTTTCCCTTCCGTCATGCAGATCATAATCACACTATGGATTAACTCATTTGGAGCACAATACCAGGGACAATGCATGCTGTGTTAAGCTCTGTTTGGCTCCCAAAGCTAAAAATGATGTTTTGAGCAACAGGTTTGTCAGTTGTGTTTTTGGTAGAGGCAGTTGGTGTTTTGCTCATAGAAGTTACTATGAAATGGTTTGTACAAAATGGGATCTGCATGTACAGTATGTCCGTCGTCGTTGTTTCGGGTGCCTGAACAACAGGGTGGGGGTTTCACTTCGCTGTACTTGTCTTTTTGCTGCCGTTGTGCTTGTGGATGAATTGGATACCCTGCTCTTTTGCTGTCATTGTGCCGTAGTCTTTCCTTGATGAGTATGGTATATATCTGTTATCAGTGAAGCTTGCTAGTTTATTTTGAAAATAATTCTGCACCATGGGCTATTTCCTAAGTGGAGATTTCTTTTGAATTATATGAAGAATGGTGAAATGATGGTAGGTTTCGCGGATTTGCAGCTGTGGTGATAGATGGCCTTGGTGAAGGTTTGTTCTGGTCCAGTAGCTGGAAATGCGGGTGTACCTTTATTTTGTTTGATCGTTTCGATATGCTCAAGTGTTTCAATATTCTCAAGTAAGCAGTATTTCATCCTTGAGATGTAGTTTTGTGAGAAAGCCGTGTAAGCTAGGTTTAGTATCTCCATTGGACTGCGAATGGCCCACGGAGGCGTAGCACACCTTAATGTCCATTCGAAATGACATTATATTCCGCCACAGGAATTTTTGTGCAGACTCCTTGTTTATAGAGTATGCCCTCCACCAACTTTGGCATCGCTTGACAAATTCTTTAGCATCCGAGGGTGTCGTTGGCCAGTAGAAGCCTTGACGGAATGCCTTACTCACAAGGGCCCTGGAGGCTACATGAGAGCCACATAGGCCGCAATGAATCTCCGTGAGGAATTCCAGGCCTTCATGGTGTGACAGGTAGCGCAGCAACGGGGTGCAAACTCCTTGTTTGTAGAGTATGCCCTCCACCAACTCGAAGGTTCTTGCCCACTGCATTAACTTCCGCAACTCACACGAGTCATCTGGCTTGTCAATCCCTAAGACTCGTCATGATTGACGTGTAATACTCCGCGAGTGGCCCCTTCTAGTGGCCATAGATGGCCGCGTTGATGATGATCATGTCACTGACGTCCCTTACTTGGCAGCGGATCTTTGCAAAGTGTTTGAAGTAGGCCAGCAACTTCTCCCCTAGCACTTGTCTCACCACAAAGAGTTTGTCAGCGTCGACTCGTTCTATGTAGTTACCATGGAAATTATTGTGCATGAGATCCCATATGTGCTCCCATGCATACACCGAGTCAGGAGAGATGGTAAAAAACCAGGAGAGCACGACCCCTCGAAGAGCAAGCGGCAACACCTTTGTCTTCATCGAGTCGTCTCCCGTAGCTGCCTTGATGGCTGTTTTGTAGACGCGTAGGAACTTGCGAAGGTCGGTGCCAGCTTGGTAGGGCTCCACCGTGGGCATCTTAAAGTCTTCCGGCCAATTGCCCAGCTACAAGCTTGTGCAGAGGAGGGACTCATGGTCCACCTGCCAAGAGGCATTGCGGGCTTTAGCGTTGGCCTCGCGGTTTTTTGTCCCTTCTCTAGCTGCCTCCGTCACTGTCACTTCGAGTGTCGGCTGACTCGTCTCTCCTGCATCTCGCACATGGCTTTGTGTAGGTTCTCTAGCTCTCACTGCAACATTTCGAGGATTGCCTAAGGGGGGCTTTCATCCGTGCTCGGTGCCAGAGAGAGGACGACCTCTGCTCCCTACGTGGTGACGGCGACGGTGTCGATGCTGATGGAGGTCACTGCTTGGGCTATGTGAACCTCGACATTTCGGTTGGTCATCGTAGTCAGGTCCTTCCTTGGTGATGCTTTCTGCTCCGTCGTTGACACGACTGTTGAAGAGCCATCGTCGTTACCTGCCATGGGCCGGGGCGCCGTCTCACCAGTGTGTCATTGCCATGGGGGCGGGGGACCTTTGCGAATCGGCTTCCTTGCCGTCGCTAAGTCGACGTCGTCACCTTTTTTGGTACCATTGTGTCCTAACACTCTTTCCTCGGTTCGTCGCTTCTACGCCGATCCCCACAGACGGCGCCAATTGTTGTGGTTACAGACCAAACAGTGAATAATAGGGCTACAGACAGACCACAATGGGGCTACTTGAAGCCTTAGAACACCGTGGAGATGAGGGATAAAAACCTGTGTTATTTATACTTGTTTCGGAAAAAATGAGGCCTACCTCTCATGGTGCCTTAAGCCATATATTTATAGTCATAAGGAGGCTTCTTACATAAATGCCTCTATCTGAGTCTACAATTATAGGAGCAATGTTGTCTTTTTCTTGTGACGCCCTTTCGGATCAGCTATGTGGCCACCGATTGTTAGGCCTCCTGGTATAATGGGCCGACTAAACCAAGATAGGTCACTCCCCCCAACAGTCATCATCCTCATGTTGCTTGAGCCTTGAATTGCTATCCGTGCGTCTGTCCAGTAGTTGCTCGACACAGGCATAACATGCATGAGGGATGGAATGATAGGAATTGGTAGAAAGCAAAGCAACCACTCGTAGTACAATGATACACCAGCGAAGCAGCAGCTCCACTGCCTCCCAAACCCAACCACACCACACCACCATATCCAACGACTTGCTCTTGAGATCATCAACAATTCTGGTTCGGGAGCTATCACTTCACTTGCAGGAACAACTACTCCCCTGTGTACCGCATGTCATGTGTGTATATGTTGCTGCCATGCCGCCACCACGTCGCAGCAATCATGAGCACCAGCGAGCCCGGCGGTTCCACCGTCATCCACGTTGCCGACGCCCCTGTTACAGACGCGCCGCCACCTCCTCCAACTGCCGCCACCACGTCGTCCTATGCCACTGCTCCTACCGCAAGTGCGCCGCCGTTGCAGCGCAAAGCCGGCAGTATCCCGTTCCTCCTGCGCAGCGGCGCCGAGGGCTTCCGCCGCTGCTTGGCCATGGTAGACTTGTTGCTCAGGGTGGCCGCGTTCGGGCCGACGCTCGCGGCCGCCATCTCCACGGGCACCGCGGACGAGAGGCTGTCCGTATTCACCCAGTTCTTCCAGTTCCATGCAAGATTCGACGACTTCCCGGCATTCACGTCAGTATTATATATGCACCATGCCTCAAGCTTGCCATGTCGTACTGTCATGCATACCGACTTGACTTGAAAATTGCCATACTTACGTAGGTTCTTCATGGTCGGCAACGCAATCGCGGCGGGGTACCTGGTGCTGACTCTTCCCTTCTCCGCCGTGGGGATCATCCGCCCAAAGGCGACCGGCGTGAGGCTTCTGCTGCTTCTCGGCGACACGGTACGTAATTAATTAAGCTCGACTGTATATGCAATCGATGAACACCATTAATTAGTCGTCTCAAGGTCATAGATGAACTCTACGCACGTAATATATTGCAGATCATGGTGGGGCTTCTGACGGCGTCTGCAGCTGCGGCGGCGGCCATAGTGCACCTTGCACACTCGGGGAACCGACGCGCCAACTGGGTGCCCATCTGCATGCAGTTCCACGGCTTCTGCCAGCGCACCAGCGGCGCCGTTGTCGCCTCCTTCCTCGCCGTCCTCGTCCTCCTCGTCCTCGTCGTCATGGGAGCCTGCGCCATCCGCAGGCGCTAGCTCGCTTGCTGCATCCATCATACATGCATCTATCCGGCTGGCATCGATCGAATTGAGCCGACGATTCTTGCACGGTAAATCACATCGATAAGTGTTGTACATTTGTCTGGCTCTGATTTCTCTCATGCGTGCATGAGTTCTTGTGTCATGGTCTGTGTACGGGCCGCTTAACTGCATCATATATATATTCCGTGCTGTGGGAAGGAACATCACATCGGTGATGGTCGGTGTAACGTGTTTGTCATCTGTCATGTACGTATCTCAACATTTTCGATCGAAACAAACATTGCAGAAGAAGGAACAAAAGCTTCTCGACCATGGATTGATGCAACCAACAATTGTTTGATGAATTGGGTGGCTGGCTTTGTATGTGTTGGATGATCCATGGATCCATCCGTCGATCGATCCGCAGGAAAAGAAAGAAATTATAACATTCTGAAAATTCTAAGGAATATAAAAGTAAGGGTAATTTAAAAAATTTTGTATGCATTTGTTCTCCCTTAGTTTTTATTGGAGTATCTTTGCAAAAATTTGATTTTCAAAAATCAAAAGTGCATAAAATATAAATAAGATTGAATCCGAATCAAATAAGTATACTTCAACTCAACGAGAAATCTTCTTAGATTTTTCGTGAAAAATCAAGAGAAGATAAAACTCTAAAATCTACGTAATCATTCGTACCATTTGAAAAGATTTTCCCCAAATCTTTCATCTGGCGGGTGACTAAAATGCCCGAACCTCTCAGCTCACCTCACCTCTTTCCCTCCCCCTGCCGTGTGGAAGATGATGGCCCACGCCAACTTGTCTTTCTTCACCTCCACGACCACTCCGGTCGGTGGAGTGATGGCCTCCCAGATCCCCTGGGCATCCATCAACGCCTCTATCTTGATCGCCCACGCGGTGTAATTGGAGGATGTCAGCAACGAGTACTGGAAGGGCACGCCATCGCTCTCCTTTGCCGCCTGTTGTATTTGGGCTTGCACTCTGCTCTGATATGAAGTGTTAGGAAATGACACCGGATCTGCACGCCCAAAATCACCGAGTGCTCTATTGTCGGATGGAGAACAGAGCTCGACTAAAATTGCAAGAAGAGAGAACAAAGTTGTAACGAGGCGGAGAGTGTTTGGGGTAATTTTCTTCCTTTAATTCACTCTCAATTCACTTATTCGGTCTTACATGGTATACATAGACACGGCCTCAACTACTGCGCCAACTGCCCACATCGCTCTCCCGCCTGACGATTGCTACAGAGATCGTTGCCTGCCTATGCTGCTTAGCTCAGTCGCTACCGACTGCAGGGCGACCTGCGTCATCCACGACCACCCGTACTGACGCCTACTACAGTTACCACTGACTTCTACAGTGATCGTCAACTACTACAGTGTCTGGCCGTACGACCACAACCACTGCCTTCACCCTCGGCTAGACTTCGACCGTAGCACCGCAGTTACGACCACTGCAGACACAGGCTCCATGACTCCGGCGCTTGTAACTTTGGCGCCTATGACAGCATTGCCTACGACCGCAGCGCTCACGACCACAACGCTAGTCGTTACGACCACACAATCCGGTCGTAACGACCACACAGGTCGTCCGAGCGCCTCTTCTTCTTTTCCGACAGGAGCCTCCTAGGCTGCGCAACCTCCGTGCTGTGGTTGCCTCCCTCTCCTACCGCCTCGCCTTGGACTCCTCTAGTGCCGCGACGAGCTCCCTCTTCTCGGCCTTCAACTCTTGGTCCTCTCCCGGAGGCATGCCCTTTGCTCAGCCTCCGAGCACCGACGGTCAGTGGCTACGACCATGCAGACTGCTACGACTACGATCATGGCCACTACGACCACGGCCAATGGTGCTACAATTACGACAACGTGGTTGTAATCGACCATGCATAACAAGTCAAAATTTTGACCACGGTGTATCATCTCGATGCTTCAACCTCAGCTTCTGGGACTTCGATCGTGCCTGAGCACCGACCGTGGATTGCTGGCTAGATCTTCGACCGTGGCTTCGATCATGGTACCGATCAGGCCTTCGACCATATCTTCTCATGTGGGTTTCGACTATGAGACTGACAACCACGTACTAATTATTAAGATTAATTTCCACACTGCCGACGCGGGGCGCGCCCACCTCGTTCAGCGCCGCCACGTCCAGCCCGTCCGGGGTGCGCCGCACCGCGAACCCGCGCGAAGCCAGCTCCGAGTCCGACACGGTCAGCTGGACGCCCTCGCCGGCGGCCGTAACTCACGGTGGCGGGAATGCGATGGGTGAGGCGCCAAGGAAACCGCGGGGTGACATGTGCGTTTGCATGGCTGATCGATGTCTGCTCCGACGATCTGCTCTCGGATCTCAAGCTCCTCCTCCAGCGCTCCTCGTGGTGCCTTGGTTCCGTTTCGCTGAGGGTCCATGATCGAGTGGGGTGGAGTGGCCTTGGACGACGAGCTTGCCGCCTGTCCTGCCATGCCAGCCTCTCGCGTGCTACAGTCTCCTTCTTGTCAAGATGGGCCGCCGCATCACGCAGGCTCAATTCAACTACTCATCTTGCTTGGGCTGGCTGGCACAAGAAATCAGTGGCGGCCGGCTTCGTTTTGGGCCCGCCCCAAACTCCTCTCCTCCCCCGCAGTCACAAGCACACGACCCCATTTGCCATCTCGCCGCCGGCCGGACACGTCCGTCGCCATGGCCGACCACACCGTCGACGCCGATGAGGAGGAGCCGCCCCTCCTCCTCGACCGCGCCGCCCGCGCCACCCGGGGCAAGAGGTGCCCTCTCTTCCCTAGCTAGTTGGTTCGTAATTGCAATACCTAACGCGGCTGCTTGATTTGCCGTCTTCTCTCTTGATTTCGCAGGATAACTAAGCTGCTCGAAGAAGAGATTGAGGAGGACGAGGTTTTCTGGAATCAAGACGCCCTCAAGGAGGTGGGTTGCAACTGGATTTTTTGGGTAGCTTTTTTCTGATTCTTGATGTTGTTACAACTTTTTTTTTTGGTCCTTCTCCTTCCTTTTGTTTGTGCTGTTATTCTCGTTTCGCCTTTTTTTCTAAAAAAAATTGGACCTTTTCTTTGTGTTCCTGTTGTTCTCTCCGTTTTAGTTTTCGATAGGGATGGCCAATTTAGGAGATTTCGCACCGCATTTCTCGATTTTTTTGGATAAGATTTTTGTGTGTGCTTGGAATGGATAATGTAAGATCTCTCGGACTGTACTTCTATAGCCCACCAAGAGTTACTCTGCTTGATTGCAGTTCGTTCCTTCCATGATTGGGCTGAGGCCAAGACTTACAATTCCTGATGCATCATTTGTGAACTGTGAAATCCATATAGTGCTTGATTGTTTGTTCAATATTTCCTCACAGGATGAGAATGATGACAACTATGAGGAAGAGCAGGATGCTGGTGATGAATTCGACAGTGATTTTGGTGAAGATGTGAGATCCCTCCTCATCCTTATCCCAATCTGTTAGCTGACTTTTTTTTAGCTCTCATTAGTGTCCATGGTCTTCTGTTCGTTGTAGTAAAGATCTCACCGAGTTGTTTATTGCTTGTGCTAATCTAACTCCTTTGGATTCTTCCAGGAATCTGAACCTGATGATGAACCAGAAAAGGAAGTACGTGAGAGGTACACAAGTTTGTTGATAAGCATATTAAAAATTTAGAATGCAGCCATGCACTGTGTAGTCGGTTATATATTCTACTCATGCCCTAATTACGAAGCAGCTTACCCATCAAGAAGCGGCTAATATTCCCTGGGAAGACTTTGAAAAAGATGAAAGCCAAGAAGAAGAAGGTCATCCCAAAACTAGAAGATGAAGGTAAAACTGACAAATCTTCTGATATGCCAAGTCCATCCAAACACGCAGACATTCCTGATGAATTGGAGGCTGAGAAGACAATCAGGAAATCAACCAGAACATCTGTCATCGTGAGACAAGCTGAAAGAGAAGCAATACGTGCTGAAAAAGAAGCAACCGTGAAGGTTGTATCCGTACAGCAGCCCTCCACTTCTTGCATCAAAATGTTGTTAGTGCTCATGGACAACAGAATCTTGTATCACTCAGATTAGCTTGTCAACCCATGGAATTTTGAGTTTAACTGAATAATTTTTCCTCTTCTACACCGTCCCAGCCAATTAAGAAGAAAAAGGAGGGAGAAGAAAAGCGTATGACACAAGAAGAGATGCTTTTAGAAGCAGCTGAAACAGGTCTGCTTTGTTTTCTTTTTACCTTTTCCCAGAGATATAGTTGGAATGTGACAGTGTTGATTGAGTCTATTTATTTATTACCCTTTGTCTCTATTTCCAGAGATCATGAACTTGAGAAATCTTGAACGTGTACTGGCAAGAGAGGAGGAGGTGAAGAAAAAGGCCGTTGTTCATAAAGCCGTTTATGAGGGTCCTACGATTCGATTTTGCTCAAGAGATGGTAGCTGCTCTTTCAGACTATCATCAATCATTTGTTTGCATCCGGATTGTGGACTTAGCAACTAGTCTCTTTTGGTCTTCCTTTTTATCCATTATAGGAATCCATATCGTAGGTATGCCAATTACTAATTATCAATTTTGTGCTGAACTAGGGGAATCGCATCTGGAATTCATCAATGGGGCATCATTTGGGTCTGAACTTTGTACAAATTCAGCTCCTTGTAAGTGTCGGAACTTCATTTGTACTGTATTCTTTTTTCTTTTCTCTTTTTCTTTCTTTCTTTTGCATCCGGCAGTTACATAAAATGTGCTAGTGTGGCAGTTTGAGTGCAAGCTAATGCATTAAACACCCTCCTATTCTCGATTTTTGACACCTTTGTTGGACCCATAGCCCATCGAAATTCCATTTTGGCCCCAAAGTAAAAATTCCAAAAATGGACCCCATTTGAGCGCGTTCACGGAGGTTGCCACGTGGCATCGTTCATCCGGCCGTGCGGTCGGCGATCGCGACGATCGCCGGGCGCGCGCGCCGAGCGCGCGAAGCCCCGCCCCACCGCTGCGGATCGCCGCGCCAGCGCGCGGCCGCCCGCCGCGCGCGCGCGCCGCGCGCCCGCCGTAGCGTCTCGCCGTGGCGCGATCGCCCGAGCGCGTCGCGCCCCTGCGCGTTTGGTCATTTAGGGTTTGTAATACTCGTGAATATTTATATGGTTTCTCAATTTTGTAGTTGTAAATCGAGAAAAAATAGATAAAGTTGCAATAATAAATTATGTTCATTGTTAGTTGCGGATGTATAAAAATTTGGATAAATTTTTTAAAAACGATTAATCATAGAACGATCGTTTAGTAAAGTGGTAAGTGATATTTAGAGTTTCGTATCGTTTTGAGGTTTGCAATCACCATGTTATTTGTATGTTTTGTCAATTTTGTAAATGTAAACTCGGAAAGAATCGACCAAGTAGTCATAAAAGTTTATATTCATTATAACTTGTAGATGCTAATAAAATTTTGGTAAATTTTTTTAGGAACAATTGACCGTAGAACAGTCGAGACATAAAGTGGTAAGTGATATTTGAAGGTTAGTGAGAATTCGGTATGCGGTGAGGAGCGCTATGTTAATATTGTTAAATGAGGTGATACGTGAATCATGGAATGCAAAATACGAGATATTGAACTTCATAATACATTGGGAGTAACATGCGCGTAGACTTTTATTACATGCATAACATATAGCATGATATGCGACTAACCCACCCAATCGCCAGACGACTCTCGTGTGGACCGGGCCACTTTCCCTTCCTTGCTCGCTCGGCGTTGAACTCCTCCGCGCCTCTTTTGCCTTAGCCGCAATTTCCCTCTTTCTCTCGCGCTCCATCTCGCGAGCCTCCGCTCCCTACGCGTGCACGCTTCAAGATGAGCTTGCGTCTCGCGCCGTATACGCAGGTGTGCTCGTGTGCAAGCGCCTCCTCCTCCAAAGAACTCCTTCTCTTTGTGACATTCCACTCCTCAAGTCGAGGTCCATTGGTCCTCGGGGTGGATCTCAAGATCGATCCATTTGCGGTAGGCACATAGGGGCTCCGAGACTGTAAATAAAGAGAGATATTGTTAGTGCGTGTTGTGAAGGAGAAAAGGTAGGGGAAAATGGTGCATGTGGTCGATTCTGGCCGCGAGATAGGTTGCGGTGTCAAAACGGCGGTTGGGGTAGTCACCGAGTAGTTTGCGCAACCCCGCATCGCATACCTAGACCGATGCGGTGCTTAGACTTGAAGAACTTGCACACGTCCCGCACCAACAAAGGGAGGTGTCTCTCTCAGTGGTAGTTGTGGCGAACGCCGGTGGGACGTCCGGATGGGGTTGTTGCTACGCGGCGCTGCAGGGGACCTTTCATCGTAGCACGATGGGCTTGTTCTACCCGGCTCAGACGCCCTTATTTTCTCATCGCGAAGCGCATCGCGGTCGCGGTGGCCGTGCTATGTCACGGTCTCTCCCAATCCTTCACCATCTTGTCCCATTGCTTCTTCTTGCCTTTGTCCATCCGGTTGGGTGAGGAAGCGCGATGGAGTATGGGGTTTGGATGTGCAATGTTCTCGGGAAATGGAATGCATACCAATTTATAGGGCCGCTTTGTCTCTACTCGACGTGTAAAGTTGGTCCGCGTGGTCGAGCAGATGAGTAAAGATGAGAGTTATGGCACCGCCCAAAGCCGCATCTTTTGTCATCCCACCGAGCAAAGCCGACCTCTTGTTGTCATGTCACCGAGCACACCGCCTCTTTAGTCTCGCCCTCGCCAAAGCCGCATCTTTTGTCATCCCACCGAGCAAAGCCGCCCGCTTTATCATGTCATCTGCGCAAAGCGGCATCTCGTTGTCATCTCACCGAGCAAAGCCGCCTCGTTTTGTCATGTCTCTCGAGGAAAGCCGCCGCTTTATCATGTCATCTGCAAAGCGGCATGTGTTGTCATCTCACCGAGCAAAGCCGCCCGCTTTGTCATGTCTCGAGCACAGTTGCCATGTTTTGTCATCTCACCGAGCAAAGTGGACTCTTTTGTCATTTGACCGAGGACAAATGCTCTCTTTAGTAATGTCACCGCCAAAGTGGCATCTTTTGCATCCCATCGAGGACAATCGCTCTCTTTAGTAATCACGAATTGGCTATACTCATGCCTTTTGGCATTGTTTAGGTGTTTAGCTCGCCAATGGCCTCTTATCTCTAAATACAGAGCATCGGTGCACACCCATCACCCAAGCTAGAAATGATGTTCTCCTTATTCAAGCCACTGGAACCAAGATGATGGCCTCATTCGGTGAAGAGGTGTTATTTGATCCAATATTAAAATTTATTTCATTGTCAATATTAGGTACATCGTCCTGTATGCATTTGATGAGATAGGCTCCTCCCTAAAGACTGCAGAATTTGTGCATTCACTCTCTTACGTGTACGTAGAAAATTGTACCACACGTCATTCGCCAAGTTAAAGTATTAGCCTAATATGTATATGTCGTAATGGCCTAGGCATAGTCATCAAGCGGCTCGGAGGCGGTAGCTCAACAAAGACCGCTTTGTCTAGTCACCGAGCAAAGTCGACTTGTTTTGTCTAGTCATCGAGCAAAGTCGACCTCTTTTGTCATGTCATCGAGCAAAAGTGACCTCTTTTGTCATGTCACCGAGCAAAGTGGCATGTTTTGTCTCCTCACCGAGCATGGTGTGGGGTCAAGATTTGTGTTGTCTGTGGTCTTTGTGCGTGAGGCTACCCCACTTTGACCTATAAAGCAGAGCCATCCTCACATACTCCCGCCATGTTATCAGTCACCTCCGAGTAAGTTGTTCACAATCTGTAGTTTTATTTCGTGCTCACTCCCCAAGACTAGGCAATGAGTCACCAAGACGTCTTCATGGGCACCCACGGTGATGTGCCCAAATTGCAACTTGGTGGTTAGACGTAGGACATCACAGACGGCCAAGAATCCCGGGCGACACTACTACAAGTGCCCCAATCACTCGGTGAGTCATATTGTTTCGGGTTCATTCAAATCGTGGTGGTATGTTTAAAAATCTTCTTGTCATGGAATCGCAGGAAGCTCATGGTGGTTGCCGATTCTGGGTGTGGGAGGATGAAATGGGAAATAGGAATGACAGTGTTCGCCAGTGAGAGAGTTGTCGTGGGGGTTGCGACCCGTCGGATGCGACATCGTTTCGACAGGACTAGAGTGGAAGATAAATTTAATGTTGTGTGCTATTTTGTTTCTTGTGTTTATTGTTATCCTCAAGTTGTAGTCTTTGGAGGTTATCCTCGTGTATGTTCGCAAT
The DNA here is from genome assembly GCA_036346575.1 of Dendrocalamus sinicus. Lineage (NCBI taxonomy): Eukaryota > Viridiplantae > Streptophyta > Magnoliopsida > Poales > Poaceae > Dendrocalamus > Dendrocalamus sinicus. The sequence continues at coordinate 222,614 of CM070662.1, forward strand.
GTTTTATGCTATCTTGTCGTCAAGCTCTTTTGATAATGTTTTATGTACGGTTGTGTTGTATTTTAGTTCTTGTGTTCGTTGGTGTGTTGGTGGTTGTACTACTTGCTACATGTCATGTACGTGAAATGTATGAGTTGTTCGTGTTGCTACCAAGAGTATGTTAATATTGTTAAATGAGCAACCCTTTTATACTGGAAACCATCTTTGAACATCAAACCATGAAGCACTTGAAAAACATCACAAATATTACAAAAGCACAATTTAAAAATTCATTCATCATCTCGCTGCCGCCGCCAGATGCAGCGCATATGATCCTCTCGAGAAGGTGAACCTACTAGGGGCGGGGTGCATCGCGAAGATCGTAGTGCGAGGGGTGTGGCGAGGCGCGCTGGGTACAACTCAGAGACGATTATGACGGTGGTCATAAAGCATAGAGCTCACCCAATCGGAGGAGGTGCCTACGCCCCGCTTAGATGGTACAATCGAATTAGACAATGGAAAGTACGAAAATTGTTCATAATGAAATACACACATTTAGTGCATACCGGGTATGTGGTGGTGAAATGAGGATGTCGACGGAAGTCCCCATGTACTCGTGCGATGTCATGCCTTGATAGGTCGGCACAACCCACTGTCCCGGTCATATAGGTTGGTTCGCACTGTCCCGGAGATACGAGGGCATCGCCCCTCTGGTTCGTCCGGCGAGTCACCGCATTGCTTATGGAGTGGGCCTCGTGCCCCGAGAGCGCGGTCGCCGTCCGTCGCCTCCGTGATGAGCGATGCGTTGCGGCGTGATGGTCGGACCACATGTCCGTCCACGCCCCGTGTGGCTCTCCGTCTTTGCCGCTCTCCTCTCTCGATTGCTCGCAAGTCCATTGAAACATTACACAACCGCGACGCATCGACATTGTGATGAATGATAATTAAATTTGGGGTGTCTTGACATACGGTGCAACTCCTCCGCAAGAGGCGTCCGCCATGGGAGGGACATCTTTGGTACAACCCGAATCGTCTCATGACTTCGGTGTGTCAGACGGCTCGACGCAGGCGCGAACACCAAGTGGCGGTCGTCGCCGGTACCTCGATCTCGCTCGACCGGTATGACAACCGCGGGGCCGTGTTCGCAATTAATCGTGGAGACCATGGCCACCGCCACGCCGCCAAACGCCGACGCTCGAACCTCTGGTGAAAATCCGAGCACGCACGTCTCGGTCTCTCCTCGCCCACCTCAATCGACCATGCGCCCAACGTGTACCCATTGTGGGCCCATCAACGGGTCGTCACCACCATACAAGCGCGGACGAGGTCATAAGGGTGCACACGACGAGCAAAGTCGGGCGCCAACGGAAGTGTTCCCGTGACCACAAGCGAAGGAGAAGGTAGCGGCGGCTAGGATCGGCCATCGGCCGCGCGGTGCCGCGAGGCGTCACACAAGCCTCGGTATGTGGAGCTAAGGCTGCGATCCCGGCTATACGTGGCTGGCGACCGGCCGACCATCCGCCAAGGACTCGCTAGCGGTATGTAGCTAGGCCGCACGAGTCTCGGTCGTGCTAGGGAACAAGACGTGCGAACAGATATAGCGGTATGCAACGGCGCGCCCGCACCGCGACCTCATCTGCGTCCTCGGGGCCAGTCATGAAGCGACGGCCATCCATGTGGCACCCAGTGCGTTGTCTCGGATCGCATGACCGAACCGGTGACCAGAGCGGACCTTCCAATCTGCGCGCCGGGGTGGCACCAAAGCAAAGACCACGGAGGGGTAGACTGTAATCATCGTGGACGTCTGCGGCAGAACCGTCATCTCCCACCGGAAGTGGAAGGTGTGAGTCTCGGCCTCCATCGATCAACGAGGCGACAACGATGGCGCATCGTCATCGGAACCCATGCGGTAGATCCAACATGCGGGCAATGGGCGCAGCCGGTGTCCCGTAGTAGTGGGATGTACAGAGGGTCGAGACGCCGATTCTCTCGGGCCCCTAAGGGACGAAGCAAGGAGGCCCTGTGCGGGTGCCGACAACCACACATGGCATCGGTGGTGCTCGTCCCAACGGGGCTCTAGCAGCTCGAACGCCATGTCCTGCCAAACAAGGATAACAAGTTAGTGTACATTACAACAAAATGTGCAACAAATAACAACATAACTCACAACAAGTAATGTACAAAAACATACGTAAAATGTGCACACGAATATGACCCACACGACAAGGAAACATATGGAATGTGCGAAAATATACATAACATGCTAATGTGCAATACATAGCTACACCATCGAGCCAACAATTAAGCGTACACCTCCTGAATAATACATTACATATGGATTGTGGTTGGTACTACGGAGCGTTGCTTGATGCCTACTGTTTGGGCATCGGCGAGGAGTGGCCAAAGGTCTTGCATAGCCTACACTTCGGGCGCCGAACACGATCCTCCTGGTCGTCATCCATGTCGTTGCGGATGCGACGGCTTTGTCGTCTTCCACGCCCGACATGCTTGATTGCATCGTTGGGCACCCACTTTATCTCCCGCCATAATTCCTCAGTAGTGCATGTCTACCCCGTAGGAATGGAACTCTGCACTCCGGGTTGCATACAAGTGCCGCATGTCGTAGTACTTGGAGATGTCTTGTCGACGCTGGTTCCATACAACGCATGCCGCGTACACATGGGAGCATGGCTTGTGCAAGCCGGGCTTGTTGCGGTGCAAGATGCTTCATCACCAATCGTGCATACCGCTGCGCTCCTCTAATTTGACCCATGACATACTTCGCCTTAGGCGGACCTCAAACTTCCTCCTTAAGCCATCAATGGGCCGAGCAATGTGGGTTCGAGCCTTCTCCATCTTCCCGTCCATGAAGGCTCGCATGACCTCGCAGTATTGCTTGTTTTCCTCAACGCGCTTCTGCGCCATCCTGGCTCTATTCACAAAGTACCCGACGATGCGGTTCAGTCTCGCCACAATCCTCGTGACGTCCCATACATAGCGTGCAAAGCACCTTTCGCCGCCGCCACACCTTCTTGTAGCTCACCGTAGTCCGCCTCGCTCGCATCTGCCGCCATCGAACCTTCGGTAATTGACACATCCGCCGGGACGAGGTGCGTGACCACCTCCGCAACATAACGTGATGTCATGTTGCGGTGTCTATGTATTGCCCCGCAAGCTCGCAATCGTGATCTTGCAAAGATCGTTATCCGAACTCCGTGCCAACGCCTTGTACCGCTGTGCACGGACTTTGCCACCACATGACCCGCCCACACTTCACAACGCACGTGTCCGCTTTGACTTGTGGACCCGAGCACGTCCGGCTTATGTTGACGGCATGTCTAGCAATAGCTCGCCGGATAAAGACTTATTACTGGCATCGCCCGTAAAGAGTGCGCCTCGCTGAACCCCATTCTCCTCCTCCGCTCGTGGCGTAACTAGGCTGCGCTGCGATGTCGTCGCCCGGGCGACGACACATATGCACCGTCCGTCGTAATAACACGACCTACCACCCTCGGTTGCACCTTCGCCATCCTCGTCCTCTCCGAGGCGCTGTTTCCACCTCCTCCTCCTCCTCGCTATCCTCTTCTTCCACTGGTCCCCGGATACTCATGACCGGCCAATACGGCGGCCCACCACCTCTCGTGCACACCTTCGTTGGTGGAAATTCTCCGCACGCCTCGTATTGTCTTCATCACCCACATGTTCTCCCGAGGCGTCTTCATGACCGCCGCCACTACATCTCCACCGGCGTGCATCCGAACCAACCATGGTCGATGATTACGCCTCTCCACGAACTCGACATACACCATTGGCCTCCCATATATCGCAGCATCGTGGTTGCACACGACCTCCATGTAGTTCGCCCATGAGGCGTCATTGGTCACCTTCGAAGTTGCCATATGCTCCCCTTCCATCATCCACCATTGAGGCATAGATCGCCTCGATCCGTAACTTCTTCCTTGCGGTCTCCCGATCGAGCGCGACGGACACACCTCGTAGCTCGGACAAGCTCATGGCGCTCGGGCCGGTGCCCGGATCACGATCCGCTCGCAATTTGACAGTCCGCCCATACGGCCCATCACGCACGAGACCACTCCCATAAAACACCATCAATTGTTCAATGCCCGACCATTGCGTACCTATCATAAGTGCATAATCAACCATTTTAGTAGACAAAGATGCCAAATTTAATTTCCCATTACATTAACAAGACCTACCCATTTTAGTACCTAACATTACTAGTATATGTTTTGTATGTGTAAATCTAAAGTTTATTTCTAACTATTTTTCTTATAAATCGATTAATGCCAAATTCCTATTACATAGTTTTCTTCCATTCTTTTCTATATTTCACTTAATGCGGCTTTCACTTCGAAATTATACATAAATCAAAAATTCTACTTTGTAATTTCATGCCCTAAGTTTATTTCATTTCTGACCTTCGTACTAATTTCCAGTATTTTGATTTTCCTATACCTTCATACTACGGTCATTCACTAAGCCTACTAATTATACAAATTGTTCATAATCTACTGCATTATTGCTATCACCTACAAATGCTCTAATATAAATATTTACATCTTCAACAACTACACATGTAAGCACAAATGTTCAACAAAATCTCACTACATTACAATACGTAACTTCAACAAAAAATACGAAATTATTTACACTACAACAAAAAATATGACCTCATGTTTACGTACACATACACACCGTACCAAAGATTGGCTTATTACAACATTAATGATACACGGTTTTGCTAATTACGGGCTAATGACATTCGCAGAAAATTACTTGCACGGGGGCAAAAATTACCTCTTCTTGAAGCTCGCGAGACGATTTACAACTTTTGTATTTGCAAAATCCGTTGATTCCAAACAAAACCAACTCAAAATCTCGAGTTTCCACTCTCTTTTTCCCTCCTTCACTCGCTCTCTCGCTCTGTCTTCACTTCAACTCCACCATAAGCGCAAATGAGCCTCCTTGCGCCGCTATTCACCTCTTTAAGGCTGCTGAATGAGAATACGAAGAGGGGCCATGCAAAGCTCCTCTGAGACACGTGTTCACGTAGAGGTCAAAAGAGAGCAGCTCGAGAAATTTCTGCGCTTGGCGCCGGTGACGAGGCGTGCGGCCCGCTTTGATTCGCGCGGTCGGGCGAGCAGCGCGCGCTCGGCGGGGCATTCACGCGGTCGCCGAGGCGGACGCGCGGTCGTCCGGCCAAACGCGCTCGGGCGGGGCAATCATGCGGTCGCCGTGGCGGACGCGCGGTCGGCCGGGCTAACGCGCGGTCGGGCGGGGCGGGACGGGGTCGCGCGGATCGGGCGGATCGGTGGCGCTGATCGCGCGGGTCGTGCGATCGGTACCGCACGGACCGGGACAATGGTGGCGTGTGGCGATCCCGCGGTGGAGAGGGGTCCAGTTTTGGAATTTTTTTGCAAAGGGCCAAAAATGGAATTCTTGATACACAGGGTCCAATAGTGTCCAAATTTCCCTATTCTCACAATAATTTTTTTTATTGCAGATCCAGAGAAATCTGTTTGTGTAGTAACAGGACTTCCTGCCAAGTATGTTTTCTGAATACCTATTCACAACAAAATCTTGTATCACTCAGATTAGTTTGTCAACAGAATCCATGTTTCTTCCTCATATGTGAAGTTAGAAATTTCTTGTTGTTTTTATATAAGTACACTTTTCACTTGACTAAAACTGTTACACTTTTCACTTGACTAAAATTATGAACACATGCACCTTTTGTTTAATAGCTGCACATTTTTACGGTCAGGTGTTGGTTCATGCTGACTTGTTTTATTAGGATATACTCTCTGGAGCACAAGTTTACTAGTGTGTGTATGAGGCTATGAGCTGACAACCCTTAGACACCACATTGCTTGAATTTTGTTGTGTGCATTTTTATTCCAGCTATTTTTTTAACTCTTCAGTGTATCCTGTCCTGGTGAAATGGTAGTATGTTCTTTATTCAGTAATTTGAAATGGCCCTACGGAAGTAGTGATGAAACAATATTTGATATATTTGTTTAACCACCGTAAGTAGATCATCTGAACTGATGCATTATGTTGAGACGGGGCTATGTCATGATTTGTATTCTAAGTGGATAAGCTTATTCGAGGTTACTTCTTGTAGATACCGTGATCCGAAGACAGGGTTACCTTACGCAACAATGGAATCGTTTAAAATCATCCGGGAGAGGTACATTTTTTTGCTTCTCTTAGAATTGCAGATTTTTTTCTGCGCTTGCTCTGACTGCTAGTGGAATACCTCTTCCTGCCCCGTGTCTTAAAATCTGTTTAAGATAATATCTGAATGTAGACTTGAAACATGCTAACATTTCCTCTACTGATGCATGCTTCAGTTTCCTGAAAGAGGAGGCTGATAAGAAGAGGCCCAACATGTCAAATATGGGAGAACTCTTTGAATCAATAGCCAGCGAGCATTCTACGCCTAAGAAGAGAAGAATTGAGGCAAGATCACCGAACGTATCAGCAGACCTAAGGCACGGAGGACGCTTCCGACGAATACCTGCTCTTGATATGCTGGATGAGGACTGACCAGAGATCTCGTCTAGTGGATTGCATATGATGCTGTGTTAGCATTAGAGCGGTGACAATGGTAGTATGTTCTTGATGCAGTTGAGATATTGCTGTGAAATGGTCGCCTATGTCGTCGTCTTGTTATCTAGATACTTCTATCAGTTCTTGATTTTCTGGTACAATGACTGCGAAGATTGAGCAACCCACGAGATTGAGAAACTGGATCATCTCATGACCATGCGTCAATGAATTGCTGTCGAGCAATAGGTTACCACATGAGATGAAAAATTTTGACACCTTTAATAGTCCTAAGACCGTCCGGTAATACGCGATAGAATTGTCAGAGATTAAGAGTATTAGACTCCTTACACTTGCGAACATACAGTAATACCGCCATTGCCCGTTGGGATGTAAAGAACCATGAACATAGCAAATTACCGCATGGAAGCACAAGAACGCAGGTATGCAAGCCTTCAGCGTATTCAGAGCAGATGCCTTCGACTGCATCCAAGTACAGATTTGAGAGTACAGCATTGTGCTTTATCCGTACATAACGCACTACCAGGATAATTATGCAGAGAGGCTTCACTGTAGCCAAGATTGCGGGCACCACCAAAAAAATACATCTAAATTACAGTCAAAATTCCTTGTGCAAAAGAAAGAACGGTTTTTTTTGCCTTGCGGAGTCTGAAGCCCCTTACATTGGCTGGAGAACAAACAGTACAATTTTGAAATTACAGGTCTATCTGCTGTGGAAAGCTAGTTTGTCATCCTGGTGTCTAGCTCTTCTAAGTAGGCGTGCGTTTCTCATTACTAATACACAAAACACAATTTAGCCTATGCTCCCTTGACTTTGCGTGATGGAGGCCGCCGGAATATGTTAATGAGATCATCAAGACCCTGTCCAAGGAAAATAATGTTCTCAGTTGCTGGATAACAAAGCTTAAAGTTATATCCAGAGACATCAAATGATCCGTACCCGTGTAGTGATTACTAGGAAACTGAAGAGAACAATGAGATAGGAACCAAGCACCAGAAGGAACAGAAGATCAAATGTAACACTTGCAACCTGTGAATTGAAAAATCAAAGGCTGAATGAGGAAATTTCAATGTGGTGATATCTCGCAACTTAAAACTGCAGTTGAACTCAAAATTTGAATCTTTGTTGCTGCTAAATAATTCGTCAGGGAATTAATCAGCAGAATAATATATCACAGGGCACCACAAAGCTGGAGGTATGCTCCCCACAATGAGCTTTTAGATTATTCCATTCTGAAATTAAATGACGGCATCCAAACATGAACAAATGATAGGAAGATTACACACTTACCTGATATACATTTAGAGTTGCTTTTGTTGCATCATAGAAAGTGAACATGCCATCAAGGATATCATTTTGAACATGCACATCAGCAGTGTGTTCGGACAGTTCCTGCACCAAAACATGGAATGTAATGGCTTGCAAGAAAACTATGAACAAGGCGAAATAGATGAAATCGTTGATAGCAGGAATGCAAACCTTTTTTAGTGCTGCTATAAAGGGGTCATTCTTCTGAAGAAATGGTGCAACCCGTGGTGTCCGTGATAAAAGATCCAACCAGGATTGGACGTAGTGAGGATTGATGGCTAAGCTGCTGTTCTCTGCAAAAACATCAATGTTCCTTCCTTTCAATCCGTAGATGTGTCTCTGTAAAATGTAATAGTATGTCAAACTTGGTCCAATAATAAACATCCTGGTTCAGAAAGAGCACAAGGCAGCCACTCAACTTTAGTTCCAATTACTCATCATAGTAGCATTTTGAAGCTCAGATGATTTCCGCTCATCACATTCAAACATGCTACCTAAATAGTACAAACCATTGCAATATAGCAGGGTCTCCTAAACTCGTATCTCTAGCAAGCTAGACATGCATGTGTAACTGACGCACCATAGTAACCACATGAGCTTCTTCATTGACATATTTCACAAAGCAACACCAAAAGGAGAAGCTTCATGCAAAGTGAGAAATCAGCTGATATTACAAACTAAACTTTTAATCAAATTCAAATATTTTAGTGGCACTTTGCCCAGTACAAATCAATATGAATGAATATTTTTCCAAGCACTAACTAAAGATGTATAATAGAAGTGGCCACTGGCCAGCTTTGGAGGTTCTTACATGGCAGCAGAAATCAGCAATTAAAAAACGACACATGTAACACTGAAACAACCATAACTTCATCCACACTCTAAAAAATTTTCATCTGCATATAATGGACTGAATAAATGGGTTTTGTTAGGACAAAGAGACTGAAACATGCACCAGAAACTAAATTACATCTAATCGGAAAACTGTTCTCTACAGAACTAGTGTACAAAGCAAAATGAACAGTTTCTAGAAGCAAATGGCTTATCTTACCGCAAGACTCTGAGAAACTAATCTGACAGTTCTAATTACTGACTCAACATCTGCTGATTCTCTGTACAAAGAAAATCATACAATTAAAATATTAAAAATTGTGACAGTTACATTAAAGAGAAGAAAGAACTAGGATGCAATAGAAGTGACTTCACCTAGTGTCATGCAGACCACCAGTGCTTTCTAAAAATTCAGGTGGCGCAGGCAATTCTGAAAGAGTTAGCGCAGTCACCCTGAACCTGGAGAATTGCTCATGTTCCCATGCTACCTACAAGTTTGCAAGCATGTCACTTGGTGAGCTTGCACATAAGGCAGCTCAATGCAATAGGACACTTGAACAGCCCAACTAAAGCAGTTGCAGCTTCCAACATGCTTAGATATCAAATAAGCATCTTCACTTCTAATAACATCTTAACTGCCATGTTAATTCTTGATTAGAACCAGATCTAATGATGGTATATGATATTTGAAACAGCAAGAAATACATACTCTAGGATTTGAAACATTAATCTTCTTGTGCTTGATTCCAACTGAAAGACCCATTTCTTTAGAGACATCCGAAAAATCCTGAAAGCAAATGAATTCATAGATGGAAATGACTGCGCTTTACATACAATTGAGGTTATGGACCAACTAGCTTGAAATGGTGAACATACTTCAAAGATTTGCTTGATGTAGGGATTTTCTGGAGGCTTTGATACATGCATCCAGAGCTCATTGTTCCAGGAACCAACGCTGTTCAAGCAAATTGCATAGTCAATGCTCTCACGTACACGCTGATCAAAACTTCTAAGCCACTGTACAAAAAAACAACAGGTGTAAGTTGATCAAGCAGATGCTGCAAACAAGGACTTGGTTTCTTAATGGCGCAATATGGCTACCAACCTTGTGAGTTCCATTGTAATTGTAGGGTCCACCGGATGTTAAGCCAAAGAGAAGATTGTAATTACCTCTGGTCTTAGGATTTGAATATAGGCGTGAAAAAAGCCTTGCAATCTCTAGAAGAGCCACAACTCCACTTCCATTGCTGTCACTCCCCACAGAAAGGGCCTGACAAAATATATATTATACAAAATTAATATGTACGAGAATATTAAAGAACATTATAGGAACATTTTTCTGGATGACATACAGGGGCAGCACCAAAAGTGTCATAGTTTGCAACTATGGCTATAGTTGGAAGCTGTTCAGTATCGGCCTCTCCTTTCAATCCAGGTAACCATCCCTGCAACTCAAAAATATTCAGCTCAGGTATGCTCATATTTCACAAAACATTGGGATCGGTATTATTTTCTTAAGGCAGATAACAATTGGAAGTACAAAGTGAACTACAAGATGCTACAGTGAACTACAAAGTGAGTAACATCAATCTGGCATGCTGAACCAGACAGCAAATTAATACTACAGAGGCTACCTGGATATTTGAAATGGTTGGCGATGACACTTTTCTAGGTTCCGCTGAAGACACGACAAGCTTGTAACTACCAAGTCCAGATAAAGACAATCAAAAGAAGGCACCATGCAGGAGATTTAACAATATGTAACTTTCTATACACTGTAGTCAACTGTTGAAAGCGCAAAAGGCTGGACAATCTAAATTATGCTCAATTTCTTAATCGAGTATTACCCTCCTGTTGTTGCAGAGGCTGGCTGACCTGAAGAGGCAATTCTACGGATATCAGCCAATAGGTTATCAAAATTGTCGTCCTGGAAAGCGAAGTACACCGGATACTGCATGGAGTAATGCACGTAACTTAGCCAACATATTACATCATAGTACAAAAGTGTACTAGTGAACAACGAGGGGACATGACATATTTGGACTAGAAAACCATGAACAACAGGAGCAAAACCAAAAGAAAAATCATTGACTGATAAAAGCAACATTACACAATACGGGAGCAGACAAAATGTTGATGATAGAACCAAAGAACAAATCAAAGGGTGCAACCGTGCAACAGTTGAACAAAAGAAAAGGTTGGTTAACACTTAATAGTACTATTCAGGATATCGCAATTAAATTAAGGCTTTTGAGTGATGTAGGCAATTAGTCATTCAGATTACAGAAGCTGGATGCATAATAATAGTGTTCAAATCCACCCTTCGAAGTATTACATATCTTATATCTAAGTAATACAACCATCTAGCTGTTGAATAAGTAAAGGAACATATAGATATCCAGCAAAGCTAGAGCGTGAAATGCCTGCGAAATATTCAGTTCCTTTTGTAAATCAAAGAGAAACTTATGACTTACTGGCACTTCTCCGTGCACGAGCAATTTTTCCAGCTCAGCCAGCACACCCTTTACCTGCCTCTTGTCGTCGCTGTTCCCTGCACCATCCTTATCGCTGAGCTTTGTAGGGAGCAGAATGAGCAACCCTCCGAGGTGCTTTTTCTCTGCCAGGTACTCTGAGTAGGCAATGAAACAACGGTTTTGTCACCAACACAGATTGGCACCACTAATTCAAGCACATCGCATGTGGCAAACAGAGCAGAATTAAGCTCTAAATTGAAAACATAACTTTTCTTTGAGATAGCTCATACATGAAACATTGGGAATTTGAAACATCATAGTACAGTGGTGTTGTTTACGTAGATATAATAAGTCCATAGTTCGTAACGCCACATGAGTGAGTAGACAAAATTTGGCAAGAACAAGTAGCAAACAATTGAGATCATAACTAAACACAGACTTGAAAGCTCGAGCACAGAGCTTATCCTGGCTGTGATCCCATCTCCAGTACCAAACCAGCAGCAGGTAGCAACATAGCACTAACCAAAAGCAGGAAAGAACCAGACATCCTACGAGATCGGAAGGTATTTCACTGCACATCTCGATCCAACAAAATAGGTAGGCAATGCGAAGCGGCGCACGGTTCTCCCGCGCGAGCGCTATCCTACAGCTAGGAAGAGATCTGGTGACATCTACTAGTATGCTGCCTGCTACGAGGAGCGTAGGAGAGTACCGCGGAGGAAGGAGAGCGGGAGGTCGAGGAGCGGCGCAACGAGCGCGGAGCGGGATAGGTCGGCGCCTGCGGGGAGCGGGAGCGCGGCGGCGTGGTGGTTGAGGGCGGCCGCGCGGGAGCCGAGGGGTTCGCCGGAGAGGTCGTACTGGATGAGGCGGTAGACGCCGACGGCGGCGCCGAGCTCGACGCAGGCGAGGAGGACAGCGAGCACGGAGGAGATGGAGGCGACCAGGTCGGCAGAGGGAGGCATCGGGAAGCTTCTGGATGGGATCAGCAGCTGATGGGATGGGGACGGCGGAGAAGCAGATGGAGATGCTTTAATTGTACTTTACTATGTATGTTGATTCAACGAATAACTATGATTTTTAGGGACTGCTTCACAAACTCTGCTCCACAAACTACATGGTGGAGCAGCTCCATAAAAACTGGAGTTTGTGAAGTACCTCTTTAGGTGCTCTCACAACTCCACCTTTTTTCCTCGAACAGAGTGCGTGGAGCTGAAACCGTTTGGCTAAAAAACATGGAGCGGAGTTGAAAAACGTGGAGTGGAGCGGTCCCAAACACCCCCGCTCTTCAAATTCCATCTCATGGTAGAGGATATGCAATCTTTTTAAGAGAAATATTCATCCACGAAAGGTGAACATCCACAATAAATTATACAGCTAGAAGAAACGCCATTGGATCCATCTTCTACTGGCTCAACGAGTGCATCCACAAACTAGAATACGGGTGCAAAAAGAATAAGAGCTACTACATCGAAAGTTTGGAACGATTTCGACAAAAAGCTCAAGACCGACGATGATAGGAATTCAGTAAGCTATGTTGTTTGTAAAATTTGTGGTAACGAATTGTCTCCAAAATCTTCAGGTGGGACGGGTCACCTGCAACGGCATGTTGCAAACTGCAAAAGAAGGCAAATACAAATGCGCCAGATATAGTTGCAGTACAACCCCGACGGCTCGGTACGTACTTAGAAGTACAACCTAGAGGTGGCCTGGATTCTTATCATGACCTTGATAGCCAAGGCCTTCACGATAATCTGCATGTTTCCTCAAGAGGAAACAAGTGAAAATCAACAACTAGTATAAGTCATTTACAGCTTGGGGGCTAAAAGGCTTTATTTCTTACTTCTTTATTTTGCTCTTCTCTTGTTTACTTTAGTCGAGATATGGAAAACCTCCTAGTCGAAATCTCTCGTCTTTGTATGTGGTCACACCTAATAGAAAGAGTTTTCTAGCGATGGTCTTTTTTCTACGATCTTTACTACTAGTTGAACAAAGGGATGGAATATGTTTCGTGAAGTTTTATTGATGCCTTGTGTCCTGAGCTATTCTACGACCAGGTTAGATAAGAATATAAATAGAAATACTTATCTTATTTTTACAGTTGTGTCATTCTTATTATAAATAAACTCAAAATCTTTTTATAGCATTTGTCCTCTAACTGTTTCATGAGTATGTTATGTCATGGTTATAGCCAAAGGTATCTATGACTAGTCAAAATCTCTCACTTTGGCTCTCTGATCCTTTGCAGTCTCATTACCAAAAGTGTCGATATACCTAAGTCTACTGGTCAGAGACAAGAATAATATGTCTTCCTCTTCTACTGCTTGCTTAGTTTATTTTTCTACTAAGAAAGCAATTGTGGGCTACTCACTGGAACTTTCCGACTAGCCGCTATCTGATGGAGATCCGACCTTCATCTCATTAGCTATCTTGTTCACGAAGGGTCTTACCTCTTCAAAAAAACTTTGCTACTTCTTCCTCCGAGCAATAAACTCTACTTGAGTGGATAAAGGTTGAGAGAATGATTCAATGCCTTGAGTTATGCTAAGGTAAAGCCGACTCCATCTGCAATAGTATTTCACATAGTCTACTCGTGGTTGCTCCTAGAGCTACTCAACATGCCTTGAAGGTTCTCAACTTGTTGCCCTATGCAGCGCACCTTCTCGACTGGATCCTCCTTTGAGGAGGTAAGTGTTCCCCCGCCCATCTTACTCTACACAAGTAAAATGAAATTAGTCAAGAAAAGTTTTCATAAGTAAGAAACTAGTTGGATGTACGACCAATTACCTTGGTTAACTTTCTCGTGTGGTTCGATATGTTCTTTGTGCTTAACAATGCTGTCACTGAACTTGCTTGCCTAGTCTTTAATTGATTGGTCCTTCATTTTGCACGCCTTCTTTAGTTTTTGGATGACAACACTCTTAGGTTTTGCCTCTGCTTCAATGCTCTTCAATCCTATCGACCACGATAAAGGAGATAAGAAGGCAAAAACGGAGAAACATACAAGATAAAATTGAAAAGGGACTTACTTTTCAAATGAAGATTCTTCTACTTGAGAGTTTTGAGGAGTTGTTCGTTCTAAGTCAATGTAGATTAGAATATTTCCCTCTCCTTCTTGAGGGTCTCCTCGAGCACTTTCAGTGTGCTTTCAGACTTACAAAAGGACTAGGAGAACCACAAGAAAAGAAAACCTTCTACAACAAAAAAAATTAAGAAACTTACCAATTATTTGCCTATCGGCGGAGAGTAGCTCTCTCCTTTTTGAGAGCTAGAGATCGCCTGGTCACTTCTCCGACTAAAGCAACCACCTCCACCATGTGCTACAACAAAAGAGGAGAGGAAATTCATAAGAGTTTTTGATCAGGCGAATATGGAGTAGAGCTCCTTGGGTTTGGTCATCAACTCAAGGTTTGATACTTTTCTCCACCAAAGATCTTCAAGTCTTTGGTTGTTGAAAATATGGCTCTGATCAGGGATATCCTTCGGATGTAGAGATCGCCTGATTATTGAAGAACTCTCGACCACTGAGCCTCTGAAGAAAGGATTAATGATTTCAACCTCTTCCTCGTCAACCATAGTTTTCTCAGTAGATGTAGGGGTTTGCTGAGTTTTGACCTCCACCTCTATGATGATATCCCTCGATGGTGTCGAAACCAATGGAGGATTTCAGATCATAGCAGCTTTCATTCCTTTGGTCAACATGCTTGCCACCTGAGGAATAAGAATGACCACTTTCTCCCTGGCACTTCTTTGGTACAATGATATATTTTCCAGTATTTATTTCACATAATCTTCTTTGTCTTGAATTTAAACTTCCCTGGAGTGTAGTCCAAGGTACTTGCCTTTATCTTCTTCTTGACTGGTTTTACCTGTTCAGAACTAGTAGGGATGGACAGACCCTTAGCACTTTCCGACTAGTTGCACTCACTTGGAGTAACATCCTCAGTTGTTTCCTTCTCAGGGTGATTGAAACTTGTCTCTCCAACCACCTAAACCTCTTTGGAGGGTTAGGCTTCCTTGACCACTAAAATAATTGTTTCCATTGGTACTGAAGAAGTTTTGGGGGTGGCCACCAAGTTCTAAACATGTTCGGTCCCGATCACCTTGGTGTTAATGACCGATAGACTTACTTCCACTACTCATCCAGTAGCATCAGCCTCTTCTAACAATAGCTCCAGTAGCATCAGCCCCTTCAACCAACAACTCCAGTTCTACTCGTATGGTCTCGCTACTAGCAACAAGCTCGGTGATGAAAGACTTCACCTAAGAAATATATTCTTGATGGTGTAATTTGTCTGTTCTTCGTACAAGAGCAAGAGTGAGCTTATAAGAAAAGCTCTCGGAGTAGTAATAAAAACTACATATGAGGGGATTTTTGCCTTCTCTTTAGGCGTTTAGGAGATTGAAGGGGTACAAGAAGATCTTGACTCCCCATATGACTTCTTTGCAAGTCGTCATTTCTTGAGGGTTGACATGATTTCTTCTGTGCCCTCTTTCGGCTTAGAGCCGTCTACTCCGATCATCTGCATATACAAAGAAGATAAGAACACACTAATTGAAAGATAGATATGGGTCATGGATATCATCGATTACCTTGAGCCTCTTGATCTTGTCCTCTAGAGAGGTAACTGCCAGGATCAGAGGAACTTCTTTCTGCTCAGGTTCCCCTTCGCAGATAGCCCTCATCCTTTCCCTTATCTCGGAAGGGGATAAGGATACAAAACCAAAAAGGAGAACTACAAGTCAGGAAAATCTCTATTAAACAAAAGATTTTTAATTGGTCAGAATACTTGATGCTCACCTTCTAAGGAGTTTCTGGTCAAATCTTTTGTGCAATACCATAGCATGGTATGATCGCGCAATTTCAAGGGACTAATTTAGTGCATGGTGAAATCTCTCACCACATACCACGACATGAATCCCTTATCATTCAAATACACGATGGCATCAACCAGTTATTGTATCCCTCCTTAGAAGAGGACCTCCACTCTAGACTCTCCACAATAATCCTTCTCGTGAACGATATGTTGTCTTCCTTACTCACTGTCATATAGAACCAAAGTTTCTTCCATGATGACCAAGAAGACTTTGAGTGCATCGAAGTGTACTCTTTCACCTTTCCATTGTGAAGACATAGAGAGCAGTTCTCAGCTGATGCTCCCACCTTTCCAGCTCTTTTGGTCATCTGATAGTAGTATATGAAGAGCTCCAAGTTCGCTGGAATTCCCAAATATGCCTCACAAAGATATTGAGTATAGCAATCGAATTAGGAGCCAAATTCACCAATTCGATCTTGTAGAACTCGATCCTGAACCTTCATTCTATAAATGCTAGAACATAGTTATCTCACCGTCTTTGTCGTTCGAAAAGTTCTCCCCCATAGCCGACTTCCATGGGATCAATACTTGGTTAGGGATTAACCCCACATCCTCCAAGGCCTTCAATCTCTTCGATCCTAATTTGGACCATGGCCATTCGGTAATGAATCCAGACATTTTTATTGCGGATGGCTTGGATCTAGTAGAAATAAATGGAATTTGGGGAAGAAAGAACTTAGCACAAAGAATGCTAGAGTGGAGAGAAACCAAGGATAGAAGAGGAATTCAAAAAGTTGAAAGCGTGAAAATTAACAGGTACCACTTCGGATTATAAATGCTTTCCCCACAATCAAAATTAATGGTTATGGGAATTGCGCCTAACAGATATAAACCCTTTAGTTCCATTTCCCTTCTAGTTGGCTCTTCAACTTCAAGTGAAAAACTGTATCTTTCTTGACTATCATCAAAGAGACCTCCCGACTTGTATTCCAATTGAAGGATTCTAAGTCATGAATTCACTTAAAATTCAAGGACTAACTGACGAGGATTGAATAATCTATTAAATGTGACTTTAATACATAATTGAAGTTCTAAGTAATTGTGGGCATAGATCACCTAGACCAACACTGCTCAAGTACATCTGGTTGGAGGATTACTGCTTATTTACTTGACTAACCACTACTCGGAGATTCTATGACCCGATAACTAGGCTTAACTCCATGTAGCCTCCCGTGCGGTAAAATAGATATGTGCATCTCTGTCTCTAGTAACCACATAATGGTTCAGCTCTGTGTCTCCGATAATAACCACTTCATAGTTATTTTTGCAATCTTCTTGATATGTCACAAAGTACAACTACATCCATAGTGGCCAAGAGGAATGAAGCCAAGGAGGATAGGTATATGCGTGTGTACATGGCATTGGTTCGCAAGAATGAGTACGTGCAGCGCACAAGGAAGCTGCCATTCTCTAGATAGATCTAAATAACATTAAGCCGGTTTGGTTTGTTGTTGGATTTGGACCTGACTTGTTTTCGAGTTGGCCGGCCGAGTCCAATACATGCTATATTTGCATGTGATTAGAGTTAACTGAGTGTTGTTAGAGTTAATTGAATTAGGGTTTGTTCTGTAGTCGGTTTGGAGTTGATCGAGTCCGAGTAGGGCATTGGTACGTGCGTGTGTTAAGCTATATAAAAGGGCTAGGGCATTCTTCTGAGTTGAAGAAACACCTGAAAACACCATGAGGTGACAATATCGTGTGTTGCTATATCTTTGTGATTTCTGCGAGGGATCATCGAGTGCTGTGGGGTTTGGATCGTGTTGATCAAAGTCGCGGGCTGATCGATCACGTGGGAAATTTGGACCTATTTGGACCCCTGGACACCACAAATTCCGGTTTTGGCCCCCTATGGAAATTTATTTCACTTCTGGACCCCTGTTGAGCGCGAAATCACGGAAGGCGACACGTGGGCGGGTCGTGCGGAAGCTGGCCGCGACGATCGAAGTGGCGGCGCGCCGCGCGCGCGACTCCCCGCCGACCGCGCGACCGCCTCGCGCCCGCATGCGACCGCCGCCCGCCAGTAGCGTCCCCCCGTCCCGCGCATGCGGCGAAGCGCGTTGCTCCCGACCGCATGTCCCCGATCGCAATACTCGTGAATATTTGTATGGTTTCGCAATTTTGTAGTTATAAACTGAGAAAAAAATAGATAAAATTGCAATAATAATTTATGTTCATTGTTAGTTGCAGTTGGATAAATTTTTTTTAAAAACGATTAATCATAGAACGATCGTTTCGTAAAGTGGTAAGTGATATTTAGGGTTTCGTATGGTTTTTAGGTTTGCAATCACCATGTTATTTGTATGTTTTGTCAATTTTGTAAATGTAAACTCGGAAAGAATCTGACCAAGTAGTAATAAAAGTTTATATTCATTATAACTTGTAGATGCCAATAAAATTTTGGTAAATTTTTTTTAGGAACAATTGACCATAGAATGATCGATACAAATAGTGGTAAGTGACTTTTAAGGTTTCTTTGTGTTTTTAGGGTTTGCAATCTCCGTGATTGTTTTCAGTTTTGGCAATTTTGTAGTTATAAACTGGATAAAAATCAGATAAAGTTGTAATAAAAGATTATGTTCATTGTAAGTTGTAGATGCATAAAAAATTTTGGTAAATTTTTTTTTAGGAAAGATTGACCGTAGAACGGTCGATACATAAAGTGGTAAGTGATATTGTGAAGGTGAGTAACATGGAATGCGATACATAAAGTTTGGTACATTTAATATTGTTAAATGAGGTGCTACGTGAATCATGGAATGCGAAAATACTAGATATTAAATTTCATAATACAGTTGGGAGTAACATGCCGCGTAGATTTTTATTACATGCATAACATATAGCATGATATGCGACTAACCCACCCAACTGCTCGTACGACCTACTGTGTGGACCGGAGCCACTTTCCCTTCCTTGCCCGCTCGGCGTTGAACTCCTCCGCGGCCTCTTTTGCCTTAGCCGCAATTTTCCTCTTTCTCTCGCGCTCCATCTCGCGAGCCTCCCGCTCCCTACGCGTGCACGCTTCAAGATGAGCTTGCATCTCGTGGCAGTATACGCAGGTGTGCTCGTGCTTGCGGCGCTCCTCCTCCAAGCAACTCCTTCTCCTTTGTGACATTCCACTTCTCAAGTCGAGGTCCATTGGTCCTCGGGGTGGATCTCAAGATCGATCCATTTGCGGTAGGCACATATGGGCTCCGAGACTGTAAATAAAAGAGAGATATTGTTAGTGCGTGTTGTGAAGGAGAAAAGGTAGGGAAAATGGTGCATGTGGTGATTCGCACGGCTGCCGATAGGTTGCGGTGTCAAAGCGGCGGTTGGGGTAGTCACCGGAGTAGTTTGCGCAACCCCGCATCGCATACCTAGGCGATGCGGTGCTTAGACTTGAAGAACTTGCACACGCCCCGCACCAACAAAGGGAGGTGTCTCCCCTCAGTGGTAGTTGTGGCGAACGCTCGGTGGGACGTCCGGGATGGGGTTGTTGCTACGCGGCGCTGGGGACCTTTCATCGTAGCACGATGGGCTTGTTCTACCGGGCTGTATCGCCCTTATTTTCTCATCGCGGTGGCATCGCGGGCTGCATCGACCGTGCTATGTCACGGGTCTCCTCCCAATCCTTCACCATCTTGTCCCATTGCTTCTTCTTGCCTTTGTCCATCCCGGTTGGGTGAGGAAGCGCGATGTAGTATGGGGTTTGGATGTGCAATGTTCGCTGGGAAATGGAATGCATACCAATTTATAGGGGTCGTTTTGTCTCTACTAAATGCGTGTAAAGATGGTCCGCGTGGTCGTAGCAGATGAGTAAAGATGGGAGTGCTGCGATATCACTAAAAAAGGCCTCCGCTTTGTCATGTCATCGCCCAAAGCCGGCATCTTTTGTCATCTCACCGAGCAAAGTGACCTCTTGTTGTCATGTCACCGAGCACACCTGCCTCTTTAGTCGTCCCCGCCCAAAGTGGCATCTTTTGTCATCCCACCGAGCAAAGTGACCTCTTTTGTCATATCACCGAGCAAAGCCGCCCGTTTTATCATGTCATCGCGCAGCCGCATCCGTTGTCATCTCACCGAGCAAAGCCGCCTCGTTTTGTCATGTCTCGAGCAAAGCCGCCACGTTTTATCATGTCACTGCGCAAAGGCGGCATGTGTTGTCATCTCACCGAGCAAAGCTGCCCGCTTTGTCATGTCTCTGAGCACAGTGCCATGTTTTGTCATCTCACCGAGCAAAGTGGCCTCTTTTGTCATTTGACCGAGGACAATCGCTCTCTTTAGTAATGTCACCGCCCAAAGTGGCATCTTTTGGCATCCCACCGAGGACAATCGCTCTCTTTAGTAATCACGAATTGGCTATACTCATGCCTTTTGGCATTGTTTAGGTGTTTAGCTCTCGCCAATGGCCTCTTATCTCTAAATACTGAGCATCAGTGCACACTCGGTCACCCAAGCTAGAAATGATGTCCTCCTTATTCAAGCCACGGGAACCAAGATGATGGCCTCATTCGGTAAGAGGTGTTATTTGATCCAATATTAAAATTTATTTCATTGTCAATATTATGTACATCTGTCCCGGTATGCATTTTATGCTTTCTTATGTAATGCCTTTTGAATGTGATGTGTATCATTGCACTTGGGACTTCAGGAATGACTTATTGACTTTGACACTAGCTCGTGGACTGAAAATGGATAATTGATGAGATAGGCTCCTCCTCAAGACCTGCAGAATTTGTGTATTCACTCTCTTACGTGTGCGTAGAAAATTGTACCACACGTCATTCGCCAAGTTAAAGTATTAGCCTAATATGTATATGTCGTAATGGCTAGCCGAGTCATCAAGCGACTCGGTAGGCGGTAGCTCAACAAAGAGCCCGCTTTGTCTAGTCACCGAGCAAAGTCGACTGTGTTGTCTAGTCACCGAGCAAAGTCGACCTCTTTTGTCATGTCACCGAGCAAAGCCGCCCCTTTTGTGAGGTCACCTCAAAAGGCGGCATGTTTTGTCTCCTCACCGAGCATGGTGTGGGGTCCAGATTTGTGTTGTCTGTGGTCTTTGTGCGTGAGGCTACCCCACACGACCTATAAAGCAGAGCCATCCCTCACATACTCCCGGCCATGTTATCAGTCACCTCCGAGTAAGTTGTTCACAATCTGTAGTTTTATTTCGTGCTCACTCCCCGGACTAGGCAATGAGTCACTCATGTCGGACCCAGTTATACAATCCGAATCTCGTGATTCCACCGCACTATTCCTGGGTAGATAGTGCTCACAGATTACGATTCGAATATCAAAGTACATATCAAGCGGAAGCGTAAATATAATGGTATACTTACTCATGGGCGATTAGGCGAAATCAATAAATTGCGCAGAAGAACGAAGCACAGGTGGGACCTTTAGGACATGCCCACGAGCGACCAAGCTGGAGGTGCGCGACCTAGCCCTTGACATCTTCATCTTCTGCGCGACTTGTCCAATCTTGTTCTTTGGCGAGGTGATTTGATTCTTGATTACGTATTTTGTCGCAAAAAAGCAGCGTGAGCACTCCGACCCGTGCTCGCGAGCCAATACAGAATGCAAATAAATAGTATGCATGGTTTAACAAAGGAGAGGCTCGGGTTATTTTATTTGCCAAAAATCGCTTTAGTAGCATTGCTATTATTTAATCATCGTGTTATTGTTGCTACCTATACTCCACACGGCAATTGCCATAATTGACTTAATCCACCAAAGGTACACTTTCGATCTCGATTCTTTGTCTAAGACTCCAAACAGCGACTGACATCATTTAATTAATCCACCGGACATTCTCATCAAGATTTTCTAAAACTCCAAACTGCGACTGACATCATTTAATTAATCCACCAATCATATACTTTCTATATTGATTGCTGTCTAAAACTCCAAACTGCGACTGACATCATTTAATTAATCCACCAATCATATACTTTCTATATTGATTGCTGTCTAAAACTCTAAACAGCGACTGACATCATTGAATTAATCCACCGATCATATACTTCCTATATTGATTGCTGTCTAAAACTCCAAACAGCGACTGCCATCATTAAATTAATCCACCGAACATTCTCATCAAGATTTTCTAACAATCCAGTCCTTTTTATTATTGATTCAAATCCACCAAGAATATCATTGATCAAGCCTACGATTCAATATTATATATCCACCAAGAATATCATTGATCAATTCTACGATTCACCATTATATATCCACCAAGAATATCATTGATTAATTCTATGATCCACTAGTATCCTCCCACCAAGTAAATCACTAATCAGGAACTATAATCCAATACTTGTATTACTCCTCCAATTTCCCGAAAATTCAATTAGATCATCTATTTAGCCTGTCTATTCAGCTAGACTCCACCAATTTATTTTTCCCAGAACCCCCACTAGCGTTTCCTATTTATGATCGACATGAATTCACCAATACCTTTATGTGTACACTACAAACAGCTATTTCTTTTACTCACGACCCTGCTTATTCTTTCCATATTTTATTTTGTAGGAATAGAAATGCCACTATTTGAAATACAATACATAAAATTTCCTGAGACCTAGCAGTTTTGGAACAAAACATAATGTTCAAGGAATATTAACATGATTTTCCATACATATGGCATCACACCATATGCCTAACATCACCATAATTTTTCCATACATATGGCATCACACCATATGCCTAACATCACCATAATTTTTCCATACATATGGCATCACACCATATGACATCTTTCAGCGTTGTAGCCGCTTAACTTACCACTGGAACAACACCCAGGACAACTCAGATCAGGGCTTTTCGCTGCCCACCACTTTTCCATTCCACCCACAAAACATTTTGAAATAGAACTATATCTGGTTAAGTTCCCATGTCCGCCCTTGACCGTGGGCACGGCTTTCGAATAGTTTTGACTCTGCAGAGTTGTACACTTTCACCACAAGAGACAATCAACTCGTTGCCCCACACGATTCCTTAGACGTGTGGTTGAGCGGACCATCACAGTGACTTTTCAAATTATCGAGTCCCTTTTCTCATTTCACTTTTATGGGAGGCGCCCACTTGCGGTGGGTCCCATCTGCAGGCGCGGGATGTTTCCCACGGCCACTACGTGGCGGACCTTCTCTCTTTCCGCAAGCGTGGGACAGTGGGAAACTTCACCCCACCGGTGTCCCTTCAGCCCCCTTGCCATAGCATAACCCCTTGAACCCCAACCCGTGAAATGAGTCCGAGGATTCGATAAATGTACTTAGCCAAGTTGTAATTTCTGAGACTTGTGGTTGTCTTTTTACCCGGGAGGTCATGACAAGATTCAGTCCTTAGTGGTATCAGGCGGTCTATCACTAACCCATTTTGTGCATCCATTGCACCACACTCACACCATCCAACCAATCCGCTTGGATATTTAAGCAAGTTGGGAATTTTGAGAGCATAAAATAATCATTTCCAAAATATACAGTCATTCCCATTATGACCGCCCAACCAATTTTCTCGAGTTTACAAGTGATGCTTGGCGCTCGCGCCCATGAGTATCTATGCAATACTAAGCACGGCATATAATTAGGGACTTATTTTCAAAGGTTAGTATTATAGTTTTGCTAGGGCGACAATGTTCATATATTCAAATATTTCAAAGAGGGTGTAATATTATTCAAGGTAAACAATAGGCATGTAACTAGAATCTTAAATTATCATGGATTTGCATATAACATACAACATGCAATTTGATAATTTAAAACCAAAATAATTTGCAGAAATGTAGGTTCAACATGATCAAAGTATTGACTCGCCTTGCGCGGTTTACCGCGGTCTTGAGCTCACACAATGCTTGTCTTGAGCTTCTGGTCTTTATCTTCACTTGATCTTGATCTCACTTGATCCATTGAATCTTCAAGGCTCGATTTTTAACTACGCGATAAGCGGATCGAACCCAAATAAAAGCAAATAACTCAAGAGGTCCAAATAAATCCAAATAACTCAAATGCCCAACTTAATTTAATTTATACATTTATTACGATTTGAGAATGGAAGGATGATTCAATTTAGCGTGTTGCGAACACGGTGGTATTTGGATTTGAGTGAGAGAATGAGTTATCGAATAGCTTTACCGTGAGGGAAAAATTTTAGGATATTAAGAGATCAATAGCGAGAAAGCATCGACATGAATTATTTGCTTTGGAAAAGAAGTGGCCAAACATAGCCGATTAGAGAAAGCGAGGTTCGATCTTTTACTAATATTCTTTTATTATTTTTGTATTTATCAAGGAAGTTCTATGAGTCGAGATGGACATATGGGTAGGTGTTTCAAAGACGATGTGTAATATTTAGCTTATCGGATTAACTCATATTACTAGTAATTTGAGATGTAGCATTTTATGTGACCTTAATTAACCATGTTATTTGTTAAACATTTTACTTCAGAGTGTTTACATATATGTTCGTGACATTATTTCGACGCTTGGTGGCCTAGGGCTATTATACTCTAGCGCCTATATCTTTGTTATGACCATTTTAATTTGGAGCGCTTTGACGATTGCGGACATTGATAATTTATCCCTTTATTAATCTAGCTGCTACAATGGTTACATTTCATTATCTTTACTAATATAAGGCTACTATTTAATATTTCATGGTTGGTAATAGGTTAATAATAGGGTTTATACTTTCACTAGGGTCTAAGGTGCATACAAAGATTGCACGAATACATTTACTAAGGGTCTACATATATGTCATCCACATTTTTCTAATTATTCATTTATACACATACTTTTGCTTAGAAAATCCTCTAACTTTAAATGGACATCCTACTTCAAATACTTTTAATATTGCTATTTAATCAATTCTACCATGGCGATTTGTTTAGTGACGTTATGTTAAATGTTGGGGCATACATTTTATATTTTAATTATACCCTAGGGTAATCTTCATTAGTGCTTTCAACTAGTAAGTGATCTTCTAAATAATTAATCAACCACATTAGTTAATCATATATGAACTATTCCAAATTTAAATCCTTAAATATTCTCATTTACACCCTAAGTGAATTTGATTAGCCTTCCTGTATTATTTCTTAAAGTTTTCATGATTTTTCTTAATTAAACTGGGTTATAACAAATCAAAATAAAAAAATGCAAGACAATGGGGGCGGACGCTGGATTTGACCTCGGGATCTTCGGGATACTGCACTCTATCGCCGCTCAGCTGACCATCCGGGCAAACACCCTGTTGTGAATAGAGGGAGGAGGTAAATTAGATAATCAATGCATAAGCTGAGAGCAGAATGGAGCAAAACCAGGGGATTGGCCGGGCGCAGGGCAGGCGACGGGCTTGTCGGCGAGGAGGGGCCGGTGCGGCGCGGGCGTCGGGCAAAATGGGATCTCCCCACCATGTGGAGTCCGCAGGAGTGGTCGTCCGGGGTCGTGGGAGGCCGGAAGTATGCCGGCGGCGTGCGACGGCGGTGGCTTAAGGAGGAGGTCGACGCCGGCGGTGTACAAGCTCCCCGGAGCTCGGAGGAGGGTGCGGGTGGCTTTGTCACACTCCGAGGATACTCCGGGTCAAGGGAATTGAATTTATTTGCGGAGAATCGACGGCGCGCCCAATAGACCGGAGTTGGGGAAGAATGGTTGCCGGCGGAGGAGGAGGGGATAAGAGGCCAATCGGGGCGGAGAAGAGAAAGAGGATTGCGGGAGGAGATTGGGGCTTGGCGGGCTTTATAGCCGGAGATTTGCGGCGCCGAGGAGAGCCATGGCGTGGTTGGGGGCGTGGCGGGCGCCGTGCGGCGATGGCGGCGGGCAGGTGCGCTTAGGCGGGCCGGGTGGCGCAAGGAGTCGTGACGGGAGATTTGCGCGCGCGCGGGAATTGGCGGGAGTGGCGGCCATGCAGCGGGGCGGTGACAAGATAGAAGCGGCGCGCGGCGTGGGGTGATGGAAGCGGACGCGCAGGAGGCGGACGACCATAACGCGAGGAGCGCGGCGCCCGGGGAAGAGCGGCGTGGAGTTAGCTCGCCATGAGTGAGGGAGCTAGGAGAAAAAGAAAGGGAAGCCGAGTGGCGGTGGGAGGAGGAGAAGGGGCCACATGGAAATGAAAGAAGGAAGAAAGTGAAGGAAAAGAGGGGAAAGAGAGTTTAAGCAAAATTTTCCGAGTTAAGACTTTTAATTTAAACTTGAAATTTTTATTAGGTTTTATTAATTTCCATTTTGCGGGATGTTCAAAATTTTGAATTTCTCAATTTAATCATTTAGATGTGATTGCTTGACTCTCGCTTTGAGTTTAAATCTTAAATTTTAACTTGGATTTGAGTGTAATTTAAAAATTGGTTTAGAATTCATAATTCATTGATTTGTATTATTCTCATATCTTTTATTAACATTGTTACTATTTTCACTTTGGATTTTGTTTCTCACTTTTATTTATTTGCATGCACCAACACTCCATAGTTTTCAAATAAAGATTCAGAAGAATCCAAATACCATCAAAATGCAAGAAAAGTTTTTTAAAATTCCATATTTTTGAATAACCAAAATTTTGGGATGTTACAGCTCAGCACGTCTTCATGGGCACCCACGGTGATGTGCCCAAATTGCAACTTGGTGGTTAGACGTAGGACATCACAGACGGCCAAGAATCCCGGGTGACACTACTACAAGTGCCCCAATCACTCGGTGAGTCATATTGTTTCGGGTTCATTCAAATCGTGGTGGTATGTTTAAAAATCTTCTTGTCATGGAATCGCAGGAAGCTCATGGTGGTTGCCGATTCTGGGTGTGGGAGGATGAAATGGGAAATAGGAATGACAGTGTTCGCCGTGAGAGAGTTGTCGTGGGGGGTTGCGACCCCGTCGGGATGCAGCATTGTTTTGACAGACTAGAGTGGAAGATAAATTTAATGTTGTGTGCTATTTTGTTTCTTGTGTTTATTGTTATCCTCAAGTTGTAGTCTTTGGAGGTTATCCTCGTGTATGTTCGCAATGTTTTATGCTATCTTGTCGTCAAGCTCTTTTGGTAATGTTTTATGTACGGTTGTGTTGTATTTTAGTTCTTGTGTTCGTTGGTGTGTTGGTGGTTGTACTACTTGCTACATGTCATGTACGTGAAATGTATGAGTTGTTCGTGTTGTCTTTGCCTGATGCCTTCTCCTCGTATATGTTGGTAATTTTTTATGGAATTTTTTGAACGGATAATCCCTTTTTTATTTGATATATACATTGGTAAGTGATATTTTTATGTTACTAAGAATTAGTGTACCAAGAGTATGTTAATATTGTTAAATGACTTGCTATCTGAATCATTGAATGCGAACACACGAGATAATAACCTTATGTGAATAGAAATAAACTTCATAACATGCCGCGTACAATTTTATTACATGCATAACATATAGCATGATATGCGACTAACCCACCCAACTGCTCGTAACATTTTGTAAAGGCTACAGCCTACGCCCTTATTTTGTTGGTTTCTGTAGCGATAGGCTTTTCAGAGTAGCAAAAAATGTTCCTATGTAGGCTTTTCAGAGTAGCAATAAATGTTCGTATGAAGGCTTTTCAGATCGTAGTCTTTATGTAGGCAGTTTAGCTGGCATGTGTTGTCATCTGACTGAGCAAAGCTGCCCCGATTTGTCATATCACTGCGTAAAGCTGCCATGTGTTGTCATCTCACCGAGTAAAGCTGAGCGCTTTTGTCATGTCTCTGGGCAAAGCAGCCATCTTTTGTCCCGCCATTCGATATAAATAGCACGGTAGAGGTCCCATGAAGTTGTAGCGAGAAAACCTCGTAAATCGAACAAAGAACATACCATGGCGGAAGATGAGGGCGATCGGATATGGGTCACGAAGGAAGACCTTCCTTGGAAAGGAGGAGATGTTCGGACCACAATACCGCTTGGTACCAAGCGGCGCAACCAGCGTGGCGAAATGCGACACAATGAGTACGTGGTCGTGCGAGTCCGGAAGGGCGAACGATGGCGGCGCCGTTTCTTCCGATGCCCACGCTCCGGGTACAAATTACTAATAGTACATTTTTATTGCTTATGGACCCTCCATGTTTCTGTCATTTTTCGCAGATGGCGAAATGCGACTTCTCCCATTGGATCGACTCTCCTCATGAGCGGTATATTGACCGTTATGTGGGTACGTTATGGGACCGAATAATGGACTTGGAGTACCGAATGGAGACTCTCAATGAGGAGAACAATGAGCTCCGCCAACAGATGCAACGCGAGAGGGGAAACGAGGAGGTTGTCAACATAGGAAGCTCTTATGATCCCACATATTGCTGCGCGAACCCGAGCTGCATATGTGCGTGCCACTACCACGATGGCGGCCCGTCCGAGGCGGCCCCTCGCCAGATTCTCCATGTGGGTGCCACGAGGCTCGTTTGGCATGTAGGCCACGAGGGTACCGAATGTGTTGATCTTTGTGCGAGAGGATTGTTGTGTTGATGTTTTGGGTGTAGAACTTTCCATAAATTCATGCGTATGTGCAATGTATGTGTTGTTTCGTGTTGTAAGTGCATGACGCCTTCATTTTCTGTGACCTTCATATTCTGTGCCCTCTTTCCATAACGATGTAATGTGCAACGTTGTTAAGCATGTGATGAATTGGTTGTTATGTACGTGGAGTTGTTATCACAAGGCAAAAAAAATTGCAATACTTAAATGGTACATACTTAAATGACATTGTAAATAAGTGCATTACAGAAAAGGGATGTAACATACAAGGTTTACAAATGGTACATGCCACTCCCGCTACCCCGTGTTGTCATCTCTCAGTTGGTTGTATGCCGTACTAAATCAAAGAACTTAGAGCAACCCTTTTATACTGGAAACCATCTTTGAACATCAAACCATCAAGCACTTGAAAAACATCACAAATATTACAAAAGCACAATTTAAAAAATTCATTCATCATCTCGTCGTCGCCGCCTCGTACGGCGCATATGATCCTCTGAGAAGGTGAACCTACTAGGGGAGCGGGGTGCATCGCGAAGATCGTAGTGCGAGGGGTGTGGCCGAGGCGGCGGTGGGTACAACTCTGTGGACAGTTGCGACGGCTGGTCATAAAGCATAGAGCTCACCCAATCGGAGGAGGTGCCTACGTCCTGCTTAGATGGTACAACTGAATTAGACAATGGAAAGTACGAAAATTGTTCATAATGAAATACACATGTTTAGTGCATACCGGGGTATGTGGCTGGTGAAATGAGGATGTCGACGGGAAGTCCCCCATGTACTCGTGCGATGTCATGCCTTGATAGGTCGGCACAACCCACCTGTCCCGGTCATATAGGTTGGTCTGCACCTGTCCCGGGAGATACGAGGGCATCTGCCCCTCTGGTTGGTCGGGCGAGTCGTGGCTATGCAGAGTGGGCCCCGCCGTCCCGAGAGCGCGGTCGCTCGTCCGCCGCCCTCCATGATGACGATGCCGTTGCGACGTGCTATCCCGTCGCAATTGCTGCAAGACGAACATGTGGTTAGACATAAATGGTAAATGAGTGCATGAACAAATAGTTGCCAATTGTCGAACCGCCGGGGCGAAGCGCGTGGAGGCCGAGCGACCGTAGCTTGGCCGACTCTCGGACAGCCCCTCTGGTTCGTGCGGCGATGGCGACCTCGTGATGACGTCGCCCTCCGTAGCTGCGTGCTATCTGTTGCAATTGCTGCAAGTCGAACATGTGCGTAGACATAAATGGTAAATGAGTGCATGAACAAATAGTTACGAATTGTCGAACCGCCGGGCCGAAGCGCGTGGAGGCCGAGCGACCGTAGCTTTGCCGACTCTCGGACGGCCCCTCTGGTTCGTGCGGCGATGTCGACCTCCGTGATGACGTCGCCCTCCGTAGCAGCGTGCTATCCTGTCGCAATTGCTGCAAGACGAACATGTGGTTAGACATAAATGGTAAATGAGTGCATAAACAAATAGTTGACAATTGTCGAACCGCCGGCCGGCGCGTGGAGGCCGAGGATGGCCGTGCTGATCACGGTGCCGACGGAGGCGCGGAGGAGGTGGTGGTCGCCGCCACGCCCGCCACCGCATGTAGCAACAACGTCATCTCGGTGGTGACCGCAACTCAAGCCCCGTATCGCACCCCTTGCCCTTCGGCGATGCTGCGCGATATAACTTACCCACCGAGATTCGGTATTTGACTTCCTATGTCGTATAGCCTCATTAGCCTCGATGTCGATACGATGTAGCGGTCCACTGCGATGAAACAAGCGGTCACTTCAAATGTAATCTGCATTGCGTAATGACACAATACTCTCATACCGCCTCGTCGACCGTGCCGCTAGATGACGGTGCGGACCTTCTGTATAGCCGCCTCGTGAACAAAGATGAAGTGGAGGTTGTGGTGGCTCCCCGCAATAAGCCTACGGCGGGTGCGTGGAGCGTACCGGTCAAAATGCGCCACATGACGGCGCGGGTCGTCCGGTAAATGCGGCCGTGTCTCATCCACAAGCATCGTATGCGCATGGTCGACCACATGTCTGCCCACGTCATTGTGTGGCTCTCCGTCTTGATCGCTCGCCCTCTCTCGATTGCACGCAAGTCCATTGAGACATTACACAATCGATGCAGTCGACATTGACACTAATGCAGTAATTAAATTTGGGGTGTCTTGACATACGGTGGAACTCCTCCGCAAGAGGCGTCTGCCATGGGAGGGACATGCTTGGTACAGCCCGAATCGTCTCATGACTCGGTGTGGGTCAGACGGCTCGACGCGATCGCGAACACCAAGTGGCGGTCGTCATCCGGTACCTCGATCTCGCCGCGCCTTGGTATGACAACCCGTGGGGGCCGTGTTCGCATTATGCGTGGAGACCATGGCCACCGGCCACGTCGCCAAACGCCATAAGCTCGAACCTCTGGTGGAAATCCGAGTACGCACGTCTCGGTCTCTCCATGGCCCACCTCAACTGACCATGCGTCCAACGTGTACCCATTGTGGGCGCATCAACGGGGTCGTCACCACCATACAACTGCGGGATGAGGTCATAAGGGTGCACACGACGACCAAAGTCAGGCCTGCCAACGGGAAGTGTTCCCATGACCACTGGCGAAGGAGAAGGTAGCAGCGGCTAGGATCGGCTCGCCGGCGTCATGATGCGCGAGGCGTCACACAAGCCTCGGTATGTGGAGCTAGGACCGCGATCCCGGCTATCCGTGGTCGGCGACCGGGCGACCATCCGCCAAGGACTCGCTAGCGGTATGTAGCTAGGCCGCACGGAGTCTCGATCGTGCTAGGGAACAAGACGCACCCGAGCAGATATAGCGGTATGTATGCAACGGTGCGCCCGCACCGCGACCTCATCTGCGTCTGCGGGGCAGGTCATGAAGCGGCGAAGCCATCCATGTGGCACCCGGCTGCGTTGTCTCGGATCGCATGACCGAACCGGTGACCAGACGGACCTTCCAATCTGCGCCTTCGGGGTGGCACCAAAGCGGCACCACGGACGGGGGTAGACCTGTAATCATCGTGGCGTCTGCGGCGTAACCGTCATCTCCCCACCGGAAGTGGAAGGTGTGAGTCTCGGCCTCCATCGATCAACGAGGCGACAACGATGGCGCATCGTCATTGGAACCCATGCGGTAGATCCAACATGCGGGCAATGGGGCGGGCCGGTGTCCCGCATGAGTGGGATGTACCGAGGGTCGAGACGCCAGTTCTCTCGGGGGCCCCTAAGAACGAAGCAAGGAGGCCCCTGTGCGGGTGCCGACAACCACACATGGCATCGGTGGTGCTCGTCCCAACGGGGCTCTAGCAGCTCGAACGCCATGTCCTGCCAAAGAAGGATAACAAGTTAGTGTACATTACAACAAAATATGCAACAAATAACAACATAATTAACAACAAATGTTATGACAGGGAAACGTACGGAATGTACAAAAACATACATAAAATGTGCACACGAATATGACCCACACGACAAGGAAACATATGGAATGTGCGAAAATATACATAACATGGTAATGTGCAATACATAGCTACACCATCGAGCCAACAATTAGCGTACACCTCTGAATAATACATTACATATGGATTGTGGTTGGTACTACGGAGCGTTGCTTGATGCCGGCTGTTTGGGCACCGGCGAGGAGTGGCCAAAGGTCTTGCATAGCCTACACTTCGGGCGCGAACACGATCCCCTCGCGGCTCTCATCCATGTCGTTGCGGATGCGACGGCTTTGTCGTCTTCCACGCCCGACATGCTTGAGTGCATCGTTGGGCACCCACTTTATCTCCCGGCCATAATTCCTGTAGTGCATGTCTACCCGTAGGAATGGAACTCTGCACTCCGGGTTGCATACAAGTGCTGCATGTCGTAGTACTTGGAGATGTCTTGTGTCGACTTTGGTTCCATA
Source organism: Dendrocalamus sinicus (assembly GCA_036346575.1). NCBI lineage: Eukaryota > Viridiplantae > Streptophyta > Magnoliopsida > Poales > Poaceae > Dendrocalamus > Dendrocalamus sinicus. Next base: position 255,032 of record CM070662.1, read on the forward strand.
CAACGCAGCCGCGTACACATGGGAGCATGGCTTGTGCAGAAGCGGGGCTTGTTGCGGTGCAAGATGCTTCATCACCAATCGTGCATACCGCTTGCGCCCCTCTAATGTGACCCATGACATACTTCGCCTTAGGCGGACCTCAAACTTCCTCCTTAAGCCATCAATGGGGTGAGCAATGTGGGTTCGAGCCTTCTCCATCTTCCCGTCCATGAAGGCTGCATGACCTCGAGTATTGCTTGTTTTCCTCAACGTGCCTCGCGCCATCCCGGCTCTATTCACAAAGTACCCGACGGTATGGTTCGTGTCTCGCCACAAGTGCCGTGATCGGCGAGGATCCGACGCCCTTCAATACACCATTGTAAACCTCGGACATGTTGGTTGTCATGATCCCATACCTCGCCCCACCGGTGTCGTGCAACAAAGACCACATTTCCAAGTCGTGCATTGGGTGAACCCATTGTGAGAATACCCGACTCTTGTGGAGCCTCCTCCACGGCCCCCTATCGCATGCACATGCTTCGTAGCCTCTGATCGAGCCGCTTCGCAGGCGCCGAACTTCCACTTCAGTTCGCATGCATAGCTTCTTGAACATCTTCATGAGGTCCTTGCTACGGAACCTTCGTGGAAGTTCGCTGCAATATGCCTCATGCACGGTGGTTCTTCACATCAGTCCATCGGGCGGGGGCTGCGTCCCATTCTCGCAACGTTCGCAACGCAGACAGCAAGCTTTGCATTGCGGTCGGAGATAAGGCACACTTCAGCCTGTCTTGCACTACGGCATTCTTCAAATTGCAAAGAAACCAAAGCCACTATCGTATTCTCGTTCTCCACAATTGCAAATGCCACTGGAGTAATCGGTCATTTGCATCGGCTGCAATCGCGGTAAGGATAGTGCCCTTGTACTTGCGGATAGGAACGTCCCATCTACGGTTAGCACTGGACGGCACCACCTGGACCCTTGTATCGCCTGATGGAAGGCCCAGAACACTCTGTCAAGAATGAAACAGTTCGGGCCCTCTGTAGGATGGACCCTCTCCTGCCTGTTTATGTAAGTGTCTGGGTTTGATTGTGCAATTTGATTCAGCATTCTTGGGACCAGGTCGTACGCCTCCTCGTACGTCCCATACATTCCGTGCAGCACCTTTCGCTTCGCCCGCCACACCTTCTTGTAGCTCACTTCGTAGCCCGCCTCGTTCGCTACTGCTGCCATCAGAACCTTCGGGGTAATTGACACATCCGCCTGGACGAGGTGCGTGACCACCTCCGCAACATAACGTGATGTCATGTTGCGGTGTCTATGTACTGGCCCCGCAAGCTCGCAACTGTGATCTTGTAGCACCGTTATCCGGAACTCCGTGCCAACGCCCTTGTACCGTTGTGCACGGACTTTGCCACCACATGACCCGTCCACACACTTCACAACGTACGTGTCCGGCTTTGACTTGTGGACCCGATACGTCCGGCTTATGTTGACGGCATGTCTAGCAATAGCCTGCTGGACATCACTCTTATTACGGAAGCACTGCCCCAGAAAGAGTGCGCCCTCGCTGAACCCCCATTCTCCCTCCTCCGCCTGTGGCAGAACTAGGGCTGCCGCTGCGATGTCGTCGATCCGGGCGACACATATGCACCGTCCGTCGTAATAACACGACCTACCACCCTCCAGTGCACCTTCGCCATCCTCGTCCTCTCCAGAACTGCCTGTTTCCACCTCCTCCTCCTCCTCGCTGTCCTCTTCTTCCACCTGGTCCCCCAGATACTCATGACAGTCAATACGGGCGGCCCACCACCTCTCGTGCACACCTTCGTTGGGCTGGAAATTCTCCGCACGCCTCGTATTGTCTTCATCACCCACTTCCTCGCCCACATGTTCTCCCGCAGAAGCATCTTCATGACCGCCGGCCACTACATCTCCACCAGCGGCATCACAACCAACCATGGCTGATGATTCTGCCCTCTCCACGAACTCGACATACACCATTGGCCTGCCATATATCGCAGCATCAGGGTTGCACACGACCTCCATGTAGTTCGCCCATGAGGCGTCATTGGTCACCTTCAGAAGTTGCCATATGCTCCCCCTTCCGTCATCCACCATTGAGGCATAGACTGCCTCGATCCGTAACTTCTTCCTTGCGGTGCGCCGATCAAGCGCTGACGGACACACCTCCGTAGCTCGGACAAGCTCATGGCGCTCGGGCATCGGTGCCGGATCACGGTCCGCTCGCAATTTGACAGTCCGCCCCATACGGCCCATCACGTACGAGACCATTCCCATAAAACACCATCAATTGTTCAATGCCAGCCATTGCGTACCTAACATAAGTGCATAATCAACCATTTTAGTATACAACATGTAACAATCGTACCATCTAATTAACAGTTTCGATTAGTATATGTTTTGTATTTCTAAATCTACGATTTATTTGTAACTATTTCACTTTCTAATTGTACCATACATCAAATTAAATATACATATCATTTTTTTTCATCAAATGACCTTCATACTACGGTCATTCACTAAGCGTACTAATTATACAAATTGTCTCTAATCTAACTACTACAAATTTACCACCTACAAATGCTCCAACATAAATATTTACTTTTTCAACACATACACATTATTTAAACTACAATCTTTTCTAACTATGGACATAAACAGTCTATGTAGCAAACGACATTTGGACGCAGCAAATATTTCTAAAAAGTAAATGTCTATGTAAATTTCTAGTGGTATATAGATAGAAAACGACATAAACACTACAAATAATTACGGTCAACATTTTTTGAGACGCAGCAAACGACATAAACAGCGTATATAGATTTGAAGTGTGTAAACCATTCGAAAAATTCACTTCAAAAGGTATCCGTTTATTTTGATTTTGGGATAAGTTCAAAGCGAAAAGATGCTGGGCTAGAGTAGAGTAGAGGTGGTGGCGGGTGCCATGCCATTTCTGATTTCTTTCTCCTTCCACCACCTCGATTCTATACGATACAAGATCTGACCAACAAGCGCACTAGCACGCAGACCAAGATCTTCCCCACTTGCAAACTTACTGCACAGTCCTCACCTGCTCCTGCCCACACCATACCTGTTACTTTGCTCAGTTACCACTTCTGTACCTTTCACCCTCCATTATTTCTAATCTATCAAATTTATTTCTAATTTATTTTAATCCTAGTACTATTGTTATCACCTACAATTGCTCTAACATAAATATGTGTTTTCTCAACGTATATTTTCCACCTAACTGAAACTACTTTACAGTACATATGTTCACAAAAAAAATGAAACCCTATATACACTACAATACATCATGCTAAACATATGCAAGATTTCCTATACATACATAGCGTATAAAATATTGACATAAAATAACAGTAACACACGATGGTTTCGTTAATTCAGGCCTAATGACATACATAAAATTATAGTTGCATGGGCACAAAACTTACCTCTTGTTGATGCTCACGAGACGATCTACAACTTTTCTACTTGCCAAGTCCACTGATTCCAAACGAAAACAATTCAACTCTTCCGGCTTTCGCTCCTCTCTTTTCTTCAGCACAAACTAACTACATTACAACACGTAACTTCAACATAAAATACAACATTATCTACACTACAATAAAGCATGCATCATATGTTGATTTTTACCTACACATACACACTGTATGACACATTGACTTATAATACATATATTCACATAAAGATTACCTACAAATACATAACGTACCAAATATTGACATCGCGTATCACACATTCACATAAAATAACATTACCAAACGATGGTTTGTGCTAATCGACTAATTATGGACTAATCACATACATAAAATTTTAGTTTCGGGGCACAAGACTTACCTCTTCTTGAAGCACACGGACGATATACAACTTTTGTATTTGCAAAACCGCAGATTCGAACAAACACAACTCAAATCTACGGGTTTTCACTCGTCACTTTCCTTCGCTTCCTCACTCTCTCGCTCTGGCTTCGTTTCAGCTGTGCTTGAGCTTCCTGGCTGGCCAAGCATTTCTTCCCTCTCCTTGCTCTTTTAAGTCTGCATGCGCGTGTGCTCTTGAGGGGGGCCGTTTTTGGGCTCCTGACGCGTGTGCGGCCGGGTACAAGAAAAATTCCCAGTGTGCGCTGCTGCTTTTTTTCATTTTGGCCGAAAGCACGGGACGCGAATGGCAAAGATTCGCGCGGTCGGGCGTCAAGACACGCTGGGCGGGCGGGGCTGGCGGGCTGACGCGCGCTCGCGGGCGGGGCGCGCGGGCGACGGACGCTTGTCACGCGAGGCGATCGCGGCGCTGGCGGAGCTCGCGCGCTCAGCGCCGCGCCGAGGCGGTCGTGCGGTCCCGACCGCACGGCCGGCGACGTGGCGGCAGCGGAGAGACAGCGGTGAGGAGGGGTATAGATTTGGAATTTATTTCAAAAGGGGGCCAAAAATGGAAATTAAATTGTTTAGGGGTCCAATAGTGTCCAAATTTCATCACGTGGGATCTTTCCTTTGATTCTTGGGCTGTGGTGCTTTCGGGTCTTAGGATTTTCGAGGGTTTGGCAGTGTTGCACTTTGCTGCCGATCTCCATACATCCTGATTGCTACTATTTGATTGGAGAGGGAGCTCCTTGTTCCTTGATCTAGCCGAGAGAGAGAGAGAGAGAGTTGTTGCTGGTTCCTGGAGCCGACAGAAGTTACGTATTTGCTAGCTGTTTGGCTAAAACAGCTATTGGCCGAGAACTAGCTGGATGTTGAGTCAAGGCAAGGCGCTGCAGTGCTGATTGAGAGAAGAACCGAGAAGAAGTTGTTGATTTGTAGATTGGGTACGGTGAAAGATTAGGCTAATTTCGCCTACAAATCAGTTCCCTAATCGGTGTCGTACCACTTCTTGTTCTATCGGTAACTAGTGCACATCTTCATTTTGTGTATGCATGGCTGACTTGTGGGAACAGCTAGTGCTGTCCCATTATCGGCTGTTTAACTTAATCATTCGATGAGATAATCAAGTATCTCATGAAAATATATGTGTGCACGCACGGCTGCGATTGAATTGAATGCTCACACGCCAAATGTTTAGCCTGGACACATCCATGGCTTCCATATGAGAATTCATGCAAGCATATTTATATATGCAGCCAACTCCAATTGATATTAATCATCCTGTATATTTGATGAACAACATTCTACTTGCACATGCTTGTCTTTAAAAATCTTTAAATTGGATGGTACAAAATCTCATCAAATATTAAGATTGTTCAGAATGGATGAATGGATGAAATAGTGTAAGATTTATATGCATGAATAGCGCGCATGCGGAAGCAGATGGGCAGATCCTTCTCCCCTCTGTTCTCCTCTCCTCTCTTCTCCTCTCCTCCCCTATTTATCTTTTCCCTAAATTAAAGTGACAAGTTAGGCCCTATATAGGCGCCAGTCGCACGATCATTGTGTGACTAGAGCGTGAGCTACCTCTATCGGGCGACGGTCGCGTGACTGGCCGATGTGACTTCACGTTGTCCAATCGTTGCATGACTGTGGCAGTAGCTCTAGTCACACAATGAGTGCGTGACTAAGCCTACGAGCATGGTTTATTCTGTTAAAAATATATATTGGTTTATTTCTGTAAATTGAATTAAAAACTGGTTTATTTAAAAAAAATATTGAAAGAAGTACTATTAGAGTTCAGGTGTAACTATGCAAGTCAAAATGCCCCCCGCTCTGCTATCCAAAAGCTTAATCGTACAATGTCCTTGGCTCATACATCGCACCTTCAAACTTGCAATCGACTTTAACACTTACTGTCGTAATTTTTTCAAAAAGAAGTGAAGTGTCAAATCTGAGATCACAGACAAAAGATGCCGGTTATCACTTAACGTTTCTCTGAAAAATTGTACTTCGTTTTGTCAGAACCAGCAAAGCTTCACTGTTTGGATCCAGAGGAGAGCAAACTTTTGTCTGAAAACTTCACAGCGTTATTTCAGATGCATGCAATAATTGGATATGGGGAAGTGACCAAGACAGGACAACCACGTAGCAGAGACACCTTTCAGAGGTAAAACGAAATATTCATAAACTGTTTTTGTATTTGATGAATCCTGTAGCGGATGGAGGCCAGGCCTGGTGTGATCCAATTAACTGTTTAAAGTAGTTCATTCGTGGTCCATTAGAAAGCTAGCTTTTCTGACCAAGTTATGTTTGATGCAAGAATTCAAAGGTTAACTAAAATTTAAAGGATGATCTGAAAAGAATGTTGGGAATAATCCCACATTGGTTGTGGAAGAGGAGAAAGCACAACTTATAAGTGTGGGGGAGCCCCCACCCATTGGACTAGTCTTTTGGGGGGAGAAGGCCCAGTACTACTTATAAGCTGTTTGGACCTAGGTGATCTCACATTTGGTATCGTGAAGGTGCCTAACACCTCCTTGGACCTCATGGTTGTAGATGTCCAACCAGATTGTTGGGAATAATCCCACATTGGTTGTGGAAGAGGAGAAAGCACAACTTATAAGTGTGGGGAGCCCCACCCATTGGACTAGTCTTTTGGGGAGAAGGCCCAGACTACTTATAAGGTTGTTGCTCGTTGCTCCGTGGGCTTGGTTGTGTTCGCCCATGTGGATTTAAAGGACCTGATCAGGTGATCTCACAAAGAACACTATTTAATTGGACACCTTTATGTAAGGTTAGGCACTTCGGTTCTTGTGCTAATACCTGATCAGGGAAATATTTTAGGATTATATTGCATTGTCTCAAGAGCCAACCATAGCTCGCACGATGGAGGGGATCGACCTGCCCAACAACTAACACATGTAGGTTGTCTGTCACATAAGAGACAAACTAACACGTGAATTTTAAATCGCAAGCTAAAGTTGGTTCATGCCTAGTCTCTTCTGGGTTGGAAATTAAGTATATGACTGTAAACTTGTAAGGAACCATGAATTATTCAATTCCATTGGTGAGTCCGACAAGATTTGCATCCAGTAAAAACCTTTTATTTTTCGTTTTCGATACATACTTGATATGTAACATAGAGCATAAATACGTCTTTAAGTATGGATATTCCAATATCAAAATTTGTGTACATAGAACCATTGTTTTCTTATTATTAATACCTTCTATACATATTTTAGTTGATTGATATTGACTTGATCATATACTACTCAGAAATTATCTAGAAACAACCCCAATAAACAAATTAATGCATCTCTAACAATTGCAGCACGTTTTAAATCACAAAAAATATAATAAAATCATGAATCCTGTTGATTCCCATTGTCTCCTTGCTGAAGGGCTCAAAGAATACTATCTGGTTCATCATTTACTTCTTCTTCTTTTTTCGGTCTCAGTCGTTCACATAATCTCTTTCCATTGGAGGGAGCTTGTTCTGCACTATTCAACCATGTTGGGAAAATTTCCAGTTTTGGCGTATCACTACTACAAAAAGGAGAGTGGTGAGTGTATGGTGCATGGTAAATATACCGTAAAATTAAGTGCATAGTAATTTTTGCCAACTATAAATCCTTAGCTTTACCTGCCCGGCTTATGCAAGTATGATTAATTAGGACAGTGGTGAGCTAAGTGTTTTTTGGAGACGATTGTTTAAACTTTTGGACTTAGGTGAGAGGTCAAGGTTAGGGTTGTTCTGGAGCGGCCAACCAAGGAGTCAACATTCAGATCAAACCCTTTCTGGGCTAGAAACTCTTGGATACAGCCACTAAACTTGGGATTTGCACTCCTCAAGTAACTTCATAATTCATAACTGAAAGTCTCCAACATGCAGACCTCTCAACCTTTCTGGTACAAATTTTGAATTGAGATTTGCTATATATGAGCTAGCCATCCGCTTTTGTTTGAGCTCGGGGAAAAAAAGATTTGTCTTGTGGGTGTGAGAATAGTCTGGAGCAGCAAGTTCAGTTTAGAAAATAATACTGTTCTTTAGTGGGTTCTTTTCAATTATAACTGTTGGTTTATAGTTACAGTTGATGACTTCAGACGGCAGGACATGTGTCCTGTGGAGCCATGCTTTGCATTATTGCATCTGCATGGTCATTTGCCCTTAGCCCTCTTAAAAGTCACAAAACCCAGATCAGGCCCCATCGTAGAAGCTAGGGAAGTACCAGGGCTCTTTCATTTTGGCTACGGTTTGTGGCTGCGGCTTGTGACTTTTGGGCTGTTTGTACGAAAGATTATAGAGTAACAGTAATTCACGTGAGGTTTTTACCGATATAAATGAAGTCAGTAAAGTATGTACTACAATTAACTAGTAGACCCTATTTTGAAAAAAAAATATAATTTTTCGTTTAAAAGTTAGTTACTGTAGAAAAGCCGAAAAATAATTTTTAGAAGCTAAAAAGAACAAGACGGCCAGTGGTTACCAATATCGGGCCTGTTCTTTTCCTCATTGGCGGCTTTTTCAAGCGGAGTATTTTCTCAAGGCGGGTCTATAAATTAAGCGATGTACACGTTAAAGCCCAACAGACCATCTAAAATCGCAAATGGGCCGTAATCTGGTAAACAACTAAAATTCAAAAATTTCAGCCAAAATTCATAAGCCGCAGCCGTTGCCAAACAGGCCCGATGTGTAGCCCTCTTACCACTTGTGAGCAGCCAGCAGGCAATTCTGCAGTCCAGCAATGCCACATGTTCCAGAACAGTGGATCGTTAGCAAGCAGACACTATTGTGTACTATGCATGGTCCTTACAACAGTTGCAGTTCTGCATTAACTAATTACCTTCAAACTTTACACCAGTATATTTGGTACATGCTCCATGTAGATTTTTAAAATTGCTGCAATTTAGGGTCTATTCTTTTCGACTACAGCTTATGGCTTTTAGCTGAAATTTTAAATTTTGGCTATTTACGATACAGATTATGGAGAGACAGATACTCATTTACGATTTTAGTTGGTACAGATGTTGGGCTTTTAACGTGTCGATCATTTAACTTGTAGACCCTGTCTTGAGAAAATACTCCGTTTGAAAGTTAGGTACTGTAGCTAAAGCTAAAAGCCGCCGACTTTTGACTTAAAGAACATGTCCTTAGGTACTTTTCTAAACAGACTTTTTTTGTTTTAGAAGTCGGCTTTTAAACGGTGTGGTTTATCAAAATAATTTTTATAATCCATTTTTAGAAGTCACTATAGGAACCATTTTTAACGGAATGGCTTCTCAATATAAGTGTCTCTTATTCACTCAATCTTTTCTTACAATAAACTAAAAGCTACAACACTTTTAAATAGAGCTTTAAAAGGTGTGAGAAATATAATGTTATCTATGATTAAACTGCAGTAACACTGTTCCAAACAATGTGGATACAGGCCACCGGGATCTGCAGGATCATTCTACAGTGAAGAAGCTAGCTAGCAAGTGCACCAGCCTTTTTATCACTGACTAATATGGTAGCGTGCATGCAGGCCCACATACACATATTAATGTAGACAAGATTGGGACATCATCTAAGTTTCTAACTTATTTTTCATTATTTCTAAATTTTATCTTTTTTAAAAACTTTTGGCAACTTTTTGAGCTTTTTTACCAGTTCTTTTTTGCGTATTCGTTTGCATTATCCTTGATGGGTTAACCTGTTTTTTTCTATTTTTAATTTTTTTAAATTTAATTACGTCAAATAAGACATTATCAGCTACAATACAATTTCAGCCAGCTATAATCAAATTTCAGCTATAAGCCGATTACTACGTAGTATGCATGAGGCAGATCATTAAAGATAAGCAACACAAGCTAGTTCAGTTTTGAGGCAATATGGTTACCTTTTAATTGAGTAATCTCCTGTTACCTAATAAAGAACCCATGGTTAGATCTGGTAGATGATTTATGTCGCATTCGATACAAGTCCTTTTGTTGCCAACTTCACCTTGGTGTTAACTTATACTAGTATAACCAGGTCTGTGTATTCCTCTGATAATCCTAAAGTTTTGTTCCTTGCATACTGCATGGAGATTTTGTTGCCTTGGTCATGCATGCACGATTACCGGTACAGGTTATCAATCTATCACTAGTAGTGACTAACCTTGTACCATGTGGACCAAGAGTTAAGGGCATCCTACAATGCTATTTGGTTAACGGCTAGGCAATGACCAAGAAATATTTGGCTGGTTTCTAGTTCAACAATATTTGCTTGGGTTTTGTAGAACATGTTTGTGTGCAAGAATAACACAAGATTCTGGCTTAATCACCTTCAATCGTCAATAACTTGACAGAACCGTTTCTCCAAAAGTCATTGACAAAATTTGCCACATCAAGCTCTAGAACCTATCATCAGTTGAACAAATACCGATAATGTGACTGCATTGAACATATAGTAACCAGTTGGCAACCAGCAGTTTTCCCAACCACCATAGAATGTAGAATCTTTGGAAAAACTGAACATAAAATCTGATCTCTGATACCCAAATTCCTTAAAGTTTACTCACTCTAGATGCACGACCAACTTACAAGAGAAACGCAATAAATATGTCACAGGTTTCCTGCCTTCAGTTGAAGCCTTGATTTCCATGCCATAAGATGTGGAGGCGTTCATTAAGCTAAATGAAGAGAGAGGAACGAAGCCCCAGAGGTGAGTGCAATAAATTTGGTCTCATGTTTAGCCAGACTGGCATAAATGCCGTAGAATTCTATGACCACTTTGCTTAGTACAAAATTCAGAAGAGGTGAAATGGCAACGCAGAGGGAATATTTGCAACCACCAGTCACCACTTAGGGCACACCCGACGAAAGACATTATGTAGCAATATCTATAAACTCTACATCATCTAAAAATAACTATAGACATTCACCCCCTAATGTCTTTGAGTGAACCTAGTCAATAAATTAACTCATCATGCAATATTTCTCTCTCCTCTCTCATCCCCAATAGATGTTTTAACTAATAATGTGATAGACATCACTTCTCTCCCAATAGATATTTTAGCTAATGTCACACTAGGAACACTGGGACAACATTTATGTTAAGTTCTTCACAACTTAACCAAAATTGGCTCGAACATGCTTCATGCAATATGAATGCATTGATCTTGGGCAATTCGAATTGATCCACGGTCAAATTCCCAAAATTCAAAACTCTCAGCCAAAACTCATATTTTAGTTAGTCTAACCACTACGAAGCGGCCGGTCAGACTGCCACCTCACTAACCGGTCTGACCGCCCCCGCACAAAAAGGTCTAACCGGTCAAGCCAACGGTCTGACCAGTCCCTCATACCCATTTGGCTAGTTACCTGACGAGGTCATAAAGTTTTGCCAAACTTGCAAAATCCAAAATCCAATTCGACACACATTGACAATGCATGATTCATCACAAATATTTATAGACCTCACACGATCCCTCACCTCTAAATCCCATAAAAGAACATGAAAAATTGAAGCAGTTTGCCTGAAACTGCATTGATCTTTTTTTATTATATATTTATCTAGTTCTGTCCTTATTGTTCATCAGAGATGACTAAATTAACCGGCCTCTAGTACCAACATACATATATAGCCATGTGTTTCTATGTTTTTCTCAACAGAGATTTGCATAATTTTTAAAACACGATGAATAATAGATAGATGTTACTTACCTTTTTATATGCTTTGACATTAGTGTTACTTTTGTTAGAGTAAAGCATAAAAACACTTACATGTATTTTTTTTAATGCATGGTGCGTGCAGCATGGCATGGCAACTCTTGGGGGAAGGAGAATCTGAAGCATGGCACTAACAGCCTGATGCGAGCAAACAAGTGCAAGGGAAGGTCACTTTGCAGGGAGATGAAACCCATCCTGGGACATGACGGATGGATGGATGGATAGGTGCACTACGAGAAACGCATGCATATTCTTGAGCATGCAGCAGGAAGACGAGACAAACAGGGGACGAACGACTCGTGAAAACAATTTTTTTAAGTGACTCGCTCGTAAAAACAAATTCAAGAATATGTTCAATGCTCTGAACCTTAATCACCATTTGTACCCTTGCATGTTCCCCTCTTCTCGTCTATTGGATTTGTACCAGTGGCAAAGCAACCACTCTACAACCAACAATGGTGGCATGCAGACAAGAAAAGATTGATATATCAAGAATAATGAGGTGATGCTTCTCTTTCGTGTGCTTCTTACTCCACTTGTATTTAAATAGTGGAATTGCTAAAAAACCATCGAATATTTTTTTTGGAAAAAACCATCGAATTTCTAATCTTACGATTTTGCTTGGAGATTCATGCTTCGGCTGACAGGTTCTTTGATCCCGGGGCGGTCGGCACCGTCTAGAGAGCCGTATAATTAGCGCTCTCAGAGGTTCCCGGACCGTCTAGGGATAGTCGGCACCGTCTCGCGTTTCGGGTGTTCATCATCCGGCAATTTTCATCCTTACCTTTTACCGACTTACCGCTGCAGTGGACCAAAATGCCCTTGGGCAGTCAAGTATATGAGAGGGGCATGGGAGGCCATTACAGTCAATCCACAAATGCAAAGGGCAGCCCCCAACCGTGCCCATATATGCCAGCCTCATGCAGCCAAACCCCATTTTCCACCCCATTACTCTCGGCCAAGGTAAGTGCATAGCAAAGGAACAAAGCTAGGAACAGCTCACCCTCCATTCCATTTCACACCAAACCAATGACACACTCCCATTCCATCTCCCGCCAAAACCATCAAGCACACCAACCCATTTCAGCCAAAGACGGTGGAGGTCGGTCGAGCCGTCCACGCGTCATCCCCGAGGCTAACCAGGCAAGTACATTGTAAAGCGGTGAATTCGGGTAGTGATTTCGGTTAAAATTGAATAAGTTGGGGTAAGGTTACCTTTTCTGGGAGCATAGTAAGAAAAGATGAATGATGAACGTTAAGACATGATAAGTTGAAAAGCATAAATAAACTTGTATGTACTTGGTAGAACAGTGGATTGTGGTGAAATATTGGTATCTTTATGTCTTTGGTGACGTGTTCTACAGTGACCTATGATTTCGTGCTAATCGTATTTGGATGAGTGTTGCTTATGATTAAGTGCCACAGTGAAAGCATGTTGCATTATGCATTGCACTCATACACGACAACAGACCTACCTCGGTGGGTGGTATACGGTATAGGCTACGATTCTGAGACGCATGGATGCATTGTATTGCATAAAAGAGTTAATAATGAAGCGATCTGGGGATAGTGATGTATAGCTCATAGAAATGGAGAGTGATGATAGTAGAATGTTGAGAGATAGTGAGGTGTAGTCCACAGAGATGGGAAGTGATAACCAGTAGTATAGGCTAAAGAATTGAGAATGTGCATGAGCATGTGCGTGGGCATATGCATAATAATCGGTGGATGAGAATCGATAAGGATATGAAAAAAGGGCATGTGCATGATGAATAGCCCAACGGATCTTGAAATGGTTGAATGGAAGAGTGGATAATGAAATTGGAATAATAATGGTCTAATAATGAATGAACTGTTATTTCTTTGTTTTGCTTTGTACTCGCTGAGTCGGTGGACTCAGCCTTGCTTTGTTGATGTTTTTTTAGGTGACCGTTGAAGGCGTCAGGCACGGGCGGGAGTAGCACATGGATAACTGGCACGAACCAGCAGCACTTTTGTATCGCTTTTGTCAGTGTACTCTAGCTTTGTTAGGCTAGAGTAATCAGTGAAACTACTATGATGTATCCGAACGCAGAAAAATAAATAAATTTAATGTTGGCTTAAATTCTCCTGTGTTAAAGAAGTGGTAAGAGTTACAGAGGTGGTAACATCTTGGCCCAGAGGGTGGGCGGGGTGTTACATTCTTCCTCTTCGACGGCGGTGGCGATGAGTTAGGGCAGTGGTTCATTGGATTAGAGTTAGGGTTCACCAGGTTAGGGGTTTGGGTTCACCAGCATTTGAATCTAGAGGGAGGCTGGGGGGCGAAGGCACGGCCGTGGGCATTGAGGCACCGTCGGCCGAGGGCTTAGGGAGGGCAATGGGCGGTGGGGGTGAGAAAAAAGAGATGTTAGAAAGTGGTGGCGGATCTAGCGACAGTAGCAGTCGAAGACGGAGAAGAAGAGCAGGGTGGTGGAAAGGGACGCTAGTGTTAGCAGTGGCGGGGGAGGAGGAGGTGGGCGATAGCAGGAGTGGAGGAGGAGGAGATGGGGCGGCGATGTGCCTAGGTGGTGGCGATGGTCGTGGGAGTGGTGCGGTGTAGGGTTGAGGGCTTGGGGGCGATAGCTGATATTGGAGGCACTATGGAGATGTGCACTGTTCAATGAAGATACGAGGCCTGCAAAATCTAACTAAAAATTTAAAGGAAATCATTTGATTGTCACATAGACAAATCCATTAATTAGTACCATTGTTTTAAATATCGTGTTATAGCATCGTTATATCCCTGTTATAGTAGTCAAGGTACCCTAAGCACTACATATCGTTTGTTGTTGCAGTTTGGTTCAATATCATCAATATATCAGGCCGATACATGCACTATCCGCTGCAAGCTATGTCAATGCTACTATCTAAGAACGTTCAAACTTCCTCTGATATAGGGATGCACATCTTGATTTACTAAATTTCACTAATACCAGTCTTTCCATTGAATGGGTTTCCATACCCCCTAATCCAATTAATTAACCTTCCATATTCCCACAATTCTAGCTTTGTTTGTTAATAACATTTCACCTCTTCCTCTACCTATTAAAATTTCTCTCTCATCGAAAGAGAAGGGAAGGGCCCATGCACAAGGGTGCAAACAAGGTAAACATAATTCTTAATCTATTTCTTTGTATAATTTACCCAACAAGACAAGCATATGTTATCAAACGATAATGGAAAGCCAAGTAGCAAGTATAGATTCTTCACGGGACAGAAAAGAAGGAATAAAGGGGGGCATTGATTTCCTATTTTCTTCATCATAGGATAAAGATTAAGCAATAAAACACTACATAGTTTTTTTTTATGATTTTGATGTTATCTTAGATATAGACATGTGGGATTTGATATTTTGGATGGTTTATGCAAATTATGGTTGAGACTTATAGTTTAAGTATCTTTATATTTCAAGTGTTTTATAGCTTATTATATAGCGCCCGCTATATCTCAGTATACGCTATCCACTATTAAAGTAGTCCACCGCTACGCTTTTACTACCCCGACTCTATAAAAACTTGATTAGTACTGATATATGCACAATATTTGCATTATATATGGTATTAATTGTTTGTGAGCTCATGTAGTTTGTTCGTACTCGACCTGCATATTAAACCACCGGCTCCCAACTCACATCTCCGACCACTAGAATCAGAGAGTGCATCTGCCTGCAGGCTGCAGACCTGCACCGAATAATGTATGTAACCTAACCACATGTGAAGACAATTACTCATTGGAAGAAATCATCAGTGTGTGCATGCTGCTTGCTTCCAAGTGTACGTATCTGTCGACAAATTGGATGGACGGCGTACGTATATTATATCTTCTGCTACTACCAATTAAACGGGTTGGGTTGGGTTCAAGTTCAACGAGCTGCTGCTGAATACTGGTGTTGTGATGCTGGTACGTAGAAGAGCAAGGCTCCACGTGGATAGCCAAAAAAGAAAGCATGAAGGCAAGCACCCGGCCCCCAACTGATCTGCAGAAACAAACATGTATGCACAGTGCACAACCATCCATGGCATCTTCTTCCTTGTCTCTTTAGAGAAAGAGCAACCACTCTCCACTCTCTAGGTAACCTACTCTACCTCTTTTGATTACTTGTTCTACTTGATTGTTAACTCTACACCATCCTCTGAACTGAATAAAAGCCACACCATGCTCATCTCCTCCCTCTCTCTTCTAACTGGCTAGCTAGCCCAGATACCTTATTACTCTTGTTGTCCTGTTTATTTTCTCGTTGATATCAGAAGCTAAGCTAGCTTGCCTTGAGAGCCACCCATGGTCAAGAGTTTATTTTCTCATTGATATCACTGGCTAAGGCTTAAGCTAGCTTGCCTTGAGAGCCACCCATGGTCAAGAAGCTTGGCCTTACCTCTCTTTTCAGTAGCAGCAACAGCGAAGACGGTAGCACTAGTATCAGGAGTGCAGCTGCAGGATCGCTGTGCCCTTCCTCCTCTTCTTCCATGTCCGCCGCCGCCTCGTGGAAATGGCCGTCCTGCAAGCAGCCAAGGACCCTCTCCTTCAGGCAGCAGCAGCATGGCCACCACATGATGATGATCAAGCAGGCCGGCTACAAGACCATGAACTCCACCTACTTCCCGGACTCCGCCGACTCGTGCTTCTCCAACTCCTTCGCCTCCGTCGAGAGCCTCTCCACGGCGTCCGAGGCCTCCGGGACGGTCGTCGTCGACGCCAACGAGGCCGAGGCCGAGGCGGTCATCCGCGCGCTGCGCTCCGACCGCCTCTTCTTCGAGCCCGACGCGTCGCCGGCCACCGCCTCCTCCTCCATACTGAAGAAGGCCAAGGTGAAGCCCGTGAACGACGACGACGACGACGACAACAAGGAAACCATCACCTGCACCGACAGCAGCAGCAGGGACAACAAGCAGGCGGCGTTCGATGGTGCGACGGCGATGTCCGTGGAGTCGGAGAACCCGTACCGCGACTTCCGGGCTTCGATGGAGGAGATGGTGATGAGCCACGGCGCCAAGGACTGGCAGTGGCTGGAGGAGATGCTGGGGTGGTACCTGAGGGCCAACGGCAAGAGCACCCACGGCCTCATCGTCGGCGCGTTCGTCGACCTGCTCGTCGCGCTCAGCACCACCGCCTCGCCTTCCCCTTCGACGACCATCGCTACCAACTGCTCCACATCCAGCGCTTGCTCCTCCTTCAGCGGCATTGCAATTGATGAGATCAAGGAAGAAGAAGAAGGCGACACGATTAATGGAGATGCGTGAGCGCTGGCAGCTGCAGGCTACTGCTAGTTAGTTGGAGCATGCATGAATAGCTCTGCTATGATCATTAATGTGATCAACAGTAACTATTACTGATTGATTGTTGTTCGCATCTGCGTTGCAGTCGGATTGGTATTAAACTTTTTTAAACAAGCTGTTCTAGCCCAAGAGATAGGCTTCTTTCTAGCTTACTTACAGTAGATACTATTTTAACTTTATCTATATCAGGTAAAATCACATATAAATACATCTCTCTATATTCTTTCTTATGAATCGTTAAAATTTAAAATTTTAAGTCAAAAATCATAAGCTACATCCTAAAAAGAATCAGTGCCAGTTAACCCCTCGTATGTGTATGTGTTCGTTCGATCAATTCACTGCGTACACTCTGCACGTCTACCAAACTGTACGCTATGAGTTTTCCAGTTAGACTTGTGTGCACTCGCCGGATGTGTAATTTCAGTTTCACAGAGAAAACTAAATGTACTAATTGTATATAACGTCTCCAGCTTAATTTGTTGTCCCCGTGTGTGTACGCATACATTCATATATTTTTTTGCGATTAGTCGTTGGCCATGGATCATTTCATTTTCAGTCAAAGAGTTGTACCTACGTGGCTTTGTGTGCACATCGATCTTATCGATCGATGGTGAAATGACAGATCTAGTTTCATATCAAGAATCTTGCCCCTCTCTCAGTTTGGAGCTAAAAGACCAAACCACATCGCACCTTTTTACTCGTTAGGATTAGAACATCATGTTATCAAACTAATTAACTATTATATGTGTTTGCTAGTTGTTTCTTTTTTTTAAAAGGCAAAGCAAATTCAGTCATACGTCACTCGTGAAATGTACTAGCTATGTCCTGTTGATCTAGGATTGAACTGCAGGAAGCAAAAAAGGCTATTTATATTTGAAAGGTTGAGGGTAGGAAAAGATGCATATATTTGCATGGCTACCCCGGGCCACGCACATATATACATCAGTCCAGAAGAACAATGCATGCAGAGGTGGAGTCAGGATTTAGATAAAACATATGACAATTTTTTTACAAAGAAAGTGATAATTATATGAAAAATATAACACCACAATATAAAAAAAGTTACATATCTATTAATTTGAATTTGGCTCTATGCCTACCAAAAAGATTATAGATGCCAATAATTTAATCAAAAACGAACTTTGCTTACTTATGAGGGAGCTGAATGAATACTTTATAAGATAATTACTTAATAGCTAATCAAAGAAAACAGAAATATTGGATGGCATTGGCATTGCTCTCCGCGATTCCTTCTTGGCCCCATATATTTTGCTTTGCTTCAGCCCTGGCTCTTCTCCATCAGATGTCCAAACAAATATATAATCATTAAGTACAGGTTGCACATGAATCGATCTCTTCAAATGCAAGCGATGAGTTATAGTTTTGTGTATGTGTGTGTATATAGTGTGTAAATATTCAGCTACATGTTTTGAAGCCACGAACAATCTAGGGTTTCGATTTGATATCGAAAAAAGGTAAGCCCCTATTTATCCCCTCTAATCGCCGCGTTCCCTCCTACGGATTGCATGCATGGTAATCCGCAGCACAGGCACTGAATCATCGATCTTCGATAGCACACATGCAGAGACAAGAATGCAATACGCATGCAGGAGAAGAGATCTGGGCGCTGCAGGATAACAGTATAAATTGATGATGCCCCCAGAACTTGAACTTATAGCAGTAGAGCTTGCATTGCAAGATCTATACACACACACGAGCACACAGAAACCGGCCGAACATGCATGCAGTTGGGTCAAATTAAACACGGCAGGCAACAAGCAGCTTGTTTGCATCTGCATGTGTATATATGCAACCTGCAGCAGCAGCAGCAGCAGCAGGAAGCTACATGATCAGTGTCGAGCGTTGAGTGCGCCCCAGTTCCATCACAGCCTACCTATCCCTGGCCAATGGTACAACATTTAATTTTCTCTATATGTACATAATTAACTCCATCATAATTAGTTACTAATTAAAATCCAAATTGACGGAACAAGAGATCACCAATTAGCTTTGGAAGATATGTGTACATGCATCCATGCAAATATCTGTCCCTGTTTCTATCGTTAATTTGTCTCGTAGATCCCTCTGTACGTAGTACTGTACCTAATAGCTACGCCATAACAAGAGCAATTTCAAGGACTTGCGCTTGTTTGGAATGGACGAAAAGGTGGATGAATTTTGAAGAACCCTGTAGGAAATTTTCCTATGCGTGCTTTTGGAGCGAAGAATTAGGATTTCCTTTGAAATTCCTATAGAATCTCTATATTGTATCTTGGAGGAAAACAAACACCAAGTCTAACCTCATGAAAATTCTCCACTGAAATTTTCCTTTGTCTCTTGACAAGGCAGCTCCGATCCCTCTCAAATTCTTCTATCTTTCATGTGAAGCCTCCAAACGGCCATTTGAAACAATTCATATAGTTTTGTGTCACCTAGGAAGCTGGATTGTACTCACCTCAATTCATGTGTGCCCGCATGCTTGACCGCATGACCAAATCATATACTGACAAGCCACAAGTGACAGTGTACCATATATATATGTAGCGCAGTACGTGCCCACAGTGAGCAAACACGCTTGTGCGTTCTCCTCCTGTTTCAGACAGACTTGGACGAGACTGGGAACGAAGCATGCCATCGATCGCCATGCATGCACTGGTATTTCAAATAGGTCCAAATCAACTAGGGTTTTTTTTTCCCATGCCGATCTGAAGAGGTTTGGTCTAATCCGTACCCATGCGCACATTCTGATCAAATGTATGTCTATACTTGTATGTCCTCTTCGTATCTAGTTTGCACTAGATATTGGGCATTTGTCTCTAGTTCTGAGTTTCTTTGTGCCACTGGCTCAGCATTATTAACAGATGCACGCTCTTTCTTCTAGCAACGGTTGGAGCCCTGGAGGAACACCCTGGACGGGTTCTGTTGTTGCTCGCCAGTGCTAAATTCTTCGCTCCTTCCATGTGTCCTTTGAAGATGATTTCTCAGGTTTTGGTGAAGTTTCGTTACTGCTCTGCTCTGCTTTGCTTACGCAGTGACAAGAAGATAATCCTCTAAAAGACGACAAGATCGAAAACACAAATTTCAGGACCGTAGTGGCCGGTCTACCTTTCGCGTTAATTAGGGCTCGTCTGGTTTTGAGTTGCTCTATGTTTTGTTGTTGTTGCCGTCCATTTTGTAATTCCATGACATTCTGTTATTTGTCCTACCCTGTATGTTTCTCGGTTATCTCAGTGTGCATGGGCCAAAATTTGATGGTTTTTCGTGGTTTGGGGGTGGGAATGGTCGCAGGATATTCATGGTTCGTGGTTTGCCTATGACTATGCAATTCATGCACCTTTCTAGTTTGCCATATATGATTTAGTTTTTAGCCGTGTAACGTTTTTATACCTCTAGGTTGAAGGTAAAATTTAGACAACTGGCCATTCTATTCTCACGTCCTTAATCCTCTTTCCTTTATACCCGCACATCATGAACTGTCATTGCCTGATCTGAAACTAGCTGCCTCTTTCTGACTAGTCAGATGAGTTTCTGATTCCATGGAAGCTTTGAAGTGCTCATCAGATGAGTTTCTGATTCCATGGAAGCTTTGAAGTGCTCATCAGATGAGTTTCTGATTCCATGGAAGCTTTGAAGTGCTCATCAGATGAGTTTCTGATTCCATGGAAGCTTTGAAGTGCTCATGTTGCCTGCTCAAAGTTGTGTTACTCGGCAGTGTGACTTGTTAGCTATTGTCTTGTTAGATAGAATCTTGGTAAAGTAGACATTATTCCTGACCAGTTAGCAATTTGTCTGTCCTGTAAGGCGGGCATGCACACATGAAGAAAAATGCTTATCCAAAACCTTTCTTTTTGCTAGGATGGGATATTTATTTGGCAATGTATGTTGCAAATTTTATGTAATCACCTGGATGGTGCATTTAGGAGGGATGCTACTATTTCATATAAGAATGTAATGAAATTGTTAACTTAGTCCATTTCAGGTCAAATATCCTTCTTTAAACTCATGGTGAATCAGAAAACTGAGTTTGGAGAGGTAAAAACTGTATTAAGCGCTTGTCTATGACTTGGTGAAAAATCTACCAACTAAAACTCAGAAGGTATATATTGAAGAGCAACCATCTACATCTGCACTTGCGATCTCATGTAAGAAGCATCAGCATCAATATGCTTTGTGATGTTATGCTTCACTGGATCGCGAGCAATACTAATCACACCGTGCTATCTGATGAGAGAGGATTTGGTGCAAAGACATAAACATCAAAGTCCATAAGAAGCCACCGTAACCAAGTGATATCAGTAATTAGCAAAGCCATAGCCCTCAACTCAGCCTCAACACTCAAACGAAAAACTACAGTCTGCTTCTTAGTCTTCCACACAATAAGAGAGGAACTAAGAAAGACACAGTAGGCAGAAAGAGATCGACGATCAGAATGATTACTGGTCCAGATCGTATCAGAATATGTCTAAAGCTGTAAGGAACTAGAACTAAGAAAGAAAAAACAATGAGAGATGGTCCTACGAAAATATCACAGAACATGAAGAAAGTAGATATAGTGGAGCTGAGTGGGAGCCGAAATAAACTGACTAAAGATATGGACAGAGTGAGAAATATCCGGTTTAGTGATCCCAAATTATACCAGACTACCAAAAAGATGATGATATCGAGCGGGATCCTCAGGGGTCTCACCATCAGTAGGTCGAAGATAGACTCCAAGCTCCATAGGAGTATCCATCATGCGCTGATCAATTAAACAAGCACGAGCAAGAAGATTCTGAATGTACTTCTCATATGAGAGGTAGTAGCCCTCAGCGTAGAAGAAAACTCAATTCTAAGAAAGTAACGAATGGGACCAAGATCAAACATCAAGAAATGCTCACTAAGATGCTTCTTCACAAATACAATATGGCGTGGATCATTCCCAATGATGATCATATCATCCACATAAACAAGAGTGTACAACTATGAGGAAAAATGTGAATAAAAATAGTAGGATCGTGATCACTAGCGGTAAAACCGGCAGCAGGGACAACAAAAAGAAGCTCGTAAACCAAGCACAAGGGACTTGCTTGAGCTAGCTCACTATAGAGAAAGACATTCTTGACGTCTACACAGTACTCGAGCATCGACTATATACGACTTGAACACGGTCACTATCAACAACAAGATTAATTCTAACAGAGACACTGTATTACGACACAGGCTGAACGGCTGGCACAGGAACGCCTGTGCTTCCAAGCACCATCATATGAGTGTAAACTCACAAAATTCCACTATAGCATACTTAAACATGGGAAATGTTTGTGGAGGAAGGACGTCTCACCTTGTGATATGAGCGAGCACCGAACGATCCTAGCAAGATCTAGGCTCTGGAATGCAGTTTATTATAAAAGATCAGTTAGCCAAGGCCAATCTGGAAAGTTTAACGAGACAAACGCATTGCCCTCAATTAACTTCGCATATGAGATTACAATTGAGCTGCGTCCAAACGCAACAGTTTATGAACTATGAACGCAAGGATTGCTCTAGTGCCATAACCAACCAATTAACTTTGCTTTGTAACTGCTATAATTTTTTTTCCTAATGAGATCAGTTGCACATCTAAATCCTGGCACAAAGGCAACGCCAAAATGAATCTTTACGCAAGGTTCAACCCCAAAAGACAAAATATTAATTTACGATAACTCCTGCTGAAAACCAAATCTTTATTCGGCGATCAAACTTCAACTCATAGCCAAATCTTTCCACAGCATAACCACGCAAAGAAGGTATCTTCACGAACTAATCTTTACGCGCAAAACGGGATCTTCCCAGCGAGAGACCACCCGGAATGTTGGCCCGAGCAACCGATCGACCCGGAGCGCATTGGCTCGATGTCCTCCTGGCCGTAGTCCTTGAGCCTCTCCAGCAGCTCCGGCGGCGCCCCATCTCCCCGCCGGCGCCGCCACCACGATCTCCGTCAACTCCTCGCGCGCTCCGGAGCAGCAACCACGATTCCACCAAGAGAAGGAATGATACGATCCAATTCCAAGCTCGAGACAATTAGGACGGCAAGTGTGGTTTGATGACTGTGATTGAGAAGAGTAGTGAGTGCTCTGCTCCTGCCTGCAGACGCCGTAATAATATTCCTATTCTCCTTTCTTTATTATTCCCTCCCTGCACAGAATTTCCAATTGGGTGCTTTGCTTACGCTTCTAATTCTGATATTTTGATGCCCCATTTGACCCACTTATTAATTCAGTGAACACTAGTAGATTGTTTGATGACACGGCTCACCGTGCAGTGTACCTCACCACCTCAACAGTAGATTGGTTGTATGGCGACTCCTCACTTGGATCGCGCAAGGTGTTTGATACGATACGCCACTGCACCACGTCCAAACCTGCTTGTCGTGGTTGCCGCCCATTTCTCCATCTTAGCCAGTATCTCAGCACGATGCTCTGTGTTCGATGTGGACTACTTCAGAAGAATCCACGCTTTTTGACCTAGCTCAGCGTACTACCGTTTTTGCACTACAATGGATTACAACTAGGTAGTATCTGTTACGTGGGTAACACACGTAAACATAGAAAATCCTTGGCCAAATTTGAGTGCTAATCATCCGCATAATAATATAACCACCGTGCTACTTGCAAGGGCGTATTAGTGAGTTGGCTCTGAATAATGGTACAACGAATGAATTTTTACCAGGCAACTGCACAGAAGCACAAGAACAGAAAAACACCATTGAATATACTACTCTGACATTCTCTTCGCGAAGCCATACTGATCCTACGACAAGGCAGCATCCAGTGGGATGTGCATATTGTCTAACAAAGTTAGAACAACCTACCGTCTTTTTACAGCATATATCGTCACAGAGTGCTAACAAAAGTACAGCAAATGGCCTTCGGGTTCGGCCACTTGGCCTTCCCTCTGATTTGCCTTTTGCATTGCAGGTACAAAATGTTATTGCATTTTTCCTTCCAGGGAAATCACTGGGGAGGGAACCAATTATCGTCGTAGAGCTTATCTGATGGCCTTGGCACTGGGAGCCTGGCATGGTCAGCTTGATTATGGTTTCTAGTATCGTCAACATCGGAAGCAGAACAATTTGTTTCTGGACCTTTATTCAAGTCCTGCAGCGGGAAGTAGTCTGTAACAGCTGCAGTGTCATCCAGAACAGGAATGTCACCTGTAAGGGTCTTGAATGCAAACTCAATGCATGGATCTGACCAGGCATTTCCAAATAGAAATGGAAGGGGCAACCCAGATGGATCGGCAGCTATTCCATGCAGTGCAACCTGTGTTGGCAGAACAGGTTCTGGTGCCGGCGCATCTTGGCATTCAACATTTGTTGAGGAGCTTGCAACAGGTGTTCCACCTATTTGCATGGAAACCAATGACTCCTGATTTTTAACATTTTTCCAAAAGCATGTGACAGGCGCTCCATCTCCCTGCTCAGGAGCCAACGAGAAACCAGCCTGCAGCATAGGATTTTCAGCATAATTTGGCTGCAAGTAATCGGTAGTGTTTTCCCAATTGGTCCGTGCTTGATTGACAGTGTCAGCTTGGCTCAGATGTGACCGATTGGTAGTGTTTTCCTGCATAGTTTGTGTTTGATAGACAGTGTCAGCTTGGTTCAGATGTGACCAATTGGTACTGTTTTCCTGCATAGTTTGTGTTTGATAGACAGTGTCAGCTTGGCTTATCTGTAGCTGATTGGCACTGTTTTCCTGATTAATCTGTATTTGATTCACAGTGTCTGCTTCGCTCGGCTGTGAGTGATTGGTAATGTATTCCTGCGTAGTCTGTATTTGAATGACAGTGTCTGCTTGGCTCGACTGTAACTGATTAGCAGTATTTTCCTGATTAGTCTGTATTCGATCCACAGTGTCTGCATGGCTCGGCTGCAACTGTGAGTGATTGGTAATGTATTCCTGCATAGTCCGCATTTGAATGACTGTGTCTTCTTGGCTCGACTGTAACTGATTGGCAGTATTTTCTTGTTTATTCTGCATTTCATTCACAATGCCTGCTTGACTCAGCTGTGAGCAAGTGTATTCTTGCATAGCATGTATGTGATTGGCAGCGTCTGCTCGGCTCGACTGTAACTGATTGTCAGTGTTCTCCTGATTAGTCTGTATTTGAATGACAGCGTCTGCTTGGCTCAACTGTAACTGATCAGTAGTATTTTCTTGAATAGTCTGTACCTGAGTAGTATTTTCTTGAATAGTTTGTACCTGATTGACCAGATTTACACAGATAGTTTCATCTTCGGGCTCCGCATTTACTTCACGATTAACCTTCAGTGCAGCTAAGCGGGGTGATGCTCGGAGAGCCGTGGCAATCTTTTTTGCAGGCTGGGTTTTACGCTTCTTGGGTGTGACCTCTGCATTTGGTTCTTTTCTTGTAACAGATTTGGGAGCATGCTGACGTTTTGCAGAGACCGGTAGCACACTCTTGTGCTCCAAAGCATCAACCCTGTTGGTATAGCTTTGCATTCGTTCCATGCCCTCAGACTCTGGTAGCATCATATTTTCAGTGTTCAGCCCTCTATATGGACTGAACAGTTCCTCCCACGGCAGCATGATACCTTCTGAAGTTAGTATTTCACATTGAATAGCCTTATCAGCGGTACCTCGCCTTGTGTGTTGTGATGATGGTCTTGTCTGATTTTCACAAAATGATCTAATGAGACATAATCATCGGAAAAATAAAAATTAAATGGATTATGTAAGTAATTGTTTGTTTAACCCATCTCCTAAAGTTTCATATATGATCCACATAATGAAACTGAATTCAGAAAGCAACTGCGTGTTGTGATCTGGTGCATCAGAACTCTGATTCTCTGCACAAGTGGCACAAAAAAGATGCATTTTCTAATTTCTATGAGGGGACAACCAGGACAAGAGCAGTTGGCAAGTGCCTGATGCGCATGACCTAGAATGCATCACATGACTAGGACCAAACTTGCCAATATCCATCAAGAACAGAAATGTTCAACTTGAGGTGTGCATGGTAATTATGATACCTAGCATTTGTGTTCCTTCAATGTTCTGATGGAAGAAAATATGCAAGTTACAGACTTACAGTAAATCAAAACAAGAAGGGCCACAAGGAACTCACATGAGATTGGTTTTGTGTAATACAAACATCCTGGATAGTTCTCTTCTCTGGCCTCACACTGCATTGATAAATGTCCCCTGATTTAAGATAACAGTGGACATCCTTCAGAGAACGGAACTCATAACCATTGACTGGATCAATGTAATACTGCAGAGATCAAAAGAATTAGAGGTAGAACAAGAGGTTCAATAAAAAGTAAACAAAGCAATGTGAAGCACAATTACATTCAACAAGGGGTTCAATGTAAGGCATTCTGCAACATAGAAAACTCAAGTAGATCTTCAAAACAGCATCTAGACAGCTCAGTAAGTGGTTAAAACTAAAGAAGATCTTCAAACCAGTATCTAGACAGCTCAGTAAGCGGTTAAAACTACTTGTTATCCCCATCGAATACATACTAATAAGTAATAACCCATTGAGATCCTCAATTTCTTGAGAGTCCTTGAGAATGATTGGACTAAAACTCAGGTAATCGGTTAACGGCTTCAGTGATATTTTACAGTAACAATTACTATCATGTAGATGCAGAATAAAAGCATGCTAGGAGGTAGGAAAGAGTCAAAGATGAACTATGATTTCAGCAGAGTGAGCTCAAAATTAAATTCTTTCAATGAAAATGAAGCTTACATGCAGTCCTACACAACATTCCTGGAATGCCTTGCAGGCTGTCATTAAGAAATGATCACATGAACTGGTGTAAGCACTAAGCAATATACATTATACAGTCCGCAGGGGGAAGACTAACTGACCAGCAAATTTCAAAGAGAGGATATATGCATTAACAGACACTATGAAATTATATACATAGTTCTCAAACAAAGACATGCTTCAAATATCATCACAGATAATACCGGTACCCGTAAGTACCAATGACGGGATAACTAGTGTACCTGGTACATCCTCAGAAATGCGGCAGTTCAGAACATACCATAAGCTTGTAAGCATGGCATGCTCACCTAAGGATGCAACAGAAAGGGATTTTACAAGAAATATATGGCTTTAGCCCTTTACACTGCTTTTAACTGCCTTGCTTATTGAGATGCTTGAATATGATAGTACATATGCAGCACACGCTAAACAAATTTCTTGGGCTATTCTGTCTCAGAAACAGAACAAAGATGTAAGTGGAACAATATATCTAGGAATTTTTGTAGTTGTACAATGATGAGATGCAGCTTACAAGCACGAGAGAGTATTATAGTTGACTAGTTGTACAATGTTGAGACGCAGCTTAGAAGCATGATAAAGATATTAAGTGCAAGATATTTTCATAGACATGCTAGGGATACAATTTTTTCAATTCAAAAATGAAACTAGATTGGTTAAAATGGCCTAGATACACATATACTGTTTTATATAGAAAAGAGCAAGAGATGAAGGATCATTACAGCATACCGGATCACACTTGTGATTTAATCCATTCTTTCTTGGCCTGTCTTCTTTCCACCGTCCATCAGGCAGCCCCTTAATGACTAGTTCATCCTTGCTCTGAACCTAGTAATGAAATAATTATAATGACTTAGATATAGTGCTTTAGATAGAAAGGAGCAAAAGAAAAAGGATCATTACAGCACACCGGATCACTCTTATGATTTGATCCATTGTTTCTTGGCCTGTCTTCTTTCCACCATCCATCAGGCCCCTTCATGACTGGTTTATCCTTGCTTCGAACCTAGTAATGAAATAATTATAATGACTTACATATAGTGTTTTAGATAGAAAGGGCCAAGAGAAAAAGGATCATTACAGCGTACCAGATCACTCTTGTGATTTAATCCATTCTTTCTTGGCTTGTCTTCTTTCCAACATTCATCAGGCAACCCCTTAATGACTAGTTCATCCTTGATTTGAACATAGTAATGAAATATATATAATGACTTAGACATAGTTATTTAGATAGAAAGGAGCAAGAGAAAAAGGATCATTACAGCATACCGTATCACTCTTGTGATTTGATCCATTCTTTGCTGGCTTGTCTTCTTTCCAGCATCCATCAGGCAACACGTTAATTACTGGCTCATCCTTGCTTTCAACCTAGTAATGGAATGAAAAATGATGATTTTTCACATTTGTCATGTTGCACTTGAAACAAATGAAAAAAAGAAAAAAGTTAGAAATTTGCATGCCTTGATAGATGGGCTTCTTCTAACAAGCGCACTTCGTGTTCTAGAACATGAACCCTCATTGGAATCCATAATGATGTTTCCACTAACAAGTCCACTTTGTGTTCTAGAACATGAACCCTCACTGGAATCCATCATGATGTTTCCTCTAACAAGCCCACTTCGTGTTCTAGAACATGAACCCTCATTGGAATCCATAATGATCTTCCCTCTGAAAAGCCCACTTCGTGTTCTAGAACATGAACCTCTGTTGGAATGCAAAACATTGTTTCCTCTAACAAGCCCACTTCGTGTTTTAGAACATGAGCCCTCGTTGGAATCCATAACGATGTTTCCTCTAACAAGCCCACTTCGTGTTCTAGAACATGAACCCTTGTTGGAATCCATAACGGTGTTTCCTCTAACAAGCCCACTTCGTGTTTTAGAACATTCACCCTCATTTGAATCCGCAATCTTGTTTCTCCTAACAAGCCCACTTCGCGTTTTAGAACATGAATCCCCGTTGGAATCAATAATGTTGTTTCTCCTAACAAGCCCACTTCTTGTTCTAGAACATGAACTGTCACTCGGATCCATAATGCTGTTTCCCTTGATGAGCCCACTTTGTGTTCTAGGACATAAGCTTCCGCAGGAATACAATGATTTTGCTTCACTTCACAAAGATCTGTTCAATTACACCAAAATGACAAAGGCATAAATTTTCCTGAAGCTGCAGAAAGAAACACTAAATTCATCCTGCAAAAATGCTGCTAAAACAAATACAGACTTGTACTGAAACACAAAATCTTGTTCATTAAAATTGTAGAAATTAACAATGATGATAATGTTGCTAAACTTGACAGTTGATGGAGAGGTATAGGAAGCAAAAGAAGGATCTTCACATGGTGTTTATCAACTTCTATTATAAAGTGCTAAGAAAGGTAATGTGGTGGGCTAAGAATCTACTGCCCCACAACCCATTAGTAACCTAAGGTCAATCTGCAAGCAATCCATTAAATATTCGCAAGAAGCTTTTGTTTACAGCAACAGTTTACGATTTTCTCGTGAATGTCAATCTCCATACCTTTCAATTGATTTATAATCAAATTTTTTTGAATTTACGAATGAGACTTATCTAACAAACCATGAAGCATAAATGAGAAATGACTAAATTGTTATTGCACAACACAATAGATCCAATTAAAGCCATGGATTCATTTTAAGCATGAGGTCACCCAAAAGTGGTAGCTCTCTGGAGACACCATGAGATGACACATGACATGGAGTGTCATCACAAGACCCACCGAGACATGGATGGCCATCGTCCATTAGACATAAGGTAACCCAAAATCCCCAACAGTTGGCCGCAAAACAAACCTGGAGACCAAGCTTCTTTCTATGATCAACACCTCCATGATCATCTCATCTCCGTGCATCCATCCACTACATCACCACTAACGCTACCTAACGCCGAAAGGTGGCCATGTCAACCTTAAGGTTACACGGAGAATAGTCAATTACATAACCAATCAGCCTAGAAACCACAAGAACGGCACTTCAATTGCTATCTATGTATCACCAAACCGTCGATCAAACTGTAGCTTTATGCATGAGCAACCCAGCCGATCCAGTCTTACCAGTGGGACTACATGCTAGTTTTATATCACTGAACGCGTCTACTAGCCTTCATTTTGTCACTAATCAGCTTCCATCTCCATAGAACAATTCCAACGAAAAATCAGTTAGCAAAACGGAAATTAATGAACAGGAATAGGAACCACTGCATCAAAGCAATATAGTATTAGGTTTTCGGACCCAAAAGGTGTCGCAAGGAACAACAGGCGCTGATAAGGCTAAGAAAAGGAGCAAATAACCCCATACCGAGCTAAAGTTTACTCGAATTACTGGACCAAATCCAGGGGCGGAAATATTGAACCCCCAAAAATATGGAACAATAAACTGCTACGGGTAATCCACAACGCAGCAAGCAAATCCACCACAAACTCCATGGACTGGACTATCCATCCCAGAAAGGAAGGTTTGGATGAGATTGCTCACGGAAAAGAAAAGATCCTCAGGACAAAGCTCACGCTTAGAACAACAATCCAAGCAAGCTAGGGCTTCCTTACCAGCGAAAGAAGAGATCAATCCGGCAGAGCGGAGGACGACGACGACGACGCCTAGGAGAGAAGAATTCCTTCGCTTCGAGGGTGAAATGACGTTGGCGTGAGAATGAGACAAACGGCCGCGCAATAGCCGCCGCCGCCGCCGTCGCGACGAGATATGGAGAAGAGTTCAAGGAAGAGGATGGGCTGGAACTAGAGACGAGAGAGGTTTGGGATTGGGCTGTGAGGATTGCGGATTTGGGGAGGAGGAGGAGGATCGAAATCAATCTTGACGATGGTCTCTCTCATCTCTCGTGCTGAAGAACATTGGGGATCCATTCTAGGGTTCGTCGTGTGGAAGAAAACAGAGACTCATTTAAGGCCCACATGTCATCGCTTGGGTTCGCCAGTTTCCCCTCCGTCCACTGCATCGCTTGGCGCGAACCGTGAGCTGCTGACTGTTGGCAAAGCGAGCAGCCAGCAGATCGAGAGAAAATCAGTGTCGATCAAGGAAAGAACCAAGGAGTATATTGTGGCTTTCTCGCTCCTTATTTGGCTAACAATTTGATTTTCTCTATATTTGTTAATTTAATTAGAAATTAGAGTTGAGATTAGATAGAAAGTGAAAAGTATTCGTTACGGAAAATACTAGTGTATCGGCTAATCTACTATATTGTTCTCTTATAATTTTGGGTACTGTATAAGAGTAATTTAAAAATATCATCTACTAGATAATTGTAGAGAAATTCGATAGTTTTCTGTACAATATTTATTTATGTTGATTAGATAAATATATTTTCAACTATGAATTTTGTAATCCAGCTATCTGGTAAATTTATCATCTTCTAGTACCATATATTAATATGTAGATTAAAATTACTGGATGGAATATTGGATGATTTATCTACATGAAAGATGTAGATAATTAACGGTTCTAGAGATCCCATGAACATGATCTTAAATCCAGATAGTTTCTTAGAAATATCTAGATATTTTAGATGCTTTATTCGAAAGAATTTGATGGTGCCAATTGTCATAAACCTAGTGGTCACAATAATTTATATAATCCTTTCAATCCAAAATATACATCATTTGGGAGAGTTGGTTTTGGTTTATAAATATTTATATTTTATTTTTGGAAGCAATATGTTCTTCAAAGTGCCTATGTTAATTGTTATTCTTAGAGAGAAATAAATCATACATAGAGACAACATATGTCAAACAAAAATATGTACTACTTCTTTTTCTATGTGTGTGAAAAAAACACCATTTAATATGCTAACATAGGAAATAAGAAAAGAGAAGTGGGTTAAAATTAATCTTTAATATTATAAAAATGTGAGTTGGTGGTCATCGGTCCGTTCTTCATCCTCTATTCTCAGCCGTTTGATCAAAGATCACTCGTCTAGATCCGCATATAGGTAGTTCTTTCGCTACTCGTAGAAAAGGTCGGGCCGACGTGTGGGCCGCACTTCTCCTCTTCTCTTACCCCGCATCCTCCGCCTCCCGCAACCATTCCACCTCCCGCAACTGCCGCCTCCTTCTCTCCCACGTAAAAATGTGAGTTGGTGGTCATCGGTCTGTTCTCCCTCCTCTTTTCTCAGCCGTCCGATCAAAAATCAGTCATCCAAATCCGTATGTAGGTAGTTCTTCCGCTCTTTGTGGAAAAGGTCGGGCCGACACGTGGACCACGCTCCTCCTCTTCTCTTCCCCCGCATCCTCCGCCTCCCGCAACCACTCCATCTCCCGCAACCGCCGCCTCCTTCTCTCCCCCGAACCCTTGTGCCGTGCCTCCTCCTCCTCAGCGCCGCCACCAATTCCTTCCCGTACGGCAACGTCTGGTCGCAGTCCTCCAATTTTCCCAAGGGCGCCGCTACCAATTCCATCTCCCATCGCCCTCCAACCAGTGACACGACGCTTAGCAACCAGTGAAAACATAACTATCGTAGTTGTTTAACATGGATGACCATTGACGTGTGCATGCGCATCTTTGTAGGAGCTTGCTTATCGAGCTAGCAGTAAGCAAGGGTAGGTATCATTTGGAGTGCGCGATCGATCCATGCATGCGCATGTTGGCCGGGTCTCGGGGTCTACGCTCGCTGCGTGATCATGCATGGCGTGCTAGCTCTCCCCGTCACAAGCGGTCACCACCGACAGCTGTGCTCATGGTTTGCCGGCCGCCGCCGTCACATCGTCGTTCCCGGCATGTCCATCCTCCCCAACTCAAACCCGCAGCACCGCTGGCTCGCCTCATCGCGTGCTCACGTCCCCGAGGTCATGGTGCTACCACATCAGCATGTGTTGCCATGTGGAGAGCCATGTCAGCTGTGAATGCTAGCGTGTGCACGTGTGATCCGCAAATGAACCACTTAAGGCACTTTCTTTAGTGACCTATATATACAATTCCAAAGTACCATGATCTAGATGAACTAAGGCTATAAGTTTAATGACCGACGGTGTAATTTACTCTTTGTTTTTAATTAAGATGTATCCTCCTTGAGTGGAGTACTAAGGGCAGTCCCAATGGATAGTGTCTAGTAGTAGTTTCTTAAAGAGAGAGAGAGAGCAATAAATTGTCTTTTAGACCCAACCCCTTTCAATGCATGGTTTCTAATGTAGTTTCTATGTAGATAAAAATTTAATTATCTCTTGCAGGGCGTTTAAGAGAGGTGTGCTCAATTGTGGCAAGAATATATGTAGCTTTCATGTGGCCATATAAAGTGAAATTTAATCAACACACAAACAGCATTCAGCACATAATGAAAATAGCAATAAAATATATAATTGAAGTTTAAGCTTCCAGGCTAAACAACTTTAAGTTCATGCTGAAAAAAAAACAGATACTAGTTTATAGGGTAGATGTTTTATATGAGGAGCAAATGACATAATCCACGTAGCAAAATTTCATTCATCCTTGAAGCAAGCAGAACAAGATCACATTTCTTCTAGTGGAGCACTCCACACGAGTCACCACCATCCATCCTCCATACAAACAAAAGTCCATGTCCATTTGCCTATAAGAAAAATATTGTACAAGAGATTAATATGAATCACATTTGAACCACTATCAACAAAGATACATAGGTCCAAGAACATATACTACACAAATAATACACTACAACAGTAACAACATTGAGGTAACATTATTTTGAATGAACATTATCATAAAACAATATATGTACCTAATTAATTTGAATTTCCAAACTTGTGCCATATATGTTCAATCAAATCAGATTGAAGGTTTTTGTATGTTCCTCTATCATGAATAATGGTATTTCTTTGTAGCACTTCTTCCATCTCCGGGTTTTGTCCATGAGAGATAGTAGGTGCTTGAACATTCGACATACTCGCTTCCTCATTCAAATCAAGTGAAACTTGCTCTATATCCTTCTCATCTTCAATTATCATGTTGTGGAGGATTATACAAGCAAGCATGATATTCTCAAGATCCCCTTGCTCGTATAGCCGTGCTGGATGACGCAAAATACAAAAGCGTGATTGCAAAATACCAAATGCGCATTCAACATCCTTCCGTGCCCCTTCTTGCATTTGTGCAAACAATTTATGCTTATCTGACTGTGGGTTACGTATGGACTTAACGAAAACAGCCCACTCTGGATATATGCCGTCCGCTAGGTAATAACCAGTATTATATTGCCTTCCATTGACATAGCACTGCACCTTAGGAGCTTCTCCTCTCAACTGCTGGACAAACAAATCTGACTGGTTAAGCACGTTGATATCATTGTTTGATCCAGCAACACCAAAGAAGACATGCCATATCCAACGATCGTGTGAAGCAACTACCTCTAGAATAACCGTAGGGACACCATGATCACCATGGGTATACATCCCCTTCCATGTGTATGGACATCTTTCCCAATGCCAATGCATACAATCAATACTTCCTAGCATGCCAGGGAACCCACGACGCTCCCCAATCTGCATTAGGCGTTCGACATCTTGTACCGTCGGGCGTCGCAAGTACTCAGCCCCAAATACTGAAATCACACCCTCGACAAACAACTTCAAGCACTCTATTGCAGTACTCTCCCCAATCTTGATATACTCATCAAGTTGGTCTGCAGGGCTGCCATTTGCCAATTGTCTAATAGCAGCTGTGCACTTTTGAATTGGCGATAACCCAGGGCATTTCAGAGCATCTAATCGTAAGGTAAAAAATGGGGACCACTCACCTAGAGCCTCAACAATGCGCAGGAAGAGGGGCCTTCTCATTCTAAACCTTCTACGAAAGATAGTAGAATTGTAGAGAGGATTCGGTGAGAAATAGTTGTCCATAAGCCGTTGATTCGCTTCTTCACGAGGCCTTGCTATATATCTCCTTGGACCACTGTTACGTCTCCTCCCTTCTTCTAGAGCTTCAATATCATCCTTCAATTCTGCCACCATTTGATCTTGTAGGTCTTCTAGTAATTCTTGCTCAACCAAAAACTCTTCAAATGTGAATAAGTCCTCTGGATCTATGGTGCCATTCTCATCATGAGGTTCAGCATCAGGAGAATGTTCGTGAGACATAAGGAAAAGTTGAGAATAGAAGTTGAGAGGAGGACATGAGAGCAGTACTGCCCCTGTGTGTGTGTGTATATAGAGAGAGAAGTTGGGAAAACAGAGGCAGTGTGTACAGAAATCATCAGAAGTTGAAGAGAAGTACACGAACAGATGTGCTGTAGTTTCACACTGGACTGCTACCTTTTCATATGCTGCAGCAAAATGCAATGTAGGCAGTGTGTACAGAAATCAGCAGAAGTTGAAGAGATTGTTCACATCTAGCAATTTTCAGTTCACAGAAAGAATGCCAGGAACGGCACAGGCGAATAAAAGCTAGTGAACCCAGCAAACAGCCCCAAGGCCAAACAACATAAGCTCGTTTTGATAACTCCCTCCCTCTTAGCAAAAAATTTCCCTAATGAAATCTCGAGACGGTGCTTTCCGTATGCGTATTCGCCATCTACCATAATTGTACATCAGTTTCATACGAAATTGACAAGACAAATCTCTGCATACGCACAACTTATAGGCATGTTTGGATAATCATAGCAGAGGTACTTACTTCAAGATATGCTTGAAGCTATTTTTATCCAGAACATATAAATCTTCACAGAGATTTTTTATCTGGCACATGGCAAACAGTACGCAGTCAGTATTATGACTATAAAATATAGAAGTCAAGCTAGGCAGTAAAATGAAATCTCGAGAGCCAAATCCATAACATCTCAGTAAAATGAAGTGGTTTGTCTGCAGTAAAATGAAATCTCGAGAGCCAGGAACAGGACATTTGGTTTGTCTGCAGTAAAATGAAATCTCGAGAGCCAAATCCATAACATCTCAGTAAAATGAAGTGGTTTGTCTGCAGTGAGTACATCCAAAGCTAATATAGAGGAGTTGAGCTCTAAGATATCTATCATGGAGATCATAGGATATCTATCACTTAATTGATAATTGGTAGATGACAATGGCCTTACAGGAAAGAGCAATTATCAATTACCAATCTTCAGTTCACATCTACCAATTATCAATTGTCTGGCAAAATGGAATTGAGACAATGTGTTAACACATACTAGAACAGTACTGCCCCTGTGTGTGTATATATAGAGAGAGGCAGTGTGTACAAAAATTAGCTTAATACCTACATTAGCTTAATTAGCTAAATACCTACAGTGTGTACAAAAAATGCAATGTTGACACAGAAAATACCTTAATTAGCTTGACCAAACAAGGTCATCCTCATACTCTCAAGTGCTTTCTCCCTCTCAGCCAAAGCTTGTGCACTAAGATTGCTTGTAGGTGCTAACAATAACTCTTTATAGATGTCTAGCATTTTACACTTGGTTTGTTCTTGTGCTGCCTTATGATTAAGCTTGGCTGCTTCAACCTTGCTATTTGCTAAATTTTGCTGCACCTCTAACATCTTCTCACGATCCTTTCTAGCCATTGTGCTTACTTCAATGAACTTGTCTAGCTTCTCACTAATAGCAGAATAAGCATCAGGTGCCTTCCTTTTTTTCATTGCGCTCATCCTTTGCTCTTTTATGACCCATAGGACGAATGCTAGGACTTTCTTCTAGATTCACCACTTGTGCTGCCTTAGTACCTGCACCCTTGTCCTTTTCTTTTTCCCCTTCCATTTTTTTGACATATGCAGACCACTTCCTATCATATCGAACAACCTTCCATATATGTTTCAGCTTGAAATCTTTGTCTCCATGTTCAGAAGCATAGAGCTTCTCAGCAAGCTCCATCAGTTGGTCATCACTCATGCCACTTCTGTACACTTTTGTGGTTCGTACCCAACATCCATGAAACTCAATAACTAGTTTCTTGACACGATCCCAACGGATTTTCATTTGGTTTCGGTTCCTCCTGCGAGATCTCTCTGTGGTTTTGATGTATTCTTCAGTAACAGCACTCCAATATTGATCTGACTTCCTGTCATTTCCATCTACGGGGTCCTTTGAGTTATGCAACCAAGCAGAGGCCTGCATTTAGAAAGATAGCAGAGTTTCAAATATTAGAACTAGTTAGCCTTCTTCCTATAATCCAAAGTCAAAGTACAGAAAGGATGTGGCTTACCAATCTAATGTCTTCATCTTTCGTCCATGGCAGGCGCTTGTCGGTCCTAACATCCTCGGTACTTTCATCCACATCAACATCGATTGTTTCCTTCTCTTCTGCATTTACTTCATGCACAGGGGGGCTTCCACCAGACATAGTTCCTCTAGAACTAGGGCCAATTGGAGAATTTGGCGACTGGGTTGCCGTACTGCCAACAAAATGGAAATTTTCAGGACAATTATTTCCATTACGATGGTACATCCTGAAAAAATTGGCAAATAGATGTCAAAGTACTGTTTGTTGAATTGGTGTCATTGCTTGGACCAATAATAAAGGATATGTTGTATTACAGAACCATATTATATGTTAGTATTCAAGAACTATATTCAAGAACCATACTATATGTCACTATTCAAGAACTATATTCAGATCTTCACTGAAACAGATGTTGAATTGGGGCCATTGCTTGGACCAATAATAAAGAATATGTTCAATTCCAGAAACACATTACTGTTAAGAACCAGCTACTAAATTGAGATATTCACTAAAGCTAATGTCCAGTACCACAACACCAGATTCCAATTCTCATGTTAACAGGTACAAGATAAATATGAAATCTTGAATATTACAGCACCATACCCTTCACTAGTAGTTGATTCATGGCCGAAGAAGTCCCCAAGAGATGACGCTGTCCACCATGTAGGATAACCGGCAACTTGAGCAGAGGATGCAGAACCAGGTGCCGCAAAACCGGCACCTTGAGCAGAGGATGCAGAATCAGGTGCCGCAGGAGAATCGGTTCCTCGATCCATTGCTGCCGAGAGATTGGGGAAGGATTTTATCTCGCTTTTGAGTGGGATTAGGAGTCACGGAGAGGGAGCGGGACGGCGACGCCGGATGGGGTCCAGTGGCGCGCGGTCGCCGTGGTCGGCTCGAGGCGGCGGCGCGGTCGGCCAGCGCGCGACGGCGCGCGGGCCGGAGGCGACGCGGCGGGGGGCGGAAGCGACGCGGCGCACGGGGCGAGGCGACTTCGGCGCGCGGGGCGGAGGCGACGCGGCGCGTAGGGCGGATGCGACGGGGCCGAGACGAGCGCGTGGCGACGGCGAGGCGCCGATGGCGGCGTAGGAGAGCGAGGCGCGCGCGGTGGTGGAGCGGCGAGCGCCGAGCGCCAGCGCGCCGAGGCTAGGTTTTCAGTGGATGTGGGTATCGGGCCCGCGCAGGCGGGAGAAGTAGGAGGAGAAGCGCGGGCGCGCGCGAAGGAGAAGGAAAAGCGCGGGAGGGAGAAGGAAAAGCGCGGGGGCGCGGAGGCGTCGACGGTGGCATACGGGATCCGCGCGCCCGGAGATAGAAACGACCGAAGTCTCCCCAACGCGATTTCACCGGTTTCTTCGAGCATCGATGCCAGTGAACACGTCGTTCCTAGTAGAAGAAACGATTCCTTCATTTTTCCTTCTCTCTCTTTGTTAATTGCATTGCCACATCATCAAAATGCTGATCTGCCAGTAAATTTAATTGGGATAGAAACCACCATCAATATCCCATTGGGACTGCCCTAATCAATCAACCTTGGAAAATAGTGGTGTATTAATGCAGGAGGTGATATGATAAGGACTGGACCTTACCTAATTAATTAAGACAGCAAATTTCACCATGCATGCATATTAATATGCAGCATGAACAGTCCTCCAATTAGTTAGTTAATTACTGGGTACATCGATCACATCATCCGAGCAGCTGCCAAGATCACTCCAAATTGTAAACAAGATGATGCTAGTACTATATAGATGCTGGAAACAAAGCAGATAACGCTGGTTTTGCAAGCGAAAGGAACTTGACCGACGGACAGTGCTGCAACAGAATGAAAGGAAGAAAGGATTAGGAACGAGGCTAGGAATTTAATTAAGGCTCGCTCCTTCTCTTATACCTCTGATCTGCTCAGCGGTCTGCATATGTGTCCCAGGCCATGCCATGCCATGCCACCAGCTCTATATACTTGTGTTTCTGTAGACTAGCTTGCTAGATGTTGCACCACTTGCATTCTTGACCTCCACTAGAAATGGAGGCAATTAAGTTGTTGGCAAACTAGCAATATAGCATCCTATTACTCAAGTACTGGATACTTGCATGTATGTGAATTTGGTCGGGGTGATATATGTGCGAGAAGATAAGATGCAAGCTAGAGGATCATCCATGTGTCATGTGTGGGTTGCCCACACTTTTTGACAACGCGAGAGGCCAACCATCAGCGCGATGATCGATCGATGCCAATGATCAATACATCATCGTCAGCATCGATGATCAGCAACGTTGGCAGGAACACCAGCCAGCTGGTACGTGCTTCTTTTTCTGCGAGAAGCTGGTGAGCAATAAGCGCGCATGCATTTCTTGTTCTTCTTGACTAGTCGAATTAATTAGCGTACGTCCATCGAATTGCATGTTGCTACGAACAATCTAGTTACAATCAAGATTGCAATTATATTGTTCAATCGAATTGACTTGTTCCTGCAGATCGATATATAATATGCTGAAACCAGATATACATATAATTCCCTCTATGAACAGGTAATTATATATACGCCAACGCCACCGCCACCGCCACCGCCACCGCCAACCTTTTAACCAGGAGAGTGAGTAGTGCTTCTTCTTCTTCTTCTCGATGTATGTATTTTCCCATCCACTACGGAACTCTCCAAGCAAGTAAGAAGGTACAGATAAAGATCAAGCGTAAGCAACCAAAAGGTCAAATTAATATAATCCATTCTGCTCTCTATATATATATGTACTAGCTCAGTAGCTTGTACCCGGCCGGGCTTAGCTTCAGGGCCGGGCCGAAGCAGGTTCAGACCGACCGGGCTTTTGCTCACGACAGTGGCGCTCGTCGTGGTACGGATCAGACATCGACGACGCAGGGCGCTGCTCGCTGGAACGTGAAGTATCCGTCGCCTCCGCCGGCGTTGGAGCCGTAGCTTCCCAGTCCACCGTTCACGGTGAGCAGCGCGGGGCACCTGACCCTGAGGTGGTAGTGGCCGGTGATGATGGCCCCGGCCTTCCACCTTATCCATCCCTGGACGCGGACGGTGACCAGCAGGTAGCCCGCCGTCTCGCCCTGCGTGATGGAGACGGCGAGGTTGGGCGGCAGCTGGACGTTGTTGCCGGAGAGGAAGGGCGACCAGACGGACGTGTCGAGGTGTCCCTGGTAGATGACGGGGAGAGCGGTGGGGACGGTGATCTGTAGGCCCTTGTACTCGGCGTAGGCGACGGCTTCGTCATAGAAGATGCCGACACGGTCGTTGGGGTTGGCGGCGGCGAGGGTGACCTGCATGGTCACGGTGAGGTAGGAGGAGGCATAGGAGGATTCGCCGGGGGTGACGTTGAAGCAGGAGACGACGACGTCGTTGAGGACGAACCGAGGCTTGGTGGGGCGGAGCACGAGCCAGACGATGAGTAGGATGAGGAGGACGACGATGATAATGGCCACGATGACCGCGCAGCACAGCCGGTACAGCTTCTGGCGCTCGCAGTCCTTGTGATGATCGCAGTGCTTGATCGACATCCTCCTCTTGCGCTTCTCCTTCTTCTTCTTCTTGTACAATTAATTAATGGGTTTCCTCTTCTTGGTCGCTGGTGAGGTGTAGGACTGAAGAATTGAAGGCTGCGGTGGTGAGGTGGGTGCCGTGTATATAAGCCTACCTAGCTAACTGTATGGTACGTGCAGTGAGATCAAGGCTGTGCACTCTGAGCTACTCCGGTTGGTAAATTGTCAAAGTGTTGTAGCTGGAACGAGCTCGGATGAGAGGATCAACACTGGCAATTGCGCATGATTGACGGACAATTGTGGGCATCACATTTTGGGACGTTCGTATTAGATGCGGCTAATGGCTTTTACCTGCAACCGATAGCTTTAGAAGTGACTTTTAGAACAAAGACACGAGCAGTGGGGAAAGTGAGCGAGAGCTCGGATGAGAGGATCAACACTGGCAATTGCACATGATTGACGGACAATTGTGGAGAATTCAGGAATCCTGCGTTCCAAGCAGAGCCCTAGCACTGCGACAGAGGGGGCGATAATTAAGCAAGGCAAACGAATCCTGAAGGACGGACGTACGCTCTGTAAATTCAGAAGCAGGCAGGAGATCCCATAATTAGGAGGTGACTGATTGCCACAAGTATTACCATTTTTACTGGAAACGTAGGATTGAAACAAGAGAGGAAGGTGAACCCATCAGATTGCAGATCGAGCGCTTTGTAATACTTTGTTTTTTAGAACGAGTGCTTTCTAGAACTCTTCGGTAAGGTGAAGACTGAAGAGGACAAGAGGAGAGTGGATGATCGATGGAGACTTGATGAGAAATAGATAATTAAGCTATGTGGAAATTAGAGTTGGATCAGTACAGGCAGTGCTGGCGGGTAGGTAGGGTGTCCATATCAGCTGGCTGGTTCAATCCTGAGCTGCAGTAGTCCATCTCCCACCTTGTCTTCTGCTCGTGGTGCTTTGGGTTTTCTTGTTTTTGTGCCAAAGCCAAAGTATGGAGCAACTGAACACTAGCCAGCATAAACATATGCGAAAATGGTTGGTGGCAGATCAAGCTCAAGAGACAGCTCCAGCACCGAGAGTCTCGCGGTGGGGCTCCCTACCTCTCCTCCTGTCCCATGTACAGACAGACTCCCAAGTCCCAACTCAAGCAGGAGCCTACTTGAATCAGAGCTCACAGAACAAATGTCTCAAATGGAGCTCACAACTCAACAGATGTTTAATTTGGTTGCATTAGAACCATGAATTCTGATTTCGTCTAATTCCCTTTTTTTTTTTGGGGAAAAAATAGTCAGCTACAACTAAAATTGATCCAATAAAGTACTATGAAGCTTTCATCTGCTATCCGCTAAGGCTAGTTATCGAGGTGTGGTTGCTGAGCTGAGGAGATGTGGCGCAAGTGGGATGGGTCTCGACCGAATCAACACTGTAGTGAATGGCATGATGTTGGTACAGGTCGAGTAACGGCAATATAGAGGTGTGGTATAATCCGAGTACAATGATATTGGTTCAACATGTTGGGTTAGACAGAGACTAGCTCTCGTGGCTGGATAAATCTGACAGTAGCATGGAATTTTAGGCTTCGATCCTCGAGTGAAGGTGGGGACATGGGCCATGGCGGTAAAGCTGAGTGTGTTGGATACGATAGCGAAGGCGTGAACATATACTAGGGTGGAGTTCAACTGGGTGCCACAGCGCAGCCAAGTGGGTGGCTTAGACCAAGCCTGATGACAACAATTCAATATGTTGCTTCAATACGATTTATGTAATCTGTAGCAAAACATAGGTATTTAACTAGTTACTAACAAGTTTGCACACTAAGATAAATTAGTCGTCACATCAAAAACCATTCTCTCCTTTTTCGTTTGCATGTGCCTTAGTCACGAATTGTTTATATATCTGGTACTATAGTCACTTTTTTTTCAAATTTCGCTCTCGAACATCCGTTTTTACAAATTTAGCCCCCTCCTTGAGCCCGGCAGGGCGACGTGCTGAGCCGGCCGACTGCGTAGTGATTTAATTAGTGTTAGTTATATTTAATTAGTGCTAATCATGTAATATGGTGGTTAATTGGTGCTAATCATGCCCCTTAATTAGCTGTCGCAGTGTGGCCGCTTGGCAGTAGTCCTGCCGAGCCGTGGTTGTTTGACTGTGGTTGCTCCATAGGTGCTGCTGAGCCTTGGTGGTTTGGCAATACCGTTAAGCTATTGTAGTGCGGCAGGCGACACGTGTCGCCTATCGTGGCTGCCAAGCTCAGGGAAGAATCTAGATTTGCAAAAATGAATGTTCGTATGCTAAATTTGAAAAGAAAATGACTACTATATCAAATATATGAACAGTTCCTTGGTCACCGGTGAACACTAGCACTGTGACTTCTTGTCGTGCACAGCTGCATTCTGCATGCATGGTCCGTAGGGGTCAAGGCTGCCGACCAATCCATGCATAGCTTATTTTTCATAATTCAGTGAATTGAAGCAAACAAATTACACATCACCCCGCTACTATGGCAAGAACTAATGGATGCTCTCAAATGATAGAATAAGTCACAGAGCAGAAAAAGATAGGCAACCTCTCAAGAAAAAAAGACAGGCAAAGTATGCAATTTTGAGTCAGCTGACTGAATTGATATCTAACTTGACATACACTCTACCCTTTAGATTTGACATGGAAACTTCCCAATAATTTCAGAAACAATTGAAGGTTCAACTTAATTAGCTCCAGAAAAGAAAGAAAAAGGCACCTGATGTTGCTGTTGCCGCAATGACTAAACCCCTTGCAGCAATGCAAGATAAGTGCATTCTAGCTACCTCTCCTTTTCAGTTTTGTTGGACCAAACATTCATACTTTGTACTACCAACCCTGAATATTACACAGAATTAGGACTTCATAGATAAAAACAAATGAAAAGAACAGCCTTCCTTTGATGACAATGGTGGGGGCACTTGATACTCTCTCTCTCTCAGGTCAATAGCAGAAGGTACAAATCATCATCACTTTCTAACCCACTCTTAAAGTGTGATGCTGCTACGTAACAATAAGTCATCATTTTCTATCAACCTCA
Organism: Dendrocalamus sinicus; assembly: GCA_036346575.1. NCBI lineage: Eukaryota > Viridiplantae > Streptophyta > Magnoliopsida > Poales > Poaceae > Dendrocalamus > Dendrocalamus sinicus. Next base: position 298,375 of record CM070662.1, read on the forward strand.
ATCTACTTCCTACTTTTCAAGACCAACATTGAAGCACTAGGAGGAGATCATGAAGATGCAATAGCATAAGAGATTACTCCACCATCAACAACACTATTACCTAGCTAGTTTTAGAATGGGCAGGTTTAGTGGTGTGTTGTAGTGAAAGAGGGAATCTCCTGCCTTGGTCCACCCATCAACGACATGAATTGAACGGTGCACACACCCAAGCATGACATCAGAGAGGAAAAAGCACCAAACTTTGCAGTGAGATTAAAGAATTATTATGATAAAAAGGAAATTAAGCAGCCTAACAAATACAAAAAAAATCACCTTGCGGTAGTGTATATTGAACTAGGAAAGTGCACACACACAAAAGTTAAAGAAGATGGAGCTTGCAGGAAACTGAATCCAAGTATATCCCAAACCAACCTAACAAGAGGAAGATCAAGAGGGTAGGGTACCCATCTCAGACAAAGCGGATATCACAAAGAGCCTGCAGCCACAAACTTGTCATCTTTCTGAGTCTACATACATACGGTTTCTTATCGACAGATTGCCGCCATAAAGGCCAAAAATGCACGAGTTTGGGACATTATTTAAACACTAAGCTGCATGATACAGCAGAGTTAACAAAAGGAAAGGGGCAGTATCAGGTATCCAGGGGCAAAGAAAAAAGATGATGGCTTCCCCGGCGGGCAACCCATCGTATCAGTGCGCTTGTGAAACACAAGAACAGAAAAATGGGACAAATGGGTCATGGTATGTATTGCAGTACCAGCAGAAACCGTGAACTCTTCTTGGAATACTATTACATAAATCATTGTAAAATTTGTGAAGTGATAAAATAGTTTTGTGAAGATTGTATTTGATTTGGACTATCTTCGGAAAGATTTCTACCCACCTGGTAATGTACGGTGGGCCGCACATTTTCGTTACATAGGATATTACACCCCGTCGGCGGTTATACAGTCGAGGATAATGATGTGCCTGACTAGTCTCGTATAACTGGGTATGTGGGATGTGATCGCCGATGCCTTTGCTATAACTTGCTAAATAACAATTATCTTAAATTACACTATTTCTGCGATATCTGTCTCCGATCTATATCAGTGTTTTCGGTAACATAAGTGCATTGCCTTTAACCTGTGTTAATTACTTATTTACATGACTTGTCCTTGGTGTATCTTGGTTGCATTATCTGTTCCTTACTCATCGTGTTGTGACCGTTGTTGGGTACTTGCTGAGATTTCTAAATCTCACGCTTGTTCTTTCCATTCTCAGGTAAAAGGCCAGTGTAGTGATAGCAACATGTATGGGTGGGAGCATTCGAGTTTTCAGCACTGTGACTTACCACCATTTATGTCATTTTATTTATTCTTCATTTGATTAAAAGTGAATCGGTCCCATGTTTCAAACATTTATTTCAGTTTTCTATTGATTCTTTAAATAAAGTACATTTAAGGTTTTAATTTTTATTATTTTATATTGTTGCTTTTATTATTATTTTTTGAACTCAAGAATCGCATGAGAAAGACGAGAAATATTGAAGGCAGGTTTGAACTGTGAGAAGGCGCTATGTAGCTTGCACGGGCAGGTTTGAAATCTCATGTGCTCTCATCTCAAGAGTTAGGGTTTGAGAGTGAGTCCCTTGTATGCTCTTTGTTCTCCAAAATAGAGTGACTATAAAACTTATCTTCTCAAGTAAGTAATGCATCAATCTTTATACAACTTTTGAGTCTTTATTGTTTTTGATTGATGAGCTTGACTTTTAGTTGGTTTTGATCCATCTTCTTTCCTTCTTGTGATTTTGTTGTACCAAGGATGTATAAAAGATAGAGACAATCTTTGAGAATACATCTTCACCCATCTAGGCATTTAAATAGCAAGATTTATGTGAAAAATCCAGTTTTGCTTGATTTTGTCCTCTTTGGTCTATGTCTTGTTCTAAGGGTTTTGGCTGGGATTCTTTGGTATTCTACCTTGCTGACATGTGGGAATACATTTAGACTCTTCTTGATCATTGTCATCCGACGAGCAGGTTGTATTCATCGATTATGGTTTTGGCTTGGTTTTAGTGTAACTCTCCAACAAACTGAAAAAGGTCTTAATTTTAGCTATATTTTTCATGATCGTTTATTGGAATAACTTCACAATACTGTAGAGTAGATCCCTGTCAAATTTCATGTTGTTTGGATCTACAAATCAAAAGTTCTCTCGATTCGTGTGTTTGAACTCGTGCTAAAATTTTTGTTCATCAAGGAAATGGTGGTACCACAGTACAAATAACAGTACTTCCAAAAATCGGTAGTACCATAGTGCAATCAGCGGTACTTCTGATTTTGTTGTTTCCCCTCTAAAATCTCAGCAACTTCTTTTACTTGTTCGATTGGTGGTTTCGCATTCGAATTTTCATAACTTTGTAGCTATTGGAGTGAAAAATTTGTAAATACTTTAGAAAAAATTAGAAAGCACCATTCATCTTTCTCTGTTGCCATCTTCCATTCTTCACTTCTACTCTGGGTCTGGGTGCTTTCAACTAATTCAGCTAGCTGACTGGCTCGCACTCATAAATGGGTACAGTTTGTACTATGCATGCCTGGTTTTGCCAAACACATACTAGTATCTCAAATAGAGGAATTGTGCATTGAAAAATGGAGCCGAGAAGGCCAGAATCCTCGCTCTGCCAAGTGAAACCAATTGACCCAATAAGTGCTCCGAAATTGGACTTTCATATAGCATTCAGCTCTATATTCATCAAGTGGTAAGGGCATACTACAGTACTAATAACATCATCAGTGCCAGCCAACCAAAACACATGGAACCCTGTTCCAGAACAGCAGCAAGCGGCAATCTCATCTGAGTTGTTTACAATTGCGGACCCCCCAAATAAGGACCAACTAGATTCATGATATAAGAGGGATATGATAAAACAAACACAGGCATGTATATAATTGCGTGTCCAATATAATGGTCCTGTTTTTTCAGCTTTTGATTTTTCTACAGTAATTACCTTTTAAATACAGTGTTTTTTTAAAATATAGTCTACTAGTTAATTGTAGTATAGATTGTACCGACTTCATTTGCATTGGCAAAAACCACATATGAGTTTCTGTTAATCTGTAATATCTCGTATGAACAGTCTAAAAGTCACAATCTGCAACTAAAAAAGAATAGGCCCAACAGATACCAGTTGCGAAGGAGCAGCAGGAGGCCCTTGATAAAGCTAAAATGACATTGATCTGGTTGTTTCATCATTGTGTGAGCCGAGCATATAGAAGACTTGGCCAACATTCCTGGCTACAGCAGTAGTATCTGTGAGTACGTACGTTTTGCACCTCGCGCCGGGACGAGTGTAGTACGAGGACTAACTAACGTGGGTCCGGACGGGGATTAATGGCGCCGGCGGCGGAGCCGACTTGGGACGGGGACGGCGACGGCGACGGTGGTGGGCTCCTGTGAACCGAAGCCGGCTCAATTTTCTGCTTTACATGCACGCTGCATTTAGTTTAGGCCGGCCTTATCCAAGTTCCGAAAACCAGCCCAGCCTAGCCCGTCCAAACCATCCAGCCATCGCTCCGATCATCCTTAATTGCCCTGGACTGGCCTAAACCGGCCCTATGTTCTTCTTTAACCACCAAATTTATCTGCGCAATTATGTGGTTAGATATTACGATATAATTATCTTTGATATGCAAATTTACTTTCTATAATTAAAATACAACGTTGTTATATAATTCTAATATTTATATATGATTAATCTGTACCGTTATAACCTGATCTTACCAAAATAAGGAGTGGGGATTCTTCTCTTATTCTTTCGATTAATATGAGAATTTCTAGTATTTTTTTGAGATTATTGTGAGATTTTCTTACCCTGCATTCAGTTATTTTTATTTATATAGATCATTGTTACTATCTCATCATGTCTTGTGCGTAACAATTTAATTAGCTTTTCTAAAAAAAAAAACTAGGCTCACAAGTGAATTGTTGTATCTAAACAACCAAAATTAGCTAGTCTACATTCACTTGGTATACCCAAAGTTTTTTCCTTTCGAGGTTCGTGTACCCAAAGTTTTAGTTAGTACTCAGTATAACTGTATAAGTACATTTATATCTTACCCTTGTGTGCGAGAGAGATTGCTCAGCCTAATTATTTTAGAGGAAATTGCTTAGCTCAATTAGTAACCTTGAAAGTAAGACCGATTCACCGTAGGCACAACATGCAATTTACCTAATAACGGGTGCATACATGACCTCCTATTTACGCAACTAGCTAGTACCGCTCGGTCAGAACAAGAAATGGGTTACTAGTTCCATTTGGTACTCGTACCAACCTAACAGAATTTATCAAACCCTATTTGAATGCCTGTGTCTCGCTATGGACAAAAAAACATAATATCTTAGCAAGTTGAGTCGATATCGTTGGGCTCAGCTTATCTCATGCCCTCGGCTTTGCCTTCGTGCTCACCTGAGCTTCAACAAAGCTGCTGCATGCCTCCACGCTTGACCTACACTACTTCCTCGCTAATTTTTTTAAAAACTTTTTTGCTAGGGCATTTTTAAAGAGATGAAATTACTTTGTTGGAAAGATTATTTTTTCTATTTTTATTAGAGAATTTAATGGAGGTGACAAGAAGAGTTGAAAGGGATGACATACCACCACCACCGCGACAAAGATCACGCCTTACTCCTAATTAAGCTGGCTGTGCGACAAATATCCATATATAATTAATAAATCGATCTAGAATAATTGAATGAAGAAGATAATAGTATAATAGATCGAAATGGGCCGGAGGAGAGGAATTAATTAAAGGAATGTCTATACAACATTTGACTATTTTTAAGGACAAAAATAGTCAGATTGATCTGATTGATCTGAGGCGTTAGATCTCCATTCAACGGATCCACCCATACAAGTCCCCCTCCAAAAAAAAATGAACCCCTCTAAAAAAATGATTTAGGGCGTTAGATCTCCATCTAGCGGTTCAAAATCTGACTAATTTTATTCTCAAAAACAGTCAAATATTGTATAGATACTCCCATTAATTAATTCTGGAGTACGTCATACTGGGAGCTAGCTAGCTTGCTTATGAATTAGCTTTAGGTGGAAGGAGGAGAAGCTAATATGCAGCATGGTGTACACGTACGTAGGTGGGGTTGTGTACGTTGGCAGGATCGCTTCAACGCGCGACTACTACGACTCAACACGTACGTATCTCTTCAATGAATTTCCATGCCTTGACTTGACTGCGTCGTCAACCCTCTCCTCTCTCTCTCTCTCTCTCTCTCTCTCTCTCTCTCTATCAGCTCCTAGAGAGAGAGAGAGGGCTGTTTGTGTTGAGTTGTTGTCAAACATTTATTACTCCTCACCATGGTCCTTGACGGGGCCGTTCGCTCCACGTCACGAGAATAAGTCGTTTTGGATTAGTAAAGTCTGATCGAAAAGTGATTTCATATTTTTAGTGATTTACATAATTTTTACAGTATGAAAAATAATAGATAGATGTTATTTAATTTTTTATGTGCTTAAGATTAGTGTTACTCTTGTTAGAGAGAAAACATTGAAGTACTTCTCAATCAGATACTATAAATTTTGATTATTGTAATATTTTTTTTAATATTTATATTGGATATATGAAAATGATACAGATAGATTTATTTCGAAAAATAATTTTATAATATTAGAACTTTTTAGGTACTATAAATACATTACAATACAAATGGCCGGTTAAAATTAGACTTTAGAGATCATACCGATGTCTAAATTGTGAGAGGAGGGAGTGCCTAGAATCTCAATTCTCCATGTAACACAAGTAAACAAGAGAAACTAAAATGCTTACTAATGATGAAAAGGAAATGTCAACTATAGCCACCGAATTTTGTTTGAGATCACGGACCAGAGGTCCAGCCCCTTCAACCATATAATCGCAAACTTCCAAATGGTCGTCATAGTTCACATGCTAGATAGTTCTCAAATTTAGATGGGATCAAATAACTTAAACATTTCAAATTTAATACTTCAATGAGGCTTTAGTGGAAGAAAATGGCAAGGATCGTGATGTATGTAACACAGAAATTCTCATACTCATGATACTCTCATGAGTTTCAACAAGAAACTCTTAATTCTCTGAACATACGGAGATACAGGTTCATTGCGTTATTGTGCAATGCAATGTGGCACTCATAGTTTAACGGATCAACGGCAAAACAAACAATGAACAAATCCTATCATCGACCATCCCGGCACCAAAGCCATCAATTCTTCACCGAAACCATCAAACATTCAAATGTTTTGAACAAGAGAAAAGAAGTTCGCTTTTGCCTATCACACAAAGCAATGCAGACATGTACAAAATTAAATAAAACAACAATGAAATGAACAAATCTTATACCAATGTAACTTGTTCTAACTATAGTATGTTTTGTAACATCCTAAGCCACAAAGTAGCTATTACTCCATAGGCAATCGTAGCTAAAAAGGACAGCAATCGAAGTCAAATACACCTCTTGTCAGACATTTCGCCAAATCCCGGTGCTCGACTACAGAAAACATCACTCAAAGCACATGAAGCTACGCAAGTGATCGTGGACTAACTAATCCATTACTACATGTTCAAGTTACTCATGACGAGGCGGACATGTGCTCAACCAGTGGAATAGGTGTTTACAAACGAATCGTGCAGTGATCGATCGTCAAGTTCACTGGGCACGATTGATGGTTCGCCTCGAGATCGCCTCAAGTAGAAAGAGTCCAGAATTCAAACTCCTCCATTTCGATCGAGAGAATCCAATTCCACACCGTGGCCCACTCCATCGGGAAGCTTCCGAGGTGTGGCGCGCGGATATGGGGGCGCGGCGCGATTCGCGAGCTCTCCCCGGTGGGTGGGGGTGGGGGTGGTGGATCTGCGGGTGAGGAGGGGGGAGGCGCGGGGGAGGAGGGGGGAGGCGCGGGGGAGGCGGAGGGAGCGGAGGAGGCGCGGGGGAGGAGGGGGAGGCGCGGGGGAGGAGGAGGGAGGAGGAGGCGCGGGGAGGCGGAGGGAGGGGGTAGCGCAGGTCGAGCGGGGGCATAGGGAAGAATTTGGATTTGGATCGTTGGATATGAGTGGGTAAGGAGAGAGAAAGGTGCGAATTGATTTGTGATCGTTGATTTAACTGGTTGGTTTTTCCGGGGACACGAATTGGTGTAGACGCAGGAAAACTCATGATCTGGGGGCACAATTTGGGGTGGTATGTATCGATCAGTCGATCTATCGTCCATCGTTTAGGTTTAACGCAGCATCCATCAGAGCGAAATTAACGCAGGTCTCGATCTCTGGATGCTCTGAATTGGTCCAAATCCCTTTGAGGACTCGAATTGGAAGTTACAACAAAAACCTTCGACAAATAAGAGACTAACAACTAGCTAATCCTATCCGTCGCTACTAGTTAATTAATAACGGTTGACACTATCAAAACACGCCAAAGCTACTTAGTTCACTCACCACAAGCACATATTTAGAGTATGCACAATGATATAGACAGCGATAGTCTGTAATACCGCTCCATATTATCTATAGACAGAACTAAAGATAACACATACATTTGTTGTGTATATAGTTATTTGTAATATAGCCTCATACAATTAATGTATTATCTATATAGTTTCTATATAATGGTATAGATATAAAAAGCCGTCTGTTAAATAGTAGATAGTTTTATTCTTTTTTTTCATTCTCTCTCCATTATGTCACCTAAAATCCCATGTGTTATATGTTTATAGACAGCTGATATGTACCATTATGCATGCCTTTGGTCAAGATAAGACTTGCTCGGATCAGAATCAGTAATCCTTTCCAGAAGATCGATCGAAGCTGCATGCTCCCAACTCACAACATGCATGTATACTTGATTAATTTCTCCTACTTTTTTTTTCTTCATTTCATTTCATCTTCAGTTCAGCAGTGCTCCCAAAATCCAATATTACAGATCGATCAGCCCACTATAGGAGGAAATTTATTCAGTATGCCCTCCATCCTATAGCGATCACTAGTGATATCTCCACTGTTAAAGTTTATTACACATACACAGTATTGCAATTACGTACAATATAATTAAACTTTTCGACGGTCGATTACACATACCATCTATCGCAAATAAAACGAAGATTACTGAGATAACAAAAGGTAGTATTTGTTCTGTTAACGAATAGTAGCAGCACACACAAGGCACCCGAAAAATAACTAGCGTATGTGGAACACGCATGATTCATTAATCACATGTACTATTCATCATTAAGCTAACTGATGGAGAATTAGTCGACAATTAACCAAGCGTCGATGAGTCCGCGTGACTAGCTAAAAGAAAATGTTGGAAGAGGAGACGCCTGCATATGAATGAGGTGAATCAAGGAAGCTTCTTTGAGAGAGAGAGAGAGAGAGAGAGAGAGAGAGAGAGAGAGAGAGAGAGAGACGTCAGCGGCAACACAGCGACATATGATATCTGACTTGGTTCGCTGAAGTCTCGACTCAAGTGGACAATTAAGCAAGAAAGAAAGGGAGGAAGAAATTAAATTGGCGCCATCCCATGCAATACTGCAGCAGAGATCGATACGTCGCCTTGCTTGGACGTGTTCAAAGCTACCTCTTTATTATTTTGGCAATCGAGTGCTTTCTTGACTGATTACACGCCCACAATTTTACACTAAATAAATCCAAAGAAATCTGAAGTATCTATCTATCTGCGGCCTGCCTGCCTAGCTCGCTGTGTGTGTGTGTGTGTGTGTGTCAGTGTATATATACACACACACACGCTAACCTAAGAGGAGACACTCCAATTTCCCCATTACAACAGTTAACGCGGAGCCCTAGCTTCTTCAAATCAACGCAACAACCTCATTAGCTAGCTCGTGATTGCCATCAGCATGGACCACTCCTCCTCCGCCACGACCTCGTCCTCCTCGTCGCAGCGTGGCGGCGCTCGAGAGCTGCAGGGGCCACGCCCGGCGCCGCTCAAGGTCCGCAAGGATTCGCACAAGATCAGGAAGCCGCCGCCGCCGCCGCCGCAGTCGGGCCCGGAGCCGCCGGGGCAGGTGCGCCAGCCGGTCATCATCTACATGGTGTCGCCCAAGGTCGTGCACGCTAACCCCAGCGAGTTCATGTCCGTCGTGCAGCGCCTCACCGGCGCGCGCACCGCCTCGTCGTCCTCCCTCACGACAGCGCTTCCACCGGCCGTAGTGCAGCCGACGCTGCCGTTCCCGTTCCAGCTCCAAGCAGCCGGGCCGCACGATGGCGCGCTCCAGCTCTCGCCCGCCGCGCGCCTCGCCGCCGTCGAGCAAGCACGGAGCGCCGGTGGTGACACTGCTGGAGGCCTGCCGCCGTTGCCGGGGTTGCTCCCGGCGAGCTTCTTCTCCCCGCCGGCCGGTGGCGCGGGCGGCAGCATCAACCTGCTGGGTGAGCTGATCAGCCCGGCATTCCTTGGCCACTACAACTCATTTGTCGGTGGTAGCACCAACACCGGTGCAACTCCAATGTTGCACAAACCAGGTGCGCCGTCGCCGTCTCCATCTGGTGCCGATGCCTACTATTGGGATCTCTTCAACAGTAACCAGCAGTACCACCCAAACCCAAACCTTTGAATGCATCTGCATGCAAATTGATCTGTCTAATTGGCATGCAGTCTCAGTTAGGTGTGGCTCATAATATGATGTGTATGCATCGTGCATTGATGCGATCTGATAGCTAGATATATAGGAGGAAGAGCGATCTAGCAAGAAAGTCAAAGGTAGATAGATAGATAGATAGATCGTGTGTTAGTTAGCTTAGAAGGTTACCTGCACACTAGGTCACTAGCTGCCAAAGCTTACTGCATGTCTCTTTGCAACACTCGTCGATTTTCGCTCATTTCGATTTTCGGTTTTGCTATTGCACAAGCGACTAAAATTTTTTTATCTCTTAAGTCATCTGAAATTGCACTCTCAATCAACTGAAGTTGCAGCCCTCTCCAGAAATCACCTGCAACTTCAAGTGATTCAGAATGCAACTAAAATTGCACTCTCAATCAACTAAAATTGCAGCCCCCTCCAAAAAATTCATCTGCAACTTCAAGTGATTGAGAGTACACTTCAAATAACTGAGAGATAAAAAAATTTCAGTCATATATACAATAGCCACTTTCAATTTTTTTTACCTCTTGTGGAGGCACCCCATCACTTTGGACTCACGTCATTCTTTCTCTTACACACACACACACACACACACACATATATATATATATATATATATATATATATATATATATATATATATATATATATATATATATATATATATATATATATATATATATATATATATATATGATAAACAGACAGACATATATATAATACTCGATAACTGTACTCTTCCTGACACACACTCATACATGCATAACATGTGCCATGCAATATGCGTTCGTTTGTAATGAGAAATGGATTCCATTTCGATTAACTATATATGTACGCGCGCGCGTGTATGTCACGCTCCATATTTTTGCCATGCGTTTTTTCGATTTTGAGTAAGAATGTTCTCCGCGAAATCAATGAAATGGTAGCATATAGACGAAATTTCCGAGGCATAATGGGCCTGAATGTGAAAACTATCTAATCAAACCCACCTGTATGGGTTAACATCCTGCGAAAAATAACTAAGTACGGATACATCGACATGATTCGCTCCGTCCTAATTAGAATCATGAGTAAATTGCACAACAGTTACAACAACTTGCAACATGAGTACAAAAGAGTCACAAGACTTAAGAATTGCTTAAATGAGTCATATAACTTATTTAAATGGTATACGATAGGTCAAAATCATACACGGTGTCACATGTACACACGCATGGCACTGATTCGATGTCCACATCACTCACCTCATCTTCTTCCCCTTTATCTCCAACACTACTCCCTCTCCTCTGTGTCCTTTAATGGCCCCAACTTCAGCAACAACGGTTGCATCTCTGACTCTCCATCACCTGTGATCGCACTGTCCGGGTGTGTGTCTTGCCTTTCTCGTGCATGAGAATGCATATGAGGCGGGCATAGTTAATGTTGGCGTCGCTACCACCGTTGTTGGGCGCATCCACAATGAGAGACACTTTTGCTGGCTACATGAGCATCTATTCCGTGTAGGCCATTGCTGGCTGCCACCATTAGCGAGCCTCCAAGCTGAGAGCTAGCTAAAACACCCTGACTTGACATGAGCCTCCACTAACTCTATTTCTTCCCAAATTAAATCATCTATCACAAACTTTCAACGTCAATATATTGACTACGCTTTCACAAAATACTCATTTAAACGTAAACATGATGACAGTGAGTTTTTTATTTAATTATGTAAAAGTATTTTTTTGTATCAAAACCATCAAAGAGCTAAACAATTTATTTTGAACTTTAGAGAGAGTCATGGAAATGTTCGGTGCATTTTATTCGGCTGTGGCTAATGGCTTTTGGGCTTAGCGCGAGCGCTTGTGCGAACAAACTAAAGGCAGATTAGTTAATAAGGCTCTTTAAAAAGATTGTCTTGATAAGCCATTTCGAAACAGTGATAGAGAAACTATCGAATTTATTTGTTCAGAAGAAGGTATAAACCATAGATCGTACTCCCTCCGTTCAAGTTTATAACGTGTATTTTTCTTTTGGTACGTAGACCAATGAGATAATGAATATGGTTAGATTGCTTCTAATTATTATCTCTAACCATTATATTTAATACATGCATGTAAAAAATAGAAAATAAAGGTGTATATTTATTAAAGGTATAAAGAGAACATTGTACTAATCTTACGTTGGAATATAAAATATATATCATATTTATAGATAAAACTATTTAAAAAATATACTATATAAACTTGGGTGAAGAGAGTAAAGGTGCCTTTGGTTGAGCTTTTGGGAGCTGCTTTTGCTTCTAAAAAGTCAAAAGCCAACCAAAGGGGTGGAAACCAGAATCTGCTTTTGAGCGACTACTTTTGGTAGTACAGTTTTGAAAGCACCTTGGACCTGCTTTTGGCTTTCTGCTTTTTGAAATGGTGAAAATAGAGAGTTGTTTCACAGTTGTTTCAAGGAAAATAGAGATAGGAGGTAAGTTTTATACTTGTTTGAACCAAACAGCTTACAGCTTTTCTTACAGCTTTTCCACAGCCCACAACCTACAGCAGCTTTTCCATAGCCCACAGCTCACAGCAGCTTTTTTAGAAGTCACAGCTCAACCAAACACACCCTAAGTCATACATGGAAAAGAACAGGACGGTTGTTTAACTAGCCGGGTCTGTTTAACCAGCTTTGCCCTGCCCAGCTTCTCGGATCCTCGTTCTTCCTACCCACCCCCTCCTGCTGCCGCTGTCACTCACTCCGATCCCCAACCCTTCTCCTCCTCGAGATTTGGACGTTTCTAGCACTGTTGATACCCAAAATTCCAAAAATAGCCGCGTTGAAAACACAATTCCAAAAATAGCCCCAAACGACCGCACGATTAACGGCAACGCGACACGTGTCGGTGGTGCGGCGGGAGCGCACCACACACGAGTGGTGCGGTCCCCGACCGCACCACACCCCCGCCGTACATGCCACGTAGATGGTGCGGTGCCGCACCGCACCACTCCCTAATGGTGCGGCACCACACCGCACCACTCCGCCGTGGGTCCCACCCCGGTTAGGGTTACGGTTTGCAGGTAGGATTTTAAATCAAGTTATTTTTGTATGCATTTGTAAAGATAATTTTTAAATAAAAATTTATGTGTATATATGAAATGATGTGTAAAAAATATGAATTTGAAGTGGAGTCCACTTTATTGCTTGTGTAATTAGTTGTGCAATTTTGAAAATTAAAAATATTGGTTGGTAGAGTCTGAACGAAATTTGTGTGAAGTAACGATTAGTGTTTTTGTGATTTTCCTATATTGCTTGACCGTGAAAAATGTGTTGAAGTGACAATAACAAATTTCGATCATGGTATATTGTTTTATTGGAAGCAATTTAAAGAAAAATTTTCGAGCACAAATGTGATATGAACAATTGGAGGAAATGAAGGAAAGTGATATTGAACATGTATGATTATAAGTTTTGTTAATTTTGTAGTTGTGAATCAGAAAAAATTTGAAAAATTGTAAAACAAGTTTATGTTGATTATATGTTGTAGATGCATAAAAAATTTGGGTAAAATTTTTTTAGGAACGATTGTGCGTAGAACGATCGATATATAAAGTGGTAAGTGAATTTTAGGGTTTGGTATGTTTTAAGGGTTTGCAATCCGCGTCATGTTTGTATGTTTTGTCAATTTTGTAGTTATAAACTGCGTAAAAATAAGATAAAGTTGTAATAGAAGTTTATGTTCAATGTAAGTTGTAGATGCATAAAAAATTTGGGTACATTTTTTTAGGAACGATTCGATACATAAAGCGGTAAGTGATGTGACCAGTGGCATGTGGCATGTGTGGAACTCTGTACTTCTAATGTTGAAATTCCACCACTAGTCCTAACATGCATGCCTTAGGGAAATAACTTGCTAGGTCTATTACATCATGGAATGCGAAAATACGAGATATTAAACTTCATAATACAGATTGGGAGTAACATGCGCGTAGATTTTTATTACATGCATAACATATAGCATGATATGCGACTAACCCACCCCTGCGCCGTGCGACCTCATTGTGTGGACGGGGCCACTTTCCCTTCCTTGCCCGCTCGGCATTGAACTCCTCTCGGCCTCTTTTGCCTTAGCCGCAATTTCTCTTTCTCTCGCGCTCCATCTCGCGAGCCTCCCGCTCCGCACGCGTGCGCTTCAAGATGAGCTTGCGTCTCGCGCAGATATCGCAGGTGTGCTCGTGCTTGCGGCGCTCCTCCTCCAACAACTCCTTCTCCTTTGTGACATTCCACTCCTCGAAGTCAAGGGTCCATTGGTCCTCGGGGTGGATCTCAAGATCGATCCATTTGCGGTAGCCACCACAGGGCTCCGGATCGTAAATACATTGGAGATATTGTTAGTGCGTCTTGTGAAGGAGACAAGGTAGGGAAAATGGTGCATGTGGTCGTTCACGTGCCGATAGGTTGCGGTGTCAAGCGGCGGTTGGGGTAGTCACTGGAGTAGTTTGCGCAACCCCGATGAACGCATACCTAGGCGATGCGGTGCTTAGACTTGAAGAACTTGCACACGTCCCGCACCAACAAAGGGAGGTGTCTCCCTCAGTGGTAGTTGTGGCGAGCGCTCGGTGGGGACGTCGGGATTGGGTTGTTGCTACGCGGGCGCCTGGGGACCTTTCATCGTAGCACGATGGGCTTGTTCTACCCGGCACTGATCGCCCTTATTTTCTCATCGCGTGCGGCATCGCGAGCGCGGTGACCGTGCTATGTCACGGGTCTCCTTCAATCCTTCACCATCTTGTCCCATTGCTTCTTCTTGCCTTTGTCCATCCGGTTGGGTGAGGGTGAGGAAGCGCGATGTAGTATGGGATTTGGATGGGCAATGTTCATTGGGAAATGGAATGCATACGAATATATAGGGGTTGTTTTGTCTCTACTAAATGACGTCTAAAGCTGGTCCGCGTGGTGGTAGCGGTGAGTAAAGATGGGAGTCCGCGGTATCACCGAAAAAGGTCCCGTTTTGTATACGAACTCGAGCAAAGCTGGCTGAATTGTCATCTCACCGAGCAAAGCCGACTGTTGTTGTCATGTCACCGAGAACAGATGCCCTCTTTAGTATCGCCTCGCCCAAAGTGGCATGTTTTGTCGTCGACCGAGTAAAGCCGGGTCGTTTTGTCATGTCATCTGCGCAAAGTGGCATCTTTTGTCATCTCACCGAGCAAAGCTGCCCGTTTTATCATGTCATCTGCGCAAAGTGGCGACTTTTGTCATCTCACCGAGTAAAGCTGCCGTTATGTCTTGTCATTTGGGCAAAGCGGCATCTTTGTCATCTCACCGAGCAAAGCTGCCCGTTATGTCATGTCTCGCCCAAAGCCGGCATCTTTTGTCATCTCAACGCCCAAAGCTGGCATCTTTTAGTCATCTCACCGAGCAAAGCGGCATATTTTGTCATTTCAACTGCGAAAAGCTGTCTGTGTCATCTCTTTGAACAAAGCTGCCCGTGTTGTCATGTCTCGAGCAAAGATGGCCTCTTTTGTCATTTCACTTGAAAGCAGACTTGTCTTTGTCATCTCTCGAGCAAAGATGCAGCAAGATGTCTCCTTTGGTATAAGTAGCACGGTTGGGGTCCCAGCAATTCTTGATCGAACAAAGAAGTACCCTGTCTTTCGTGCTTGAACAAACCATGCCGGAGCCGAGGGGCGATGGGATTTGGGTCACGAAGGGCGACATTCCCTTAGAAAGGAGGGATATGTTCGGTCCACATGCCGATTGATGCCAAGTCGGCGTGCTCAACCAGCGTGGCGAAATGCGGGCACAATGAGTGCGCGGTCGTGCAGATCTTGGATTCCCGAACGATGGCGGCGACGTTTCTTCCATTGCTCACGCTCCGGGTACAATTTAGTAGTTTTACTTTTTGTACTGCGTGACGGACCCGCGAAGTTTACCGTCCTTATTTTTGCGGATGGCAAATGCGACTTCTCCATTGGATCGACCCTCGTCATGAGCGGTATGTTGATCGTTATGTGGATACATTGTGGGCTCGAATATGGGACTTGGAGTACCGAATGGAGAGTCTCACTGAGGAGAACAACGACCTCCGCGAACAGATGCAACGCGAGAGAGGCAACGAGGAGGTCGTGAATATAGGTAGCTCTTATGATCCCACATGTTGCTGCGCGAACCCGAGCTGCATATGTGCATGCCACTACCACGACGGCCAGCCACGTCCGAGACGGCCCCCTCAGCAATTCTCCATGTGGGTGCCACGAGGCTCGTTTGGCATGTAGGTAACGAGGGTTATGGTTGTGTCGTATTTTAGTTCATGTATGTGTTGGCTGTACTACTTTCCGTAAATTGTTGGGTGTACTACTTTCCATAAATTATGTATGTGCAATGTATGTGTTGTAAGTGCGTGACGCCTTCATGTTATGTGGCCTCTTTCCGTAACGATGTAATGTGCAATGTTGTTAAGAATGCGATGGATTGGTGGTTATGTTCGTGGAGTTGTTATCACAAGTCCCAAAAAATGCAATATTGAGCAAAGATGCCTCATTTTGTCATCCCCTTTGGGCAAAGGTGGCATGTTTTGTCATGTGAATGCGGAAAGTGGCCTCTTTTGTCATGTCACCGCGAAAGCTGGCCCGTTTGTCAAGTCCTTTGGGCAAAGCTGTCCGTTTGTCATATCAGGCAAAGCCGCCTCTTTTTCATGTCACTTTGGAAAGCTGGCCCGTTTGTCATATCGGTAAGCAAAGGTGCCCTTTATGCGTGTATGAATTGTCTTTGTCTGTGTTCTTTGTGCGTGAGGTCGCCCCCACTGACCTATAAGCGGAGCCATCCTCACATACTCCCTTGCCATGTTATCGGTCACCTCCCGAGTTAGTTGTTCACTGTCGGTGTAGTTTTCTTTCGTGCTCACTCCCCGGACTAGGCAATGAGTCACTCAAGACGTCTTCATGGGCACCGACGGTGATGTGCCCAAATTGCAACACCTTGGTTAGGCGTAGGACATCGCTGACGCCGCGAATCTGGCGACACTACTACAAGTGCCCCCATCACTCGGTGAGTCGATTGTTTGGGTTCATTGAAATCGTGGTGGTATGTTTAAAAATTTCTTGTCATGGAATCGCAGGAAGCTCATGGTGGTTGCCAGTGCAGGTGTGGGAGGATGAAATGGGCAATAGGACTGCCAATGTTCGCCATGACAGAGTTGTCGTGGGGGGTTGCGACCCCGTCGGGATGCGGCATCGTTTGGACAGACTCGAGTGGAAGATAAATTTAATGTTGTGTGCTATTTTGTTTCTTGTGATTATTGTTATCCTCAAGTTGTAGTGCTGGAGGTTCTCCTCGTGTATGTTGCTAATGTTTTATGCTACGTTGTTGTCAAGTTATTTTGGTAATGTGTTAAGTACGGTTGTGTTGTATTTTAGTTGTTGTGTTCGTTCGTGTGTTGGTGGTTGTAATACTTGCTACATTTCATGTACGTGCAATGTATGTGTTGTTTCGTGTTGTCATTGCCTGAGGCCTTCGTATTATGTGGGTTGTACGGTGTTGTCATCTCTCAGTTGGTTGTATGGCGTAGTAAATCAAAGAACTTAGAACAACCCTTTATATCTGAAACCATCTTTGAACATCAAACCATCAAGCACTTGAAAAACATCACAAAAATTACAACGACCCAATTACAAAATTCATTTATCATCTCGTCGCGCCGCCTCGGACGGCGTGTCGATCCTCAGAGAAGGTGAACACGCTAGGGAGCGCGGTGCATCTCGAAGGTCGTCTGCGAGTCTGCGTCGGAGGCGGTGGTGGGTACATCTCGTGGGGAGTGCCGATTGCTGGCCTATAATAGAGCTCGACCAATCGGCGGAGGGTCTCGTCTGCAATGGAAAATACAAAAAGTTTATAATCATTATTTGTATCATGTGTTATGTTCACTACATGCGTACATACCGGTGCATCTGGTGTTGGAATGACGATGAAGCTGCGAATTCACCCATGTACTCTGCGGCGTGTAACCTTGGTGCGTCTGCCCGAACCACTCGTCTGCCCTTGCGTGTATGCGCTCGGGTGGGTGACCGCCAGCGCATATGTCGCTATCTCTGCTGGGGTCTCGTGGTCGCTATCGTAGGCTCGTCCGCGCCCTCCGGGATGACGGCGGCTGTAGTAACGTGCTATCCCTTCGCAAGCTGCTGCAAGGAAAGCGTGTATTCGAATAAATGGCAATCGAGTGGACAAACGAGGCGATGGCAAATGTCGTATCGCTGGTCCAAAAGGCTGTGAGGACGAGGCGCGCAGGTGGGATGACCTCCGGACAGCGGCGGACGAGCCGCCGGACAGAGATGGGCGACCGCCGGACAGCGGCGACGACCGCCGGACATCGGCGGACGTCGCGCCGGGCTGCGACGGACGGCTGCCGGCTGCGACGGACGACCACCGTCTGGCGGCGGACGTCTTGAAGGTGGTGCCGGCAGCGGCGGCGAAGGCTGCTCTCTGCGGACGCGTCGTGCATGGACATCATCCGGTCGCGACTACGACTCATGGCCTTGATCGCATTCACGAGGTCATTGAAGATGCTACGCGCGAAGCAAGAACCCGGTTGCCGCCCTCCGCGCTGCAAAGCATCTCGAAAGCCTCGTTCTCGGCCACGGCGCATATGCTCGCATGCATGCGTAAACAGCAAATGAGTTAAAGCGCATCAGACGTAAAGGAACAATGAGTACAAGCGTCATCGCATGTGCACGCATCGCCTCGTCAAGGCGTCTTTGCTCGATGACGGTGCAGGCGGCTGTATGGCATCTTCGTGCGCGACCTCAGAAGGGCGGGTGGGGCGGGCGAGTAATCTTCTTTGTGGGTGCGTGGAATGTACCACTCTAGGTACACACCGTATGTGGCGATGTCGTGTGGCCTAGTCTCGCCACAACCTCGTGCTTTCGAGTCACGCCACAGTGCATCCCGGCCGCCGTGTGGCTGTCGATCGTCACCATGGTGCCCTCTTCTTGTTTGCACGCAAGTTAGTGCACATATTGTACAATTAGTATTATCAACACATTACTACCTTGCGTGTGTACCGTGCAATGGCTTACGGTGGGCCTTCGGTAGTAGTGCCGTCTGGGAGGGTGGCACGTCTTTGGTGGAGGTGAAACCGCCTCATCACTCTCTGCGGGTTGTGCGGTTCGACGAAGCGCGCGAAGACAAGGTGACAGTCGTCAACGAAGCGTGTGGTCTTGGTGGCACCGAGATGACAACCCGTGAGGCAATGAGCTGAATGAACCCTGCATCCCATGGGAACCAGACTATGTCGTTGTCAGGAAGCCGCTCGAAATCGTCATGGAAATCTGGGTACACACGCCTCGCTCTGTCCTTAGCCCACCGCAGCTGACCATGTGTCCAACGAGTCCCCATAGTCGGCCCATCTATGGGGTCATCGCCACCAGCCAGACCGTACAACTCCGGGAGGAGGTCGTGAGGTGCAGGGCCTCTCGATCTTAGGCCTCCCAACCGTGAAGTGCTCCCAAGACCAGTACTGCAGGAGCACATAGCACGCCGCCAAGACCGGCTCGCTGGCCTCAGTACGCTGACAGGCATCACACAAGCCTCGGTACGTGGCACTAAGGACTGCTGATCCCCAGCTGTACTGCGGCACCTCGCCGGGCAAGGCATCCGCCAAGGACTCCGCAAGGTGTATGTACGTCGGATGCACGGAGACTCCAGTGGTCGTAGGAAACAAGACCCATCCGAACAAAAAAAGAATGTATGCCATGAGGTGCGTCCGCACGACCCCTCATGGCGTCCTCGAGGCGGTCATGAACTCGTAGCCACGAGTGTGGCACACCGGACATGTTATGCAGGATCGGGATACCGATCGGGCACCCAAGGCGTCCTTCCAATGCGCATGCGGGGTGGCACTCTGCTGCACCACGGATGGGTAGACTGTCGGCATGGACACGTCTGAAGTGTAATAGTCATCTCGCCCACCGGAAGTGGAAGGTATGAGTCTCGGTCTCCAACGATCCACGAGTGCGGGCGACAACGCCGCATCGAAGCGCAGCGAATACGGAACATCCGGCATGCGAGCAAGGGGCAAAGACCGGTGTCGCGGCGGCGGATGTAACGCTCATCTAGAGGCGGTGCTCGGGGCCCCTAAGGGCGAAACACGGAGGGCCATCGGGCATTGATGCCCACGCGGTGCATCGGTGGCGGTCATCCCAACGGCCTCAAGCAACTCGTACGCCATCTCCTGCCGATGATTAAAAACAAGTCAATACGCAGTGTCATGAGAATATGCAACATACATAATTTATGCGTAATGATAATACATCGTGAAATAAATGACAACAAAACATGAACAAGCGTAATTTGCATCGAACGACAACAAATGATAACGAAATATCGAATAAGTCA
Source organism: Dendrocalamus sinicus (assembly GCA_036346575.1). NCBI lineage: Eukaryota > Viridiplantae > Streptophyta > Magnoliopsida > Poales > Poaceae > Dendrocalamus > Dendrocalamus sinicus. The sequence continues at coordinate 318,350 of CM070662.1, forward strand.
CAACATAACATAATCTGCAAGAAATGACTCAAACAAATTGTACGGAAATAATTTGGTCGGACACATTCAGCATAGGTTACAGGATGCACGATCCACGTGCTCGCATCACAACAAAGACCCGCTATAGTTACAAAACACGCAAGCGGCGGTGCACAATGACGATCCATGTGCTGCATACTATGGGCGTTACTTGATGTCGGCTGTTTGGGCCTTTGCCTAAATGAATGGCCAACCGTCTTGCATAGTCCGCACGGCGCCGAACCCGATCCCCACGCGGCTATCATCCATGTCGTTACGAATGCGACGGCTCTGTCTTCGCCCACGGCCGACGTGCTTCAGTGCATCGTTCGGCACCCACTTGATCTGCCCTGGCCAGAGCTCCCTATAATGCATGTCCACCCCGTACGAATGGAACTCCGTGCTCGGGTTTCAAGCAGTGCTTCATGTCATAGTACCTTGAGATGTAATGCGTGGGCGCTGGTTCCATAACGCGCATGCCGCGTACGTGGGAGCATGGCTTGTGTAGAAGCTCCGGCTTGTTGCATGTGCAAGATGCTCTGTCGACAATCGTGCACACCGCTTCGATCCTCTAGCCTGCCCCATCATGTACCTGCATGCGAGGCGAACCTCAAACTTCCTCCGTAAGCCATCCATGGTGCGAGCAATATGCGACGAGCCTTCTCCATCTTCTTGTCCATGTAGGCCGCGCTACCTCGGAGAATTCTTTGCCTTCGTCCATATGCCGCCGCCATCATGGCTCTATTGACAAAGTATCCTATTGAGCGGTTCGAGTCTCTTCAACGATTGCGGTGATAGGTAGGGATCTCACGCCTTTAGAACACCATTGTACACCTCGGACATGTTTGTCGTCATGATTCCGTACCTTGCTCCGCCGGTGTCATGCGATAGAGACCACATCTCCGGTCGGATGCATTGGGTGCACCCATTGTGTGAACTCCCAAGTCTCGTGGAGCCTCCTCCACGGCCCCCTTCGACTGCTCAAGGCGCGACATGCCTGCTGGTCTCTGATCAAGGCGGCTCCACGGGGCATTGAACCGTCTTACGGTTCTGCATACAAAGTTTTTAAACATCTTCATTAGTTCCTTGCTATGGAACCTTCGTGGAAGTTTGCCGCAAGATGCCTCATGCACCACCGGTTCTTCATGTCATTCCACCGTACGGAGGCTGTGTCCCGTTCTGCATCGTTCGCATTGCAGACAACAAGCCTGCATTGCGGTCTGAGATAACACACACATCGGGCCGATCTTGTACAACGGCCTGCTTCACATTGACAAGGAACCACAGCCAGCTTTCCGTACTCTCATTCTCTACTATTGCAAATGCCACTGAGTAATGCGGTCATTTCGCGCTGCTGCTAACCGCGTCGAGATTGTACCCTTATATTTGCCAGATAGGAATGTGCCGTCCATCGTTAGCACTGGACGGCACCACTTGAAGCCTTCTATTGCCTGATGGAAGGCCCAGAACACTCTGTCAAGCACAAAACAATTCGGCCCTTCCGTCTCATGAACCCGCTCGCACTTGTTAATGAACGTGCCTGGGTTTGCTGCTGCAATCTGACACAACAATCTCGGGACCAGATCATATGCCTCCTCATATGTCCCGAACATACTCCGCAGTACCTTCTGTTTCCCCCGCCACACCTTCTTGTAGCTCACAGCAAACCCCACCGTGTTCGCTACCTCCGCCATGAGAACCTTGGGAGTAATGGATACATTTGCAACCACAAGATGCCTTATCACCTCTCCAACATATGACGACGTCATGTTGCGGTGCCTATGTAGTGGCGCCGCAAGCTCACAAGTGTGATCGTTCAGCACCGTTATCCGGAAGTCCGTGGCGGCGCCCTCAACATTGCGCCACGGACCTTGCAAGGCGGAGCCGTCCACACACTTCACAATGTAGGTGTCGGGTTGGACCTGTGCACCGATATGTCCGCCCGATGTTGACGGCGTGCGTGGCAATAGCTTGCTGTGCAGCACTCTTGTTCTGGAAGCTCGCCTACAACGAAGTGCGCCTTCATTGAATCCCCACTGCCTCCTCCGCCGTGGCGAACTAGGGATTCACTGCGATGTCGCCCAATCTGGGCGACACGTCACGCACCCTCCGTGGTTACAACACCACCTACCACACCTCCCGCTGTAGGTTCCCCTTCTTCCTCCTCTCCTGAACTCTCTGTTTCCACATCGTCCTCCTCCTCACTTTCCTGCACCTGGTTCTCAAGGTACTCGTGACGATCGACACGCGCGCCCACCACCCTCCGCACCTTCATTGGTGAAAATTCTCCACGCGCCTCTGCAGGTCACCATCTTCCATTGACTCATGGACTCATCCTTCACCAGCATCTTCGTGACCGCCGGAGAGTAATGCACGCTCTACATCTCCGCCAGCACCACCAGAGCCACCCATGGCGGATGATTCTGTCCTCTCCACGAATTGAACATACACCATTGGCCTGGTATATATCAATGCGTCTGGGTTGCACACGACCTCCATGTAGTTCACCCATGAAGCGTCGCTCGTCACCTTTATAAGTTGCCACACTGTCTCCCCTGCAGCACCTCCAACTGTGGCATACACTGCCTCGATCCGTAATTTGTTCCTTGCGGTGTCCGCATCGAATCCGGAACGCACGCATCTCCGTAGCTCCAACAGGCTCATGGTGTTCAGATTGCGTGCCCGGATCACAATCCGGTCACAATTATTCAGGTCTGCCCCGTACGGCCCGTCCCGTACGAGACCACTTCCATAGAACACGAACAAGTCTTGGATGTCACCCATGGCGTACTAACATAAGCCCAAAATGAACCCTCTTAGTATATATCACGAGCAACAATGTACCATCACACATAACCTCTGCGTACCACATACAAGCGTACCATTTATGGAGTGCGCTAACAAATTTCTATATAAATCAAATTACTAATGTAATGCACTTTTTCCAATTTCTATTCTACATATCTTAATTACATGCTACATATATTACAATTTTTTCACCTTCATAGAGTCTAATTTATTTTAACTTCTCATTGTATTTTTACTTTATTTGCAGAGCGCGCTAACACATTAAATTCAAATTTTACTACAAATCAAATTACATTTTGTATTATTATTCTACTAATTAAATCACTAATCGAGCAACTCATTTTTCATCATTTCTTACTTACGATTTCTTACATCGATCAAATAACTACATTTTTTGCCAATCTGTTAGATCCTCTACATTTCTAATACTACTTCCTCTACATTTCTAGTACTACCCAACAATGTACCATCATATATGCAGTGTTACACTTTAACATAGATTTTTTTTAACGAACATGCACAGCAAGATCTAATATTATTCAGTGATTTTGGCTACAAGAATGAATACATGTTAATACAAACAGTAGCTACGCAAGTGGCCTTTCCTACTAGCTATGTGCTTCACAATGATATCATTTAAATGTTGGTACAATCCAGTCAACTTTTTATAAAATTTACGGTCCACAAGAGCAGTACAAAATTCTTCACATAAAACATAAATTACAGTACACTACAACTACAAATATTTTACAAAAAAAATGCAATACACTACAATCACAAACAACTACAAACATTTTACATTACAGTGGACAACAACAGTACATAATTTCTTCACATAAAATTAAAAATACAACACGATAATTACATAAAATACAACAAGATAACTACAACCATTTAACATTACAGTAGACATATGGAGACCGTTTACAGAACGTTTACGCTAATTACCGGCTAATTACTATGATTAAATTACAGACGCATGGAGATGATATTTACCTTTTCTTGAAGCTCACGAGACGATCTACAACTTTCTCACTTGCGAAAACTTCAGATCCCTTCTAAAATTACTCCAAATGCCGTGTAAAGCCTCTATTGCTCCCTCTCTTGCTCTTCTTCACTATCTGCTCCCTCCCTCGCTTGCTGCTTCTCTAGCTAGCGCAAATGCAAAAACGTTGATTCCAGACGCAGGGTCTTCCTTTTATCCCAATATTCACAGCGCTCGCAGTAGGGGCCGGCTCTCTACGTATTGACACATTGCATGCGGTATAAAGAAATGCAGCACGGACGGAGGAATCTTGCATGCAGGCGGGGCGGGCGAAATGAGCTGCTTTCGGCTGGCGATGGGACTTGGCAGTGTGGTGCGCCCGGGGGCCGCACCATCTGCGGTGTGGTGCGCCCGGGGAGCGCACCATTTGCTCGGATGTGACGCCGCCGAGTGGTGCGGTCGGGACCGCACCACTCACGTGTGTGCGCTCCCGGCCGCACCACATGCCACGTGTCGCGTTGCCGTTAATCGTGCGATCGTTTGGGGCTATTTTTGGAATTGTGTTTTCAGAGCGGCTATTTTTGGAATTTTGGGGTATCAACAGTGCTAGAAACGTCCAAAATTCCTCCTCCTCCTCCTCCTCCCGGATTTCCGGCTGCGACGTACAACTGGTACTCCTTCCAATCTTTCTTGGATGCATGGATTTGATCCTTCTTGGATCGAGTTCGAAATCAAATCCCCAGATATTCTCTTCTTTCCCTTTCATTCAGTTCGGCTAGTTGCGGATTTGTTTGCTGCCATCCGTATCCATGGTTCGATTGATTGATTAATTAGCTTCTTCCTCATAGCGCAACAGCCATCGATCTCAGTTGACCACCCATAGGATTTCGTACCCTTGGTGCGGGTGCAGTTTATTTTCCAAAACACATTTGGGCCCCTTGATTGTTCTAGTTTCTGCGAACGCCTTCCTTTTTTTTGGCAGTGTTATAAAATCATATGATAATCTCTGCTGATTCAATTTTGAAACGGAATTTTCCTCGCGGATAATGCATAATTTTGGTACAAAATAACGTACTTGATGCCAAGGACTGCAATCCATCTTGTTGATGCCAAGGACTGCAATCCATCTTGCTACTTACTACTACTTTTATTTTACAATTGGATCGACCTTATTTTCGATGCTAAAATCAAGTTACTGATAAGTTACTTGGTGCAATCCATCACTTAAACCTTCCCTTCAACATTTTCTGTCTTCCTCGTGCCGTACTTAAGCTCAATCATTTTACCCAACATTCTTGACCGTTCTGGGCTTCGGCTCCTCCGTGAGTGTAGCCTGATCCTTACTGTTGACCATGGTTGACTCCAAAGCTTTCATGCACATCAAAAGACAAATAAATCGTTTTCACGTACAAGTTCTTCGCAAACTTGACTTACGTTAGCCAAAATATGCTTCATGCAATATAAATACACCGACTAAGGCCCTGTTTGTTTAGGCTTAGGCTTTTTGGCTTATAGCTTAAAGCCAGCCTTTTGGCTTAAGCAGCTTAAAAGCAGTTAGCTTTTAAGCTAAGTTAGACTATTTGGTATCCTAGCTTTTTGATAGGTTGAATGGTGTGGCTTATTACCAGAAAGTCTGAAATGCCCTTATTATATGTATTGTTGCACTCAAGAGGAGGCCAGTGGGGTCACCGGAGGACAGCAGATTTGTCGGAGGATGGCAGACAAGGCCGGCGGGGTCGCGGGTCGCCGGTCGCTGGCGGGGTTTGTCGGAGGACAACGGATGAGGCCAGCAGGGCCGCGGGTCGCCGGCGGGATTTGTCGGAGGCCGGCGGGGTCGCGGGTCGTCGGTCGCTGGCGGGGTTTGTTGGAGGACGGCGGATGAGGCCAGCGAAGTCGCGGGTCGCCAACGGGATTTGTCGGAGGACGGCGGATGAGGCCAGCGGGGTCGCGGGTCGCCGGCGGGGTTTGTCGGAGGACGGTGGATGAGGCCAGCGGGTCGCGGTCGCGGCGGGTCTCGGTCGCGAAGGGCGGTGGTGTCGCAGTCATCGGCGCGCAACCCTAATCACACAATTCGGTTTGGGAGGATCGGAGAGGTCTGCCGAACGGATCGGCGAGAACGGCGAACGCCAAGCGGTTTATATACCAATGGCATTTGTGTGTAAATCTTTCGAAGTTCAGTGGCAAAACATTATTTCTATTCCGCAAAAGCCAAAAAAAGCTCTTTTCAACTGGCTTTTGGCTTTTAGTTATATAGTGGCTTTTGGCTTTTTAAAAGCCCAGTACAAAAGCCAGCCGTTTGTTTAGGCTTAGGCTTTTTTGCTTATAAGCCACTGAAAAAGCCAAAATAAACAGGGCCTAAGCATAATTCAATTCATCCCAAAACAATTTTCCAAAATCACAGAAACAATTTTCAAAGTCAATCTGACCGCTCCCTGTCAGACCTGTTGAAAACAATGCAAACAACCCTCTCTAGAAAAATACAACCGGCATTAAATCTCCGGTCATATCGCCCGATGGACTGAGCGGCAACACACTGATGGTCTGATCGGCAATAGCCAGTGGTTAGATCAGCGCTAGCCAATGGTCATATAGGTTTTGCTGGCAAAATCTATTGAAAATTGTAAACAATGTAAAATCCAACTTTCAACTCTGCAAATTTGACAATAGTTTATCACATACTATCCTAGACCTTCTCACATGATCCCTCAATACACTACATACATACGAACGAAACAATGATGAAGCAGTTGTGTGTGGCACATGAGAATCTAACAATGGCGAAGCAGTTGTGTGTGGCACATGAGAATCTAACAGAGTTCCAAGTCTACTTCCGTTGTTGCATGCATGTGCGGCCTCGCTCCAAACGATTTTATCTTATAGTTTTTTTTAGCTTTCAGCTTATTTAAATTAGAAGGCACTTAAAATGCGTCAGCTTCTCATAGATCACTTGCATTCCTTAGCAGAGTGCATGATGAGATGGACTACGGGATTAATTGTTGTTTTATGCATGTTTCGCATGCAGATCGAGTACAATGTAACAGGTACCACATCCGTACGACTGTAGCTGAAAAAAATGACCTTTGATTTCTCCTAGCTAGCTCTTTGTTGCACCAGCTCCACTAAATTAATTTTATATATATTTATATATATATATCATCTCTCTTAAAAAAACTATGTATATATAAGAAAGAGATTGACAAAATTCACATAGCCGCAAGATCGAATGTACGTACGCATGGACCATGTTTGGGCATGCCCAAGTCAAAGTGCAAGAAACCAATGCCCAAAAGAAAATTCAACTAGCTGACTAGGTCCAATCACGCATCCAGATACTACTACTAGCTAGATAGAGTCATGAAGAAAGTTAGACACGGCTAATCTAGGTGGTGATCATTTGGGTTTCAGCTTCTAGCTTTCGGCTTATTTTTCATTATTCATAAATTTTAGTTTTTTTTTCTGAACTTTTGGCTTTTTGTTGAGCTTTTTTGCCGGTTCTTTTTTTTCCGTATTTGTTTGTATTATACGTAATAGGCTAACATATTTTTTTTACATTTTTTTAATTTTTTTAAATTTAATTATGCTAAATAAGCATCTGTCAGCTACAGTATTTTCTCAGCCAGTTACAGTGCTTTTTAGCCATAAGCCACTCAAAATAAGCCCGAGTGATCACCACTTACTAGTTTTCACCGATGCAGATGGTCAGATCCAATCTATTTGAAAAGAATATATCCCAGGGAGTGACGAAATTGAGCAGGGAATTCTAATCTCTTTCCAAAGTGTATGGGTGTATTCATATTAACTACGGTTGATAACTTTTAACTAAAAATGATGATTTTTGGCTGAATATGAATATCAATGGTCGAAAGAAGTGACTTTTAGAAAGAACAGATGAGCGGCAGGGAAAATGAAGGAGAGATGCGTACGTGAGAGGAGTAAAGTTCATGATGTGCTTGTGACCACCTTGTCCTTAGAGTGAGACGAGAGTGAAAAAAGTGGAGAAGCCGCTTCGAGAAGTTGATTGTTTATATTAATTTCTTTTTTATTTAAATAGAAACCAATATTCATGACCTTGTAACTAAACAGATAAGATAGGATTGGAGAAAACTATTAACTCATTTTCTCCTTTTTATTTTCTGATATATATATATATATATATATATATATATATATATATATATATATATATATATATATATATGTGAGTATATACCATAAAAATAGTGTTGTGAGTTTGTGTGTGTGTGTGTGTGTGTGTGTGTGTGTGTGTGTGTGTGTGTGTGTGTGTGAGAGAGAGAGAGGCAGTGACAGGACGATATTAAAAAAAAGTACTTAAAACGTGTACTTTTCATTGTTTAATTATTGTATAACTCAGCATAATATAGTTTGTTGTTGTGTGAGATGTAAAGGGCTTAATTATTAATTTCTTTTGTTTCGGTCTAAACCGCCATTTTAGTATTAGTGTTGACTGGATTAAGGTAATTTTCAAACAATGCTATCTCTGATTACCTGTCAATACTAAAATTCCGAGATCTATGTAAAATTAAGTTCCAGTGAAGTAAACCAGTAGGGAGTAAACGTACACATATACTATAGTATGCTTAGTTTTAGAGAAAAACTTTACACATGTAGGGAGTAGTACCGTAGTATAGTACATGCTTGATGCTTTAGAGAAGAAAATAGTAACTTTTTTAAGGAAAAAATAGTAACCTTCATCCTGTTCATCTATAGATGTGTTGGTTGATGAGTGTCTATATACTGTCATGTGAGCTTTGTCCCAAATCCTCTCTGAAACAAAACTAAAACCAAAACGCATAGAAATAGAATACGGCATTTTACATCTTGGTCCTTTGTGTATTTTTTTATCTCATAATTTGGTCCTCTCCAGATCAACCCCCCATTTGTCCATCCGTCCCTCCAATAATAAATCCTTCCTGTTCCTGGCCTCTCCTACTCTGTCGGCCTGCACAGTCGCAGACATAACCAGAACCACAGGGCTAGATCGACTTCTCCCTGTGCGACTTGGGCTTTTCCTGTGCATCTTTTCCATCAAAGGTCGCGCCTTTCCAAGGTTTCACGCCACAAATCCGGTGCTTTCGAAGAAATATTCAAGCGGAAAGCTTTCTGTTGGAGCAAAAGCTTGCAGCTTGCGAGGTTTCTATGTGGAAAGTTGGGCGCTTTTGCCCATCTCCTTTGGGGAAATCGCTTGCTTTGTGTGTAAAGGTTGGATCTTTGTGGTCTGTGGAAGAGGCTGTTTGAAGTTTGTGAATAAGTCGAGGAGCTCGATTTTGTGGGGGGTAAGATGGCTATTCCTTCTTCTGATTGCTAGCATCAAAGCTTCGATTTTGCATCTGATTCTGTACGTTCGGCAGGATTTTTTTGCTTATTCCTGGCTCCCTTTCTCTTTTTCGTGCAAGGCCTCATCTTGGCTGTTCCTCTGGCATCTTTTCTGTGCTAATAGCTGGATTCCATGTTTTTCTCTTCTTTCGGTTTTGCAGAGAAAAAAAAAACAGATAGTAAAAGCCTTTAGCCCTACATTTCTCAAGGTACCGAAACCCTTCAGTTCTCATGTTAAAAGTACAATGCCTCAAGTTCCTATAGATCTTGTATTTGTCCACCATAACTTAAGAATTGCAATGTACTGCAAATCACAAATTAGGGATAAACAGGGTCGACTTTTTATTCTCTGTGAAAAGACGGTCAAAAGTTTCGCACCCTGGGTATGATGTAATTTTAAGTAATGGCGTGTTTTGTTGGGCTTTCACCATCAGAGAGACAGAGAGTTGGCTGCCTATGTTGTGATCCTGTATTAAGTGTGAAACAAGAACTAGTAGTTAACTGGTAGCCCACTGACTTTAGACTATTCATATGGGAATGGTATCCTCTAGAACAGGCTTGATTTAATCTCACATGATTGGATTTGTCCTGGATACGTGCTTATCACCTTCCTTGGTGGATGCTTAGTTTACAGTCATGCTAATCGTCCTATTTGGTGGATACTTAGTGTTTAGCTATGACACTGATAGCTTTGTGGTCTTCATTGCTGTGGACATCACCGAGTAATCATTTCCCCCCTTTGCAGGGTGCTTATGTGGTGATCTTTGGGTTTATAAATCAAAGAAATTTTGTCCGTGGGTGGAAAAATTAAGGTACTACCGTGGTATACTACTGCCATTTTTTTCTTATTGCAGGAGGTCGGCAGTTACTGATGTTTTGTGCATGTGCAGTGCTGGCAAGCTCATTTGGAAGATCTTGGTCACCCGGCATTTGGTGAATTTCCTGTTGCTGTGCATTTTCCACTAGAGATGTCTTTCCGCAGCATAGTCCGTGATGTTAGGGATAGCTTTGGAAGCTTATCAAGACGGAGTTTTGAGGTGAGAATTTCAGGTCTCTCTGGTCTTTCTGGCCATCACAGAGGGAAGTCCGTTGGATCTCTGAGTGAGCTGTGCAATAGACCTGTGGTAGTTGATCAAAGCAGGTGGGTTGGTCTTCCTCCTGAGTTACTTGGTGATGTAATGAGAAGACTGGAGGAAGGCGAGAGCACTTGGCCATCCCGCAAAGATGTGGTTGCCTGTGCAGCTGTCTGCAGAACATGGAGAGAGATCTGTAAAGATATAGTGCAGAGTCCAGAGTTCTGTGGGAAGCTCACTTTTCCAGCATCTCTTAAACAGGTAAAAATTGAATTGAATTTCTTGGTGTTAATCTTGGTGTGTAGCTTGTATTTTGTTTCCATGTTATAGCCTCAAATAAAATGGACAAATGATTGTGGCCCGAATCTTGAGAAATCAACATAGCAGTTGCTATGCTTATCAAGCAATTTTATCTGAGCCAATTGATAAGTAGAGATAGGCTTCTGCAGTAAGATATGTCTAGTTACAAAAGTTTCTACCTGTCTAACTTATGTCTAGTTACAAAAGTTTGTAACTTTGTAACTTTGATTTTTCATGTACAGTTGTAACTTTCTAACTTTGATTTTTCATGTACAGCCAGGGCCTCGAGATGGATTAATCCAGTGTTTTATAAAAAGGGACAAATCGAAATTAACTTATTATCTCTACCTGTGTCTTAGCCCTGGTAAATATATTTTCTCTCATTAATCTCCTACTGAACAATTCCTAGGTACAATTAAAAAATTGTCGTGTAAAGCATCTTAACAAATGAAATTGAGTTTTCTCCCACACAAAGATAGGCCATACAGTTGTCATTGCCTATCTTTGTGTGAGGGCAGTTCTAAGTGTTAAAAGTTTTAACTATCTTTGTGTGAGGCCATACAGTTCTATTGTCTTGTCTTTAGACTAGTACTCTTTCATGGACAAGTTCTAACTTAGTGACTGTTAGAAATTCCAACCTAGGATTGCTTTGGATCAATAGCTTGGTATGTGCAAAATAGCTGTGATTTTGCTTGTCCAGAGTTCCATTTTGGGTTTTGCAACCATCTTGAGCTCGTGCTTATGTACTTACTGCTTTGCTATTGTTTGCTTGCCAGCTTTCTTACCATCTGTGTTGCTAAAAAAGTGCATGCTGTTCAGTTCCATTGCACGGTCAAACTATTTATAAGTTCCGACAATCAACAGCAAGTGTGCAGTGCCACACTTTCCTTCATATTTATGCTGTAATGTTGATAACAATGGTAAAAAAAAAAAGAAAATTGATTGATACCTTTAGCATTGGTAAACATTGCTGAATACTATGCTAATGATATGATTTGGATCATGTAGCTGTGCTTAGTGAAAATGGAAAGTTCCTGCTAGCAGCTAGGAGGAATCGTCGGACAACATATACAGAGTACATAATTTCTGTGGATTCTAAAAATATCTCACGATCAAGTAATGGCTACGTTGGAAAAATGAGGTGAAGTACCTTCCTTGACAACAATCTTACTGTCTAACCTTCACTGATTTGAGTTTGGCACGGGGATGTGCTTTTATACCTGACAATGTAGTACCAACAGGTCCAATTATCTTGGCACCAAATTCATCGTTTATGACACACAGCAGCCATACAATGCTGGGAGCCTTGTCTCATGTGAGCGTGGCAGTCGTCAGATCTCTTCTAGGAGGGTTTCCCCAAAGGTACCCACTGGTAGCTACCCCATTGCCCAGGTGAACTATGAGTTAAACGTACTTGGCACTAGGGGGCCCAGGCGTATGCAGTGCACCATGCATTCCATCCCAGCCTCTGCAGTGGAGCCAGATGGTGTGGTCCCTGGCCAACCCAAGCAGCTCCTCCCTGGATCATTTGAGGAGTCTTTTCGCAGCACAAACACCTCCTCCAGGTTCTCTGTTACAGACCGCTCCTTGGACTTCAGCAGCTCTCGGTTCTCAGAAATAAGTGGAGGGATCCAGCAAGATGATGAGGATGGGCATGGTAAGGAGAGGCCTTTGGTTCTCCGCAACAAAGTGCCAAGGTGGCATGAGCAGCTGCAATGCTGGTGCCTCAACTTCCGAGGTCGGGTGACTGTGGCTTCCGTGAAAAACTTCCAGTTGATAGCTGCGCCGCAGCCAGCTGCTGCATCTTCTGAATCTTCACAGCCAACACAGCCGTCCCAGCAGCAAACCCAGCCTTCGAGTTCGTCTTCAACATCCGATCACGATAAGGTGATTTTGCAGTTTGGTAAGGTTGCCAAGGACATCTTCACCATGGACTACCGGTACCCACTCTCAGCATTCCAGGCTTTTGCCATCTGTTTGACTAGCTTCGACACCAAGTTGGCTTGTGAGTAGATCAGTCATCAGTGTAAGAAGAGGCATGTAGAATGTGTGTGTGTTTTGCATCAGTGTAAGAAGAGGCATGTAGAATGTGCGGGCGGGCGGGCGGGCGAGCGATAAGTGCATCATTCTCTGTGTGTGCAGGTGCAGTTTGTTGCTGTTGTTGCTTTACTTCTTTGTTCCTCTAGCGTTTCTTCCCAAACCTAAGAATGGCAAGGAATCTGAAGTGCGGATATTTGCTACATTTTTCATGTCTCTTAACTTGATTGTAACAGCAAAATTGCAGACAATTTCGCGAATGGTTTCTGCATTTTTCTGGCGCGTGCCATGTGAATGACTTAGCGACGTACTCACGTTATTTGTTTAGTCATCTGTAAACCCTGCTGCGACTAATTATGTGTTCCTTTTGGGTGATACGGTATATTGAGATAATCATATAAATGGGGGATGGTAGAACACGCTGCTGTCTTATGGAACACCTGGGATCCAGGTCCAACATTCAGGCATTAAGAAACCAGCTACAACCTATAGTTCCTGAGAAAGGAAGCATTTTACAGTTCAATGATCTATAGATATGCAAATTATGTACAGTTAACAATCAACTATCTTCAGACACTCTTCCTGGAATCTTCCAAACAATTCCTAGAATCTTTTAAAACCTTCATAAAATGCGTAACTGGAGATGTTTACAGAAAGAACCCTATGACTGATCAATCAACCCTCTCCAAATCCTAGAAAGACAATGCAACGGAGAACAGGCGCCAAAGTTCATCCAAATTCCAGCATCCGCAGCCCTCACCTGGTGAATAACAAGTTGGTGGTATCTGCGATATGGACATCCGCAAAACAACTTTTCCTTGCACCGGCACATTCATATAGTATCAACAAAGTTCATCGAGGCGTGGTTTCTGCCCAGGAGATGAAGGGCGTGCAACATTGCCAACAAACAAGATGTCCCGATCCCTAACTTCACTAGGGCTCTCAGTCCTAGTACTTGAGATTCTGACACGTTGGGTTGGTTCTTGTGCTTGTACTTGAGATTCTCATATGTTGTCTTCGGAAAAGGAAGTGGAAATTAAGTTCAGTAAAATAGAACTGTTAATAGTTCAACAAGGCACCAGTACACATCATTGCATCATTTTTTTTTCTACTCGAGAAAAGTCATCCAATGAAATTTGCCATGATCACTATATTTCAAATTAGCAAGTTATAGGCATTATAGATCCTATCCTTATGTGAGGTATATAGCTCACTGATGTACATACAAACCTTCTACACGTACACTATGTGAATAAAGCTATTCAAAGAGATAATTATCTGATTAGAGAGAAGGGTAAAAAAACAATCTAGGAGGGAATATGTGCTTAATCAGATGCTATTCTCCACATGCTAATTGAAAATCTGGCATGTAAATTTCTCAGACTTGCAGTACAACCTGGAATTTCTTGGAACATAAAGTGGGCAGGGTTTGAGAATAATCTTGACATAGGCGGAATTTATTCCATGTGATGCAAATGCTGAGGAATGCACAGTTGGCACTGTTCCTTGCTTGATGTTGTCAGCTTGGATTTGGCGTTGAACCAGCCATTTCACCTCTCAGGGGCCAGAGGTTTGGATTCACTCACTCAGACCCATATGATCTTTCTCCCATTCTACATGTCTTGTCCAAACTATGGGTCTATTCTTTTTGACTGCGGCTTGTGACTTTTAGGCTGTTTGTACGAGATATTACAGAGTAACAGAAACTCACATACGATTTTTGCCGATATAAAAAGTCAGTAAAATATGTACTATAATTAACCAGTAGATCGTATCTTGAAAAAAATACTCCGTTTAAAAGCTAGTTATTGTAGAAAAGTCGAAAAGCAACTTTTAGAAGCTGAAAAGAACAGGAGCAAATTCACATTGCAAACACTCAGCCCCACACTACCTAACAAGGCTGTTTTAAGAAGATAGCACAGCTCATGCAGAAAATACTCCATGTCCAAACTACAAATGCTACCATTTGCCTTAACAGAAGGAATGATTTACAAGACTGTTTAACTCAGTGACAAAAAGGAATGGTTTACAGCTCAGGCGTGCACATGATGATGTGCTCAAGGTCATCAAGGTTCCAAAACCAATGATACTGGTGCAAGAAGAGTGGAAAATGTTGCGGCCTCGGGAATCAATGGTACAAACTTGTATCAGCAGCACGAGGACACCACTAACTGACGTGAAGTGCTCTTACGAGAGTAAGAGCAGAGCCAGAGATGTCAGTCCGAAGCAGAAGCTCCCTTGGTAGGGTAGAAACCGAGCCATCGCCGCGCTGGAATCACCGCCTGTGCTTGCACCCTTGGCGGTGGGCGGCGATGGCGGCGGAGGTGGAGGTATCACACAGGTTCCAAACGTCGAATTGGCCTGCAGCTCAGAGGTCAGAACATCAGCACGCAGTTGTAAGATACACAACGGAAGGAAGCTCTGATGAAGTGGGAGAAATTACAGGTAAAGTGTGATTACAACGTTTAACACTACATCTTACGGTGTTCAAATTTTCATAAGATGGTTCCTGATTCCTTTTCGTCAGTACAATGTCCACTCATTGATAATCTGCAAGTTCACCTCTCTTATCTATAGTATAAAATGTATAAGCTAAATAAGCTACGCTATTAAATTCTTGTTCTCCACAGTTCCCATTACCATGATTCTAATTTCTGATCAATGCAGTTTTGTAGGCCAAGAGAAATGCCATGTTACCTTGCAGTACGCAATGTTGTCACACCCACATACGAGATGGCCATTTGCCACATCCGTAGCTAAGGGAGCTCCTCCACCATCGCTCCTCTGCACGATTCCAAGGTGATAGATAATTAGGAACCAACATGATTGACTAAGTAGATTTCGTTTGGATTAACCAGTGAAACAGTTCGCATGTTAGCATACCATGTAGAAATCAACAGCGATGTAGTTGGCCCACCGATCGCCTGAAAGACCGTGGCAGGTTTTTAGCATGCTAACAAGTGGCGCTGAATTATTTGTGCAAGCCCCGGTTTGACTCGGGCTTGACGTGAAGAAGTTCATCAGAACTAGTGACTGGCTTTTGGAATCCATGGCAGGGGACTCTGCACGATTTGGGCATTTACCCTCTACCATACCTCCATCTCCATCTGCACGGATAAAGCAGAACTGTATTTAACAAAACATTCATAAAAGAATCAAAGCTTCACATTCTGATGCTACCAATTTTTTGTTGGAATCCTACATTGGTTTTCCACGACGTAATTCCACTCATATGCAATCCCCTCGCTTGCTTCTTTTGATTTCTTTGATGTGAATATTAGCAGACGCTCGTTCTGGCTGATCATGTCCTTAAGCAAAGGCCAGTTGCCACCGCTCCTGGGCATTTTTGCCACCGGAAACCAATACTTCATGAGGCCAGAAGCATTGAATACTTTTGGCAGGGACCCTGCAGCAGTGTAGTCTTCCAGGAAAATTGTGATTACTTCTGAAGGGTTTGCTTCAAGGAACGTCTGGATTTCTTTGAAGACATTGATGGCAGGTTGCTGACGACAAAACCAACTGAAGGTTAGAGTTACAAGATCAAGATGCTCACTGTGACAGAGAAAAATGTTCAACTGACAATCTTACAAAGGCCGTGATGTTGTAGCATTTCCCTTGAAATGAGTGGCACAGCCAGACATCATTATTGAAGTCGTAGGTGTCGAGCATCAAGCCCCTAACACCATTCTGTACATAATCAAGTAGAGATTCCCATGGTTAACATTTTCATATAGAAATTAATGAGCCAAACATCAGAGTGCGAATGAACCACCACAAGATACAAGTTGGTGGTAGACAACAAATATTATCCTGTAACTGCAAAATAGACCATGTATTTGTACAGTTAGCAATTCCACTGCTAGAATCTGTAGTGATGTGAGTTGTGTGTGCGCGTCTGCCTTGTAACCTCTAAAAAAACAATTATACTATAAAAACTTTGTTATATGAAATTTCTACATTAAGAACATCAATTGAAAAGCAATGGACAGGATGAAATGATAAACAAAGTGGGTGTGGTCCCTTTGTTTCCTTAAGGCCAAAGCAATTGACACCATCACAGCACAATACCTGAACTAGACATGATTACAACGAGGCCTGGCTGACAATCAACAACTCTGAGAATCCTTTTGCTTATCAATACATCGTGGGCCACCCTTGTTTGATGAGTTAGGTGGTTTGATGAATGCGACACAGTGCCTAAATTGCATCAAGTCATTCACATGGTGGATTGGTGATACGGGAAAACACCATTGTCATTAGCAGTTTTGGCATCTCTATTCTACTTGGTCGTGCAGCATGCAAGGAAGAATAAAGTCAAACAATAACCGGATAATTCTCTACTTTTTCTATCTTTTGGTTTATTCTCTGAAGATATCATGGTTTCCGAAAAGCGCTTTTGTTGAATACGGGAATTGCGCCAAAGGTAGAACAAATGCTTAGGTTCTGAGCACCACTGTAACTAATTACTCAATAAGCCTAGGCAGCCACCATGAATCTTTTGAACTCGGGTCCTAATTAAGGCCAGTGCCCATTGTTAGAAGAATCTCTGTGAGCTGGCAAGTAGACCAACCAAAGGCAAGTAAGGCTCTGTCTTCAGATTTCAGATGGTGCTATTAGCTGCTGAGACCTAGATGCTAGGGTCTGTGCGTTGTTGGCACACTTGTGTTTATTTTTTTAAAAAAAGGCAACATGGATACATTATTCGTATATAGAGTAATCCACAGTGTTATGGAGCAGCACTACACATGCGAAGGAAAAAAACTATTCACAAACAGAAAAGTTGCATAAGCTATGCCCAGTCGCCGCATTCTTTTTTACACCATCAGCTTGGATAAAGCTATTGTAAAAAGTTACATGTATGTAAACTTGAAATAGTTATTGTGTACTACTATTTGTCTTAGATATTCACATTTGGCCAAGATCTACTTTGGTAGCACAAACAAGCCCGTGTGGAAAGGGCAGACATCTGACAGGAGATGTTAAAAAAAGGGCTTCAGTTTCGATTGTTTCGGCAGGCAGCAGAATTCAAAGAAAAGCATGGCATGGAGGATAGTGCTAGCATTCTTTCGTGTGTTGAGCAGCCTTCCTCTGGTGATTATTAATATCATTATTCCTCCGAAAGACAAAAGGCAGGGGCAGCAGGTGAAACCCTGTGTCTGTGTGTGTAGGCTGCTGCCTTTTGGATTGATTGAATGAAGAACCCTACTTAACCACCTGCCAGCTTTGTTGAAACTTTAACCAGGAATTAAGGTCCGTTAACCATTGGTACTGGTAGTAGTGGTATTTAGCCAGTGAATCATGGTAAGAAAGTAGAGATGACCCCAGCAGTGCGGCATTACGTTAGTATGGGGAACCGTAGAAAAACAGCATCTTGATTATCTACACTGACTCCGGCAGTAGTATTTTAGTAGTAGGAGCAGAAGAGCTGGTAAGATAGATCAATAGATGTGCAGTGTATGGAGGAAAGGACAAGCGACGGCGGCCCCAGCGACCATGCGCGGCCAGACCGACCACCCTAGAAAACAAAACACCCACTGACACGACGCATCGCACCCACCCAGTCAGCAAGGGAAGGACCGTCCACCACCCGCCGCCGTCGCCGGCGCCGGCGCCGGCCCCGGCCTCTCCTCTCCAACCAGCCAGCCTCACCCACACGGACGGACGGAGAACAAAAGAAATGGGGTGGAATTGGTCCAACGTACCTTGAGCTGGGCGGTGACGGTGTCCTCCTGATTGGTGGGTGTGATGATGGTGGCGCCGATGGGGGAGACGGCGCCGGAGAGGGCGAAGGAGTTGTGCGTCGTCAGCCACGAGTAGTTGTTGAATGGAAGGCCAGTGCCCTGCGCATCATTATATTCAATTCTTGATCTGGTCAGCAACGCAACATGGGATGGGATTAATCTCGCGAGCAGCAGCAGCAGAAGAGCGCAACTTACGTGTGTTAGGGGGTCGACGGGCGTGGTGCGCGTGCAGATTTTGGCCCCGCCGGAGCCGCAGCCGCTGCAGTGCAGGCGCGCGCCGCAGTCGCCGTCCGACGAGCACGTGTCGCCCACCCGCGCCGCGCCTGCGCCTGTGCATGTGCCGAGGAGGAGGAGGAGGAGGAGGAGGAGGGAAGCGACAGCGGGCAGGCGGAGGCGGCTGGCCATCGCGCGCGCGACACGTCGCGATACGACGGACCGGAGGCGGCTAGCTTAGTTTCTGGGATCTTTTTGATGACGGCAGTGCAGGGAGAGGGGGACGAATCGGCGACGGCTAACTATATGCGGCCAGCGGCGGGCTGCAGCGCAGGGGGTGGTGGTGGTGGTGGTTACCTGCTACTGCGACGTCGACGACGACGTAAGCTAGGCTGGGGTTGCATATGCTGTGGTGGTTTGACATGGTAGGTGGTCAAAATAAGAGGCTTGCAGCTGCTGCTTGCTCACTCGACGCAAGACGTGGTGGTGTCCACGCGTACGCACGCCCCGGAGACCACCATCGCCTTCCGTCTCCTCCTCCTTCTTCTTCAACTCTTAGTCAGGAACAACATCGATCCTCGCTCGCTTTCTTCTTAATCCTTCCTTCCTTCCTTCCTTCCTTGTCTCAAACACGCACGCAGCTCGGTCTACAACCTGCACTGCCATCTATCTATCTATCTAATCCGTTTTTTGCTATTATGGTACCCTCTAAGTTGGGCTTCGACGAAACGGTATCTATATCGTGGGCTTCTCTAAAATAGTACTCTTGTACTTAAGACTTCTCTCAAATAGTATTCTCAGGGATTTTAACTCAAATAATTTGATTTTCGAATTTGTACTTTTTCAATTGACTAAACTGCCCCTGCTCACCGGCAGGGTCGCGCTAACGCAGGTGAGCACCGCGTCCACCGTCCCGCTCGCCACCGTCCTGCTGCTTGCGCTCCCCAACGACCCCTCGGCGGGGCCGCGTACGCCGCCGCCGCCTTCTTCGTCTTGGGCTTCGTCATGCCCTGGTGCCCCTCGTCCACCAACAAGTGAGATGACACGAAGTGTTCTTACATTCAATGCTTCTCCGCTTGCTGCCTTGCTCACCATGCCGTCTCTTTGCAGTCCTATATTCGTGGAGATCGTGCCGGAGAAGGCGAGGACGACGGTGTACGCGCTGGACAGGTGCTTCGAGGCGGTCTTCGCCTCGTTCGCGCCACCCGTCGTGGGAAGAGAGTAGCAATCTAAAACAGGCTTGGCTACATGAACAAACAGCAGATTCGTGTAGATTCACTCAAATGAAATTACAGGCATACAACTGCATTTGAAATATTGTATATATGCAATGGAACTGGCGTTCTACTGCAGATGCATGTATACGTTCACAGAATATAAAAGTTTAATTTTTTTCAGCTATCATATGCGCAGCTTATGTTGCAACCCAACGCAAATGGGAAACATAATGAGCTTAGAGAACACTTCATCCATGACAATATGCTACAGAATCAGTAAATTATACACAAAAAATGAACTAGGGAAAGGATCTATGTCACATTGGACTAAATAATTTGAAGTACTTCAAACCGAACAACCTTCTATAAATCAAGATTCAACATGTTGTCACATAAATTATTCCCTTTATAAACCAATTACAGAGGAAAAAGATGGAAATGAAAAATATGCGCAACCATTCATCAAACCACTAAAATTGTTGCCAGTGATTACCCTGCACAAGACAAATACTTCCGTTAGAAAGCAGCTGTTTCAGTTACTGAAAAACCAAAAATATGTTCTGGCATCAGACAAGAAAACAAAGTACAGAGGAAATATAAAATCTCCAATAATGAATATACATGAGGGGAGGACTTGCTGTCCAGCGCGTCGAAGCACCTATCCAGCGCGTACACCGTCGTCCTCGCCTTCTCCGGCACGATCTCCGCGAATATAGGACTGCAAAGAGACGGCATGGTGAGCAAGGCAGCAAGCGGAGAAGCATTGAATATAAGAACACTTCGTGTCATCTCACTTGTTGGTGGACGAGGGGCACCAGGCAGGGGCGGACCCACCGGGGGGTCAGGTGGGGCTGGCGCCCCCCCTACGGTCGGTCGCCCCACCCAACTCCGCAGGCGCCGCCGCCGCATGCTCCCTTGGCGCTCGCCTCCACCACCACCATCACGTCGTTGTCCTACCACTACGATCTCCCCTTCCCGATCGCCAGGAGCTGGTGCAGCAAGCCGAGGAGCCGCGGCGGCACGGGCGCGAGGTTCGTGGTGCTGGCGCGGGCGAGGTCTACGGCGGCGGTGAGGGCGCGGATGGACTCGCCGAGGGAGAAGGCGCGGCGGGGGAGCAGGGTAGGTACTCGTACGAGGTCGAGTCGCTGATCGACCAGCTGAGCAACCTGCCGCCGCGGGGCTCCATCGCGCGTTGCCTCGAGACGGCGCGGCACCGACTCACGCTGCAAGACTTCGCCGCGGTGTATGGCGAGTTCTCCCGCCACGGCGACTGGCAGCGCTCGCTCTGGCTGTTCAACAGTTCAAGTACATGCAGCGCCATTGTGGATACCTTTGCCAGCGCCGGCAACCTCTCCCGTGTCGCTGAGCTGTTCACCGAGATGGCGGCCACAGGGCACACACCAGTCCCGTCCGCCTATCTTGGGCTCATGGAGGCCCCACGCGGTCGGCGCCACGGTGGCGCGTGGTCGTGGCCGCAGCAGTGTTGGTTTTCTTCTACAAGCCCTCCTAAATTTTCGTTCTGCGTCCGCCATCGGCACCGAGGCATGACGGCCCAAGACGAAGAAGGCGGCGCGCGCGCGCCCCGCCGAGGGTCGTTGGGAGGCGCAAGCGGCAGGCGGCGGCGAGCGGGGCGGTGGACGCGGTGCTCACTGCGTCGGTAGCGACCTGCCGTGGAGGTGGTAGTTCATCAATTGGGGAGTATAAATTCGAAAATCAAATTATTTGAGTTAAAATCCCTGAGAATACTATTTGAGAGAAGTCTTAGGTACAAAAGTACTATTTTAGAGAAGCCCGCGACGTAGATACCGTTTTGTCGAAGTCCAACTTAGAGGGTATCATAATAGCAAAAAAACTCCTCTAAAATAGTACTCTTGCTATTATGGTACCCTCTAAGTTGGGCTTCGACGAAACGGTATCTATGTCGTGGGCTTCTCTAAAATAGTACTCTTGTACTTAAGACTTCCCTCAAATAGTATTCTCAGGGATTTTAACTCAAATAATTTGATTTTCGAATTTGTACTTTCCCAATTGACTAAACCGCCTCGCCACCGGCAGGTCGCACGACGCAGTGAGCACCGCGCCCACATCCCCGCCGCCACCGCCCCGCTGCTTGCGCCTCAACGACCTCTCGGCGGCGCGCCGCCGCCGCCTTCTTCGTCTTGGGCTTCGTCATGCCCTGGTGCCCCTCGTCCACCAACAAGTGAGATGACACGAAGTGTTCTTACATTCAATGCTTCTCCACTTGCTGTGAGCAGGGGCAGTTCAGTCAATTGGGGGAGTATAAATTCGAAAATCAAATTATTTGAGTTAAAATCCCTGAGAATACTATTTGAGAGAAGTCTTAGGTACAAAAGTACTATTTTAGAGAAGCCCACGACGTAGATACCGTTTTGTCGAAGTCCAACTTAGAGGGTATCATAATAGCAAAAAACTCATCTGGATTCTGGAACGACTTCTTGTCAGATGGTTGTTGTAACAGACTTTGACTTGGTGCCATTTTTGCTAGCTTGTCCTGGAACAACTGAACATTTGTATACATAAATCATAATCCAATATAAAATGCGGGCAAAATACAGACCTCTGCTTAGCTTGCCAAGTCAACTGAGCATTCCTATCTGTAGAACCTACCAACAAACGCGCGCTGTCTCTCTGCGACCAACGACAAATCGACCAGAATGGCTCGGGGGTACCATTCCAGCCCATAATTAAACTACTTCCAACTGGACCGATTCTTGAGCAGTTGTCATAGCACGACAAGTCAAAGCAGACGGATTGTGGTCTCGTAGAATATGTCT
Source organism: Dendrocalamus sinicus (assembly GCA_036346575.1). Classification (NCBI taxonomy): domain Eukaryota; kingdom Viridiplantae; phylum Streptophyta; class Magnoliopsida; order Poales; family Poaceae; genus Dendrocalamus; species Dendrocalamus sinicus. The sequence goes on from CM070662.1 coordinate 340,871, forward strand.
GAGCTCATGAGCCTACAACAAGAAAATCTAGCTTACAAAACTCTGCATTCACGCTGGAGGACATATTGCCCAAGTCCTTCACTAACAGGCATGCCATCAGAAAAAGAAGGTGCTTTGTGAATTAAGGACATCAGAATTCAGGACTTCACTTTGCACAACTGCTATTGAAATTCGTCACCGAGTGTTGGAAGTTGTACAGTATTTACACAACCAGCTTCCTGTAGAGTTTAGGAATAGTTGTGTGCAGTCCCACATGACCCCCATACCGTTTATTTATGAGGAATGTCTATACAACATTCGACTATTTTTGAGAACAAAATCAGTCAGATTGATCCGAAGCGTTAGATGGAGATTCAACGGATACACCCATACAAGCCCCCTCCAAAAAAAAATGATACCCCCTCCAAACAAATGATCTGGGACGTTGGATCTTCATCTAACGGCTCAAATTCTAACTATTTTTGTTCTCAAAAATAGTCGAATGTTGTATAGACACTCCCTTATTTATGATGAGAAGTACAACTAGATTTGTACACGTTATTCTAGAATATGCCCAACACTGCCCCTCAAGATGGGCTAAAGATATCAATCATGTCCATTTTGTCACATATTATAACACCCTCACTAGGACCTAATCCTTTAATGAAACAGTCAACCAGTTAGTTGTTCAATGGACTTACATACTCCAGTTGTAACATCCCGCTATCGAGTTTTTCGTTGATGAAGAACCTATCAATCTCAACATGCTTGGTACGGTCATGCTGGACCGGATTGTTAGCAATGTTGATTGCAGATTTATTATCACAATGCAACACCAACGGATTATTCTTCCATACCCGAAGCTCAGACAATAAACCCTTCATCCATATCATTTCACTCACACTCAACGCCATTGCCCTGTACTCTACCTCTGCAGTAGACTGTGCCACTGTCTCCTACTTTTTGCTTCTCCATGACACAAGGTTACCTCCCACAAATATGCAATACCCAGAGGTAGATCTCCTATCATCTACATTGCTAGCCCAATCAGTATTGCAATACCCTTCCATATTCAAGTGTTAATTCTTCTTGAACCAAAGACCTTTCACAGGGCAATTCTTCAAATATCGCAAGATTCGATAAATAGCATCCATGTGTCCCACTCTGGGATCATGCATATATCTACTCACAACACTCACTGCATATGAAATATCAGGTCTTGTATGACGCAAATAGTCGCCCAACAAGTCTTTTATATGTCTCCCCGTCAACTGGATCTCCCGACTCAACACAAAGTTTATGATTCCTATCGATAGGCGAGGCAATAGGACGACACCCAAGCATACCTATTTCTGACAATGGATTTCTTTGAAGAACGGGCAATCTTGATCCCAAGAAAGTAACAAAGATTTCCAAGATCTTTCACCTCAAACACCTCTCCTAGCCTTTTCTTCAAAGACTTAATTTCCTCAATATCATCTCCAGTGATTATAATATCATCAACATAAACTGCCAATATGGTGATATATGATCCTTTATGCCTGTAAAATATAGTATGATCTCCATTGCCCTTCTGACTGGATGTATACCCCCACAAAGATACACCTTACTGCATGAGGATCCAGCTTGCCAACCATTGGCCGATGATCCCGTACAAAGCACACACATCCAAACACCTTCGGAGGCACCTTAAATTCCCGCTGACCTAAGAGAAGTTCAGCTGGAGACATCATCCCAAGTATTCGAGATGGTTGACCTAATAGAACTCACTGAAAGAAGGTTGACTGGAAAGAAGGGAACATGCAAGACGGAGGATAAAGCAATTAATGGTGTGCACTCTATAGATCCTACACCCTGAATAAGCTGGAAGTTCCCATCGGCAGTCTAAATAGTTTCGGAATTAGTATATGAAGTGTAAGTTTCAAATGCATTGAGGGAACCTGTGACATACTTAGATGCGCCTGAATCTATGATCCAATCAATATGAGGGTGTTTAGATGTGGATGTAAATGCATGTGCCTGAGTACCTTTGCCCACGTGGGCATAATTGGCAAAATTACCAAAGTAAGTGGAATCATGATGAGTCTTTGATGCCTTTTTCTGCTGCCAATTCTCCCATTGCGTAGCCTGCTCGCCTGTCAGGGTTACAGACACACTCCCTTCCATCAGGCCTCCACTAGCAATGCTCTGCACCGTGCCTTCAGTTGGCCAAACCGATGAAGGTGATTCAGTAGCCTGTGAGCATATTGGATCACATCAGCATAATATTAGCACTAGGCAGATGTTCTGACAGTATTGACACCTGATGTATCTTCCAATTCATCGAAGTTACTGCATTGAGAAGCCTATCAAGTGTTCTAAAAAAAATAAGCGGGATTTTTCCGCGACTGATAGGTGCAAAAAGAGAGGATACTTGCATTAGTAGTGGCTGCCCTCAGGTCCAAAAACTCAACAGCAATCGTAAAACGCCCATGGAACATCGCATCAACTTGCCAGACAAAGTCATCGCTGCTTCGGAGAAGCTGCTCGAGCACTATCAGAAGGGATAAAAATAATTAAGTTTGCTGGATAAAAACAATTAAGTTTGCTGAGTATGAGAGGACTATCATCAAAGGTCACTGTAGCCATTACAGCAGCAATGTGACTAGGGAATAAAATAAGAAATGAATGACAGACATGCATATTGAAAGCCATCAGGCTCTTAATGCTCTAGAGTTCCACGCTATGAACAATGAATTTTTTATTCAAGGAATATGATCTTATGTTCATTTAATTTATTTTGTATGAAGCATGCAACCCACATCCTGAGATTACCACCATCGTTCCAGTTATTCAATATTCCAGTTACTAACTTTTCCTTTACAGTTAAAAGGCACATTTCTTATTCTTCTTGAGGCAAATGTAATGAAGCTGATTATTGTACCAGCAAGCTTCAAATTACTTTCTGATTAGCAGCTGTTTTGGTCTTTGGAATGTTAGCTTCAAATTACTTTCCATTTCGGGCTTTGGAATGTTCTCCCCCAAACTAAAAACACTGAAATAAAACGAAGCACCGAGGCAAACGTTTTAATAAAAAGAGACAGGATCTTAGAAAGGCGAAGTTCAAGCTTTCTCAAGAGCATCAACATTGTGGGCCTAGTTTGAGCTTCTCCTAAATCACATGATTCCTGGGATCCAAATGACACCGTTATGAAAGAAACCGTGAGCCAAGGCTAAGGATCAGAAAAAAAATATATCTTTAAGCCTATTTGTTTATCTATTTCTTGCCTAGCGGAATGTGATGATCACGAATTAGGTTATGGCTCTCTTAACTCAGTTGTGACTAGTCATAACCAAATGCTACTCAAATTACCTGGTACAGGAAAACTTGTCATAAAAAAATCACAGCCAATTTACAGATGGCATAAAAACGATCAGATCAAGTGTTCCAGCTTGGGCATGAACAGGCACTCACTGTATAGCCTAAAGATTGGTGATTTTTCTTTCTTTCTTCATTATGCAACCACACAAACTACTAATACAAGAATCATACCAGGGGAGACGCGGGAACGGCGCGGCGGGCCGGCCCAGGAGACTCGGAGCACGAAGCGGGCGAGCGGCGGCTGTTCCTTGGACAGCCGGCCGGGCTCCGGGAACAGCCGCACGTATATTGACCTGCTCTTCTCCACCGACAGGTGCCTATTTGTGACCAAGAGACTCACATCAACAGGCGTCCAGTCTGGTGAAACGGCACCAAATTGCGCAGATTTTCGACCAATAGGCATCAAAGCTGTATCTACACCACACCAAAATTCACAAATTCGTATCGAACGGGCGCGGATTTCGTGGAATTGGGGCACAGAGGATGGAAAGATGGGGCCTTGGAGGGGGAAATGAACCGGGGGCGGGAGTGGTGAAGCGATAGCAGTTGGCAGTAGGAACGAACCAGTTCCAGATGCCGAGCTTGAATGGGTCGGAGCGGCGGTAGGAGGAGCAGGGGCCGAAGGTGTCGACGCGCCACTGAGCGAGGCGGGAGATGGTCTCCACGCGGGAGTCCGGTCCACTCCAGCCGCCACCGCCGCCGCTCATGGCCGCCGGAGGAGGAGAAGGGAGTGCCGTGGCGTGTGAGTGGCAAAAGGGGTGACGACTGACGACCGTGCTTTGCTGGTATGGTAAGTCTTATCACACTGTCATGGCTGGAACCGGCTCCTCCACGAGCACAGCCATGAATAGCACCAAGAAACTGCAAATCACTGTACCATTCAGTACTACAGTACAAATATTGTATCAGTGGTGGTATTGTGGGATGTTCTTTTTGACTGCGGCTTATGGTTTTTGGTTGTAGTTTGAGCCTTTTGGGCTATTTATATAAGAGATTACAGAGTAACAGAAACTCATGTGCGATTTTTGCCGATATAAATGAAGTCAGTAAAGTATGCACTACAATTAACTAATAGACCCTATTTTGAAAAAAAAATACTTCGTTTAAAAGCTAATTACTGTAGAAAATTCGAAGAGCAGCTTTTAGAAGCTGAAAAGAACAGGGTGGCATCTAATCTCAACTTTTTTTTCTGATCAGACGGTCCAAAATCATCCAAAGCCGTTGTATTATGCTTGTTAGACTTACCTTCCGCACTTCGCATGATCCAAATCCCTCACGAGTCATAGGCCTCGTTTTTTTTCGGATTCTAATTTATGTCTTATACTATAATAACTAGTTTTCAAACAGATGTCTTTTTAAAATGGTGTTTACAAATTTATTATAGTAGATATTATATCAACTTCAGCTATACCAATCAAAATTGCACGTAACTATATCTCTCTCACTCGTAAACAGCCAGAATTTAAAAGCCATAAGACACGGTTGAAAAAAGAGCCCATAAAAGTTGAGTACATATATTGTTTATCAGATACCCCCAATTGTACATTTCTACCTGCTAACTTATGTCTTGGCCAATTATCTGAAAACCATATGTTAAAATGGTGTCAGTAAATTGTGTAATTTTCAAACGTTTAATTACATGCAACATCCTTTCAAACGTTTAATTACATGCAACATCCTTTGGGGGGGGGGGGGGATGGCTTGTGACTCTCAATACCAATACACAGTATTGATTCTCATGCTGCTGCATTTTAAGAAAGGAGAAGCTTCCTCATTGTATAGACGAATATACAATGAAAACTGATATCTGTTTAAAAAAAATGAGTGTCAACTCAACCATATGCTACTCTACTTACCTGGTACTGAACAAATGATTGAACAAAAGAAAATAGATAGATTTGTAAATGTTTGAACAAAAGAAAATGAATAGATTTGTAAGTGAGAACTTGAAGATGAAAGGGGGAAAATAATTTCATGCAACTTTGCAGTACTACAGATTCATGGTGTGAAATATTATTATTAAACAAAAACTGAACAAAATGAGCAGAGGGTTGCGCAAAAGGTCCCACCGGGATTCGAACCCAGGTCGCCAGATTCAAAGTCTGGAGTGCTAACCACTACACCATGGAACCATTTTAGGCTTAATCTCGTAACCTTGTATATAGGTAATTTATTCCACTGCGCGCGATGGCCCAATAGAAGGGCCTTTTCTTAGACCTATAAGAGGCGGCTTTTGCGAGGCCCAATATCCGTAGTGAAATTCTCGCATTTTTTTGAACGAACTGGTCTTATGCTTCTTCTTCGTTTCTTTTAGTTCACTCTTGATTGTTGGGGGTTACTACTTAATTGTTCTATGAAAAATATATCATTAGTTAACATTCTTCTATCAAAAATCAATGCTCCCATGTTTGCTTGCTTCAATCCTAAAACGATGGAGGCATGCACTGGTAAATATCCATGCAAACGATCCAATATAATTAAGCACATGAATCACAAAAGATCGAGATCGATCATTACATGAATGACCGGTGCGTGTTACCATTGCAGCATAAGTTGCTATCGCGGCTTCAGTTTGCTGAATCCAGATTTTCAGCATGAACAAATTAATATGGATACATATATGTGTCTCATTTATACATGCATTATCGGAATTGCTGTCTACCATGTATATACAGGACGCCCAAATTGTACACTCACGTGTTCGTATATCTCATATCTCACACGGTCACACCCACGGAATTTGTGCTCTACCAATAGGCTACCTGGACATCATTATATATCTCAAATAGTGAAATCAACAATGTTTTTGCAAGCTTGTCGAAATATAATGGTAAAGGCTACCAGCCAAGGGACTTGCATAAGCAAGACGATGTATCTATGTAAATGAACTACTTAACTTAAGACACATGGAAACAACTCAGTAATAAGGAAGACGAATCGATCTATTTATATTAAGTAGACAATGATGTAGTGAGGTACATATGCAGAAATTAATATCACAACAGTCCCAAATCTCAGCAGTGAAATGATCAATAACCAATACTCTCTCCGGCCTGCATGTATATCCTACCTAGGAACTAACCACATGTGAAATGGCTAGTCACATATACTCGTATGATCAACTGTCAATAATTAGTCAAGAATCCCTGAATAACCCTGATCAAATATTGTTGTTCTTGGAGCCAGAAGCAGCAGGCTGATGGAAGAGCTGCGTCGACGGCAGCAAGCTGCTCAACAAGTTCCAATCAACGATGGCAGTATCGATCGTCCCTGCAGCAGCAGCAGCAGCAGCAGCAGCTTGATTATCCTGATCAACACAGCTGCTACTCTGCGAAACGTAGCCTTCGCCGTCGACGGAAGGGCTCTCGAGCGGCGGCATGTCAGAAAATTGCACCTTGGGCTCTGCCAAATTATGATCATTACTAGCCAGCACTGGAGTGCTGGCACTGAACATTAGCCGTGCGTTAGGGTTGTCGTAGTAGTAGTTGGGGGTGTCGCAGGTGTAGCCGCCGGGATAGCCGTAGGGTACTCTTTGCTGCTGATTGGGCATAGGCTTCTGAAACGCGCGGCAAACCACCCATCCTTCCTCCTGATCAATCCACCAAGTTAAGTTCATCAGTTTCAGTTGCAAATTGAGACAAGCTAGTAGGAATCAATAAGAACTCATCAAAGATAAACCGTGGGACTAGGATAATTGGATCGATTCTTGAAGTAAATGCACATGACTTTAATTGATCTCTGAAGTGATCGACATGACTTGCCTGTGTGGGCGCGTGCTCGTTGGATTGGAGGCGGTACTCATGTATGATCCAGTCGGTCTTCCTGCCGTTGGGAGCGCGGCCGCGGTAGAAGACGAGCGTCTTCCTCATCCCGATCACGCTCGTCGACGACGATCTCGATGACGACGACAGCACCGGCTTGTCCCTCCCCGTGGCCTTCCAGAACCCCGCCGCCGTGGCTCGGTTCGTCCGTGTCCCGCTCGGGTACTTGCGGTCCTTGTAGCTGAAGAAGTACCACTCCGTCTGCTGCTCATGATCCCCGTACTTGCGCCTCTCTACAATCATAGGTTGCAAATTATTATACTAGCTACGACTCAAATGGAGGTTCGATCAAGAAGATGCAGATGGCTCAAGCATGTCCATTAATCGAGTATGAAGTACATACCTTGCAGATCCCATGGTTCAATCCTGTAGAGATCGACCTCCTGGATGATGTCCAGGTCGATCTTCTGGGAGGCCACCTTCCTGGCAAGGTAGTAGCCCACAAGCTCTTCCTCTGTGGGGTGGAACCTGAACCCCGGGGGCACACATGAAGACTCCTCCATTGCTAGCTAGCTGATGCTGGTATGCCTTGATAGTCTGCTGATCAATCAGCTCAAAGCATGAGAAAGCTAGCAGCTTTAATCTCAATTCAGTTTGGGAAAAAAATGCTATCTCTGCATTTGCATGTGGACTGGAGGGGCCAAAGGCAGGGAAGGAAAAGCTCCTAGAAATAGGAAAGCTCCTAGGCGCAGGGATGCACTCATGCAATGCAACATGACCTAATTAGTAGTTGCACCATACGGTCCATACCTAAACAATTCGTACATACATCTATCATTTGGAGGAGAAGAACGATTAGTAGTACCCACTACTATTTTGATTTCAGATAGGCATGCATGGACTACTAGAAATTAAGGTTTGCTCAGCTTGTGATATACCAACGTGGCTAGGAAGAAAGTAAGATGGACATGCAGTACTGGTTTGTGAAGCTTTTTGGAGGGTGGAGAGTATCCATGTTTCTTGGAGTGCACTTGAGGTTCATGTCTACCATCCATACATCATATACTAGTACCAGTACTCTTCTCTCTCACCTACAGGCTACAGCCTTCGCCACAGATCGATTTAATATAAAGAAAAAGAAAAGAACTATATATGTACGGCATGCATCTGCAAGACTACAACTCCGTCAGATGATGAAGCTAGCTAGCTACCTTCCTAAGACAATTCAGATAATACGACTAACGACTCAGGCATGCATAATATATTCGCTTGGGCACTCACCGAATGAACCTGCAGGCCAGAGCTGGAGTTATGGATTCTCAATGTTATAAAAGTCTAGATCTCCACGATGCCAAGAATAATTTGTTGGTAGCCAGAGGAGCTTGGCATCCTATTTATACATGACAAAAGCCAGCTTACAAGTGCATGCTGGGCTAAAGCTAGTTCAATCTGATGATGCAAAGATCAGGTTTACAACTGCTTGCAAGTGCGCGTGGATCAGTGGAGATCTGCAGCTATAGCGCGTGTAGAAATCTAGCTAGAGAGAGAAAGAGACACAGACAGCGAGAGAGAAGAAGCTTGTTTGGTCGGTTAATAAGTCCACAAGCGACCACCACCACTCACTATGTGAAAGGGACATTAATCTCCCAGTTAAGTTGAGGCTTGAGGACAAACAACCTCAGCTAGCTAGCTAGTCATCGTATATTCTGTCATACAAAAGAAAAACACCAGAGATTATTGAGTTGAGTAACTAGTTGTTTTCTGTTTCCGTTTCTATCTTAATATAAAGGCATGCCGCAGCTCTCTCACATGTTCTCGAAAAGATGTTGAGTAACTAACAGAAACAACCCAAAATTTCAAAAAATTTGAATTTATTTGAATTGTTTGGATTTAAAAATTTTGCCAAATTCGGAAACTTCATTTAACTTCCCGCTTTCACCTCACCCTGAGGGTCTTCAGGCCATGGCGCCACTGCCCTACTCTCGCTGCCGGGCACAGACTTGCCGTTCGTGCATGCCTACGCAGCCTTGCACGCTTGTCATCACAACCACGTCAATGATGGCGCAGTAACCATGCCACATTGCCGACCAATCATACCCCACCTTAATGCCATTGATGGCCACGCACCAAGCTGCTCCACAGCTAAACCCCGTTGCTACCACCTCTCGCCACCAACCACTTGACACACGCTCAATGCTACTGTTCACCTTGCTAGCTCGCACGTCTACGCAATTGAGGAGCTAAGCCTCTCCCGCCACCAGCGCAATAACCAACTCTACCGATACAACACTGAAGTCGCCTATCCGTCCACACCGTCGTTTATGAGCCAAGAGCACCGTCGCTCAGCTCCTGACGCCACCGCCCTCGCCAGCTATAAAACCAAGCCCAAAGACTTCCTCATCACCTTTTGCATCGCCTCATGACCACCACAAGCCATCTTCCTCCTCTCCGGCCACGCCATGCCATTGACGCCCAAATTTCACCGGTGAGCTCTAAAACCTAAATTCTCACTATGACCTCCTCTCCAATCCAATTCACCGCACCCTTAGCATCGCCTCATCCTCGCAAATCTATCCCCAAGTTCTCATCCAACCTCGTCATCCCTAACACGTCGTTGTCGTGCACCAAAGCCAGGCTATCCATGACCATCAACTCCAGAACACCTCGAGCTGTCGCGAACTAAGCTGTCACCGCCACCAGACTCCCCTCACCTTCTAGATGCTCAAGACATGGCTGAAGCCTCATCGTAGCTTCGCCGTACCATGCCCCTATTCCATCCAAGTAGCACCGCTGCGAGCCACCTCCACACACACACGCATGCCCAAAATGGATTGCTCGTATCCCAAACTAACTCACCGCACCATTGCTTGCCTCTGTTCGTCATCATTGTAACCCAATTTTGTGTCGCCAATGTTCCCTTTATTTGGGAGGCCATAAGTGCAAGCTCTAAAGAGCTGGGCTTCACGTTTTGTGGAGCGCCTAGATGGGCCGACAAAGCTAGCCCAATCCATCTTTCAACCCAACCCACCAATTGGGCTAGCCCACACTATACCAAGCCCAACACTATTTATAGCACAATCCAATACTATTCGCAACCCGTCCATTACTGTGCAACCGATTAGAATTAACCCAACCCATTACTATTTACCAAACCCAATCTGTGAGGAATAATGCCAGCCCAGTACTATTCATCTAACCCCCTACTATTCACCCAAAAAAGTTAACCCTATTTATACTCATTTCAACTGTTTTGAGCCCGTCTAACCCATTTTCAACTCTGTTTGACCCATCCAAGAACTATTTAGACCCTAATTACCTAAACTCTCCATGTTTAAACATTTTTCATATTTTTCTATTTTATTTTGTCCCCAGCTCACTTTCTTTCAAGCCTGGACTTACTTGGTTTCTTCTCTATGCGATAACAGTCGGATTTGTCAATCAGACCGCTGAAGGATCCAAGCAAGACACAGAAGAAGTATAGCTAGTCGAAGACTTCATGTAGGAAGGCAAGTCATATGTTTTTGATCATACTGATTCCATAGTGTTAAAATTATTGTTACTTTCATTATTACTATTTGAGACTTTTATTTACATAAAATAATAGTTTGTAATGACATGATGAATAGTTAGATCTTACCACCAAAAGGTCCTGTCATAATTGTAAAAGCCATATTCACATCGGCAACTTTGATAAATTAATCATTGGGACAACTAAAAAGTTTTACTTGAACTACTAAGAATATTTAGGCTTCATATGCTGATAGATTCTAAAATATTATAGGGTTGAGGCTACTTGGTGGGAAGCCACTAGATGATTGGAGTCTATGACCTCATCCTAGGATGGAGGCTTTGTTATGATTTTGTAGTACTGTGTTGTAATACACATGGTATGTGGATGATAGCCTCATCTGTGACAAGTAAGGACTAGACCCTTATGCCAAATAAAGGACACAGATCTCACCCAATCATAATTCTGACTTGTCGAAACTGGTCTAGTATATTGCTCGATTCGACTAAATATTTATAGAAAAGACCGCTATCCTAGAGTTTCAGGATGGCTCACGAGAAAGGGGTGAAATGTAAGCGGGGCTGGTAAAGCCACTTACCATTTTCACAATGGCAGGTCCACTCAATGCTGGATCGCAATTTCCACATTGCCCAGTGGATTCCTGATAAAGTTTGAATAGTCACGAGCCTGTCGGGTAGAATCTAGAATGAATAGAGCAGTGAACGACCTTATCATCTCAACTCGGTTACATGCTATCATATTTCGTGTCTATTGCTTTGTGAGTTTGAAAAATCTTGTAGATAAAGCTGTGCAACTCTGTAGAGTAAGACAAATAGTATATATTCAGATACGTCGTGCTTCCAGTAAATAAAATTGTGTAATGAGTGAATCCAATAGTAAGGTATAAGTAGGATTGGAATGATTTTAATATGATAAATAAGTTGTTAAACCCCTTTTCTCTTAATAAGATAATATTTTGCTTTTCATGACTAGAATCATTTTGAAAATAAACATGCATCTATAATCATTATGATAAAACCTTCATACCTCACTCTATTGACATACTGACAAGTAGATAATTAGGTATTCCTGTATGACTTGTTGAGTACGGTTATACTCATACTTACTAAATTATCAATAAACAAATTTGGGAAGGCACTGAGGAACTGTTTGAGAGAGACTTAATGATTTCCTAGAAAGTGATGACTATTGGTTTTAGGTCTTATCTGCGCTTGAGCATGCCTATGATTCAGTTAAAAGATATTTTGTTTTGTAATATAAACTTTAGGCTTAGATGCCCTTTACGTTGTAAACTTGGTTGTACTCTTCTATTATAAAGGTTTGACATTTACGTTTAAAATATAAGCAGGATTGATATACCCCCATCTACAACATTTCACAATTGATCCAACGGCCTCAGAAAATGAAGTCGTTGCACTGCCTTCCTTCCTTCTTTTTGAAAGCCAATAAAGTTGTTGTATTTGGTCTACTTTTTCCTGAGCCTCTATTGTATACCTTATCACTACATTTAGAGAGAATGTACATAAAAGCACATCTACGTAATTAATATGGAGATTAAGCTAGTTCTTCATACATTGCTCATGGACAAACCTATCACGGATATAATCAACACATTTGCCTCACCGTACTCTTGTCGACCCTTTTTCCCGCGGTTATATTGCGCTTGAAGGCTAGCTAGCTTTTGGTACGCTTGCGTGTGGAGCCCACCTATCAGTTGTTCTTGGTTATGATGTGTTTTCACAGGAAAAGGGCATGACGTGTACGCTTGCGTGTGGAGCCCACCTATCAGTTGCTCGTTGGCCATGTGTGCCATTTTGGTGGGCCCACCACCTCTACCTCTTGATGAGCAATGCTATGATGATGATCAGATCATCCCTTGCAAGCACAGCCACGCTTAGAGCATCTCTAAGAGATGCCCAATAAATTCACACCTTAAATCTCTTTTTACAGATCCTAATCACGATATAAGGTCCCAAAATAATCATTCCCTCCAACAGATACCCTAAACCAGAAAAACAGTATTGGGAGCCTAGATCATCCTCTATAAGTAGAGAGCGAGAGCCCATTTTTTGGGTGTGTTCTATTTTTGGGAGTCTATTTGGGAATCTGTTGGAGCTACTTTTTACCCTTCAACTCTAAAATTTAAATATTAAGAGCCATATAGAGTATCTCTTGGAGATGCTCTTAGACCATTCTGTTGCTATTCTCGTTTCTTCCAAGTGTATTTATATACTCATCTATTAACAAATATACGATATTTTGAACATAGACACGATTTCCAACACTAGTTTTGAATTTTGACAATCACTTTTTATTTTTTATATTTATGTGTTAGTAAAAATCATAAAATTATTATATTATAAAAATACTTTGCACGATAAATCTAATGATGCTATTTTAGCATGATCAACCTAAAAGTTATTTTTATATATTTGTGGTCAAATTTAGAGAAGTCTGGCTGCATGCTTTCCAAAACGTCTTATATTTGTGAAGGGAGGGAGTAATTTCTGGTTAATTGCTTTTCTTAGTTTGCTGGTCACTGTCTGGCTTGGTGAATGTAATGCTTCTACTCAAATGATCAGATAGGGACTGCATGCTGGCTCTAGATACATGAAATCTGCAGTGTATCAAATGTTAATCAAGTTAACCCAGATTTGGAAGGAGCTCTGGATCTGCGGCTGCAGTGGCAATTAATTAAAGAAAGTGTTGATAATTTAATCTTATCTTCATCAGCTGGCTATCTAGCCCCACTAACACTGACCGACCAATCAGCTAGCTCCAATATTGCTTATTTTGCTTCTCTGCCAAGGTTTAGTGTGGATAGAGTTCATCATGATGTACCAAATTCATCCTCTCACACTCAGATTTATTCATTGTTTTCAATTAAGATTGAATTTGTTATTGTGTGAAGGGAAAACATGTGCTTGATGTACTCAACATATGTAGTTGCAATATTGCACCGTTCAGGGTGGCTACTGTACTCAACATGCGTGTTAATTAAAAGAAGAAAAAGAAGCGTTTTGCGTTGCTATTCACATTCTAGCTAGCTAGGTGCGTGCAGACATGGCTCGTTAATTGGAGCACATAGAGAACAAATTAAACATGCATGCTGCATGCATGTTTACTGGCTAGCTAGCTAGCTTTATATATATATAGTAGCCGAATTTTGCGCAGCTAGCTACTGTAATACATATATTTTTATTTGAAAATAAATTTATATTTATTATACAATTCTAATGCTTTATGATTAAAAATAGAACTATGATAGTTTTAAATATATATAATTAATTCACATCATTATAATCTGAATCCACCAAAATAAGTGGTAGAGATTTTCTTTTTTTAAAGTTGCATTTCTTATACAACTGTAACAGATTTAAATATACATGATTCATTTGTACTATTGTAATCTATGTCGGTGTTTTAATACAGATCTTACGTATGACTTGTTTGGATTCGAGGATTTTCTTAGAAGACTATAATAGGATCTTACAGAAAATGGACATGTGATTTTTTATCCAGATTCAGGCCTTCTCTTGGGAGAATAATAACCCTACGTCTTGTGCGATTACTAAGCATAAGAAATGATTGCAACTGTGTAATGCAAAAAAGAGTCTACACAGTCTCCTGCGTGGATTAGTCCCTCCTCTCCTTCTCTGACATCAACATTTATATAACTGGTAAAGCGACGGCGGTTGTCCTGCACAACCTTTTCAAAATGCCTTATCGATACGTGGTTTGTTCACATAAATATTTATGCTAGAGCCAAAAACTATAAACTGTAGTCATAAGCCATCAGCTGCAGCAAAAAAAAGCAGGTCATCTCAGTGCACTAAGGGTCCGCTTCAAGTAGCTTCAGCTTTCGTAAGCCAGAAGTCACTTGGAATGCGTCAGCTTCTTATTTCAGTTTTTTTTGTATTTTTCCCTTTTTCATTTGTATTATCCGTAAAGATATAACGGTGTTTTTCTTTTTAATTTTTTTAATTGAATTACTTAGAAAAAACTAACAGTTGATATAATATAATTTTAGCCAAAAACCAATAACCATAATCGAAAGTCAGAAGCTAAAGTCAGTTGGAGCAAGATCCCTGGCCCATGTGTTCATCAGAGCTGGCTATGTATGTACGATCACAAGCTTCCATGCACGTATATACTAGGAGGATGATCCGGCTATATTGGGTTGTTCATGTTAGCTGTAGCTAATGAGTTTTGGCTGAAAATGAATAGTAGTGACTAAAAGAAGTGGCTAAGGAGGGGACGAGCGGTGAGGAAAGTAAGCGAGAGATGTCTGCGCGAGATAGGAGCGAAAGGAGTAGGGTATATGATGTGCCCGTGAACCCCTGCCTTATATCTGGAGTAAAATGAAAGCGAAAGAAGTGAAGAAGTCGTTTCAGAAAACCAAATATTCATATTAATTCTTGACTTTTTCAAGAAGCTAGTACAAATATGCCTATAAATATGGAAGGCCGTTTTAGTCCGCCGAGAGCCCGGCCCCTAGCTGCCTCAAGCATGCGCGTCTTCTTTTCGCTCCATCGGAAATGTTAGGTTTCGTCAAGCTTCTTCTTGTGTAGTGCTAGTTGTTCTCACATCCGAAAAGGATGGATGCATCATGCATGGAAGAGCTTCTGTTCAACACGCTACGTACAGATCTGTTCATATATACATCTCTATCATGTCGAACAGGATGTGACTCGATCCACCCAACTACGCGTGGCCGTGACGATCGATATATCGACGCGCACGGTACAGTTTCTATTA
This sequence comes from Dendrocalamus sinicus, assembly GCA_036346575.1. Taxonomy (NCBI): domain Eukaryota; kingdom Viridiplantae; phylum Streptophyta; class Magnoliopsida; order Poales; family Poaceae; genus Dendrocalamus; species Dendrocalamus sinicus. Next base: position 356,259 of record CM070662.1, read on the forward strand.
AGTCCACGTAGCAGCCGGCCGGGAAATATCGTACACGGAAGGAAAGCAACATGCACTTAGTGAGGAGGAGTGGCTTAAATTAAAATCGCGCTCGATCGATCGATCCGCGTAGAGAAGAAAACCAAACTAAGTTCTGCTCACTTCGCTGTCGAGTCGGTTATCACCGTTACGACAAGGAAGTCTCCGAACTCGGAAATTTTACGTAAAACAAATTGTTGTCTGTAAGAATTAGAGAAAAAAAAATCAGTTGGAACTTGCTGGTCATGTGTGTATATATACTCCATGTTCTTTTTTACCAGTAAGATACTTGCATGCGTCGTGGGGAGCGGTTGGGGAAGCAAAGATCAGTTAGGGGAGCAGCTCTGTGGGGTGGAGAGCGAAGGGAGGTGAACGGACGTAGGAGCTGGGACTGCGCGTTTGCGCGTGTGGGGGTGGGAGGGAGCTGAACGGACAAACTCCCATGTTATATTAGTAGAGATTTATCATTTTGGATATCAACATGGTTTTCGGTACATATGTTTGACTATTATTTTTTCTAATAATATGTTGTTAAAATTTAAAATATATAATAAAATTGAAGTAATTTTGAGGCAAATATACTAGTATTATTTTATTTTTCATGTAACAAATTTAAATAATTTTAGTTATACTAGTGATTAATAAAGTTTAAAGATGTCGAGTACAGGACGACAAGATGGCGCGCGCGGTACTACATGTCTAGCTTGTCGAATCAATCAGTCAGTGAGCAGTGTGTGTACTGTCGAAGCGTGAAGGCTGTGGCCGTCCACGGAGAGAGATGCATGCAAGCGCGTGGCAGGTCGTGACCACTGGCAAGCAGGTCCTCGTCAACCTTGCGCCTGGATTCTGAGAAAGGTCGAGTCAAGAGGGCTTTCGACTGTTCCGTTCGACTTGGTTGCACAGAGGAGAGAGAGAAGAGCCAGTGACTCTGATACGATTGATTGATTGATGGTAGCGATCACGCGTACGAACTAGCTAGTATTCCCGGGACAAGGACGTGCTTGCTAGTCTCTCTCTGCATCTCTCAATCGGTTTCGCGTACGAACTAGTATCTCCGATCCTGATCGAGGTCGGTCGATCGGTTTCGCGTTGCGTTACCTGCTCCCTTGGAGAAGACACGACACGTAGCTAATCTTCTGGAGAACTGACAACTATCAATCGAAGACTAATCTTTCGCTTGACTGCTCCAAAGTAGTCTGTTAGATCACCACTCCAAGGAAGCAGCTAGCTTTCCTACTGGTCACCAGAACAAACATCAATAATCCTGCTTGCTGCTAGCCTGGCGAGCACGATGCCCGAGTTCTGCCCTCTTCCATCTTACCATCAGCAGGCAGTGTCAAACGGGTGTTCACCTACAAAACATGTGAAGAAACAATTAACGACAATGAACCAGATGAGTGGCAGAATGACAAAGTGAATGGGACAGATGTCAAAATCAGGGGACCAGACCAGACGACCGAGATGAAGAGACGTTGGGGTCTGGCTTGAGAAGCTCTTCCAGTTTCGTCCTAAGAATGTGTTTAATCTCTCAGCCAGAAATACACCAGAAACTGCAACAAATCAAACAGAACAGGTAAAGTGGTAAACAAAGGTGCTGTCTAGCATATATTGGAAAATATCATGCTTGGTGGTGCTTTGCATTTAAATTCATACTTCATCTGAATGAAATGAAAGGGGAAAAATTTTCATGGCCTCAATGATATGGAAGGAGGGAAATCCATGGTGGAACTTCTCTCTCAAAATTCATTGATCACTACCGTTAGCATGGTAGCTATGATATCATGTTGCAGTTTCTGAGACCGAAATATTCGAACTACTTATATTTTACTTTGACAGCAAAAACAACAGGAAAAAAAAGCAAAGCAGGTCTTTCACACATACTGTACGGAACTAGAAAGTGACGGGATTAACACTATACTGAGAACTCGCTGCAATAATTAAATTAACTAACATGTTGTACAAGATTGCTACCACTGCAGAATTCAGAAGTCGGCAGTGCTGATGCAAATTTGATAAACTTTAGCAAGTTTATACATGTACGCAATGTGCTTATTTTGATGGTTTTAAGTAGCCGCAAGGCATAATCTCTAATAATATAAAACGCGAGTTTGTCTGTCGTCCAGTTCAAGCACACACGCAACCCATCCCACGACGCTGTTCCCTTCCCCCACCCAATCTGCCGCAGAGAGAAAAACCAATCCCCATTCCCACCACCGGCAGTTCACACGCAGCTCCCGGCCCAAATCCCCCTTCCCCACCCCAGCGATTCGCACGCGGCTCCCAGGCGAGGGTGAGCCCACCTGTGTGCGTGCTCGGCACTTGGATCCTACGCGGGGATCCAGCGATTTCGGTCAGACATGGGAGTCGCAAAAGGGCACTGTCGTGGTTACAGACCAAACAGAGAGAGAGTATGGTAGTGGAGAATTATGTGAGTTAATGGCTTAGGGTCCTTTTTCCCATGGCCTGTGTTGTGTATATATGTCCACATGAGGATTGTACAAGACTTGAGATTAAAGGCAAAAAAAAAAGCTCTCTAATCTGGCCATTTATTCTTAATAACATAGCATCTTGGCTGCCAAAGCTAGACAAAGGCTGAGTACTAGTGTGTAATATAACTAGATGAGGTTATCGTGAGCTCTTAAGCAGGTCCATGAGGCTGATCTCTTTTTGAGTGGCTTCATAGCCTTGTCCTCCTCAAGGGACACCATGCCAAGATGCGAAGGATCCTCAATCATCATCTTTGCCACCAGATACCCCGCAATCGACCATGTCTGCAGCTTCCTTGCCTGCTTGCCCACGTACCTGCCGAGCCTGCCGTCGTAGTACTCAGGCCACCCGTCTTTCAGAAGCCGCTGCTCAGCCATCTCCAATGCCTGCCTGGCAATTTGCGGTCGCCCAGTCTTGATGCACGCCGCAGTGAGCAGCCACAGGAGGACTGCATTTTTTGTTTTTGTTTTTTGTAGCACAAAGTTAATGCAGGCGGAAAAAAAAGAACATAAGATATGTTGAATGACAAAGAATGCTTCTACATAGAAGAGATGTTTGATTCTACATATAAAGTCTTGTCAACCAACCTGGCCAAGATCCTCCATTGTGGTAGCTCCACCGGGTGTTCTTGGGGTCAAACCCAGTCACATTCCTCCATTCATGGTTCTCTAGGGCCGGATAGGTTATCTTGACTGGCATTTCACCGATGAGTTCTTCCCAGCGTTCTTCAATATGATCCATGATTGCTGTGGACTGTTCTGGAGTGGCAAGAGATGACAGGATAGCAACAAAATTTCCCAGGGCAAACCATCGGAAATCCATCCGCGCCGGGCTGACATTGCCGACAAAGTAACCGCCGCTGCAAGTCATGAAATCAAATACCCAATCTGGAATGGAATCAGGAATGACATTGAATTTGTTGACCGCTGTGTGCGAGTATTCCTCTGTTTTGTATCTGTAAATGTCATTCAGCTGTTGAAAGTCAAGCCAAAAGTAGCTTCTCATGTGATAGCTCAGTGCATGTAACCGTTTCACTATTCTCTCAATAAGTTCTTTGCCTTCTGCATCATGTTTAAGCATCAAAAGCCCACACCGCAATGCCATGAAGAACAAAGCCTGAATCTCTATATGGTAACCATAAATACCCTGAAATATTTCATGTTAAGTCACAACATACAAAAAGGGGGGGGTTCTAATTAGAAGATATCAACATTCAAGAATCAAAATGGAAATCATAGTAAAAGGCACAACCATATGAGAAAAGAGCATGATACCAACATTTCTACGCTGCATTACAAGATGTAATGATATCTGCATCATCACACATCAAGGTTACTAATGTAAAGCAATACAATTTCCATCATTAATCAGGTCTAAAGTCTAAACTCATAGCAAGACATTATGTTACAATAGCCTATTAATATTGTCCACTTCCTTGGTTGAGTTCAGTTATACTACATGCTTTGAGACACTGGCTAAAAGCACTCCTAACATCTGGCTGCCTGAAAATACTGATCACGAAGTTGAATGCTTACCATTCTTCGATCAATCATGCAGCATCCATCGGCACAGAGCAGGGTGGGGAATGTGTCGAAGCCTTCCGACAAGCACATATTGAGTACAAGCCTCATGCCCTTCTGGCATTCTTCAGTCTCAGCAAGAGACAGATCACCAGTTGACTTTGTATACGATCGCAGAAGAATAATCCACCAGAAGCCTGAGTCTACAGGGGCAACCCTTCCAATAGCGCTCTCACCGAAGTCTGGTGCGAGGGTCTCTGTTTTACGGATGGGATTGTGGATCACCTTGAAGCTAGCAGGCATGACCCCTTCACCAAGCCTAAACTGGTCCACCTTCTTTTCCCAACCTTGCAAATGAAGAGTTTTGAGTAAAAGTTTTTGACTATCTCCGGTTCACCATTCATAAGAAATGCCAATCCACTTGGTACAAAGTCCCTGACAAAAACCTGCATGTTGGATGAACAAGTTACGATCTTCAAGAATTTTCATAGATGCTCCTTAATGCACTCCAAACGAATAAATCAGTGAAGTGAAGCCAAATCAGTAGTTTGACAGTATCGCTCATACTGTCACAGCAACGAAGCATGTCGTCTTATACCACTAACAGGATAAAATACAGTGAACTACTGAAGTGATTAGTTGTAAGTGAGAGGAACAACAACAGCAAGGCATCTGATTCAATTCCAACCATTAAGCTGTTGATTTCATGGAAATCACAAGAGAAAGCATCACATTTGCATTTATAATGCTTCAAAATTAAAATTGTCTTGAGGAAAACAAGCAAGTTAGTCATATATAACCTATGGCACCATAGGCATGGAGTACCTGATCATAATTCAGCACCTCCTCAGAGGCATGATCATAGGCAGCAATGGTACCGACTGGCTGCCCACGGAAGAACACGAGGGACCGCCGCAGCGCCTCCCAAGCATCCACAACAATCGGGTTTGGCGCAAAGGAAGCACGAGTAGAGTATGATCCTGGGGTACCAAACCCTGACCGCACACCCGGTGAGTACAGACCACCGTTCCAGACATCAAGGCCACGTCCAGGCATCGAAAGCTCACTCCATGACCGCTCATCAAATGAGTGTGTCCGCTCAATGATCAGCCTTGACTTCTCAAGAAGCCGCGAGAGGCGTATATCATTGTCCTCTACTGCAGAGTCATAGCTTGACTCCATTTCCTCCCTGGATAAAAAGTCTTAGCTGCATAACATTAAGAAAGTTTCAGTACAGTTGCGCCAATTCTGGAATGAACATCTCTATGTTACAGCAGTATCTGCAATTATGGTGGGATTCTTTGAGGATATTTACTTTCAGCACTAAGAACGACGACAACATCTGTAATTTTGCCTTCAAGAGCTAACATAGACGAGCATCTACTCAATCAGTAGTACAATTGAGGCTTTGAGCCACACAGTATACAAAAACACAGGATCAAGACATGCATCAGTGTAGCAGCCTGAGATGTTGGCAACCGCATAATAGTCTATAAAAATGGCACCTTTTCGACAGTTTCGCGAACAAATAGAGATGGGTTGTCATACAGAAATTCTCCGAGTTCTCCTGGGTCTTATTTCGTGATGCCCAAAGGGTTTGCGCTTACTACAGCTAAAAAGATCAAAATTTTACGACCAGGCTCCTCTCCAAGAACCACGCAAGCGCGCAATTCACCAGCCCCAGGAGCAGTTAACCACAGCAAGCCCCGAGTTCACCATAATAATCCAGAAGCAAGGAATTGCACGGGAATTAAGGAGGAGGAGGAGGAGAAAAGAAGTTCCTGCTGGACTAGTGAAGGAGCACCAAATTTGACGAAACGAGCACAGAAGCTGGGGGAGAGGAACATACGACATGCACGGCGAATCTTCGGGCGAACCTTAGATCTTGGAAGCCAGCGGCAGCGGCGGCGGTGGAAGGCCGGCGAAAGAAGAAGAAAGAAGCGAGTAGGAGTGTATAAGCAAGGCAAGGAAGGAGCCAGAGAGGGAGGCGGTGGCTAAACCGCTGATGCGCGCTGGGCCGATCAATGCTTTATACGAATCAGGACACACGCTCAACAGTAGCTGCCTCCACTGTTATGCCATGTCCCGTAAAGCAATTTCGGATCCTTGCAGATATAAAATATAGGTATTGTTTTCCCCACTCTAAAATGCGACCTAAGCTCGATATAAAATATAGGTATTTCTTATCGTAATAATACAGTCGTGTATAATTAACTATGCAAATTGTGTCACCACCCAGAAAACTTGGCAAAAATTTTAGTTGGCTATGACATTCTCGTATAGGAAATCTTTTCATTCGCAGTGGAATATGCATACTTCGCATGCTGAACTAGGATAAATCGGCCATGTAGACTTGGTACATCTATGTTGCTTTTTCCATCTCACCTGACTCGAAATTCAGTTTCCTCTAGTATTTCAGAACAAGGTCCTGTTTTGTTCTTTACGTGCGTTATCTCCCTCTCATATCCTCTCCCTGTAAAACAACTCTCAATTATACACGCAAGCAATGGCAAGATGTTAGGCCTTGAGTTTGTTTTGAGGAATTTTGATATTTGACACTGAATACGTGTGCATCTCAACTTTTAACTCTCAATTCACACGCCTTTGGAAATTTAACTCTGTCACTGCGAATTCTTTTGATTTAAGGGATTCTCCTCATTTTCTCTCCTTTTTTATTTTCTTTAATGTATTATACAATCTGAATTGACTAAAATGCCCTTACAACCTATCCTGGTCGGTCTGTACCATCCGCTCCGCTTCAATATGCAATGAACACCTCGCCGCTGACTTTATTTATGGCCTTTTACTTTATTAGCTGATGGACATTTTGTTTTTCTGTTGTCATAGTTTTGCTTTTCTTGATTCGTGCAAACATAATACATCATTTTTTTTGTTGCACCCCTTTGATGCAATATTAAATGCTTGCCTTCTGTCTCTGCCTCATGTATTAATCAAAGAACCGAAATGTCTTCTTCCCGATATTTGTTACTTTTACATATTTACCTGTGAAGGAAAGATACTTTGAGCAGAGAGAAGCTCTTCCTGGGGAGCGTCGCTGTGTTTTATGTGGTCGATATGGTGAATATATATGTGATCAAACCGACCAGGATATGTTGCAAGGGTATTTTAGTCAATTCAGATTGCATAATACATTAAAGAAAATAAAAATGAGAGAAAATGAGGAGAATCCCTTAAATCAAAAGAATTCGCGATGTGAGTTAAATTCCAAAGCATGCAATTGGGGTTAAAAGTTGAGAGGCACACGTATTTAGTGTCAAATATCAAAATTTCTCGTTTGTTTTAGAGGCCAAGAAGAAACAATTGCGAAGGCTTTGATAGGATTGCAGTGTTCGTACAAGCAGATGTGCTCGGTGTTTTCATGCACTCGCCGTGGTACTCAACATCCATTTCGCATCTCTAAACAGTTTTTTTAAAAAAACAAAGCACGGGAACTAGGGAAATGTGGTTTATGCCATCTGCCATGGGTTCATGACATCAAACTTATGAACTGATGCAAAGATTGTTCCTGTTCTAGAGAAAGCTAGCAGGGGTAAAACGAACAAGCCAGCACAGAGCTTACACATGTATGATGATACGAGGGCATTCTGGTGGGGTAGCCTTGACCTTTAGAGATGCGCACAAACACGTGTCCTGAACACTTGTGATGAGCTCACGTGATCCTGATGAGATGACAAAAAAAGATAAAGTGCTTGATGCTTTGCTGGCTCTCTCTGTTCAATTAACAAAGTGATCAATTCAGGGGCAAAGGCCAGGCTTGAAGAAAAATCAGGACAATATGGCCAATTAATGCCATGGAACTGAAATGAATGCAGCCTAAAACCAGTAGATGTAACGAGAGAAAACAAATTCGTCATGCAGTCTATTACTGCGGTCTGATTTTTATGGTTCTGTTTTTTTAACTTATAGTTAATGATTTATAATTTTTCTTAAATAAATAAGTGAGACGGTTTCGCTGCTGTCATTGTAAAGCGGCTTATCGGAGTAATTTTTTCGAAGCAACTTATAAGCTTATTGGCATTCGGTTCATTCCCTCAAACACTCGCGCTAGAGCAAAAAATCATAAACTATATCAATAAGCCATAAGGCATGCTCGTTTTAGCTTCGGCTTGTGACTTTTAGCTGCGGCTGGTGAATAGAAACGGCTGGTAAAGAAGTCATGAGAGAGCACAGAGAGAAAAACTTACATGCGATTTTGGTGATATAGATGAAGTCGCTATAGTGTATATTACAATCCACTTGTAGACTTCATACTAAAAAAAATACTCTATTTAAAAGTTAATTACGATAAGAAAAAAGCAGCTACTACAGAAAAATCAGAAGCTAAAAACGTTCGCCGTAAGCCCGCAGCCGAAAAGCAGAATAACTGCTGGCACAATGACAGTGTTTAGCATACATGTTTCTGACCGTAACTGGGAGGCCGCTGATATGACGTGTGCTGTGAGCATTGCTGCTGTCTTTCATATGCAGGTCTAAAATGGTAAGGCTGTTCTGGTGGGTCTCCTGATAGAGCAGCAACCAACTAATGATGTACTTACAATGGATGTTCTTTGTGAAATGAAAGCTACATAGGAATGCGAAAGCCGGCCCGTTCCCATCAGATGAAACTCTTTTTGTCATAACCACAATGATCAGGTTAATTGCCGCAGATTTGATCACAGATTTGATCTCTGACATGAAACTTAATTGCCGCAGCACCTAGGAATATCCGCGAGACATCCTTGATCCAGCCACCTCATAGAACTATCTGGGATTAAGCTGTAATTGTTTGTTCGTATTGTTGTGTTCCACACCATGCAATGCATGCTGTATTTCCTGCCTTGACTGTTCTTCTTCTCTAATGCGAAGACACGTAGTTCCCTTTGTTGTAGTACATGCTCCGCACAAGTCACAACGAACACAAAACTCCAAGAAACGGGTATGCAAATGATTGGCCAGCGAAATTTTCTCTTTTAAAAAAGAATGATATTTGAAAAGATAAACACAGGGAGAATGCTGTATTTGTAGAAGGAGGATGTGAGTGGCGAAAAAGTACGAGAGATCAAGATATAGGATGAAAATAAAAGAGTGAAAAATTATTTTGAAAAACCGGATATTAAGCTTATGATTTTTTTCCCCAACAGAACGGTCCCGTGGTTTCTAGAGGTAGAGAGATGGATGACAGCATCGAACAAACTAGATAGGGAAATAGTCACTCGAATCAAGAGGCAAGGCAAATCTGAAGCTGCAATACCATTTCCATTTCCACTCTCTCTCTCTCTCTGACTCTCCTGCCCATTTGCCATCAGCCTCGCGACTTCTGCGTAATTCCATCGCCTCCATCCACGGCCGATTCTCCCCTTCCCACTCCAATCCCTCCCCCTCTCATGGCAGCCGACGTCTCCATCCCCAGCCGCCTCTCTGTCCTCAGGTCTCCCAACCACCTGCCCACCGCCGCTAATTCTTCCTTCTTGCGGCTAGCCTTCTTCTTTTCAGTTTCCTGGTGAAAAATCCGTCAAAGGTTCGGCCTTTTCGTCGATTAGTTCTTTTTGTCTGCGAAGATTGGATTCGGCTTTCAGTGGTTTAAGTTTGCGGAGATGCAGTTCTTACTTAATTTGATGGGGGGTCCTTTGGTCGGATTAGGACTCATCTTTGGCGAATTTTGGTAGTCGTGTTGCGATATGCCGCCGCTTTTAGTTGGTTTTGGCTGATTTCCAGCGAAAAATGTCTTCTTTTACCCAAACCACAATTCCCTTTTTTTTTCTCGTTGGTGACTTCAGAGCTAAGCAGGTCGAAAGGAAGGAACCTTTTTAACCTCTGATTTATTCTTCTAGGTTTCTCCTTTATGTACTACATTTGGGTGCTACAACTGTAAAGATTGTTTGCATTACTGCACAATTACACTGTTCCTGAGTTTAGTGTGTGTTGACTTGATTTATAAATGCAATTGCAGGACTTTTAGCTGATCGGTGCTTTGGAGCTGCAGGGTCTGGAGCAAGTGGTCAACATTGTTGGCTTCCAGAGCGGCAGGTTTAGAGTTCTAAATTGGCGCATCTGTGTTCGCTCTTCTGTTCTACAGTTGTAACAAAGGAGGGGAGCTCTGGTAAGATGAACTGTACAAGAGGAGGGAGATTATTTTTTTCCCGTTGGTTATGTGCAGTGGTTTGCATCATGGCTCGGCTGGGAGCTTGCAATGTGGTGCTGATGGCGAATAACACGACCTTGCCCTTCGATGATGTCGAGGCAACCTTTAGTGAGTGCTACAAATTATCCAATATCCCTGCATTTCACTACCAAGCAATTATCAAGCTGTCAATATTTTTATTTAGTTGTTAGTGTAGTTTTTTTTTGCTAAATTGCTAATTTTGAGTGATTACTGATGAATGGATTGATTGCTTGTCCTGCGTCCTGGTAGGTAAATGAGTCTTCTAATTATTGTAGTTGCTTTTATTTCTTCTTGTAGGGCAGTTTGAACTGTTTGATAATGTGCAATGCTATATTGGTGCCTGAACCAATCTGTGTTACTAAGAACTTATTAACATACAATCATTTGCAGCTCCAGCAGTGAAAGGTTCTGGTGTAAATGGTGTAATTTACACCGTGGAACCTCTGGATGCATGCAGTCCGTTGAGAAAGAAAGCGGTTGAAGGTCTTGCATCACCATTTGCGTTGATTATAAGAGGTGGCTGCCAATTTGATGATAAAGTTAGAAATGTTCAGAATGCTGGATTCAAGGCTGTGATAGTATATGATAATGAAGACAGCGGTGTCCTTGTTTCAAGTAATGTTCCTTGAGTCTACCTTATTGTCCTGACATCATTTTTTTTAGTTGCATCTTTAACAACACTTTACTCATGATCAACACATATAAAAGTATGTTTCTGTGCATTGATAGCTCACATTAGGCTGGCGAGAGGATGAAAAAGAAAAAAAATTCAATTCTAGATTATTATGTCCATCACAAAATTTAAATGGTAGGAAACATTAGCAGCCTTATGTGGACTATGCCTCACTAACATGAAGAGCAGAAATCAATGGTAAAACTTGATGCGGCGTAAGAAAGTTGTGTCACATTAATATTTTATTAGCTAATTTTATTTATAATATCTATTCAGTGCACATATTTGCAATAGTATTTAACTAGGAAATGTTCCAGTGGCTGGAAGCTCATCTGGAATCCACATATATGCGGTGTTCATCTCTAAGGCCTCAGGAGAGGTGTTGAAGAAATATTCAGGTCAAAGTGATGCAGAGTTGTGGATAATACCAACATATGAGAACTCAGCTTGGTCAATCATGGCAATTTCGTTCATATCACTGCTTGCTATGTCTGCTGCCCTAGCCACTTGTTTCTTTGTGAGGAGACACCAGATAAGACGGGACAGGACTAGAATTCCTGCAGCCCGAGAATTTCATGGAATGAGCAGTCAATTAGTTAAAGCAATGTCAAGTCTTATTTATACAAAAGTGCAAGAAGACAACTGTACGTCATCAACTTGTGCCATTTGCTTGGAAGACTATAGTGTCGGAGAAAAGCTAAGGGTGCTGCCTTGTCGTCACAGTATGTTCCTCTTCACATTTAAAGATCACAATTAATTTCTAATTAGCATTATTGGACTTTGGTGGTTTTGGAGCTGACTGCGTCTGCATTTCAAGTACTTATTTCAGATTAGGAAATACAGATACAAATGCAATATAGCACTACTAAAATTTCTTTCATCATTACCATTATAACACCATGTATTCCCTTTATTCGTTTGAGATGTCAACTTAATTGAATATGGTCTTACTAGATTTCATTTGCTTCCTGATCTTGTACTGTAGATAAATGTTAGCAGAAACGTTGCATCTCAGCAGTTTTAGTTTCTTTAGCGGGTGGTTCCACAATGAGCTTATGTCAAGATGATTAGTGCTTGAGTTCAAAACAATCACCTTAGGTACTTGAATGTTGCATTTTAATTTATCCCAATGCTGTCTAAATCTTTGTTATTAACTTGTGCCCTGATATTTGGTTCTCACTTTACAGAGTTCCATGCTGCTTGTGTGGACCTGTGGCTCACCTCATGGAGAACATTCTGCCCTGTATGCAAGCAAGACGCAAGGGCTGGAACATCAAACCCACCTGCATCAGAGTCTACCCCTCTACTTTCTTCTTCTATTCAATTGCCTGCTGAATCAACGGCTTTGTCTTCCTTCCGGTCAATGGTGGCAGCATCTCCCCCTAGGCCAATAAGTCGGCATCCTTCATCGCAGTCCATATCCCGCACTTACTCCAATTCCAGTATCCCCCGCACTCCTAACCCCCATAGATCAACTCACCTGCTATCAGTACAAGTAGAAGCAATGTAGACCTTGCAAATATGTCATCCCCATGGTCTCACACTTCACACCTCACATCCACATACACACTGGGCGGGGGCCAGTTGTCTCCACCGATCAACATCAGGTATACATCAGCACATGTCTCCCGTTCTGGCTATGGTTCTGCTGGTCTGTACATCAGTTCACCCCACATCTCCCATTCTGGCTATGGGTCTCTGAGTTATTATCCTTGCTCTTCGGGGCAGCAGTACCCTTACCTGAGGCACTGCACGGAGTCAGGGCCAAGCCAGTTTACCATGGTGCCCCAATCACCACAACAGACCCAGCTGCAGCACGGTGGTGAGTCAGGGACAAGTTTATCAGCTGTGGCATCAACTCAGTCATCGTGTCAGCTCTACCTGCAGCATTGTCCAGATTCTGATACAAGCTTATCTGCTATGACATCAGCTCAGTCGCTACCAGGATGCTGATTGCTCATACAAAGTTACCATTTCAAAAGAGCCCTTCCGCAAGGCACTGGTAGTAGTTTCGGGAACCTCTACATCCGATGAGAAATCCTATTTGACGCAAAATGGTCAGGTTAATGGAAGCTGAAGCTTATCCACGGAATTGTTTGGCAGTGGCCACCATGGTGATTAAGCAAGTGACTCGACTGCTTGTAAGACGTGAGAAACGGTGACCCTAAATATGACTAATTACTTGCTTGGAGTCTTGAAGAAGCAAATGGCTATGGTGGTTTAAGGATTGGCTTGACTTGCATAGGGTTTGAGCCATGTACCATAGTCAGGAGCAAGGATACAAATCTCGGAACCAGGAGAAAACCCGTCAAGCGGCCGGTAACGGAAAACCGACTAAAAAACCGGTCAAACTTCGAAAATTTAAATTTAAATTTTGGTCTGTTTTGAAATCGGTAACTGAAAAAACCGCCCGGTAACTAGAAAAACCGGTTGGTAACCGGAAAACCCAGAAAAATCCGGTTAAAATTTAAAAATCAAAATTTGAATTTTATTGATTTTTTCGGTTACCGGTCCCCACCGGTAGAACCGGTAACCGCTGGGTTTTTGAACCCTGGTCGGGAGTGATGCTCAAGAGTTTGTGTGTTTGTTTAAATTTTTCAGCTACTGTTTTATGTCATGAGTATACTATTACAGCTTAACAGGAATCTGTTAGTCGTGAGATATCTTTTGTTTAATTTTCAGCTACCGAATTACTTTTTAACGATGTTGTAAGATAACTTCTGTTCTAGAACATTTCACAGAAACTAATTGCTCTTGCTTCGTTGTTCTTCCTTTGAAGGATATCAGTGTAAAAGGCGCACTTGTAAACTTGTAATCATGTGTACAGTTGACTGATCGAAATGTAGTCAGCTGGGAGCCTGGGACTATCGCCCACCGTAGTTGTGCTTCCGCAAAGTCGATTGTATCGTTGTTTGATTGGTTGCTTGAATGCATCCTGGTTTGAGCTGCTTTTTCAATCGCATGCTCTGGCCAATGCCTTGCGGTTAGTAGCTCGGGGTTGTTCACACTTCAAACTGCAATGCCTTACAAATCCACTCAAATCTTTGACAGGAGCGCATAGTGTACTCTTTTCTGTTCGTTCGTTTTGGCAAGAGCAAAAATGGTACAAACAACTCTTATAATAGGGTACAGTTGGAATTGTGACAGTAAATATAATATTAGTAGTAAAGAAAAGCGAGAAATGAAACAATCCAAGGGGGAATAAAAGAAATAAAGAAGAGTTTTGCCGTCAGAATCATCGGCTTTAGAATTGTCGAAGCAATAGCGCTCACAGAGATTCCCAGACCGTGCGGGGCCGGTCGGTGTCACTCGTTTATGTGGATATCATCATTTGGTAGTAGAAAATAATCCAACGCCCTACCTTTTCCCAACTTACTTGCTGAAGTAGAAAAACCCCAAACAGTTAATAGCTCTTTGGACCAAAATGCCCTTGAGTCAAACAGTCACATGAGAAGGGATAAGGCAAGGACAATCTTGGTAATGCACACAGCCAGAAGAGTGGCAAACCACGCTCCTTTTAAGCCAAAGCCTCACCCATATTCTCATTTGCTTCTCTCAACCGAAAGCCAAACCAAGGCAAGGGTAGGAAGCCAAGCCACACTATTTCCTCCTCCTCATTTCCCTTCTCTGCCAACCATAGACAGGACAAGCAAGAGGCAACACCATTGCTTTGCTCGGCCGAAGCAAAAGCCAGAGAAGGCAAGCTCCACTCATCTTAGTATAGCTTGACCAAGCCAATGCTCAAACCGAGCACCATTTCTAGGGGCGGCTTGAGCCAGGCTCGACCGAGCTCACTCGAAGCTGTGGCTCAGCTTGGCTCGTTTCTTGTCTCGAGCTGGCTCGCGAGCCGCACAATTCAACACAGAGATTGGCTCATTATAATTTGTATGGTTTCAACACAGCACAACAGCAGGCAGCAGCATAGTGTAGTAATTGATAGACAACATTAAAAGTAGAACTTAGGTAGTATACTAATTGGAACAGAAACTGGCATTGGACACTCCAAAATTCACCATCCAGCGGCATTCAACAGCAGTAGGTAGTAGGCCATGTGATGTGAACATTTGGACGCCTCCTGTCCTGGCTCTCCTCTACATTCAACAACAGTATGCATGAAGATTTTTGAAATGTTTGTCAGAATGTTGAAAACAAGGATAGAAGATATACAGGAACATCTAACAACTAGGATATACAAACACACTGGGATGCCATGGAAATTAGATATAGAAGTGGAAGTAGTACCACCCACTAGTTGCTCTCTACGACACTCTAAGGAAAACATATGGTTTCAATGTCATCCTCACCATCTTCTTCCTGAAAAGAGGCATGATATTCGAGTTAGTCATGACGTAAGCTGATAAAAAATTCATGAAGAGTGCAGTATAGAAGAACCTACCATAAATATAGGAGGTCTCATGTCATCTTGTGCACCTCTTATCCAACTAGACACACACACACACACCAAATAATGAAACATAGCCGGATGTAGAGAACTCCAATAGTCATCTAGTACTCTACCTCCAGCACTAAAAATTGATTATGAAGATACAGTACTAGCCGGCATAGTCAAGAAATTCTTAGCCATTTTTTACACTACCGGGAATCTATGTGCATTCAAATTCCACCACTCAAGCAATTTGAAACCCTTATTATCTAAACTCTCATTCACTCATACACATATCCTCCCAATCCACATCCTCGCTCGATGACTATGATAAAAAGTTCATAAAATGGTAAATATGTGATAGCTATGATATGTCACACTACAAAATCATTCACAAAAATGAGAGACATTATACTACAAAACATCAACAAAAAATTAAAAAAGCACCTCACCGAGTCTGTTGGTTTGTCAAGTTTAGGAGGTATCTGGGAGCTAATGAGGTGTCGACCAGTTGCATGCTCACCTACTAGTGTAGAGCCGGAGGCCTTGGAGTCGGCCGACTTCTTCCCTCGCGCACGAGACTCCATGCTCCGTTGGCGATCCATGGCATGGGAGTCAGACAGACGAGTGGGGGAAGCACAGCGAGGCTAAGAGGGGATAGCATGGGGATGGGGCCAGGGCCCAAGGGGAGGATGGGCCGACTGGGAGTGCACATGGCCAGGAGAGGACAGGGCACAGCGGCAAGGTGGGAGGGGCGGGAGGTGCGGTGGTTGGGGCGGGCCGCGCGGTGGGAGGGGCAGGCGGCGGCGCGGTGGAAGGGGATCGATCGAATGCAGATTGAAAATTTGGGAATGGGAATTTGGGCGTGGAGGCCGAAGGGTTAGGGTTAGGTTAGGGGACCAACTCATCCGCAACTTCACCTCCAAGTCAATAGAACGGCTACAAGCATCTCCAGCCAATCCAACGACGGGACCGTTCGGCCTGGTCCGAACGTCACCGTCGCCATCAACCATCCAAAACCGATCAAACACCGTGGAATGAACGAATATTTGGAGCGATCTGAATGTCTCCAAGGCGATCGAGCAATCTATTGAAGATTGGATGACCACACCGCATGGCCGACTCCTGAGTCCCTGACTGTGGGCCGCTGCACTACGCACACGAGCCGGCTCGCGAACAGCTCAAGCTCGGCTCGATTTTTTTGCGAGCTGCAAAAGAGGCTCGGCTCAAAATTTTATGAGCTTGAGCGAAACTGGCTCGGCTCGCAATGAGCTCAAGCCGAGCTGTGAGCCGCGAGCTAATTTTTCAGCTCTTAACCATTTCCCCACCAAGCTAACCAGCTACAGATAGAGAGAATGTAAGGGAGAGACCAAAGGAGAGGAGCAAGGACTATGACAGCAAGCAGCAACGACAAGAGAAGGCTATTGCAATCGTCATCCACTCCCAGTCCCTTTTTCATTTCCCCAATAACCCAACTCCCGCATAGCCATACTATTTGGCCAGCACAAGGTAAAAACAAGATAAGAACAAAGGAACGACACCAATCATTGGGACCTCACAGAAGCATTCACCATCCACTCACCAAATCAATTCAAAGCATAACATTGAACTAAAATAAATCAAGGGATACAAAGAAGTAGCAATAGATGGAGAAGAAAAGAAGAGGAATCGAGAGGAGGCGGCGGTGCCACAGCCACAGGTAGGGGTGTCGCACAACACTAGGGTGGTCGAGAGGTGACCGATGCTCAGGGGGCGGCCATGGAAGCCAGTGGTGCTCTGAGACGACCACGGCCGAAGCCATGGAGGGCCGGCAGGCGTAGGTCGGGCATCGCCAAAGCGTAGTTGCCGGAGGTCAGCGCCGAGAGCGGTGTGGAGGCGTTTGGATAGAGGGGCCAGAGCTAGGCGGCGATGCCTAGGCGCGATGGTCGATGATCGACCAGCGAGCTTGAGCTCGTGGGCGGCGACACTGGAGGGCCTAGATTGGATAGTCGGCACTAGGCATCAGCGGCTGGTGGCATTGACTGTAGGAGCTGGCCGCCCTGAGCCAAGAAGGTGCCATAGGGGGGAGCGACACCGATGGAGCCCAGCCGAGGGTCGGCCATGGCCGAGCAGCCAAAGCTAGGGGCGATGGCCGGGGGTGTGCGGGAGGCGGCGCCGAGCACCTTGCCGCGTGCGCAGAGGGGAGGCAGAGGATCCGGTCCTGGTTGGTCGGATCTGGGGCGAAGAGTGAGGGAGAGAATAGGGGAGATAAAGTGCAGCTCGGGGGGGATCCGCAGGGGACCGGCGTCCGATGGCCAGTGACCGGTGGTGGGCTCGAGGCCGGCGTGCCCGAGCTCTGCCAAACCGCTTGGAGGAGCTAGGCTATTCGGTCGAATCAAAATAGGGAGATTTGTTGATTTGCCCATTTTCTTTGTCACTTGATAAAATGCCCCATGATGTCTCACTGACATACGGGGCTAGGATCTACATGCCAGTTAGATATCACTTGCCATTTCAATAAAAGATGAGGCAAATCATCAATTCATCTATCAAAATAAGAGAGAGAAAGAGAGAGAGGAGTGAACGAGGGGACGGGATAAGGCCATTTTGGCCGGACCAATTAAGAGAGAAAAAGAAAAAGAAAAGAAGAAAAAGGAAAGAAGGGGGATTTGTGACGTCCACATCAAATTCTTACCTCATGTGTATCTTTATACCAGTTTTAGGCTTTGCACGTAGAATCGAAGTCGTTCATAAAAGTATGTGTATAACTGAATTATCCTGAGTCGGGTGACGCTTGTACAGGTGGAGGTCCTGTGGGGAGCCGTCCACGTATCGTCCCCGAGAATAAACAAGCAAGTATATGGTAGAGCGGTAAACGATAGTTGTGGAATATGCATTGCATTATTTGATGTTGCATGATTAATGATGATAAATGTGATACATGGTGAAATGATGCAGATATGCATATATGCTATGGCATATGCATTATGAGTTAGGGCGGTAAGAAAGTCAATAGCTATGAGTAAAGCTATTAACTAATCCGGCGTGTTCTTGAGAAAATCCAACTTCGGTAGGCACCTCCACGGGATGGAGGTAAATGGTGATATCGATATGCCTGGACGAAAAACTCGAAGCTCGTTAGCTCGCTCGGCTCGTGGCTGGCTCGGCTCGGCTCGTTAGGATAACGAACCGAGCCGAGCCAAGATTTTAGCTCGTTAGCTATAACGAGCCAACTCGAGCCAACTCGCGAGCCGCTCGCGAGCCAAACGAGCCATGCTTCCAGGAATTTAGATATGCATATGATGCTTCCATGGACCTAATTTGTACTCTATTGCATGTGTTAATGTGTAAATTTGTACTCTATTGTACCCAAACGAGCCATGCATATGTTAATTTGTACTCTATTGTACCCAAACGAGCCAAACGAGCTAAACGAGCTATACTTCCATGGATGAATATATGATGGAGACATTTTTTGGCCCTGGCTCACGAGCCAAACGAGCTAGCTCGAGCTTGTCATCGAGCCGAGCCGAGCTAGCTTTTTAGCTCGTTAGTTATAACGAGCCAGCTCGTTATCCTACCGAGCCAGACCGAGCCGAGCCGAGCCAAGCCAGCTCGTTATCCAGCCCTAGATATCGATGAGTGTGTCTTTCGTTTTACCGGTATAAGCTATAGAGGAGAATGAGTCTTGATCATGAGTATTGCATTGCATTAAGAGTGATTGAAATGTAATATCGAGACATGTGAAAAATGATGGTATTATGTTATGGTAGGTTCATGTTAACGTTGAAACAGGTGAGAATATTATGGTAATATTGATGTTTATAATAGTATTTATCGGTCTATTATGTGTTTACTAGGTCTTTAGACTCACATTTGCTTTGTCATTTTTTAAGTGATCGTTGAGGACGTCATGCATAGACGGAGATAGCATATGAATAATTTCACATACCCACAACACTTTATGTACCACCTTTTGTTAGTATGTTTTAGACTCTACTGGTATGCTATAGTAATCGCTAAAAAATGATATGATATATCTGATCGCTGCAATATAAATGAAATAATGTTTGCTTAAAATTACTAGCAGTTGATGAAAATGGTAAAAATACGTAATGATGGTAGCATTCCGAACCTACAAAATGAACAGGGTATTACAGTAAAGTTATCTTTGAATTGACTTTGCATTTGCGAGCACAAATACACGCCAAATAAAAAAAATGACGAAAGAAATAGCACCAGCTCACGCATGTAAACATCGTTGGCATTACTTTACTCATGTCTTGATGAATACACAATAGGGTGTATTTTGCCAAATAAATCCTGAATCTGCACAAGGAGTATGTTGCTAATGAAAGATTATTTATGAATGACGAATCCCTAACGTGGTAGCTTGTCAGTGGCGTACAGAACTGAACATCGTATATAAAGCTATACCAGAGAACCGGAGCAAATTCATCCATCTTGAAGGCACCGCCGTATTCACACACAATCATCTCACCAAACCTTTTTTTTTTCACTTGTCGTAAAAAGAAATCTCACCAGACTTCTGCAATCTTCCTATCCACCAGCCTGCAGCTTTTACTTTCATGGCATACTTGAAGGTCCTGAACCTATATCTCTCTCAAGTAGCATAGTAGAACTGGCAATTGCTTAGATGTTCTCCCATCGTTAATAACTTTGTGCAGGGTAACTATCAGCCATCATGTCCAAGATCAACTCTTAAAAGTTCTCATGGACAACACCTGTATCAGAATAATATCGTTTTTCAGATCCACAGAATTAACCTTTCCCTATTCCTTTAGCAGCTTCCACCGTTCAGCATCTTCGATTTTGGAACTGTTCAGGAGAGCTAAACAGGGTTTTCTTTGGCAACTGCAGCCTTTGATATTTCAAGTTGCAAAGGCAAATTGAGCCACAAACTGTGTTTTGCCACCGACCCATTATCCTCCAACTCTGCTAAGAACTGAATAAGTAATAAACCACAGTGACAAGATGCCTCTCTGTATGTGTGCAGCTTGGCAACCTACATGCACATGATCAATACTCAGCGCTGCACAGTCAAAAGAATATAAACAATGCATGGGACAAGAGAAATTGTGGTGGCGCGCTATTTGATTCATTATACAAAACACAATGGCAAATGTATTCTCCTGAGAAACCAGAAGTTGTTCAAAGATTTGACACGGAACAGCCCAAAACATACATAATAAATACCTGGAAACAAGTGTCCACATGGCAGTGGTTGGAACATAATAAATAAAGCCCACCAATAATCGTTATGACATGAATAATGAGCGGAGAGCAACTGTGCAAGACAGACATCCGGATCTGGAAATTTAATTTACAAGAATCACACTATCTGCAAATCAACATATTACAGGAATTAGTCAAGAACTCAGGATGGCAATCTACAGCAAAATGTTTGGCCAATAACCCAGTAAATGAGAACACATGGATGAATATGAACTTGTGTGTGACTTTCGAGAAGGCATGCACCATGGCTGTACAATGGTAACAAGAAAAGGACGAACAAGGAAAAGGTAGTGCAAGTGACTGCAGACATCCTACATAAACATTGCCATTTGCCAACCGACACAAGAGCATAACATAAGACAACAAATCAAGGACAAGAAAGATCAATTGAGACTACAAACATATTTGACCAGAGATGGCATGTACACCTTCTATATTTGGAACAACAATAACAAAATCTTTTGTCCCCGACAAGTTAGGACATGCTAGAAATGTACTTCCATATTCAGAAAAAAAAAATACAAAATCAGCAAGTGACCAACATAACTAAAAAAACATTATAGGACATAGGGTGATTATGGCACGCTATGTATATTAAGTTATTAACCATTCCCTGCTTTCAATTTTCGAACAAAATTGATCATATGGAATCGTTCTTTAAGAAAATACTGCATGTGTAAGGTTGAAACCGCTTCTTCTATAATGTCCAGTGAGAAAAAAATCATCCATCTGTTTTCAAATGATTAAGATATCATAGAAAGTTCTAAGCATTGTAATGCCGAAAGAGCAAACCTTGGCAGAATGTTGACATGCTGCAGGTTTGCATTCGTCCTTTGATTTTCTGAGAGAGACTGCTACCTTCTCAGTGTTCGACTCTAACAAATCCAAGTCATGTTGTTCATAAAGCTCACTACCTCTCCCATTAGGCATGCAGTTACCAACTGGTAACCTGGAGACATCATACCCATCCTTTCCCTCTCCTGCATAATACAAACAGGATCGCATATCGCATACATTAATCCACATTGTGAAGCGGAAAGCAGAAATATCACAAATAGTAATCAGATTAAAAGTTGACCTGATGTAATAGCGTCAGTATCATCCACCAGACTCTTTGTTAGCAAGGATGTACCAGGAAACAACATCAAGTTTATGGTATCAAGTTGTTTCCTTTCATCTTCTTTGATAGGTTTGAAACCAAACCCTGATACCCATGTACTAACCAATTCTGGAATTGCAGAAAGCACCAACATCTTTACATGGAAGTATCTCACCATCTGTATTGAGAGAGAGCGCACGCGAGAGAGAGAGAAGAATCACATGGTTAACCACTGAGACTATATGGTAGATACATAGCAAATCCACTGTTCTCCAAAACAAGGTACCTCCTCAATGGTGTTGATCAGTCTTCGGCACATTCCTTGACGACGATACTCTGCACAAGTTGCAATGAAGGGCAGCTCAGCTGCTTTGGTGCCATGTACTCTGCAAAGACCATAGGAAAACTCTTAAGCTCATAACATTTACATGGAGACACCAGTTTGTGTCCACTAAAATGATAACTACAGCGAATTGGTATCCATTACCTACATTCAATCGTATGAAAGTGGCACACTAATGATAATCAACAGTAAAACTTGAAATTGTAAGTACATTTTGAGACAAGAAGATTATTGACTGCCAAATAAATATTTAGGGAGCTGTAACAGATTCCTGAAAAGAGCATAGCAAAGACCAGATTACATGGAAATGACCCAAAGGATTACCTGATACATGCAGCACATAAAATTTCTTCATTTTTCTCCAAGATCACAGTGTAGAAGCCCTGATAATCTAAGCGAGCGTACTTGGATCTGATTAGAAAAAAGGTGTCCCACATCAGTAGCGTTTCAAATTTTGCAGGAAAAAATTAGCATGAAATACCTTGGATAACATAATTGATGACAAGGGAAAAGCCGCCCCATGTATTTAGGATGCCCTTGCACTATCCATCCATTCAAAGTGCTCCGAGATTTGTGCAGACATTAAAACTATCAGAAGATGGGCTATTAGTTTGAATTTTGAAAGTTTGCACAATTCCCGAGGCACATGATGGATAGGATACTGCATGGATATCCATATATATGTGGGAAAATCATTCTCTTGATGATAAGTGTAATACTGCCAAAAAAATATGGTAATAAATCAGCTATTGGCTTTCGATCCATAAGGCATGGATTCAGCACTTTATCTTATCAACAGTACCATGAGTGAGTCCGTGCTTTAGTGTGAATCCAAAATTCTGATATCATCTGATGCCGGGTAAACATGGAAAGCACACCAAACACAAGGACAAAAACTAGCCCAACATTGAAGTGTAGGAATAGTCTTTAGTCTGCTCAAATGCTGCAGGTTTTATCAGTGTAATAGAAAGTATAGGGATAATTTCCATAAAAGAAACATGACAACTACCGAGTATATTCCCCTCTCTTTTGCACCACAGTTGGGGGTACATGTCTTAGTTCAAGCATACATCCATTTAAGCGCAAGTACAATTTAAATTTGCCAGCATCATGCATCATCATCAAGATATGTGATAATACTTCATTTTAACTAAATGAATTAACATGTAATGTTTGTATTGTTTTTGGAGTGACAAAACGCAGATGTAGACATAGATTTATAAGTTTATGTTCTGCAGCGTCATCTCTTTCATCGTTGTTTTACCATACATTATACTGCATTGTTCTTCTTCTTTTTTACTAAATTTCAATATGCGCTGCCTCTGGTGGTCTTCAAACAGCATATGGAAAAGATAGATCAAAATATGTAGAGTTAACTAATTTTTTTTGGAACTTGGATTTATTACTTAAATACTATGAGAAGTAAAATTCAAGCATGTCGTATACGGAATACAGGTTATAGAGACAATGATCACTTAGCATCTTAGATCCACAAAGTTGAGAATAATATTTATAAGGCAATTGGAATTTATTAAACAAATAAAGCAACAGAGAACGTAATAACCAGAACAACCAACAGGAAACTTGCCCCTGATTGTACAAGACATGCGGTATCATGTCTATGCCAGTTCTAGTATCCACCATTCTGGCAAAGCATTCCTCCATTAGAGTTAGAGCCACTGCTAATTTTGTATTACATTCTACCATATGGGCAATCTTCTGTACAGAATGGAGCTGTTGCCCACCGCTGTTGCACTTTAATATGGTCCATGAAAGCCCTTCACCAAGAAAATTCTTCACTCCAACGCTACCACGTAGTCCTACAAATATCTTTCATAAAAAAGGAAGAAAACAGTTTCATGAATCATGAGCAAAGAAAATGAAGAAAGGGAACAGAAATTCAACGCAAAAATAAAACTACTAAGAAGAAAATTTCTTAAGTACACAAATGAGGTGGTGCACAATATACAGAGTTCTGTCAAGTACAATCAGCTCAAATTTCTGATGGCAGTCATGCTCTTTGGAAGGATGGCAAAAGACTGGCACAAGAGGTGAAGCAAATAATGTCCAAAACAACTCATGCAGATTCGACATGGAAGTATAGTGTGCAACTACACAGTTTCGATAGAAGACTTGTGGTAGACTTCAAATATATAACTACAATAATGCATGGCTGTGATCAAAATATGATCTGTTACAGATAATACGCCAAAAGGCTTGAGTATCTTCCACCAATATTGATGTTCTCAGAAAGTAAATACACACCTCTTTACAGTATCTTCCACAAAACCATGTATCAGAACCCATATCCTCAAAGGCCATTGTCTCCATCTCAATACAAGTGTCGTGGTCTGACAGTGAAGGTGAGAGAAACAAGAATGCATCAAATTGAAGGCCATAATGAATAAACATGCAGAACAATTTCCTTTCTCCTAAGTCCTAGTACACTAAACAATAATTACTTTGTCGATGAACACATAACCATGGGGAAAATGTTGTTTATTACAAAATATGACATGGTAAAATGACAAAAAAAAACAACATAAGCATCACCAAGTATTCCTTGTGAAGAATCTTCAATACCAGCTTTTAACAGAAAAATTTGTGCACATCCGGACATTCTAAAATGAATTTAATGACTAAACAAAAGGTATCATAATACTTACAAACAGCTCCACATTGTACGCACTTCAAGGTAGCTGAGAAGCTTGTAACCTCCTTTTCACTAACTGGACACCCACAACTCTGACAGATACAGTTATGGCAGTACCAACTATCTTCTGGGAGCTCCTGCATTTGAAACAAGGAAAAAAAAAAGCTAAATCATTTGTAATAATGCAACAAGTTTCAAAGTGGCGGGCTTCATACATGAAAATGCCCAATCTGTTTCTTTACAATGAACCTAGTAAAGGTTCAGCTTGGGGGGTTGCAACCTATTATTTGAAAGAGATCTTTAAACTAAGCATTTCAAACAGTGATAAATAGGAGAAGATAGTTACCTTAGTTGACAAACAAGCTTGATGGTATGTTGATAGGCAATTATCACAGCAAAGTAGTTCACCGCCATCACCACAGAAACCACAAGTATCATCATTTTCATCAACCTCTTCCACTTTTCTAATGCACGCATTATTCCTCCTGTCCATATATTCAGCAGTCCAAGCCTCAAGTTGGCAAAGGGTGAATGACTTGCCAGACTGAAGACACAGATTCAGGGAGGACTTAGGAAGACTGCTATCAGTATGAGCCTTGAACTCTGATATAGATAAGGTCTTAATGCAACAATTACACAGAATGCCATCCCAAGTAACCCACCCATCCTTGAGTATTTCATTGTTCTTTGGATTTCGGCACTGCACAACATCTTTTAAAGTCATAAAGCCAGTGGCAATCAACCAGCACAAAACAGTTTTTCGTGCTAAAATTATTTGCCTTCCATCCAGTAAATTAGTACCCCCTTTTCCAGCGGTTTGAATAAGCAGCCTGCTACCTCTCTTTGGGCTTTTGAGCTTTCTAAACATAGCATTTGAGGATACTAACCTTGAGGCAGAATTGTGGCAGCAGCTTATATCCTTGTTTTTGACAATAGCTGTGATCAATAGGTCATCATCATTATAATGCATCACAGAAGGTCTTTTCTTTGCATGTTTTCCCCAACATTCAGGCTTCCTTTCAATGGCAAATTTCTTACGGCTTTGCGCCTCCAGAGGCATATCACATTCCAGCACAGTAGCATTACGTTTGTGAGATAATTTAACTACATTGCTATCATTTGAAACAGCAACCACATCTTCCGATAAACCTCTCACGGATGATTTCTTCAATGGCCTAGACTGTTGCTTCTTAATAGTGACAAATTTGTCTGCACCTGAATCACTTAATCCCTCACGCTCTGAAGGCAGTGACAAGTCTCTCTTCTCTCCATTCAGCTTTGTTAATTTGCTTTTGGCTTTCGTATGCTTCTTCGATATGCTGCTAGCTGAACAAACTCCAGGTTCTTTCGAACCTATAGTGGGCTGAATAAAGCTTCGAGCATAAAAGCCATTTAATCCAGTTGATTCAAAGTCAGATATCCATTTACACTTCTTCCGTACCCTTTTCACCAAATTATTGCTAAGTGTTGCTCCGGAATAAATTTTCCCTGGTTCATTGTTTGACTGAATGTGGTTTTCTTTATGGACAGCCACCTCAAGTCTATTTTGGCTGCTACTCAAATGGTGACAATTTTCTGTATCCTGATGCCCATTAGATCCATCACTTGCTACTTGGCTGTAACCAGAGCGTGGGCTTGGTAGAGTAGACTTATTTTCTGAGGATCTATTCTCGGCATCATCAACAACAGAAGTTGAACTGTCAACAACTCTGAGGGTTTTTTGTTTTTGCAGGGTAGTGATTCTCTTATCGATGAATATCACAGCTACAAAAGGATCCAGAAGCTGCCATCTCCGCAGAAGGGTGAGTGAGTTATCTCCATTAGAGGTCATCTTCCTGACATAGGCCATTGTATTCACAAGGTCCTTCCAAAAGGAATCAACATCCGACCACTCCATGGGAAACTTCCCCCGTTCCGAACCCCCAGAAGTTTTGTGCAATCTCTGGCCACAGAACTTCCAAGCCTGTGAGAGCGAAATAACAACCACCTCCCTCTGCGGTGCTGCAAAATAATAAGCCATCTTAGGCCTGTCATTCCTTTTCCGTGGCGTAATGCTCCAGCCAGCATCCTTGAGCAGCCGATGCGCATGTGCCTCCAACTGATCAGGAAGGTCCCTGTTCAAAGTCCTCTTGGAAGAAACAGCAATCCGGCCAGATCGTGCAGGTTTGCATTTGGGAGCGCGCTTTTTCTTAGAACCTTTTCCAAGCTTTCTTGATAGCTTTGGTACATGCCCAGCCTCATCAATTGCCTTACTGCAAGAGAGGCCTTGTGCTGCACCATCTTGAGACAAATTCACGGTATCTGACACATGGCCAGTGTCAACCATTTGCCCTTGGCCATAGCTCACGCACACAATGCTTGGAGATGGTTGCTTGGCATGGAGTTGTTCACGAGGTACAGAAGGGTCGTCAGACAGAGTAACATCTCTTCCAGATTCAGTGACCTCTGCAGACGCTTCAGCCTCCTCCTGATCGCAGCTTCCATTGGGAGCAGCGGTTGCTCCTGCAGATGTCTCCGTGGCATCGTCACCAACATGCTCACCAGAGAGACCAGTGGTACCAAGCAAGGACGTCTCAACCACCTCGGACTGCGCCACGCCATCCAGCCCAGTCTCCAGCCTGCCCGGCATGCCACTGCCATTCTCATTACCACCACCACGGAAGGCCTCGTCGAACGCCGCACGCTCCGCCGCCGGCCCACCGCCATCGTCCGCCGAGTCCATCATCTCATCCCCGAACAGCGCCCTGGAGAAGTCCTCCTCCTTCAGCCCTGGCAGTGGCGGCCTCTCCCCCTCCCCACCACCCCCTGCCGCCATCGCGATCGCCCCCGAAACGCAAACACCCACACTTGCTCCCACCCTCAAGGCTCAAATCAGAAACGAGCGAGCTCGCGGGCGAAGCGCAGCACCCAGATCCCCGAAATCGGAGCCCTGGAAACGCCGAATCGAGGGGAATCACCCAGATTTGTCAGGTCCCCCGAAAGCGTCCATATCAGAAGGGGACGGAAACGAACCGAGGCAGCGAACGGCGGCGCCGAAGTGGAGAATCCTGGGACTGCTATGTTAGGGTTGGGGATCCGGTTGGGAGGAAGAGGCCGTGGGTGGTGGGAGAGGAGGGGAGAGGGGAGGGTGGTGGTGGTGGCGGCGGAGGAGTGCATGTGCTGTTGCCGCTGCCGCCATCTCCGGCACACTGTCCACTCTGTCCGTATTGGCTGTCTTTGAATTTTTTTTTCCCATCTTTTATTTATTTATTTATTTGGGTCGGATATAGCGGCCACGTGATCTCCAAATTAGGGCCGTCCGATCCATCGTGTCTGACACCATCCGGCACGTTCTCCACACTCATGTCTCCTCCCCATTCCTCTTGTGCCTTCCTCCTCTTCTTCCATCATCTGCTAGTCGTGTCCATCGTTTTCACTTCTTTCCTCACCGGTCGTTCTACCGTGCGGCTAGCGAGCTAGTCAAGTGAACAACACCATCTTAGTCACTATACTACCATGGACTCGCCTTCCCTGACAGTTCCCTTGCCTACATAAAGCCACTAGCTTCTTTGCCCTAACACTCTTAGATCGCATGAGAAGATTGTTCCTTGTAATATATCACCATGCATTTAGTTGGTGGAATCCTCTAAAGATCACCAAGAATCTTTTAGTGATTCTATGAGATTATAGTCCTACTTTTTGGGCTGTGGCTTTTGACATCGGGAAGCCATTTAGAGAATCCATCTCAAGAAGTCATTTTGTTTGTTTCAATTTTCAGATAATCCAAAAACAAAAGCCCAAAAGAAAAAGGCATATTTTGTTGATAAAACAACTAGTAATCTGAATCAGGAATTCAAGAGCACTTTTGGAACCAAATTACCACCAATTTTAGAAGGGAGATTGGATCATATACCCTCCCTTTAGTTGGGAAATTGAGGATTTACCATCCACATCTCAATGACACGTGGGGTCATCATAAGTCACTGACACGTGGGCCAGGAGGGTAAATCCTCAATTTTCATCTAAATGGAGGGTATATGATCAATTTTTTCATTTTAGAAATCTGTTTTCAATAGAAAAGTAGGTCTATTTTAGATTACCAAGGAAAAGAAATCTTTGTTGTTTTTTTATCATTCGCTTTAATTTTTCACAGTCAAATTTTCAACCTGGAGAACTCAAAATCCAAATTATGATTTAATTGAATATTTGAGTATCTGAATTATGAAATTTTGATTTTTTTAATATGAATTTTTAAATCATGATATCCAATTTTAAATGCAGGGAATTTAAATTTCAAAGTTTGGATTCTACAAATGTTATTTTTGAAAATTTAAAACTTAAAATTTCTAATTTCCAATTCTAGATTTTAGATTATCAAATTCTAATGATTTAAATTTAAATAATTCGAATTTTGAATTCAACAAATTGCAAGTTTTGGATTTTATAATTTGTAAGTCCCAATAATTTTAATTCCAAAACTCAAATTTGAATAGTTTTAGTTTCAAAGATCCAAGATTTGAATATTTGAATCTTAAAAATTAAAATTTTGGGATTTTAAATTACATGAATTCAAATTTTGAAATTCAAATCTTTTAGTTTACATTTAAAAATTATAATATTAGCTTTAAAATTCTGCAATTTTAAATTATGTAATTTAAATTTGTGAAGTTGTTTATTCGAGTTATGAAATGTTTAAACAGTTATAAAGATTATTTTATGGTTTTCTTCAAACCAAGCAAGTTTACTAGTAATCAGAGTTATTTCATTACAAGAACATGCGTTTACCCGTAATGAGAATATCACAATATATAAGGGAAATATGAGGTTATGCGTGAGGTTTGGTATTATATTAAATTAATAATAGTAACGTGTTTAGCACTAATCAGATCGACAGATCTAACAAAGAAAATGTGAAGGAAACAAGCAAAGAAAATATGAGGTTATGGACACCAAAACGCATGCAGTTCCTCCGTGCGTCTTAGCCAAAATCCCTGTTTTAAGAATCAATGGTGGGTTACTTATCACAACGCTAGCTAGTTCCTCCGTACGATTAATTTCGTGTTAGAAAATACATCATCATGCATGTATAGTACACATGACAAAAGCCGTTGGTGCCTTAACAAACCAATTAGTATCTATGCACTTTCTAACACGAAATTAATCAACTAGCATTGATTAACTAGTTAATTAATTTCGTGTTTAAAAATGTATAGATACTAGTTGATTAATTAATCAACTAATACCTATACATATGACAACATACGTGTTAGACCACCCACCATTATCGGTCGTCTCTCAACTGGTCGATAGGTACTTAGCACAAACCAATTAGTGTGACTTACGACAAAAGCCGTTGGTGCCTTGGTACATCATCATGCATGTATAGTACACATGACAAGGCCGCCCGGCGGCCGAGTAAAAGCACAGACTTTATTCTACTATGTAGTTTATGACCCAAGACAAAGAGTATTTATTAAACTGAAGACGTGATTAATTAGCTAGCTAGGTTTGGCGCCCCATGCAACCGGTCGGCTCGGCCATCCCCTTCCGCCCGGCCTAGCTCATGCCTCTCCCGCGCGGCGGGCGTCGGAGAAGGGGGCGGCGTGCTCCGACTGGGAGGTCCTGCCGGCCTCCTCCTCCCGCGACGAGGCCTTATTGGCTGTGGCCTCGGCGACGCGGCGGGCGTCGGAGAAGAGGTCGACGGGCTCCGACTCGGCGATCTTGCCGGCCTCGAGCGGGGTACCGTTGATGTAGCCGGTCCGGAGCATGTCGTCGTCGGTGACCTTCGCCTGGGCCGCGCCGTGCTTGATGTCCTCCTTGCTCGTCGCCATTAATTACTTATGACCTACGTATATGTTTGTGTTGATGGCTCCTCTGGATCGATCGAGCTTCCTGATGATTGGAGCTTCCTGGATCGTTAGTGCGTTATATATATAGTGGTGTCTAGGAGCATAGGAGTGTTTTTTTATGGTTTAGATTCCTCAAAGTTTTTAAAATATATATAGGAAAAAGAGAATATAAGTGCTTTTATGGTTCAGACCACTTATACTTTTAGAGAGGATGCATGTATGAAAGAAATCAAGTATTTTTTTTTATGATTCGAAGTATTTATATATTTTAAAAAAATTTATATAAAAGAATTGAATATTTTGAGTAAAAAATATTTGAGTGTTGTTTACTTCTCTATATATATTTAGGGCTATGTAGAGCGGTGAATGTTCGCGTCGAGACACGTTGGTGGCTCGGCGTAGCAGCGTGGCCTGCTAGCTGTAGCTGTTGCATGCATGCGTTGTGCCATCTGCCATGCTCGCTCTAGAACCCTGTAAATTACGCATATTTATTTATTTATTTATTCAGTTGGTTAACAGGGTGGTACTGCTGCACCATTGCCGGCCAAGCAAGCTTGCCGTCCATGAAAAGAAAGAAAGAATTGCTAGGGCCTGCAGATAGTGCACGCAGATTTATATAGAACTGAGCATTTCATGGGCCAAAACTAGAAGAAGTTGTGTGGGCCTTCATGAACTGGCCGGCAAAACAGAATATTCCTTTTGTGTGGGTGGATTGCCGGTAAACTTGACAGATTCTGGTGCGTGCATGCATGTAGTTAGAGCCGTAAACTAATCGAGTGCAGGCTCGAGCTGACCTCGAGCGAATTTGAATTGACGGTTAGCTTTGAACTGGCTCAAGCTCAGGCTAGGATAAGACTCGACCTCAGCTCACAAAGGCTCGATAACATAGAAGAGACGGTGGTCGGCGGTGAGCGGGAGTGATCGGACAAGAGAGGTGGGAGGGTGGTCGAGAGGGTCGAGCTAACCTCTGTTACTAGTGGTGGAATCAGAATTTGGTTACATTCCAACTCCCAAGCTCACTTTAGGCTATTTGAGCTGGACCATAAAAATATTACCCATACTGAAATGAATTACCACCGTTGTCACTGCTACATATCCGCCACCATCTCAATCGTTAAGGCTTGATCCTTATCTAAACGAAGGAAGCTCAAATCTAGATACTGGTGACAAAGGAGGCCTAGATCTGGACGCCGGTGACCAGATCTCAAGAGCGAGAGTACGGGAGTGCACGTTGTGGCCGGCAGGGAAGCGGGAGTGTGGGTTACAGCCTCACGGGAGGAGTGGTTGGAGGGAGTGGAGACTTGGTTTGTGGAGACTCTAGACCAAAGGCGGAAGATTCTGAGTTGGCTGCATTTGGGTCGAGCCCTATCGAGCTATTTAAGCTCGGTTCGGTAAAACTCACAAGCTGAGACCAGACTTAAATTCAGTGCTTTGGAGCTCGAATAGCTTTCGAACCTCGAGATTTTCTTACTACCCTACATGCATGTGCCCCCTTAAGCTAGCTAGTATACTCCATTTGCACATATACGGCCAGACGTAAATCACGAGCTAGCTAGCACGCTGCTGCAGAGGGTGACGGCCGGCCATGGCCATCTTAGAGGGGAGGGCAGCAAGTGCGACGGCCGGGGCCCATGCCACAGAGGGGCCCATGAGTATATGTATGTATATAGTACTTAGTATATGTACTTGGCATATTGAAATGAAAATTTAAAGGCCCATACACTAGGCACAAGTCCAGCAATCAATTAGGAATTAGCTTGCCGTCGCTTCCTATTCTGATATTTGGCTATTCTTGATCGCCGACCGATGATCGTTTCGCCTCCCTATCGCCTGACCCAATCGCGACGCGCGACGCGCTCCGTGAGGCGCAACACCGTGAAGCCACGACACGCCGATGCCGCTCGTCGCATGCGACGAGGATGGGCCCCACGCCACGAGCGGACGGCGGATGGGCAGATCACCCATCACCGATCGAGTTTCTTAAAAAGCATCAAGCATTTTTTTATTTGAGGTAATCATAATAGTTATTTTACCGTTCTTTTAATTTGTTTATTGTACTATCGTTATCTTTTATGAACTAAATATATGTTGTAAGTTAACTCTTATTAGTAGTACTATATACTTTATTAAAAAAATTAGATTGTTGGGCCCTTACCGTCTTACTTGCCCAAGGGCTCTTGAAAATGTTGAGACGGCCCTGCGGCCGGCCGCTTCCTTCACACGAAGACTGAAGACCAGCATTTGCACACTACATCCGTCATCCGTGCATGCATATGTATTTAATTCAACCATGTTTAAGTCTTAAATTACATGCATGCACTGATCAAATTAAATCCTTACGGTCGATAATTAAACAGACAGAGAATTGGACACGCCTTACATGCGCCCACAAATGCAGTACGTAGTGGTAAGTAGAAAACAAAAGCAATATATAAACCAAACACTAAGAAATAAAATACACGACCAGATGTCTCAAGATACGATGATACCTTGCTCCGTCGATACGATCAACTCAACAACTCTTGCAAACTAATCAAGACGTACGTACACATGCAGCAGCAACAGGGATTGCTCATGCAGCTGGCTTAATTAGGCGGTGAGCTCGGAGCTCCTCCTCCTTGTGCGTCTCGATAACGAGGTCGGACTTGGGAGTATGCGTGGCAGGTGAGCACCCAGCCGGCCTCGACCTGGTCGTCGTCTAGGAGGCTCTGATCCGAGCAATGGAGCTTGTGAATTTGTGTTTTTGTTATATATCGCTGATGATATATAGAAATTTTTTTAAAAGAGTTATTCACTCCACCCTCTGACTCGTCATACTCGATTCTACATGATCTAACTCCAAACAAAGAAAAGGAAAAACTACTAGTGTACGACAGCACTGCGCATAGCCACTACCACTACTACAAAAGGACTAATATTGGACGTCTTATCACGAACAATTGATTAAAACCGCCAGTATTAAATGCAATCGTAGATGATTTTGGTTTAGTGACCGTCTATGTTACTAGCAGCGCTAAAACCATCTGTGAAGAGATAATATCACACACAGTTTATGTTGAAGACCGCTTCCTCATAGCGGTCCGACCCGCCCTGAGGAGTTGAACTTCATTTGCTTCTGTACTTTTGTGAGTATTTTGTTAGTGTGCAAATCCAATCTTTCTAGCTTCCAGTAGCTAGTGGAGTGAAAGATTTGGAATATCTTTTGAAACATTGAATTTGGAGGCATCATTTATCCCGACTACCATATTTGGTCCAACAACTTGGGATGCAAATATAAGATATAGGCCCTGATCAATATGGCTTACTTTTGGCTTACTTATTTTTGCACTATTCATAAATGAACTTTTGATTTTTTTGAGTTTTTACGGTTCTTTTTTTTCGTATTTGTTTACATTATCGTGATGGGCTAATATGTTTTTCTATTTTTAAATTTTTAAATTTAATTATGGTAAATAAGCCTTCCTGCTACATTCTGTGCAAATTATAAGCCACGAGGCTTTCAGCCAAACCGATCACCACCATATAGAGTTGTATATTAAGGTGAAGTATTCCTGCTACAGTGCTACGTATGAACTGCAACTTAGCAGCTACACCTCCGCATGCATTGAATTGTTAGAGATTGTGCATCGAACTCTTGAGTGTTTTTGCAGGGTGGGGATTGATGGGATTACATATGCAGGAGGAATGTGGAGTGACGATCGAGATATCCGCTAAACGAAGGATTAAGAAGGGCTGAAAATTCTGAGTGTTGATCGAAAGAACACTTAATTAATCAAAGATCGATCCACATTATAGATTTGAGTATTTGACACCAGATTTGGTCCAAAAAGAATGCGAGTGAACAGTAGATATAGGTTAACTGCAGGATAATTAAGTAGACAACAAATTGAAATTTGACAACACACGACATCCGATCCATCAAGCTTCATTATTTCAGTAGGCTGAGTTAAGTTACGTACATTGATACTAGAATAATTAATTTGACAGTCGTATCACCTTCGTTGACGCACGCACGGACGTACGGTACGGTACGAAAAGAAAAGAAAACAACATGCTACTATTACTCGAGCAAATCATGCATGCATGCATGCAGTAAAAGCTCGATCGAGATGTCGACGATGATATGATCTCTAGCTCTCCGTCCGTCGACGTAAACTCGGTCCTGCAATGCATCGAATTAAGCAATTGCGCGCGCGCTCAGGCGGTGAGCTCCTCCTCCTTGTGGGTCTCGATGACGAGGTCGGACTTGGGGTATGCGTGGCAGGTGAGCACCCAGCCGGCCTCGATCTGGTCGTCGTCGAGGAAGCTCTGGTCGGACTGGTCCACCTCGCCGGAGACGACCTTGCCGGCGCAGGAGGAGCAGGACCCCGCGCGGCAGGAGTAGGGGAGGTCGATCCCTTCCTCCTCGGCCTGGTCCAGGATGTAGACGTCGTCGGGCACCGCCAGCTCCACCTCGCCCTCCGGCGTCACCAGCTTCACCTTGTAGGTGGCCTGCGCCAGCAGCCTGGCGCCGCGCGCCAGCTTCTTGGTGGTAAGCGCCGTCGGCGAGCGGGCGGCGACGGGGGGCGGGGCGGCGCGCAGGGAGAAGGGCGCGCGGAGGCTGCTGAGGGCGGTGGCCAGCCATGGCTAGCATGCAGTGGAGGGGGCAGCTTGGGCTCGAAGCGGGAATAAGAAGGGAAGGGATGGGGGTGGGTGCCACGTGGCGCGATCTGAGTGGTGGCCTTATCTGCGCTGGGGAGATGAGGATCACACGCGGCTGCTCATCATCATCATCGACGGTACGGCCGTCTTTTTGGCCGCTCTCATGCAACCTGCCTTGCCTGCACATACATCGGAGATCAAAGGGGGTGTTTGGTTCCACGCCAAACTTTGCCACGCCTTGCATGTGGCTGCCACAGAGAATTAGTTGCTGTTTGGTTTCTGATTAAACTGAGGCAGCCACAGTTCATCCCCATGCAAATTCACGCCACAAGTGTGGCGGCCTTTTCTTCGCCACAATACACAGCACCGCTTGGCTAGCGGTGGGAACCAAACATGC
This sequence comes from Dendrocalamus sinicus, assembly GCA_036346575.1. Lineage (NCBI taxonomy): Eukaryota > Viridiplantae > Streptophyta > Magnoliopsida > Poales > Poaceae > Dendrocalamus > Dendrocalamus sinicus. The sequence continues at coordinate 391,700 of CM070662.1, forward strand.
CCCAAGTTTCCCTCTAAGTGTATGTCTATACAACATTCGACTGTTTTTAAGGATAAAAATAGTCAGATTGATCTGAGGCGTTAGATCTTCATCCAACGGATCCACTCATACGAGCCCTCTCCAAAAAAAATAACCCCCCTCCAAAAAAATGATCTAGGGCGTTGGATCTCCATCTAACGGCTTAAAATCTGACTGTTTTTGTCCTAAAAAATAGTTAAATGTTGTATAGACACTTCCTTCTTTTAATATTTGTATCGCTGCCAACATACGTCATGTAGTCCGCCTTGCCTGCATCAATCTCCATCTTTACTACCACCTCGTCTAGTTACCCCTTTTTTTCTCAGCGAGGTCTTCACCGTATCCAACTAACCTAGACGACAACGGCACCGACGATGGACATCGGGCAGAGGGTTGCTTTTCAAAAAATCAACCTCCTCTGATTTTCTTACGACGAGGAGCACTATTACTAAGGCACATATCCTACATATTCATGAAGACCATCGACAATCTAATTTTTGCTTTCGTGATTGTCGACAATCATGCTACTGTTACAAGATCCCAAGTCTCCAACGAGAAAGAACATCATGTCCATTTAACTCAAGAAATATGTGGTAAAAAGGGCTGTGAAAGTCGTGTGCTTGTGTTCTTTGACCATATCGTGGAATCATACAATCATATAATCTCACATGCCAATATGACATGAATCGGTGTATGGATCAGAATTTCATATAATCATGATCCTGAAGGTAGGATCGTATAGAACCGCGATCTTGGATTGCGCTCAGGATTGGGTAAGATCATTATCTTGACAACAAACTATATTAACATATAAAATTTGATATTATCTATTACTAATTTAAGTTGCACTATTTAATTTGTTGTGTTTTTGTTGTTTACATATTGATCTAAGGATAAAAAAAATTATCTTTGACATATTGGACTTTTAGATTGCTAGTTTATTAAAAAATAATTAAATAAGTTTCAAAAATCAACCTTAATTCAATATAGCATGAATAAGTGTACTCAAATTACCAAATTAAATTTAAAAAAAAATAAAAAATCATTTGTATTATCAGCGTTGGCATCTCCGTCGTCTACATGCACCAACTCGCCTTATCGCGATCCTCGCCTCTTATGTGCTTGGGACTTACCCGACTGCACAAACCTTAGCTCTCCCATTCTAGTCCTAGTCTATTACTGTTGATAGATATCGCCTTCCAAACCACCTGCATATCCAAAGACTAAGCAATCGATTCCGAGCACATATTCTACACGCTTGACTCACGTTAGCCAAATTATGTATCATGCAACTCCACACACACCATCCAATCACTCTCATGCCATGCACACACTTAAACTAACTCAACTCGACCTAAATCTCGCTCTGAACCTAAGTGCTGGGCTAACAGACAACCACAGGCTGGTCAGATGTGCAACACCTCTCAAGCTCACCCTGCTAATAGGGGACTGGTCTGACCGATAGCCCAACGCCAGTCAAACCAACAATGGTCTAACCGCCAACTACAGGCCAATCAGACCACCCAAGTTCATGGTTCGCCAAACCATATCACACGAAGCATCCAAATGCACCTCACATCATATGGGCACAACCCTCCTGGCACCATACTCCTAAACATGCTCATCTCAAATCTCATCAACAACACCAGACATGTTTGGCCTCTTCAGAAACCTCCCTAGATACTTAGACATGTTTGCTCTCGCGCCATCGACTTAACCGCTCCATAGCTGCCGGTTAGAACGGTCTTCACAGAGGTCTGAAGAAATGCCCAGGACCGGTCTGATCATCGTTGCCAGGTCAGTAAAAATCTGATAGTAACTTCGAAAACTGAAAAGCTTCAAAATCAAACTTCAGCAAAAACTGGCAAATCAAACTTAAACACTAATCACAAACCGTGGGACTTCCACGATCTTAAAAAAATGTTTATAACTTTTTTTTCAGCGGGAGCAAACGAGAGCAGTTGATTACTACATGATTATTCCTCCGGATTAGGTAGCTTAAACAGACCGTTCAGCTTTTCCTTTCCTTTTTTGTGTGCGTCCTGCCTAATCTTCCTATTTGCATACGATCGCTTTTGCTAATCACGTCCTATTTTCGATTTTGTTTATGGAAATACATAGCGGAATATATAGTTGCTCCGGTCAATTATATATGCGATCAGGATGGAGCTGATACAGACTTCACAATCATCGACCAGTTAGTCCAGAAAGCACGCCTGCATGTCTGAAGAAAATGGATTGTTGATACGAGCTAGAAACTTTGCAAAACAGGTGTTAAAATCACACATAACGATTCTTTTTTTTATATACGAAATCAATGTTGCATGATGGTAAAAAAGAGCTAGAAACAGCAAACAAATAACATTTTTTTGAGATTAGCAAACAAATAACTGACGCAGAAGAATTGAAGTAAAACCAACCAACAGACCTGTATGCATGCATGCTGATTGCGACAGGAGGACCAGAGATACCCTGGCCTCTTACATCAATGATTAGCTAACTCAAACTTGGAAAAAGGTCATCTTAATCATGCATGCCTTCCCGTGCATTGATGGTTTATAGCTTAAATATTTGAATTGTGACTATTCGTAAAAAGCAATACGTAGAGAGAAATAGCCGCATATGATTTTGACTGGTATAACTGAACTCAGTATACTTTTTACTACAATTATTCTATTGACCTCATCTTGAAAAAAAACGTACCGTTTAAAAGCTAGTTGCTGTAGACAGTATAAATATAAGTCAACTTTAAGCCTAAAAGAACCTAATCATAAGTAAGTTCCAGTTCACATTACTTTGGCAAGGACAACACATTATGCAGGTCACATCCTGCTTGCCTGAATTGGAGTTATAATATCCTGGCCCGGCCTAATCAGACATGAATAAGACGACACTAGCTACTGATGATTGATCATTAGCATTCAGACAAAGATTGCATGGAGATATTGCAACTTTAAACTTGGAATTGGCAATTGGATGGCCGCACCCTGACTAGTGGACTCCCATTTTATGCAACATCGCATTAACAATTAGCCATAGGATGTAATTAAAAAAAAAGGCATTTCAAGAAGCTCAGCGTTAACATCTAGCCATATATAACCCTGTTTTGTGGTTTAAAACTGGCTTTTGCTTCTGAAAAGCCGGAAGCCCTCCAAACAGGCTAACTTCAAATCACCTATGGGGAAAAGCTAAAAGCCAGCTTTTCGGAGAATAAACTAAAACCCGAAAAGCTAGGGGAGAGATACTTTTCTGGCTTTTGGTGGGTTAAAGTTATGACATTGCCATTGAAAATCGGTGAGAATTAACTACGAAATGCTACTGCATAAAAGGAGGTTCATTGTTTGGTTCAGCTTCAATTAATGGTACTTCAATTCAGATATTTTAACGTTCATTTATAAAGGAAACAGCCAGTCAGCCTAACTAAAAAGCAAATTGGCAAATGACCTTCTAGGAAAAGATACGGTTGCTTTTCCATCAGAAAACCCAAAAATTGTTTATGAAAAAAAGACAAAAAGCTACAGGCCCGGTTTTACTAATAGCAAATTAAGTAGCTGATCGACTAGCGGTTGAGCAATCTGTCATCATCGAGGGCCTGCATATATACTGCATACCTGCAGCTGCAGGGCCTCAACGAATAAAGCAGTCCAGTACTGTGGATAATACTATATAGCGATAGATTCTGAACTGAACACAGTGTTTATCAAAATAGAGAAACATATCTGTAGATAATAGTATAATTAGCTGTAGTCTGGTCCCACACGATCTTATAGGGACATAAGAACCAATCAAAGAAGCTTATCTGAAACATTTTAATAAATTTTTTTGGTGCAGCTAGCTCTCCTCAGTCCTTTCTTAAACTTTGCCATTCCGGATAGTTTCAGATGAAACAGCTAGTGGTATTTGTTTATGCAGATTATGTCAATGCCAAAAGCGGTCAGCTGCAACTTGCAAATGGATGGAGTTATCCGATGCCACTGCAAGTGCCCGAAAGAAGAAGCCTCCAAATATTAAGAGATTCAGCAGTGACAGTTGATAACTTGCAGTAAGTTGGTGAGCGCAGTTAATTCACCAAGCGTATCGATCGACACAGAACTTATTAGCTAGCTAGTATTAACCCCGCAGCAGATCAGCTCAACATTTGAATTGGTTTCTGCTTTTGGCTTCAATCTTGCGCGTATTATGGTTTCTATTTAGAAAAAGAAGAAAAAGCTAATATGTATACCCAATCTCTTAAAACGGCTTCTCCACTTCTCTCGCTATCGTTTTGCTCTGGAGATAAACAGAGGTCACGGTTGCATCATGCACCTCACTTCTCTCGCTTGATCATACACATATATCTCTTTCACACTTTATTTGCACCTCTTATATTCTCCTCCTAAAATCCATATCCTAAAGCCATCAAGCGAACGCCCGGAGGTCATATGGCTGCAAGTCATGACGTCCTAGCTAGGAAATAAAAACAGTTGGTTAGGACTGTATACTGGGTAGCCATCACAATGATCATGCGTGGTAGTATACAGTATACATGGACGATCGCCTACATGCTACTTACTGATCGAGAGTATATCGTTATCAAACCAACGTTCCAAATTGGGATATATTCAAGCCTAAAGAAGCAAAACAGTTTGTAAGCTTGAGAGTGACTCTGTAATTAGCGGGAGAAAAAAAAAGCTAAAATTAAGAACCAGACGTTCGTTCCGGCTTCCGATTTGTAGAATGTAGAAGTGATAGGCTGAACAGCGACTAAGACAAGGTTGGTTGCTGCTGGGTTGCGTCGGACATATATACTGCCCAAAATTAAGCCAGGTGGAGGAGGAAACGATGGTCGGTGAGCTCGAGGCTATAGAAGAACCCTCAGCATCGACTGTTTGGTGCACCAAACATAATAAATGGAACATTTAACGTAGCCAATCCCATCCTTGTGCTACTAATTCGTGCTTATGCTTGATTACTTGTGTAAGAATATGTTTGAGATACAAGGAATGAATTTGTTTGGACGAGTGCACTGCAGGTGAGGAGTAGTTTGGAGCAGAACAGTTTGGAGTCCCCAGAAAGAAAGGTGGAGCCTGCCGGCCTGCCCAGCGGTACAGGCCGCTTGTCATCCGTCTTCTCCACTGTCCATGAATGCACCCGCTTGTTCCTATGGTATAATTTATTTAGGTTTTTTCCCCACTTTTTCCTTTTTATTATCCATGATGATATATTTTTTATTTTTTAAATTTAATTATGCTAAAAATGCTACCCATAGTTACAGTGTATTTTTAACCACTACAGTATAAAATAAACCATAAGCCAAAGATTTTAAACCCAAATAAGTACCACCTAAAGACGAGGTGATTGAGATTGAAATGTCAAAAGTTAAGCTAAAAGCAAATCATGATTTCAATTCAAACGGTTTCAGCTTTTGACTTTTTTGGTTTTTAGCTAATTTTAGTCAGAAGTTATTTAGAACACATCGGTTTCTAATTTTAGCTTATTTGGTTTTTTTTAGTTTTTTCTTTTGTATTATCCGTGACAAAATATTTTTCCAATTTTTTTAAAAAAACCTAATAATAATTTTAACCACACACCAAAAACCATAGGCAGATACTTCCGTAGCCTAGTTGGAGCAGATGGAATACTCTCTTGAGCTCGATCGTTTATGCGTAAATGCGGCCGGTCGCTGGTCTGAACAGGACTAGCACTTACTGCTGTAATCACTACCGAAACCTAACTAGAGCATTGATGCGCTGTAAGTATTGCACACATGCATGCAATTGCTGCTTGTGTATTTTCACACGGTAGGTAGGTGATCTTGTCGTACGTGCTGAGATAGGCTAGATCCAACGAGTTTTTGGCGGTACTGGCACATTTCTCGAACGTATTAGCCAAAGTAATTCTTGTTGCGCAGAACTACTCATAGAAATAGAGCTTTATTCATATGGCTATCGTGTGGTTTTTCTAATAGAAAGAAAATAACACATAGACACCGTGCAGCTAGGGCTGCCGCACGATTACTGTGCGGTGAAGGTTAATGCCATATAGCCACCGTATATGCATGGAATAATCATGCACTAATCTCATGCATAGAATAATCATGCACTGGCGTATATGCACTAATCTCCTACCGCATGGTCATCATGTATACATAGAATAATCTGTAGTGCATGCATGGAATAATCTGCTGGTGCTGTGTATGCACTAATCTCCTACCGCATATGCACCAGCAGAATATTTCAATGTATGCATGGCAGATTATTCCATGCATTCACGGTGACCATGCGGCACGAGATTAGTGCATATGCGGCAGTGCATGATTATTCTAGCAGATCAGTGCATGATTATTCCATGGTGGCCATGTAGCATGCAAGTCCACCACATGGTGCCCATGCGGCACCGACTTCCACCGCACAGTGGCAGTGCGGTAGCCCCTAGCCGCACAGTGTCCGTACGGTTTTCCCTACATGTTGGGCTATTGGCAATGAAGGATCTAGGCCTCGGGCTAGGTAGGCTAAAGCCTGAGGCCTAGGATCAAAGACCTATAAAAGTTTTTTGGAAAATCACCAAAAATACAAATTTAACCAAAAAATAGCTGTCCTAGCCCAAGGCTTGCGATGTGGCCAGCTCCACCCCTACCCATTGGGAAAACCGCACAGTCAGCACACAGATTGTTACTTCATGTAGCTAGCTAGCAAAGCTGACATCAAAGCAAAATGTATACGACGTACATGAGGCCAAATTTTGCTTGAGTGCTGCCGTCCGTTTCAGCTTAAAGCTCGAAGGAAGCACCATCTCTCTTCTCTGCATGCATGGATGGATGGAGTGGACAACATGCGCGTGAGCAGCTGTTTCTTTCTTGTCGCGCTCGTGCGCGCAGCAGAAACTTTTTGGCAACCTCCCTCACCAACCTCATTACGCCAGAATACTCCATCACCTACCTCCCTTCACACGCTACTACAGTAGGTTGTTGTAATTTGTAATCGTTCGTCCACCGTCCAAGCGAGCTATCTTTTTAACTGGTTGCAACCGGAACGAGCACACGCTGGCTTGGTTTCCGACAGCTGGCCAATTCAACATGCATGGACCAATCCAAGGAAGCCTCCTTGAATTCGAAATGTTTGCGTCGTTTCAAAATCGCGGGTAATTAATACCCAAATGTTTGAAGCACTGGCGCGTATCCTTTGTGCTTTCACTTCAAATGATCAATTTATAATAAAAAATAATCCATACCAACCATGCTATGATCGAGTGCAATTGCGCCACTCTTTTTGGTATGCCATCAAAAGGTTGCGGTTGATTTTAGTCAAACCGTATACATCATACGCCACTTCTTTTTGGAAACACCGGTGCGTATGGTTGTACTTTTAATTCAATTTTTCTCTAGAAAAATCATGCCAGTTGTATTATGAGTGTACTCTTTTGAAAATAATAAATACTAGCATCTCGAAAGCACCGCGCCAACGGATTTTACCTTCTGTTAAAAAATTGGACTCTAACTCTTAGTTTTTTTACCCTAGATGTAAAAAAGTAGGCAGGGTTTAGAATACATGAATTTGTCTTGAACTATTTTATGAGAAGTTCATTGATGGTAGTTTCTAGGTACATGCATATTCTTGTGTTGAATGAAAATCGAATAGGATGAACAGTGTAGCACAATAGCACCCCACCCCCAAAGAATTTGATCATGAGATTTGGCCGAACTCTGACCAAAGTAGGCCGGGTTTAGAATACAGGAATTTATCTCAATTCAGCTAAGGATTGAACTATTTTATGTGAAATTTGTCCGTGGTAGTTTATAGATAATGTATGTTTCGTGTTGAATGAAAATCGAATGGAATAAAGAACATAGCAGAGCACAGCAGCACCCAACCCCTCAAAAGAATTTGAACGAGAGGTTTGGCCGACATAACACTGATGGATCGGAGGGAGGGAAAACTTAACCCTAACCTCGAAGAAAACTATCCCCCAAAGAAGACGAGGAAGGAAGGAAGAAAACAAAACAAAAGAAAACCGACGGACACAGCCGGGCTATTTGCTACTGCGCCGTGGTGTGCGGCAGTGAGGCGGTCCCCATCCTCGCCTCCGCTCCGCTCCGGTGGTTTTTCCCCCTCCTCGCCTCCGCTTTTCACCTCGCCACCCCCAGAAAGAAACGGAACCACCCTCCACACCAGAGCGCCGCGAGCGAGCGAGGAGACAACGGAGGAGGACAAGGGCCATGGACGCCTACGAGGCCACCAAGGTGGTGTTCGCCCGCCTGCAGGCGCTCGACCCCGACCTCGCCTCCAAGATCATGGGCATGCTCCTCATCCAGGACAACGGCGACAAGGACATGATCCGCCTCGCCTTCGGCCCCGAGCACCTCCTCCACTCCGTCGTCGCCAAGGCGCGCGCCGACCTCGCCCGCAATTCCCCCTCTCCTCCGCCCGCGTCCGCCTCTTGGGGGCTGCCCACTCCTCCTGGCGGCGACCAGGTGGGGTACGGCGGCGAAGCTTTCTACCCTGAGGACTACGGGTGCTGGTCCCCCGCGAGCGGCGACCACCGCCGGAGCTTCTCGCTGACCGACGCCGAGGCCGCCGCGGCGGGCGGGTGGAAGCCCTGCCTCTACTTCGCGCGCGGCTACTGCAAGAACGGCTCCTCCTGCCGCTTCCTGCACGGCTTGCCGCCCGATGACGCCGCCGAGCACGACCGCACGAATGCCGCGGCCGTGCGCTCGCAGCTCGTGGAGTCCGCCTTCCCCTTCTCGCCGTCGCCCAAAAACCTCAACTTCCTGCTCCAGCAGCAGCAGCAGCAGCAGAGCGAGTCCCAAAGGTGACACCTTTCTTCACCAGCAGAGCAAATATTGCACTGCATTTTCATGTCCTTTTCGATGGCCTTGCTGATTTAGGTGGGTTGTTGTTTCAGGGCGGTCATGCTTCTGAGCGGCGGCGAGGACCTGCACAAGTACTCGGTTCGCTCGCCTCGGATGGACCGCGGCGACCTCATCACCAACCCCGGCGCGCGCCAGATCTACCTCACCTTCCCGGCCGACTCCACCTTCAGCGAGGAGGACGTCTCCAACTACTTCAGGTACCGGTCGACCGCCATTGCTGTGTTCTCCGTTCTCTTCTCTTCGATGGACTATTTCGGTGCGTGGTGTAATGAATGAATGGAATCGATTGTCTGTGCTCCTCCAGCATCTACGGGCCGGTGCAGGACGTGCGCATCCCGTACCAGCAGAAGCGCATGTTCGGCTTCGTCACCTTCGTCTACCCGGAGACGGTCAGGCTCATACTCGCCAAGGGCAACCCGCATTTCGTCTGCGACGCACGCGTCCTCGTCAAGCCCTACAAGGAGAAGGGCAAGGTCCCCGACAAGTTCAGGCACGCCAGCCATTGCTTCTTTGCACATTGCTTATTTTGATGATTTCCGTCACCAAAATGGTTTTTTTTCTTAAAAGGAATTGGTTTTCGTTTGATCGCAGGAAGCTTCAGCACCCGCACCAGGGCGACTTCGCCGGCTGCACGACGCCCACCGGATTGCTCGACTCCAGGGACCCCTTCGATCTGCAGCAGCCGCAGATTGGTGAGTGTTAGAACCGTTCTGCGCATGCATTCTTATCGTATCTGTGTAATTGCATATTACATGTGTTTGATTTGACGAATTGGTGTTGCAATCTGTTAGGGCCAAGAATGCTGTATGGGAACATGGCCAGCCATGAGGCGTTCCTGAGGAGGAAGCTTGAGGAGCAGCAGCAGGCGGCCGAGCTGCAGCAGGCCATTGAGCTGCAGGGCCGCCGGTTCATGGGGCTGCAGCTGCTCGACCTCAAGAGCAGGGGTCACCATCTCAGTCTCAGCGCCCCGACGGACTCACCCGTGGCTCTGGGGCTAGCTGATGGCAATGGCGCCGTCAATGGGAAAGGCAGTGCCGTCCATTTGGCGGATGTCAACATTCAAGGTCCAGCTCGTCTTGACCTTGACAAATTCCATGGCAACGCCGTCCATTATTGTTAAGTGCATCCAATCCATTGTTGTGACTTCCTCATGGTTTCTTTGTGGTTGTAGATAGCAAGCTCAACACTGGTGGTCTTGCCATGATTTCAGCTGCTGCTTCTGCAGCTATTTCTGCAATTGCCGCAGAAGGCAAGCAGGAGCAGGAAGGGGAGGGTAATGGTAATGGCAATGGCAGCCCCAAGCAGGCAGTCGACTCTGGGGAAGAAGGGGAGAGGGAATCCGGTCCTGGAGCAGCAGCAGCAGCACCCAATGTTGTTTGTGGATTCCAAGAAAGGTATGATTTTCTAGTAGTTGAATATTTACCGAATGGGCACAGGCTATTTCTTTTGGGGCAAAGAAAAGAAAGGAAAGGAGCGCACATAAAGAAACAAAGCAAACTTGTTGCTCTTTCTTTTGCCACCTTTTCCTTTTCTTTATGTGTATATGTTGTATTATTCTCTGACTGAACAAAATGCACCCTTAAAAGCTTGTTGCAAAAGGGGGCGAGGTATTGTAGACTGTTAGGGTGCTGGTCATAGGTTCTCTTGATTGCAAGTAACAAAAGGGGAAAAGAAATGCAAAGGCAGGGTAGGGGAAAAGAGAAAAGGAACCGATGACCCCAACTAATGGCCATCGTCAAGCAGTTTCTTGTGCAATTTGTGCCCTAACCTTCCTTTTTTTGGGGTTTTTGGGGGACTTTCCAGGACTGACATGTTTTCTTGTTGTTTGAATTGTAGTGGCGTGGAGCTCAACTTGCCTGATAGCCCATTTGCATCTCCCACCAAAGCAGGCTCCATTGCTGCTGCTGCTGCAACAGCTCACACTGGTAACATCAGCAACAGTGGTAGCCCTCATCCGGTTGCGTCGTCTCTGTTCCCCCCTACATCATCCACCCTTGAGCTGCCCCCATACAACTCATGCTTCTTTCAAGTGCCCAGGTGAAGCATCAACAACTCACTTCACTTACACTTGCATGTTTTGTTGCATTACAGCATTAAGCATTCTTGTTGTTATTATGTAAGAGATTGTTTTGTTGTGTGTTTCTTCAGGCTCTCCCCTGGGCATGGAGCCATTGGGCTGTGAATACAGAGCAAACAAGGGGTCTCCTTTCCTCTCAGCTGGGAGTAAGCGTCAACAGCCCTGTATTATATTTTGATAAGAGTGCTGTAACAATCAATCACTCAATCACGATTCATGTGAAATTAGCCTCCTGCCAACCCCTGATGGTTCTGTTATTGTTTTTTTATGCGTGTTTCTGCAGGGACTCATGACCCCATCAAGTGGAGGAAAGGAAAGCTTTAACAAATACTAGGAGTATCTTCAGAGAGAGAGAGAGAGGAAAAGCATCAAAGAAAGGAAACAAGTCTAGGTTGTTTTAGCTCTAGGCCTTAAGTATATGATAGTATAAATAATACTAGTCTTTTAGCTCCTGCCGCCAGTATCAAGGGCAAGAAGAAACCATCATGCATCGTGTATGCTCCTTGTAACTGTATGGATCTCAGTATGGAATAAGTACACCGTAGCTGATGTAGTGGAAACTAGTCCTGGTAGCCAGTTGTTGTGAAGTGACATGGCTGCATACAGACATCAGAAGAAAACAGGTAGAGAGAGTAGTAGTAGTGGAGAGAGGGGAGAGATGAGGTGTGGACAAAAGCCTGACAGACTGCAGTCACAGAAGGGAAAGTGATGAGAGGGGCACTGCTGGGACCAGAGCACTCACGGGTGCAGAGAATCAAAGTGGAATCACCTCATCAGCATTCAGCCGAGCACACAGTAGTAGTACCCCTTGGCTTGCCTTACTGTGTCCTCTTGCCCGTGCACCAGCCATGCATGCTATGCCTGCATGCACTCGCGTCTCATCATCTGTGCATCTTTTTGCTCTTCTCCTTTTCGACCTTGTAGAACAGTAGAAGCTAGCAGACAAAGAAATGCAAAAGTTATATATGTTCTTTGTCCCTCGTGTTTTACTGCTTCAGTTTATATTTATAATGGGAATCAGTTATAGAAGTTTAGATGTCTCATCTAAACAAGAACTGCATGTTCTGATTCTGAAGCTCAATAAGCTCATTTATGTTGAGGTGCCAGAGAGATATTCATCCAATACCTAAAAACGGGCACACCAAATTTAGAAATGTTCATATGCAGTACCGATGGCCTACAAATTGTCAAAGTTTGTGGTTGGCTATGGCTGGAATGTTTTACTCAGATAAACTCGTTAGTCCATAGGAAGGACCTTCTGAATATCACACAAACTTCAGTCCAATCCGGGCTATTGCATATAAGAAGGAGTATCAGGGTGTAACACTTACTGTACATTCTTTGTTTAGTTTCTAAAAGCAACATGTTCCATGAGAACTGTAGCACCCTGAAAATAGGAAGGAAATTGCAGCGTCTCAAAAATCCATCAATTATCTTAAATTAGCATTAAACCCGTTAATCACCTTCGTAACCTAGGTTGATGAGCTATTTAGGAGCCCAATCCTTCCACCGTATGCAGACCTATATTGGAGAAGACCTTGGCACCCTAGAGCTGGACGAAGGGATCATCAATATGAGATAAAGGGTGGTGGTTCCTGATAATCGCTACACTGGGAGCTCAAAAATTGATGCCCAAACGCAGACCCTTACCTTATGCATGGGAGTGATCAGGGAAGCCCATTCTGAGGTATTGCATCAAATAAAGTCTTTGATCTGAAAGGCATCCAACTGCCGCTTCAACTATTCTAACTCGGCATGGGATGGATGGTAAGGAGTCTTGGCGATAGGAGTGGTGCCAGGGATAATATCAATGACACACTCAACTGCTCTAACTGGAGACTGGCCTGGAAACTTCGCAAGAAGATGTCAGGAAATTCTCAAACAATAGGTAAATCCTTTGATAAGGGTCCAATGATAGCCTTCTCTAATATGGCGGAAAGGTGCCCTGACTTGATCATCCAGCGATGATCGAAATAGGAGGCCAAGAATAGGAGATTGAGGCATCGCGTTTTGCCTTGAGAAACGATCCCTCTATTATCCTGAGGAAGAGTAACCTTGCGGTCAAAGCAACGAATATAAGCGGAATGAGGAGACAGCTAATCCCTGCTCACGACATATTAAGGGTTAGATAGGTACCACAACCACGTCAATGCTGAAATTTGTGGCCTTCAGCTCCAAGGTGACATTAAGACAAGTATGATCGCTAGCAAGTGGTCCATTGGTGGTGGACACCACCACGAGGTACACCAAGATACCGATGATATAGAGTGCTACTAAGTGAAGCAAGATGTCAAAAAGGAGAAACTAGCTCCCGAGTTAAACAATGCAAGAGCAAGGCGTTAATCCAAGATAACAGTACCCTAAAGGTCAAGGGATAAAGGAAAGGTAAGTGCTAAGATGGATAGCAATAGGGAATGGAATCAGAATTCAGGGAAGCATAGGATTGAAACAATGTCACATGATAGCAATGGAATAAAAGAGACGGCAGTTAGATATGAATTCATGGTAATATGCCAGTGAGTGGATATGCATGCATGAATGAATTAACCCGAAGCCCCGTGTACGTGCAAAACTTTTTTTCCCAAAAACTACAGCCTGAGCTCTGATACCAACTATAGCACCCCATGTAACCATATGGGATACTACTATGGAATGTCATCGCCAAAGTGAAACATACCTAAGAACAACAAAAGAAATCACAAAGAGTTTAATACTTTATTAACACTTTAATAGAGAATCAACGGAAGTTGGAATACATATTTAAAACATGGGACCGGTCCACTTCTAACCAAATAAAGAACGAATGAAACAACAAAACGGTGGCAAACCACAGTGCTGAAAACTCGAGTGCTCCCACCCATGCATAATGCTATCACTCCACTGGCCTTTTACCTGAGACTGAAAGAGCAAGCGTGAGATTTGAAAATCTCAGCAAGTACCCAACAACGGTCGTAACACAAAAGTAAAGACAAGTAATGCAACCATGTGAAGTAAAGGACAAGCATCACAAGTAAACAATGCATACAAGATGAAAGCAACGAATAACTGATATCGGAGATACTGTCATAAATGGGAGATGGATATCATGGAGACTGTGTATTAAAGATAGTTATTATGTGACAAGTTATAGCATGTTATAGCAAGGGTGCCGGCGACCTCATCCCACATACCCAGTTATATGAGAATAGCCAGGTACAACCTTGTCGTCAACTGTATAACCGCAGACGAGGTGTAATATCCTATGTACAATTATCATATTACTAATGCTTGCTTGGTTATAGACTTCTAATATTGTTTTAGGTTATCATACTTTACATGCCTTAGGTTTATTAGAATTTTTAGTTAATAATGTTTTAGAATTCATGCTTCTAATTTGTGTTGTAGAAATTCATGCTTAAATCATCAATGAGAGATAGCATATAAACATGTTTTAAATTTAGGTTTAAGCCACTAGCAATCGGTTAACATTAGGGCTGCTATGTTATTTTTCTGATATCATAATCTAATACATGTATGATTTCGTATGTGAGTCATGACTGATATATGTATATTTGATACGTGTTAACATTACGACCAGCCCAGAATAAGAGTGAGACGGTTGTGTAGGATTTGAGCAGAGTTGAGTGAAACCGGTAGCTTATTAATTATATGGGATAGACTATTGCACACGCGACTGAAATTTTTTTATCTTTCAGTCACCTGAAGTTGCACTTTGAATCACCTGAAGTTGCACATGTTTTTTTGGAGGGGGCTGCAATTTTAGTTGATTGAGAGTGCAATTTCAGGTCACCTGAAGTTGCACTCTGAATCACCTAAAGTTGCAGTGTTTTTTTTAGAGGGGGCTGCAATTTTAGTTCATTGAGAGTGCAATTTCAGGTGACTGAAACATAAAAAAATTTTAGTCGCCTGTGCAATAGCAAAACTGCAATTATATTGGAGAAAACACTATGCATGAGCATGCAAATATGTACACAGTACACTGGAAACATCCAAATGGGCCAAACAGTCTTCACTTGTACGCGCACAAACAGTAAGTAGTGTTGCAATGGGCGACCGTTTGCGTGTTTTTGACACACTGTGAGTTAAGCAGCTGTTAGGAAAGACAACCATCAAACAAATGGATGGGGTGCTCTGCTCTGGTAGAGAAGCGAAATTGATAGTTGTGGTTGGTGACTTGGTGGCGCTCGAACTGAAACTTTAAAGATCACAATTTGCTAGGTATAATCATATGCAGTACTGATCTTTGGCTGTATTGAGTTCTGATCACACGGCGAGGCGGATCGTCAAATCCCCACCCGTGTGGTGCTCCCTCTCCTGTCCGCACCCAGCCAGCAGCTCCGGCGACCTCGGGCAACGGCGACGGCGAGTAGGGAGGCCTCCCCATCTAGCGTCCTTCCGCCGCGCGCTCTCCCTATTTATCTCTCCCGGTGGCGAGCACGGCCAACGGCCACAGCGAGAAGGCCAACAGCGCCGGCCCTTCAGTTTAATGCTTGCAGCTTCCGATTCGATGAAATGGTGCATTCATGAATTCCGCATTGTCGCTGCAATATTTATCAGTCACTACTGAGACGGATAAATTTTCAATGTTTCAGGTCAAAATATGAGTTACAAGAATTTCTTACGGATTGTTTCTAATCAGTCTAGCGACGCTGGAAAGCATGCAGACAGTGCCTCTCATTCTGATAGTTTTAAGAGCGAAGTAAGGCTGTCCCTAAACTTCAGATTCACATGATGCTCCTTCCTCGTTAGCGTGTTCTGAGACTCCCATTCTCTGCTCTGCAGGTTGGCATGGTGGAGTTCTTCGGAATACTGAATGTCAAGGTGGTTGGAGGCGCCAATTTACCCATCCGGGATATGTCGAGCAGCGACCCCTATGTCGTCCTGACCCTTGGGCAACAGGTTGTTTTTTGGTTGTGTTTCAGAATAAGCACGTAATTTTGTTCTATCAAATTTGATCGTAGCATTGTTGTGTGCAGAAAGCACGTACTTCAGCAATCAAAGGCAACCTGAATCCTGTCTGGAATGAAGAACTCAAGCTCTCTGCTCCCCGGCAATATGGGCCTCTGAAGCTGGTGATTAGTAACTCACATAATCTGAACTTTGAGAAAAAAAATGAATGTGTTCATTTCATCCGATAAATGCGTCTTACAAGCCCTTTCTTGCTTGCATAACAACAACCTGTCCAGTAGCAAATGTTCGACCATGACGTGCTTTCTAAGGACGACATCATGGGGGAGACCGAGATCGACCTGCAGCCGATGATCAACGTGGCGGCGGCGTTCGGCGACCCCGAGCTGCTGGGCGACATGCAGATCGGGCGCTGGCTCAAGTCCGGCGACAACGCGCTCACCAGGGACAGCGCCGTGGTGGTCGCCGGCGGCAAGGTGAAGCAGGAGGTCTACCTGAAGCTGCAGTTGACCCAGTCCGCGGACGTGGAGCTGGAGCTGGAGTGGATTCCTCTCAACATGTAGAAATTAGAAAATCGGCTCTCGATGATGCTTCATCTGCATACATGTCTTGAGGCAGATGAAATGTCTTTGCATTGTTTTGTTGCAAAAATGGCTGTATTTGATTGACATGAACATGAGCAATCCTGGGCCTGGCACTGGAAGAAAAGGGGTTCAGAGATTTCAGTAAGCTTAAATCGTTCGTCTGAACAAAGGTAACCCATGTAACCCATTGGCAGATGAAAAGGGCTTGCCGCTTCAGAGATTCCGCCATTTTGCATTTTTTTTGTAATGTTTCCAAAGACGCTTGTTTGAGTCAAACCTGTGTCGAACGGACGATTCTTATGTGACTTGCGAATTTCAGTATTCGTTTCTTTTCAGTTTCTTGTAAAATTTTTTCCCATTCGTCAGGTCAGATTGTAATCAACTGTACTGGTAAGAAGAATATGATCTTCTTGTCCCCAAATCCACCTGCAAACAGCCCTCTCGAAGGCAGGCCCCTGCAAGAACGCGTGGAAGGCCCGATCCATGCATTTGGTTGTCTGAAACTAAGACATGCATTTGGTTGTCAGAAAAAAAAAGGAAAAATATAAGAAGATGATGTACGTAAACTCCATCGTGAGATAAATAGATAATTGCGAGGCATGCCAATTGGCCTGGGCCCAATTCCATACGTTGTTCCCTCGAAGAATTAAACGTTGTTGGTATATGTTATGAGTTCCCGGATGTTCTTCTTGCAAGCTAATTAAGCCAGGCAAAGGCAATCCTTCCCGGCCGCTGCCTACTAGCTCCAATTGATTATTCCAAACGCAAAGTAACAACAAATTAAACAAGAACAACAGAAAGGCTAGATCTAGCTAACACATGAGCTTGCGGTATATGTGCAAGGAATATGCGCGCCTTTGACTAATTTGTTTGTCACGCGGAGAAGGAAACAGATGCCTCTTATGCAATGCTTGATGGTACCAGTACGCGCGTTCAGTACCCAATTTACTAGTTCTACTTACCTATCGATAAGGCATTTCTTTTTACCTTCCAAAAGCCATTTTTCAGTTTTTTTAATAGTAATTAGCTTTTAAACAAGGTGTCTTTTCAATATCGGGTCTATAAGTTAATTACATCATACACTATAGCGATTTCATTTATATCAGTTAAAGCTACATATGAATTATTTATATCTCTATATTCTCTTATAAATAACAAAAATATTATAAACCGCAGCTATAATTTAAAGAAACAGTGAATAAATATACACGTCCATCTCTACAGACAAGAACATTTCCCACAAAGTAACTTGTTACTTTCCCCACGTTTACTGCGAGCGAAAATATCTTCAATTGTGTTACGTGGACATAAATGTGCACATCGACTTGACCTGAGGCAGTAGTACATCTATAGTTAGTGGTGATTATCTGGGTTTTTTTTTATGGCTTATGGTTGAAAAGTATTATAACTGGCTGAAAAAATACTGTAGCTGACAGAGACTTATTTAGCATAATTAAATTTAAAAATATAAAAAAATATGTTAGCCCATTACGTATAATACAAATAAATACAGGGAAAAAAGAACCGGCAAAAAAGCTTAACAAAAAGCCAAAAGTTCAAAAAAAAGACGAAATTTATGAATAGTGAAAAATAAGCCGGAAGCTAAAAACTGAAGCCAAAACGATCACAGCCTTATTTTCTAGGGCACAGACGATTTCTGTAGAGTGCCAGCTCAGTTCGGTAGGGCTTGGTCTCTATCTTTTCGTTGAGTAACTAAATTTTAAACGATTTATTTTTAAAATAAGATTTATAGATAGATTGTAATAGATATTATATGAAGTTCAGTATCAGCTAAAATCATATACAACTATTTTTTTTTCTACGTACTGTCTCTCGTGAATAACCAAAATTCAAAAAATATAAGCCAAAAGTCATAAAGTACAGTATAAAAGAACTCACCAAATTAACGCAGAAGGAGGGTTAAGAAAGACAGATGGGGAGAGTTATATCTCATGCAAGATGCAACCCATTTGAGAAAAATAAAAAAAAGTTAGATACAACTATATTGGTACTTTAGGCAGCCTTTATTAAAACTCAAATAATAGAAACATCATCCACATGCATGGATAGGTACAAGAAAAGTCTGAGGTACATCATTAGACTTCAACACTATCATTTGACATGCCAATCCGTGAGCCGTCTTGTTAGATTCTCCTGGATAATATTTGGAGGTTACTTTAGCAAACGACATCGTCGAAATCCTGCATGCATTAATATGGATAGTACCAATTGTCTTAGAGCATTCACAATTCCCCATCGCTTCAATCACCTAGGTGGAATCAGACTTACAAGCAACTCCGTTACACCCTCACTTGTTCTAGTAACTTTAGTTCACATAGGAGGCCCTCCACTTCTCTTGAAGATACATCAGATGCCTGAACCAACAACTATATGCATGCGCCACGATTTTTATGAATTGATTTTTTTAAACTGATAGTTTATAGTTTATGATTTAACTATTTGAATTCTAGCTGTTTGTGAGAGACAGTATATAGAAAAAAATAGTTATATACAATTTTGATGATATAGCTGAATTTAATATATTTTTTACTATGATTTTTCTATTAATTTTATCTTAGAGAACATATTATTTAAAAATAAAATATTATTAGTATAAATCAACTTTAAACTAAAAGGGCTCTGGCATCCTGACCAGAACACATAGCACATCCATCTGGCGGATAGATCAGGGTCTCACGTACGTTATTGTACTCCCTGTCTAATCCAAGTGTCAGGAATTTCACCCTGCATGATTACCGGATATGATTGCCGGAGCACATCCACGTATACTTGTTCTGTTTTACAATTAAAGACTTCAATTATTTTGGTTTGAGGTTTAGCCTTCTGATTTATTTTTTTACTATCTTCAAATTTCATTTTTTTCAAATTTTATTAGTTTTATTAGTTTTTGTTTTGCAGGTTTTTTTTAATATTAGTACGTATTGTCTGTGATAGGTTAATATATTTTTTCTATTTTTAATTTTTTTTAAAATTTAATTGCGCCAAATAAGCTACCATCAACTATAGCTATAATTTTAGTCAGTTACAGTGTAATTTTAATCGTAAGTCATCTTTTTCAGTCCAACTGAGCGAGCTAAAAATCGAACATATAAATACATAGGGTCTGTTCTTTTCCTCCGAAGCTAGCGGCTTTTGGCTTTTGCTACAGTACCTAACTTTTAAATGAAGTATTTTCTCAAGACAGGATCCACAAGTTAATTGTAGTAAATGTTAAAAGCCTAACATCTGTATCAACAAAAATCGCAAGTGAGTATCTCCTCTCCGTAATCTCTGTCGTAATCAGCTAAAATTCAAAAATTTCAACCAAAAGCTATAAGCCGCAGTCGAAAAGAACAAACCCTTGGCTTGATTGGATATTTGGTTCTCTTTTTTTCTCCTCATATCCAAGTGTCAATTGTTGCATCGAGACGAGCTGAGGCGGGCATGCGCTGATCGGCTCAGCAGCGGCGTGGCCACGATCCTCGTGAGCGAGCACGTATCGTTTTCGCCTTTCCCGTCTGTCGCACACGTACACCCATTTATCACCCCATTCACGCCGCCTTTTCCTTTTTCTTCGCGAGCTAGCTTGGTCGATCACGTCCTTTGATTATAAATCTCTCAATATAATTCCGCAACCAAATAATTAGATATAAATATATGTTAGGTTATTCTCTTCCCAGAAATACAAAATATATGTTGATTGCAGAAAGATCGTGCGATATGTAGGTCCTATTTGGGAGCCGTAGCCTTTTGGCTTCCTACCTGAAAAACTGTCCTTTAGATTTCTGGCTGAAAAGGTTTTTTTGGTTTTGTTTTCTGACTTAAAAGCAGCTGTAGTTTTCTCACAAATTTTTAGTGGCAATGTCCCAACTTCAACACACCAAAAGTCAGGACAACAACTCTTGCCTAGTTTTTCAGCTTTTAGTTTATTTTTCCTCAAAGGTGGCTTTTATCTTCTCTCCAAAACTGTTTTGAAGCTAGCTTGTTTGGAGGGATCCGACTTTCTTAGAAGCAAAAGCTAGTTTTAGGGCACACTTCAAAGAGTTTTAAGTCTCTGCCTTTTGACTTTGGCTATTAGCTTTTGATTGAAATTGTACTACACCAGCTGTTAGCTTTTTTAAGTGATTCAATTTACAAAAATAAAAAAAACCATTATATCATCACGGACAATACAAAGTAATAAGAGAACAAAAGAAAAGATATAAAAGCTAAAAAACCAAAAAACTAAAATAAATAAAAATTAGAAGGCTATGTGTTCTAAGTTATTTCTAGTTTAAATAAGTAGAAAGCAAAAAAAAAAAACAGAGAGAGAAGCTAAAGCCTCTAAACAGTACTAGCTTTGTTTTACTTTTCCTATACACCATACGCCTTTTATTTATTTATGAAGGAACATATCAATGTTCCTCATGCCTTGAGACATCAGCAACTGATTAAAACAAACAAATAATAAACAGAGGAACACTGGAGAATTTCCCTGGAAGGAAGAATCTTTTGTACCGTGACGTGAAGATTGCTCCAACACCGAACCGAAACGGTCAAACCCTGCATACTTACATGCACGCATGTTCCTTTAATTTGACCGTGTCCTAATCTCTTGCAGCTTCGATTCCCCAGTATTTGCTTTTCTTAATTATAATTAATATATAACTAATATTAATTCCGAGTAATCTCCTCCATAAATTAAGCTGGGAAAAAGGGTTAAGCTCTGTATTAGTGGATTTATTAATCATTTGACTTTGCTTATAAGCAAGCAGCAATTCGTGCCTTTTTGTTTCCTTGCCGCACACTGTCATGGAACCGACGCTAACGTACCATGTACGTTTTGCTTTGATAAATTAAGTTAAATCAGTCGATTCAAAGGCAATTTCCCAAGTGGAAATAATCTAATACCAAATTTCCGCAAGAGAACATTCTTTTATTTTTAATTTTGCTGAGTCAGAACCACCTCGTATATAGAGGTTGAACATAAATACATTGTATCTGAATTTCATGAGATTAAAATGGAGTTCGGTGACAAACTTAATGGGATAAATTAAATAGTTATTAAGTTGTGCTCTGCTGGTATGCATGACATCATGCAGTAACTAAGAGTAATATAAGTTCCGTTCATTCTAGGTTCAGCTTCTGACTTTTAGAAGTTAGAAGTCAGAATGAACATGTTGGTTTTTTTTAGCTTTTTTGGTTATTTTGCTTTTGCTTTCTCTATTTTTTCTTTTTTATTGTCTGTGGAGATATAATATTGTTTTTATCTTATTTTTATCTTATTTGTCTTTAATTGAATGACTCAAAAAAGTTATTAGTCGTTATAGTATAATTTTAGTAAAAAATTAATAGCTAAAAACTAGAAGCTGTAAAAAAGCTAGATTATACGAGGCCGTATTTTGCTAACATGTGTAGTGTATGATAGTGCAGAACCTCAGGGAATTTGCTATGACAATGAGCCTATCCAAGATAGGATAACTTTTAGTACAAGTATCTACCTATCATTATTTCAAATGGGCTAAGGTCTTTAACCTTTCTTTTTATTTTTCCCTATGACTTGTGTGAGTAATATGCTCAGGTGAAAATTGGCATGGTTTTTACTTATTTTTCACTATTTCTAAATTTCGTTCTTTTTAAATTTTTTTTGGATTTTTTGAGCTTTTTTCCACCCTAAGTTTTTGCCAATTCTATTTATCCAAGATATTCCTTTGCATTATACATATTTCAAATGGGCTAAGGCCCCACTTGTGTGGCTTAAGTTTGTTCTATTTTTAAATTTAATTATGCCAAATAATCCACCATCAACTACAATATAATTTAAGTCAGCTACAGTAAAAATTCAGCTATAAACCATAAAAATTCAACCAAACCGAGCACCACTTAAACCGACGATGCAATAGACTAGGAGATTTGGATGCAATGTTATCGTCAATAGAGGACTGGTATTTTGGAAATGAGATTATGTTAGGCTCTGATTTTTTGGCCTTTGGCTATTTTGAAAAGTCAAAATAAATAAGCTATATTTTTTAAAATGGATTTTTAAACGATTTTTTAAGCTCAAACCACATACGCTATCTGCTTCTACGAAACATTGCTATCTCAAAACATATAAATCCTTACGGGATTATACCCCGGGGAGTTCCCGGTCGGAGGGCCTGCCCACGTCGCCCCTGCGCTCCTGCTGCGGTGGCGCGTTTTTATCGGAGACCTTTTCGAAAAAACCGAAATTACGTAAAGGTTCTCTATTCTCGCGAAAAGGTTCCTGCCAATTTTTCAAGACACTTTTTTTTGAAAACACCCCTCCACTTTGCAGGATAGCACCCCCGCGGTTTTCTAAATTACGTACAGGTCCTCGTTTTGTTACGTACATATCCTCGAATTTTTACGAAAAAGATCTTTAACTTTTTCAAATATATGCCTCGATTTTTAAAAAAACGAATTATAAAGTAAAATCTATCGGGCGCAGTCTAGAAGAGCACGACCACGGTTGACTGGGTCTCCTTTGCTGTTGCATGCTCGAATAGAATAAACAATTCTTTTTTTTATTCTTATTGAAATATACTTACTAGAATTTTACGGCAAAAACTAGAGAGAGAAAAGAAAAGAAAAGATAGTTGTGCGTGGGCTCCACCGAGAGAGAGAGAGGGTGGTATTTCTCGCTTGCTTGCGGCCGTTCCCTCTGCCTCCTCCTCGTCGTCCTCTTCTTCTTCTTCTCCACCTCTCTTCGCCATTCGCGAGCTTCTTCGCTCCCACGGAACTCTTAATCCATCCGAGGAATCTAGCGCTTAACTCGGAGCCTCCCCTCCCCTCCCCTCGCCTCGCCTCTCCTCCTCCTCCTCCTCTCGCGCGCGCGGTAAGACGACTGACTGCCGGAGATCCATCCCCTGGCTTCCGCCACGATTTTAGTTGCCTACTGCTACGCATCTTCTTCACCTGTGATTTTTTTGGTGATTTTATTTTATTTTTGCGTTTAAAAAAGACTCAATTTTGGATCTTGCTTGTTTAGCCGGGAGGTGCAGCCTGGCCTTTGGATTGATCGTCCCACCCCACTGCCTTCGATTCCAACTACCTACTACCATCTCCTCCTCGTCGGATTCGATATTTCGATTAACCTCAATTTCCCCTTTTCCTTATACCCAAAATTGTTACTCCAACATCCGAATTGCTCGATTCAGTTAGCTTTTCAGACGATTTCAAGCATAATTCCATCAATCCTGCTTGCTACCTATACGGTCCTGTCAATGTCCAATCTCACGCTCGTGAGCACCGATGGATGAGTGCATTCCAACGAACTATGGATTTTTTTCCTTTGCCTGTCGGTTGGTTTTGACCAAGTAATAGCACTACTACTGTATGGTAATGGCGTGCTTGCTGAAATGGTCAGGTCAATCCTGAGCTCGTCGGATTCACACTTGTATTCGTCTCCGAGGCGTAGTAGCCACCGCCAACTACCGCAGGGGGGAGAAGAGCAAGGGTATGTGACACCTGCCTTTGTCGCAGGTCATGTGCGCCGACATGAGTCCGCACCATGCTACAAGGTGAGAGCTCTTTATTCCAATGCTCAAGTAGAGCTCTGTCTAAATAAGGTCAACTGCGCTCTCAGTCACTCAGGTGTATGGTATCACCGGAGCTTTTCTTTGCAGAATACTTGCTTAACCTATAAATGTTTTATCAAACCGTAAAACTATCTGGTTTCTGGACTTGCAAACCTGGAATCTCAGTCAATTCATCGACGCCAACATATGTGCGTATGTGTATTTAAATCCTTTTTTTTTGGTATTGACAGGGAGGTTGTATCGGAGGTCTTAGACAGTAATCGTAACCATCACAGCCTGCGTGATGCTGATCATTTTGGACAGAATGGGACTAGGGATCCCACCAAGTATAGCAGCAATAACCTGTCCACAGACGACAATTTCTCCTCCAATGCTTCATTGCACAAACATGAAGATGTGACTTGCGATCCATCTGCCCCTTCTGTTGATGACCGCTTGATTAGGTCTGGTGGTGACTCTGATGGGGCTGAGGGTACCAGTGGCAAAAACAGCAATACAGACTCCCCATATCTTGAAGATGATAGCATATGGGTGCCACCTGAAGCAGCAGATAAGGGAGATGAGACTGAGAATGTTGCTGGGAGCATTGCTTATGATGACGACGACGATTATATTGATGGAATAAAGTGGGGCCAGTCAAGTTTCCTAGCCACTGGTGAGGAACATGATGCCAGTGCTAATCCTAGGGAGGAACGAGAAAACGCAATGCTAGAAGCTATGAATGGGCAGCTCAAGATACTCGTCAGTCGGCTTCTGGCCTCTGCTGGTATCTCCTTGTCCAAAGGAGATAATAGTGAGAGTTGGCTTGATATCGTGACCTCCCTGTCGTGGGAAGCTGCACTACTTATCAAACCTGATGCTAGCGTCGGAAAGGAAATGGACCCTGGGTCTTACATCAAGATTAAATGTATAGCATCTGGTACTCGCTGGCAAAGGTGAAACATAATTTGTTTTTTCTTTAAATTTTTTTAAAATAATGTAATTTCTGTGTATGTTTCAAATTATACCTGTTCACCTTGTAATTTTGATTGCAGTGAGGTGATCAAAGGGTTAGTCTTCAAGAAGAACACCGCTCATAAGCACATGCCGACCAGCTGTCACAATCCTAGGCTGCTACTTCTGAAAGGAGTCCTCGGGCATTCTGATGTTGGTTTATCGTCATTTAATTCAATGGATCAGGTTGGACTTTACATATATATATGCATGCGAATAGTAAATTCAGTTCACTTTTGTTGAATGATTAAGACATCCTATTTCATGTCTTCAACAATTAGGAAAAAGACCATCTGGAGAGGGCTATTAGTAAAATGATGGAAATATGCAGTCCTAATGTTATTATGGTTGAGAAAACTGTTTCACGAGACATACAAGAACTTCTTCTGAAAGTAGGTGTCACGCTAATTCTAGATATGAAGCTCAACCGGTTGAAAAGAATTGCACGCTGTACGGGTTCTCCCATAATCTCATTTTCAGAAGTTTTGGATAAACCAAAGCTGAAGCAGTGTGACTACTTCCATATTGAAAAATTCATTGAGGAGCATAACAATGTCAGTGAATGTGGAAAGAGGCTATCTAAAACATTGATGTTCTTGGAAGGCTTTCCCAGGCCATTGGGTTGCACGGTATGTCTAGTTCATATTCATTGCCTTTATGATGCATTCATACAGTTTGATCAGATTCATTCTTTTCTCTTTCTCTCTTTCTCTCTCTCTAAAATTTATGCTAGATTATTAATGTTTGGTCTTCCTGAAATCTCTCAAATCAAAACATCCCCTTGTATGAAAGGGAGAGTACAATGGTATCGATATTGTGTTATTCTCAAAACATGACAAAGGAGCTGTTCCTTGCTTATCTTTTGGCAGGGCATGCCAAATCTTAGCAGATAAAAACATGGCAGGAGCTAGGTACACTTATGGTGCCTTACGATAACTAGCCTGGTTTTTTTTTGTGTTGACTGTTGAGCTATATAGTTGCGACGTGTGCTTTTATAAATTAGGATGAATGAGTGTGTATTGAATGCGGTCCATTCCATGCACACCCATTACATTGCACTGAATAGACAGTAAGTGGCAAACCGATTAGTGTTTCATACTTTGCTGAATGATCTGCACAATTACAATGGTTTTCTTTCTCATCCAGATATTGCTACGAGGAGCAAATAGTGACGAATTGAAGAAATTCAAGCAAGTCATGCACTACACAGTCTTTGCAGCATATCACTTGATCCTTGAAACGTCTTTCTTTGAAGATCAGAGGGTATTTTTAAATGATAAAAATGCTTCAAAAGAAAATTCTGTTACCACTATGGCAGGGCCGTCGGCTATTGGTTGTGATGCAGCTGTCCTCGGTGGCGCTATCCCTGGCTTTCCGTCACGTGATGACTCTCCAGCACTTAGACTGTACCATGCCACTTATAATGACTATGCTAATGGGAAGAAAGCTCTCAGTTCTGCAACAAATGATGCTCCAAGTTCAATCACAAATAGCTCTTTGAATGAGCTTGGAGAAGGTGCAAGTATCCGGTATAGCTCAACACCACAACTTCATGCTGAAAGACTACCATCACCAGTCTCAGGATCATTAAGGAAATTCGTTGACAAGTTATGTCATCAGAATATTTATTTACCTGTCACATCGTTGCAAGGGACAACTGATAATAAGATAGAAGGCAGGGTTGAATCCAGTCAAGAAACGGTTAGTAATGGTTTTCATGTTGAGTCAAAGGTGGAAGAGTCTGCAGTTTCCAGTGAAAATGTGGATCGCACAAACGATCTCTTGAAACAAGAAAGGATCGAAGAAATAATGCCAACTGGTTCTTCTATTTGTGACAAACACGAGGAATCGCCTGTTATAGAAGATGGGGACCATCACAGCACCAGTATCATTAGCAAAGAGAATATTGCTAAGGAAGATCAAGCTGATGACGCAATTGATTCTCACAGCATACTGATTTTGATGTCTAGCCAATGCATCACAAAGCAGGCTATCTGTGAGCCGAGCCATCTGCGCCATATAAAATACTATGGGAACTTTGATGTGTCCTTAGGGCGATATTTGCAAGACATTTTGCAGAATCAGGTAACAACATTTCTTGATTTTTTATGTTTTGTTCACATACAGATATAATTTTTGATCTTAGTTACATGAAATATCCATAGTTTTGTGTTAGTAATGCAACTTGACTCGGTTTAGATGAAGTCTCACCTCATTAATGTTTATTTGTAGCAGAAACTGAGCTGCTGCTCATGTGGAGAGCCTCCAGAGGCACACATGTACTCTTACACCCATCGAAATGGAAATTTGACCGTTCTAGTGAAGCATCTGGTGCCCCAACATCGTTTGCCTGGTGAATCCGAAGAAAAAATATGGATGTGGACTAGATGCTTGAGATGTGATCATGAACATGGGATACCCAAATCGACTCCAAGAGTGCTAATATCATCTGAGGCGCGCAATCTCTCGTTTGGGAAATTCCTGGAACTCAGTTTTTCGAGCCATTCCGCAGCGAGAAGGTTATCCATATGTGGACATTTGGTGAACAGGGACTGCTTGCGCTTTTTTGGGTATGCTAGGTGTATTTTTTGTAACATCGAACAAATATAATTTAAGTAGAAACACTCCGTGTTGTCTTTAGCATAGCAATGCCATGAAAAGGCATATAACTATTTCTTTTGTCTGTTTTGTTGATGAGTATTTTCTATTTCTTACTGACTTCAGGTTGGGCTCCAAAGTTGCAATGTTCCGGTACTCATCAGTTGAAATTTACAATACCTGCAAACCACAACCCACTCTCCAGTTCGACAACCCCAGCAGACAGGATTTGTTTGAAGAAGAGAGGAAACACGTATGTTTTATTGTCTTTACCATTATCATTTTGTATTTGTCTTTAGTACATTCATAGTAGCGCCTAATGTTTATGTTGCATCTTTCAAGGTTCGTGCTAGAGGTATGACGCTTTTTTCTGAGGTGGCAAGCTTGCTACAACACTTGAAGAATCTACATCATGATGTGATAACAACCAATTGTGGCACCTTTCTCCCTGTTAAGGACTTCTCTGAACTCGAAGAGTTGTTGATGAAAGAAAAGGCCATCTTTGAGGTAGACATCTCTGTCTTCATTTCTATTGGTCTAGGAATTTGTTATGTCAATGAATTCGTTATGTTTAATTATCATTTATTGGCTACTATCTGTGTTGTCATGCAGGACTCATTAGAAAAGACAATCGATCAAAATGGGAGACCATCCTCATCTGTGCATGAACTTCTTCATATAAATTGGTCCTATCAGGACCTTCTACTTGAACTTTATGTGTGGGACCGTCGACTGCATCAACTTTTTGAGTGTAAATCTGCTGGACAAGGAAGTGTTGATAATTGCAAGAATCCTACCGATACTGTTGACAAGATTTCTGGGCCCAACTATGATATTGACAAGAAAATTGGTGAATTGACATGTGATAGAACTATGACAGTTCTGGGGGCAGCTGGTACCACTGAGTGCACAAGTAACAAAATTAACATTGACCATCAATCAGGTGAGATTGCAGCACCCTTGCTTGATGATAGTCGGGGAGCTGGGCACTCCAAACTTTCTTGCAGTGAAGGTAGTAAAGATGAAGAATCTTGCATTGCTCCTGGAGGTGGCAAAGATGAAGAATCTTGCATTGCTCCTGTTCCTACTGTTGGAATTTCAAATCATACAGCGGTTCAGGGCAATGGGGTAGTGGCACATCCAATTTCCATGCAGCACGAGCCTGCAAGCACTACCCAGCAGTTAATAAAGTCTGATTGGTATGACAGGGAAAGATGGATTTGGAGTTCGTTTTGTGAATCTCAACTGGCTTACAGGAAGGACATTCAAATGGGATGTCTGGAGAAATTTCAACTTGTTAACCATTATTGTCCATCTCATCTGTCTCCCTTGTTTGAACAACATGAAGAGGTGGACTCTCCACAGTTCACAGTTGGCCCAGGTGGTAATATCTTGTGTGTACTGGAGGATGAGATATCTAGTATAATAGCTTGTGCTCTTGCAATATCTGAGGAACGTCGCCAGGATACCATAGTTGAGAATGAGACAGAGGATGCCAGGGGAGAGCATGCTAAAACAGTGGAGAGATCCTATAGCTCTCTGTCTGAAAGTTATTTTAACACATCACCATGGCCATCTATTGGATCTTTAGATTCTGAAACAAGCTTTTCTTCTTTTAGTTCGTCGTTTTCATCCGATGACCTTTCTGGTTATGATACCTTGCCTCTATTGTCCTTGATACATCCAGAAATCGCAGTCAATGGGAGAGTAACTCTCAGAGGCAAATATTCAGTTACTAGTATATACGCTAATCAATTCTACGCTATTCGGAAGAAGTGCTGCCCATCTGAGCTTGCATATATTACTTCCTTAAGCCGCTGTAAGAAGTGGGATGCTCAAGGTGGAAAGAGTAAGGCTTTCTTTGCAAAGACAATGGATGACAGGTTCATCATAAAGCAAATAAAAAAGACAGAGTTTGAGTCCTTCATAAAATTTGCCCCTGATTACTTCAAGCACATGTACGTTTCTCTAGACACTGGAAGCCAAACTTGCCTTGCCAAAATATTAGGAATCTATCAGGTAATTTACATCGACAGCTGGAGTTTCATTTCAATATATTTCTTTACTTTTACGTTTTTTTTACAAAACTTGCCCATTTCAGGTCAAGCAAATAAGGCATGGCAGAGAGGTAAAGATCGATTTGATGGTGATGGAAAATCTTCTCTTTGGGCACAATATTTCACGGATTTATGATCTTAAAGGTGCTATTTTCTCACGACACGTCTCTGACTCAAATGACTGTGACACTGTTTACTTGGATCAAAACTATGTTGAGGACATGCGTGTATCTCCAATCTATATTGGTGGAAGAACAAAGCATCTTTTGCAGCGTGCAATCTGGAATGACACATCTTTCCTCACTGTACGTATAAAGCAAATCTTTGCTGCAATAACAGGTACTCGTGTTTTTCAATTGATATATGTCTCAACAAAATTATTGTACTTGCAGTCAGTTAACGTCATGGACTATTCTCTGCTCGTGGGAGTGGACAAACAAAAGCATGAACTTGTATTTGGCATCATTGATTATCTGAGGCAATATACTTGGGACAAGCAACTGGAGACATGGGTGAAGACTTCTTTGGTAGTACCACGGAATGTTTCACCAACTGTAATTTCCCCTAGGGAGTACAAGAAAAGGTTTAGGAAGTTCATGACCAAGTACTTCCTTGCAGTTCCAGATACTTGGAGTCCTGAGAATTCTTCTGGGCCATACAAATCCTTTGGTCATGGCAATAACAAGTTGGTAGAAGTCCATAAGGATGACAACATGCTTCAGCATCCAATTGAGGCTGATGCATGCGTCTGATTCTGTCCTGGACTTCTCTGACAGTTTTGTTGAAGCCTGTCCAGCTGTTGTTATTTGGATAATTTTTGCTTTGTAAAATGGTGTACATAGGAGGGCCTCAGTATTGATCTTTCCAGAAGTTTGCAGCTTTTTAGGAAAATTCTTGGGGCAAGTGAGGTCCACAGTACGTGTACAAATGTTCATTGTTAATTTCACAATTATTATAGTGAAATAACAAAATTGATTTGATATGTTTTGGATCTATGAGGCTGAAGCATTTTAAGACATACTGAAAACGTAAGAAGAGATAGAGGTCAACCAACATTGACGTGGGAGAAAGCAGTTAAAAGAGACTTAAAAGAATTGAAATGTATCTAAAGAATTATCTTTTGATAGGAGCGCATGAAAGTTAGCGATCCACGTACCGGAACCATAAGTGTGTTTAGAGGCGATATTTTAGGCTCTCCGTTTAAATGGCAGGATGTATGGCTTAGGGTTTAGCATTGTAGGTTTTATTTTAAGGTTCTCGTCTTTTTGATCTTGAGGAAGTTTTATTCCTAATCTACCCTAACTTATTTGGAATAAAAGACTTTGTTGTTGTCATTGTTGAGGCTGAAGCATTTTCTACTTGCTTAATTAGTTATTAACTTCTGACATGGCTAACTGTCTGAGGTAGATATGTTCTATCTTTGTTCAAATTAGCTCAATTTGATTAGTATTTTTCCCGCATTACTGCACTGCAGTTACTGGCACCGGAAGCAAAAGGGCCAGTTTATTTCCTCTTGATCTTGCTGCACACTATGCAATGCAGATTTAGTTCAATGTTGCAATGTGCCCCCAATCACCTTTTTGTTGCTGCATAATTTTGCAGATATCATGGTACGATTCATACTGCTAACTTTTTCTTTCATTAATCATTTCTGTTATTACATAGATTGGGTGAAATCAAGTTGTTCACTTGTTTGTTCTGTATTCTCTTTCTAGAATTTTGTTGTAATATGTATTTATGATCCAAATCCATTCTCATATGATGCCAAAGAGACAAAATGTAATTCATTTTTTTGTTCATTTCAGGAAGTAGCTCCCTGGGGATGAGGCCACTATTTGTTCTGCTTCACAAAGTAGCTGCCTGGTGATTTGCCTACTCTTTGAGGTTGTTCTATACGCTAAAGGGCATGTTCTTTAAGTCAAAAGCTGACGGCTTTTGGCTTTTACTACAGTACGTAACTTTCAAACGGAGTATTTTCTCAAGACAGAGTCTACAAGTTAAACGATCTACACATTAAAAGCCTAACATCTGTACCAGCCAAAATCGCAAGTGAGTATCTGTCTCTCCGTAATTTGTACCGTAAACAACCAAAATTCAAAAATTTCAACCAAAAGCCATAAGCCGCAACCGAAAAGAACAGGCCCAAAGTTTGCTGCTATACATCACTTGATATGTCTTGAGCTTTGGTAAGGCAACTTGCTATAATCATTCAAGAACATGTCACTGTTCCTGAAATTAACCTGTTAATTAGTTCCTCTTAGACACAGTACAAACTGCACCGACCGGGGCCGCACTAACAATGCTACGCTTTTCTAGAACTGAACCCTGTTATTTAAAGTGGTGCATTTGTAGGAGAATTATCTAGTTGGAGTTTATACTGTAATCTTTTTCCCGGAAAATAACTGATGGCAAGAGCTTTTCATGTGTTGGCTCAGCAGGTTGTCTGATAGTTATCCTCCTGTATCTGTTGTCCATAGCTCTGAACATTGACAAGAAGGCAAGAAGGGAGTCCTGCAAATGAACAGGCAAGACCTTGGTGAGTTAGTTCATATTAATCTAACCGACTTGCTACCTCTGCAAAACTCTGCTTGACTGATACACATATTGTGTTGAGTTTTTTTTTATAGTCTCTAACACATTATTATGCAGCTATAGTCTGATCAGAGACTATTTTATAAAGATTGATGATGCATGCCAAAAGTGCATTGTTATCTTTCGGTTACATTGGATGAATGACAGCTAGTATATAGCGTGAGGAATGTCTATGAAATTGCACTTAACCCCAGGTATATCATCATTAATTTTATAAAACCATAGGTTAAGCCAAACCTTTCGCTTAACCACAGGTTCTTTGACTCATTGGTGCGCTTTGCCCCAATCTGTTGGCTTGGCTTGAGTCCGAAGTGCCACGTGTGCAACACGTTGGAGACTGAAGCGCCATGTGGGATGAGCTGACAGTGGTTAGTTCACGTCGGTCGTAATGAGCCTGCACTCCATGGAAGAAATAGTGATATACCTTCATTGATCGCCAAAAAAACAGAGGATCACCCAGCCGCGGGCACGATCCAAGCAGAGGCGCCACCCTTATCTCTTGTGGAAAAAAAATTGGCCGGAGATCACGATGAAGGTCACCGGCGGGGGGGAGCGCCGTCGTAGAGCAGTTGGTCGTCAGCGGGTGGAGCAAGTCAACGTCTCTCATGCATAGGCAAGAAAGCTCAATTGGGGATTAGGGTGATGGATCAAACCTGGTTTGTTAGGCTATGTCTACTACTTTGTGCAAGATGGTTGTGTCGTTGTGTGGAATATGAAGTCTCATTCTGTTGGCATTTGAAATTAGTCTCCTGTTGCTCAGTTGCTCCTATAAGTTTGCAAAAGCTTCAAGGCCTCATTGTCTAAATATTCACATTGTTCAATAGACATGGCAATGGTAGCGGAGGAAGATACCATGTCCATGAATTCAGCGGTAATTTCTGAGGTTTATATGATTTTCTTACCGGTGTACCTGGATGGGATGGCAAGTATCAATTTCGAGTACATAAGCATTATTTTATAACGTGCATTCTGGATGGGTGAGTTCAGCCTCTTCCTAACTACTGATGCTGAATACAATGGCTTAAACAGGAACAGGAAATAACACGAGAGTGGCCCACGATGATGAAGGTATTATGCTATTTCTTTCATGGAGTGCAGGCATATGACGACTGACATCAATTAACAGTTGTCGATTTGACCTGCATGGCGCTTCAGTCTCCATCTTGTCGCACATGTGGTGGTTCGAACTCGAGCCAAGCCAATAGGTTGGGGCAAAGCGCACCAACGAGTCAAAGAACCTGTGGTTAAGCGAAAGTTTTGGCTAAACCTGTTGTTTTATGAAACTAATGATGATATACCTGGGGTTAAGTGCAATTTCATGAATTTATTCTCATTGTGGGTCATGGTTAAGAGTTGCATTGTGTAGCATGTTCCTTTTGAGAGTCATATATTTGCATCTATCTGTCACTAATTGTTTGGAGTTTTTATTTGTGTCTTTCTTAATATAATTATTGGTTATTTATATGGTTTATTTGCTGTGAAAATGTGCATACAGTGATGGTATGTATATATGTATATAATCTTGCTAAACTTTCAGCTCATGTCTTATTATTACGCAATTATTTGTTGTCACAGTGTGCCTAAGGGACATGCTTGGACATGTCGTGCCACTTGCCTCTTCTTTGTTTCCGTGATAGATGATTACGTTGGATTATGACTTATGGGGTCAATGGATGTGCAAAGCTTTCAAATAAGCTTAAATTTCTTTTTTCCGGCAGAGTTTGCTTCTTCTTGCACAGATTATGAGTAGTATCGATTTGAGTAGATGATAGCACAATACCCCAGAAGTTAGAGCTTTACTTGGACCAAGCTGCACTTTACTAAAGCTGTAATCTACAATAGGCTGACTTTTACTTAGTTAAACAAGAATATATGAAGTTATTGATTCCTCCTGCCTTAAGAGTAGCAAGAGGAAATAGGCTGTTGTTTCCATCATCTGTCAAGGAGGTAACCCAGAAGAATGTGGTTGGCCGTTGGCATGTTTTTCTCCTTTTCTCTTTTGCAGGGGGGCATCAGGGCATGCATACATTGACAGTAAGAGTATGACCAGAGGGAGGACTTTTAGATCATTACAGAGTGGCTCATCATGACCGCATGGATTCTATGCAAGTCCTGTCTTTGTGGAACACGGGATTACAAAAGGAGCTGTTCAGTTGTCTAGGCAAGGTTCTAATCTATGTAAAGACGTTGGTCCCAACATGACTGATTCATAGTTTGGCTCACCATATTTTGAATTCTGAATTTAGGAGTATTGGTAGGGTTGAGCTTTATCTTATATATGTTTGCAGGAAATTAGGAAGACATCATAGAGAACACGTTAAAGAATGTGCTGAACCTAAAAGGAACGTAATAGGAATGCCCACGGCCAATTTCAGCATGTTTGGGACATTAATGCCATGCTTATCATGAAATTACATATATCTGATACCTTGCTGCATTATTCGTGTTGTCCTATGCTTTTTTACTTCCGAACAAAATCTTTAGATGCTACTTCCATTAGCTGTCGATTGTTTTGTGAGTAGTAAGGGTTCATCCTAGGTGCAAACGTGATTTCACTGCAAACTCTGCCTCCAACACTTTTTGTGGAGTCACAGAATTATTTCAGTAGCTGAAATGCTGAATAGGAATAAGGATGCGTTGGATTTTTTCATTTCATTTTTGACTAGTGATGCACAATTTTATTTGTTAAGCAGCTGGTGATGAATTGATCAAATCTGAAGACAAATATAATTATGACATGAC
Organism: Dendrocalamus sinicus; assembly: GCA_036346575.1. Taxonomy (NCBI): domain Eukaryota; kingdom Viridiplantae; phylum Streptophyta; class Magnoliopsida; order Poales; family Poaceae; genus Dendrocalamus; species Dendrocalamus sinicus. The sequence goes on from CM070662.1 coordinate 426,655, forward strand.
ACTCATGTTTTTCTTTGGTTCTTGTTTGCAGATCTTGCTTTAGTGAGATGATTGTTGTCGCCGTTTCAGTATAAGTGATTCGATTTGGTGGATTCAGTCTCAGCTTTTCCCAGTACTGGCAGTGTCCCAACCCCAAAGTATGGAATATGGATTACAATGCTTCTCACCATCATCTCTACCTTATGATTCTGCAAAGCAGCTCAAATCAATCAATTTGGCATTGCAGCTGTCGCGGGCATTCCTCCTTTTCGTCTGACCGAGGCCTACAAGATGATCATCATGTTCCAATTCCAGAAGGCCATCTCATCATTCTACAACCCAAATGGTGACTGTTGTCAGAGATCATAGAGAATCATGTCAAGAACTTTGCGATAACGCCCGAAGGTATGCACTATTGGTAGTTCCTTGCCTTCTTCACCTTCTCTGTTTTGAGTAAAATAACCAATCTTTACCATTCACCATATTCTTGCGCTGGTGGAGCGATCAATGAAAAGGATTTAAAAACCAGAAACAGGAAAAATATCGGATCCCCTCCGGTACCAGTTACCGTTTTTAAATTGTCCAAATTTCATCAAACAAGATTTGAATTTGGCTGGTTACCACTTACCACCCGTTTGGCTAGTTACTGCTCGGAATTACTGTTTATCAATTTAAATTTAGAACTTTTTTTGGAGACATTTATGGCCGGTAACCGGTCGGTCTTTTTTATGCATGATCAATGATAAGGAAGGTGATAAGCCTACCACCAAAAACAAAAAGAAGAAAAAAAGACAACTACAAGAGCTCATTTTAACCACCCCATACTTCCTTTTTGTCTCCTTTGTCCAACAACTTGCCCACATCTCCACAGCACTTTTCCAGTTATAGAAAAGGGCAAAGAGTTGCTTTTCTTTTCCGAGGTCTCATATTCGTGGCACTTGCAGATTCTTCCTTTCACCATCACCTATTATATCATCATAAGAGGCCATATAAAATGTATTAAAAATGCTAGACATATATTCTGATTCTGATTTTGATTCTGACAATAGATAGGCCTAAGCACGAACAGCCAGTACCATTGCTTAGGAAGCGATAGCATACAAAGATGATGATACTGCTGCATGATACAAAGATTATAGACACTAGCTGCTAACTAGAGAGGAGAGAGCTCACTGCACCCGACCAGAAAAAAAAAGCCTACATTTTGTTAGCCTTCTGCTATCTACCATGCATCCTGCTGCTGCATGCCCTGTTTGTTTGTTTGTTTGTTTCTGCTGATCTCTTGTGCAAATGTAAGCTTCATCTATGGCTGCACAGGTCAGACAACATCTTCCTGCCTTCCACGATCTCATCAAAGAAGTCATCTAGTTCGGCTATGACACTCTCTGCACCTGACCTTAGCATCCCAACACAGCCTTTGATGATCGCCACCCTCTCACCAATCTCCTCTGGGTCGCCGTACCCCGAGGCAATGACCCTGTCGAACTCTGCCTTGAGGTTCTCAATGCCGGCTCTGGCCTGCCGGAACTCGTACATCATGATCCCAGAGTGCTCGCCGAGGACGGCCTCCATCTCCTCGGCGACGCGCTGGCGCAGGCGCCGCATGGACGAGACGTAGCCGCCGCCCGGGTGGCCTCCGCCGCCGCCGCCGCCGCAGCAGAGGTCCGGGAGACAGGTGACGGTCCCGGAGATGAGGAGCATGAGGAGGAAGGAGCTGGCGTTGCGCAGTGCGTAGAGCACGCCCCGGAAGCCGTTGAAGGCGTTGAGCTTGAACTCCAGGGGCGACCGGTCGTCGAGCAGCAGCGACGACGGGTCGATCCTGGTGTCCGCGAGGGCCCGGTTCTCCTGCTCCAGCCCGACGGCCTGCCGCCGCGGCGCGTTGATCGCCCTCATCACCTATACATACGTACGAGTAGTCAGTCAAGGCCAAGACAGGGTTGACACCACGTAAACCGATCGCTGATCAAACCTTGGAGACGATGAAGAGTCGTATCGTATACAAGTGAATACCTGCCGGGCTGTGTGGGGGTTGGGGTTGCAGAGCCAGTCGTCGAGGGCGGCGGCAATGCGGGCGGTGGAGGCGCAGTAGGTCTCGACGGCGGAGGCGCCGGCCTTGATGACCTGGCAAGCGTCCCAGAGGCGGGAGGTCTCGTCCATGTACTCGTCGAGCCAACTCTCGCCGGGCGGCAGGTGGAGGCGCTGCACAAGGTGGACGAGCTGCGAGTGCAGCGAGCGCAGCAGCGCGGCGGCCTGCTGGAGGAAGGGCGCGGACATGAAGGCGTCCGGCGAGGAGGCGAGGCTGCGGTGGAGGGCGTCGAGGCCGAGCGCGATGGACGAGTAGAAGGCGTTCATGGTGATTCTTGTTCGTGTGCTGCTGGTGGTGGTGGGTTGAGAAGAGAGGCGCATGGAGTGGAGACGGAAGCCACTTAGCTCAGCTCAGCTCAGCTCATGGGCTATATAGAGAGGAGAGAGAGGAGAGGAGAGGAGAGGAGAGGGGATGACTGGGCTAATGTATGAGGAAGCACAGCGACGCGACGCAATGATGGGGTGTCTCGCGGGCAGGGGGAAGGATGATTGGGGACTGGGGAGCCATGCATTCTAGTATTCTTCATCACTGCTCTGCTCTGCTCTGCATCGCCATGCTCATGCAGCATGGGAAAACTCAACCCGACCGACCGCCCTCTTCATCACTCGCATTCATCGCTTCCCTCTTCTCCTTCCTTCCGAGGCTAGCAACACACGCTCAGAGAGAGGAGGGTGGTGTACTGGTTTGAGTAGTGTGATTCTTGTCCCAAATTAAAAGGGGGACCAGAGCAGGGCAGAGGAGCATTTGCAGGGGAAGGAAGGTGATCTGCCGGGGTTAATCTGGTGGTTGGCCGTCCGTTGTTCTCTCCTGCCTGTCTGCAGTAGCTGCCATGCCATGTGTTGCTGCTGCCGCTGGCCTTTTCCACATTTTGCTGCTGGCCCGGGGGCCCTGTGTGCCGGCCTTCCCTGGGCGCACAATCAATCAACCAAGCCAAAGAAAGAAGCAAGGGGAACCAGCGCTGCCTCCTCCCTGTCTGGCCTTGGCTGTTTATACTGAATGAGGCTGATAACTTCTAGCTAAAAATCAATACTAAGGTTCTGTTTGGATCTCTTGACTAATTTTTAGTCACCTAAAGTTTAGATCTAGTCCATCCAAACAGGTGAACTAATACCTGGACTAATTTTTAGTTCATCCCCAACTAGCTATTAGTTCATTAGTTGGCAAATGTGGACTAAAAGGTGGTACCAAACAGCAAAAGATGAAAATACTCCCGCTACCCTTTCTCCACTACTCCGCATGCAACACACTAACAAATATAGGGGTATAAATGTCTTTGCCCATGAAAGTCACCACCTTTTAGTCCATGTATCCAAACAGCACTTGACTAATTTTTAGTCACCTAAAGTTTAGTCCACCAACTAGTGAACTAATAATTAGTTCTAGGCGATCCAAACATGCCCTAAATAGTAATGGTTAAAAGAAGTGATTTTTAGGCTCTGTTCGTATTGGTTTCTGCTTTTAACTTCTAGAAGCAAATACAAACACCTGTCTTCTCAAAGCGGGTTTTCCATTCCTCTTACTCTCTTCTCGCTCCGAGGATAAGTCAGGAGGTCAAGGTTGCATCACATACCCTATTCTTCTCGCTCTCGTCTCATGCACGCACTTTTTGCACCACTTGCTCATTTCTTTTAAAAACCACTTCTTTCGGTCGCTATTGTTCATTTTTAGCAAAAAAAAACCTTTTACTCAGTCAAAAATTATCAGCAAAAGCCAATACGAACTTCCCTAATAAGGAGGGGTGAGCGGTAGAGAAAGTGAGGGAGAGATACATGTGTGAAATGGAAGCAAGAGAAGTGGATTGTGTGATGCGCCCGTAACCCCCTGTAGCGAGAGGAGTGGGGAAGTCGTTTTAGGAAGCCAAGTGCTCGTATTGGCTTCTGCTTTTTCAAGCAAAAACCAGAAGCACAAGTCAATATGAATATGCGTGGGTTCTTTTAGTTTTTGGCTTTTGGTTTAAAATTTTAAATTCTAGCTGTTTGTGTGTGTGTGAGAGAGAGTGTACAACTAACACTCGTACTGCATTATTGTTGGGGAGTATCGAGCGCAAACTTACTATAGATTCATCTCAACCATTGCAGCAGATTTGCAGTGGCATATGTATGAGATCCTCTGGATGCGTCATATTCATGCACCAATAGGGTAGAAGCAGTGACTAGAGAGAGAGAGAGAGAGAGAGAGGTAGCGAGGGAGGAGGACAGAGTTTCAAAGGCGGGCAGGGAGTCCGAGAGATTTGTCTTTGAGCTAGCCATCAAAAAGCTACTACGAGTAGCCAAGTCAAGTCCCCATGCGAATGCTACTGCTAGTGCCAATGGACGCCTGGTTGGTTGCTGGAATGGAATATTGGAATGATGGGTTTCCTTGTACCCGTACAAATCTCTCTGTCCGCTACAATCCCATGGCCACCTTTTGAGGGCAGCAGCAGCAGCAGCAGCAGCTGCATCTTCTTCTCCCTCTCCGCCGGGCCTGGCTGGCCTCCGACCCAGCAATCATGCCTGATATTTGCCCGTGCCCTGCCTCCCCTCCTCTCCTCTACTACTCTATCACACATCCAAGCTACTACTCTGCTACCGTCCAATGCTGGATTTCACTCTACCATTGCACTTTGGGTCTTACGTGCCATTGTCACAGTTGTTTTTAGTTTTGGACACACGAATTAAGGAGTAAGAAAAATGATATTGTTACCCTTCAATTATAATTGATTCCTATACTTCGATGGTTCCGTTCTTTGGTGTGTCGGGAAAGAGAGAGTTTGAGAGAGGAACCTCATTTATCCATGCGAATATTTCCCATGAGCCTTTATTCAACGAGGGTATAATAGAAAGAAATGAGATAAATGTACCTCGTAGTCGTAGAATGACTCATATTTACAGATGGGTCGAGAAAGCTAAAACGATTTATATTTGGTGCTCCCTCTAATATTTTTTATTTGACGTCCTAGAATCCATGATGTCAAATATCATTAAAAACTTTCATATTTTACCATATTATAAAGCTATAAAAAATAACAGTAAAAATCATCGTATCTTGGAGACCTTAAAAACTAAAAGAAAAACATCAAATTAAAAAAAGAAAAACAGGGAGTAGAATTGTATTGTAAGGAGGGGTATTACACGTTTGGATTGTTGTGGGGGGCACATGTAGTTGTAGTATATATGGCAGTATTAGTCAAAGTGTCTAGGCGCTCGTGGGGTTTGGGAGGACGACGAGACGAGGGGCATATGTATATTGTTTTGTTGGGGAAATCAAAGGGCATGTATGTATGTTGTTTTGGCTTTGGCTCCTCTAAGCAGCCCTCCTAACTAAGAACAATAAGACTAGTATATTAGTACTAGTACTAGTTAACTACTAAGATCGAGTCGATGATCTTGTTTGAATATACCCAACCCATCCCGTACGTTGAATGGAGGACATGGTGCGTTGGCATGTTATTATACTGGCCGCGTGGCCGTGTCCGTGGTTGACAGGTAGGCTCCACGGCACTCATGGCTCATCGATGAATAATCCTAGCTTGTCCCCTCTTCCTTGGGCTTAATCTGCTCCTCTCTTGTTGCTACCTGTCTCCTCCCCTCCCCTCCCCTCCTGGCTGCTCATTTAGGTTTAATCTTTCCGTTTTTACCTTCTAGCTTCTTATTATTAAATTATCTCTTTTTCTAGTTTTTTGATTCTTTTAGTTTTTTGCATTTCCTTTTTCTCTATATTTCTTTGCATTGTTCGAGATGAGAGAACTTGTTTTTTTTTTCTATTTTTAATTTTTTAAATTTAATTATGTCGAAAAAACTTACAACTGCTAAAAAATCTCAAATAGTGCTAAAAAACCCAAAAGTCATAAGCTTAAGCCCAAATGAGAACTACCGTGGATATGTTATATCTCTTTATTACTTTTGGTATATTTAAATATAAATTATAAGATATTCTACTATGACTTGGTTAATTTTTTTACCGGAGTCTTTTATTTTTGCTATATATCCTTTTTCATATATAAAATAAGTTTATACATAAATTATGCTATAAAAGTGGACTCTTATAAATTTTTATGGAACTCAATTGGAACATCTAATAATCATTATTAGAGTATACATAAAAGGATAAAAGATAAAGATGTATAATAGCATCATTTAAGTGGTATATTAGAAGTAGGAGTGTGTACTCTGAGAAACGATGTGTGTATGTATGTATATATGTATGTAACGTATGTGAGTGTGTGTGTAAATATCAAAGCATGCATCCCCTGTATCTCCACTCGATATGCGCACGCGTATGAGTATCATCCAAAAAATCTGAGCATTTGCAAGAAAAGTTTGTTTACATGTTCACAAAAAAGTGATTTACTCGCTAGCATTTTCTACCTGTGGAACACTAGGATAGGACACTGGACACGTGTTCTACATATGCAATGCAAGGAACATTTGTAAAGGCGTTTCCTCCTCTTGCTGGAGAGAACTTTTGGGTAGCATATGCTAATGCTGCTACCTACGATGATTTGGCTTATTCCTTGTTCTTGCAGCTTCTTTTTCTGTCCTGGACGTAACTTCATTGTTTGCTCCAAATTAAGTACGGTGGTCACACTGATGGAATATCTTTTGTCTAGTCCGAATTAGTACCCCATATAAATGGTTGGTGGCAGCATCGAAGCACCACTGATCAAACATTACTACTCTATTCCTGGCTGCTACTGTGCTGCTAAGTATTTTACTGATACTGCAGGGAAGCATACGCCAGTACAGTAGGACGACCCATGATCGTCAGAGCTGTCGAGCAGTACAACATTACAGCATTTGCATGGGTCTGTAGCTGTAGGGTGGCTGCAGGCAGCCTGGTACGTACTTGGAGAAAACTTGTACAGTGCATCATCGTCCGGCCGTCACACGAGTCTACAGAGGAGAGAGAGCCAGGGTTACAGGGGACACAGCGGTTGCAGCAGCAACCAGCAGAATAGCTGCCGGCTAGCTGGCCATGCATGTATGACTGACTGGAGTAGTATTATGGAACTAGTTCTGTTCTGTAGTGATGATGGTTTACAGGGCTCGTAGTATCGCCTTTTTTTTTTCTCCTAGGCTTGCGGAGAACTCATCAGAGCAAGTACAATAAGGCTTAGTCAGCAGGCTATAGCAAATATAATATCAACCAAATCTTACGTGGCAGAGAGAGAAAGGAAGAGAGAGAAGGAAGCTGGCTACTAAATTACAGCTAGCTATAACACATAAAAATATGCATTTCACTCTCTTACACGTGGGGCTAAATAGTTATTGTAATAGCTACCTTATTGTATGAACTATTTTTTTGAAGACTATAGATGAAATGGACAAGTGTTATAGCCACTAGTTGGCTATACTATTGTACTTGCTCTCATGCATGCCTACTTCCTTGTGTTGATACAGCAGCAGCAGCAGCAGCAATCAAGATCGGCCGGTGAAGACGAGGGGGGAAAAGTGGCAGCATGCGTGCAAATTACTATGCACTAATTGAGACTACATGTCGTCCATCGGAGGAGACAGTGGCGGAGGACGGGAAAAAAAATAAGGTGGGACGGATCGAAAGCAATACCATTCAAGCTCCTCCAACCCTGTCAACGCCGGAGTTTTGCGCGGTGGCTGCGCCGCCGCTTCGCCGCGGCTACGCCCACGCGGCGAGCCACCGCGGTTACGCCATTGCCCACTGTGGATACCGCGCCACCGCCGCCGCCGCTACGCCAGCCGCGCCGGTTACGCCCGCGCCAGCGTGGCGCCGCCAGCCGCCATCGCCACCGGTGGTCGCCGCCACCGCCGCCACGCCACGCTACGCCAGCAGCGGCGCCAGCGCCAACGCCATCGCCATCGGTGGCTGCCGCCGCCGCCGCCGCTACGCCAGGTCCGGCCGTCGAGGAGAGGAGCCGAGGAGGAGCGATCTAGGGTTTACATTTACATTGACTAGCTAGTAGCTATTGGGCTATTGGATACTGGATAGGAGGGTATATGGGGGCCTGCTACAAAAAATCAAGGTATGGCCTAAGCCTTACCTTGCCCTATCGGGCCCTCCGCCACTGGGAGGAGATTTGATTTGACAAACAATTAAGGCATTCTATTCCAGGTGCAATTCCTCCTTTTTGTTACCCATAGAAATTATTGATGCTTCTTGCCATGGCATTTTGGCTTGGAGGGTCAGAATGCCTGCCTATGCACGGCACAGGATCAGCATATATAGCACGGCACAGCCTTCCAGTTGCTGAGAGCTGTTGCATGCAACAAACACATACTTTTCCTTTTTTTTCCAATCTGTTTCTATGCAAGGCCGGGCCAGCACACTCTGGCCCTGATCAACTCGGCTTCGGCTTCTGACTTCTGGTTTATTTTTCACTATTCATAAATTTCGTCTTTTTTCTGAACTTTTAGCTTTTTGTTGAGCTTTTTTGCCGGTTCTTTTTTTCCCGTATTTGTTTGTATTATACGTAATGGGCTAACATTTTTTTATATTTTTAAATTTTTTTAAATTTAATTATGCTAAATAAGTCTCTGTCAGCTACAATGCTTTTTTCAGCCATAAGCCATACGCTTTTCAACCGAACCGATCACCACCTCCATTTTGCCACAAGAACGTTGGAAGCTTCTGGAAATGCAATTTGCAAAAGAAGAAGAATGATTGCCCGCACAGTTAGCAGTCTGGGAAGAGAGAGAGAGAGAGAGTGTGTGTGTGAGAGATATAATGTACTCTTTGAATTGCAATGAGATCAATCGAAGAGCTCATAAGTGATGCCCGGTCGAATCTGAGGTAAGGCTGAAAAGAGGTTGGTAAAGGGGGAGGATGCATGGCAATATATTCACAAATGTGCTTGATGGCGGCTATGGAGTAAGAGGAGGAGGATTGATTTCCTTTTCTTTTTCTTTTGGAACACAAGCATCCATGAGTAGTCACAGTAGTACTAGTAGTAGCCTAGTAGAGGCACACGCAATGTCCTTCGCCTTTGACCTAAGCTCTCAGCTTCTCATGCTGAATTGGAACAAGCAACCAGGCCGGCCTAGTTGTAAAGTGCGAGGGAGACGTGGCTCTGTATTTTAGGCTGCCGTTGCCGATGCCTGGATTTTTTTTCGAAACAATGGTACACACGGTTTTAAATTTAAAATTTTGTTTAAAGAAATGGTTTCTTTCGTTTGTTTCGATTTCTGAAGAAGCTAAAATTAAAAGCTAGAAAAGCCAAAAAGAACCGGTTCAAAGTCGGCTCGCTTTTTACAATCCCACTTTTGCACGATTTTATTTGCTTCTCCATCATTCTGTCATTTCTGCTAGCTAGTTGTTCGATTGGCTGGCTGCTTTCGGGAGACCCAAAAAAGAAAAGCTCTCTTGATTTGATCAAGTGCAAATGTGCGGCATGGATAATAGATTTGCCCTAGCTTGTGGTCCAGAGGAGAAACGCATATCAATTGGCATCTTGTAAGGATTGTCTGGTTTGGATGCTCTCGGGCGATCGCACTATGATCCCGGCTAGGTATGGGCGTTCGGGTTACCCGATTTTTTCGGGTCGGGTAGTTCGGGTAATTCAAAATTCGGGTAATGAAAACTGCTACCCGATATTAGCCCTAAAAAAACACTACCCGCAATTTCGGGTACCCGATAATTCGGGTTCGGGTTCGGGTATACCCGATATACCCGAATTCACAAAAAATCAGCAAACTACGCAGAATTTGCATAGAATTTCAGCAGTAATTTCGGGGTTCGGGTTCGGGTAATTCGGGTACGGGTAATAAAGTGATAAGTTCAAGTGTATTTCGGGGTAGTTCGGGTAGTTCGGGTACCGGGGATATTACCCGAACTACCCAAACTAATTTCGTAATCGAATCGCTATCCGAATTTGGGATCGGTACCTCGGGTTCGGGTATTTCGGTTCGGTCCGGTAAGTGCAATGTAACGGTAATGGGTATTTTGCCCACCCCTAATCCCGGCCTATGGAATCTTACGAAGAAAATCAAAAAAAAATTTAAAAAAATCTTTCTTTTAACTTCGCGTAAGATGTGACATCAACGAATATCGTGGCAGTAGAAACCACAAAAAGTTAATGCGAAAAATAAAGAAAACAGAAGAGGGACTATAATTTCAAGCTATAAGAGAGGGGTGGTTTATGAGCAGGTCCTGAGATGGAATTGCACGAGGCCCCTCGTTTGGATGCCGGCCCATCCGACTTCTAATGCAAGGATTAGTCCCACCCAGCGTGGATTCTTTTTTTTTTTGCTTATTCACCCTTAAAAGCATGGCAGTCTGACCAAAAAGAAAATGTTGCTTAGCATGAGAGTTGTGGCCAGGCAGCACAGACAAAAAAAAATTCAGACCAGAATTCTACCAAGAATAAATGCGAAAAACTAACCACCCCTATACCATTCCGTACCGTTCCGACGGAATAGACGACAACCATTGAAACTAAGCTGCACAAATCTCAAAGCACTCTACTACTACGCTCCGTCGCTCCCGCAGCTGACCCAACCCCCTTCTCCCCCGTTCCCTCTCCTTTCTCGCCCGCTCCCTCTCCTTCTCCCTCCCTTGCCGCTGCCATCCCCTCAACTTTCCTCTACCGCCAACCCCACCGCAGGCCGGATTTGGCTGCCCGGAGGGGCGCCGTCGCCAGATTTGACGTCGGAGGGGAAATCCGCTTCCCCTGCTACGGATTCACCTTCCCCCAAGCATAGGAGGTCGGCGGGAGGGGCGATGGGCAGGGTAGAAGGGCGATGGGCAGGTCCTGGAGGACGGTGGCTGTGACAGTTAGGTTGGATAAGGTGGCATAGTGGGGAAGGGTTGAGGCCTGTGAGGCGACGACGGCACCGCCAACGCGGGTGGTGGTAGAGGGAGCAAGGAGTGGCAGAGGAGACGCGCGGAGCTACCTAGGGCAACGCGGAGTGGCTGTGGCAGTTAGGTTAGGCTGAACGACATATCGAGGAAGGGTTGGGGCTGCGAGGCGAGGCGGCGACAACGCCGCCGGCCACAGGTGGTGGTGCCGGTGTGAGGGGGGAAGGTGGAGACGTGTGGAGCTGCTTGGGGCGATGCAGCGACAATGGTCGGTGACAAGGTACCACCTACCGTTCGCTGGTTGCTCTCAGAATAAATTGAGTGTAGCAATAACAGGCATATAACAACAACAAAAGAAAGCTGCGTGATCAGATATAGCATCGTCACTAACAACAAAAAATCCTATTGAGGCAAAAAAAGAAACAAAGATGCTACCGAGTGCCCCAGCATGTTCTCATAGCAAGTATTAGCTCTATACGAACTCTTTAACTGAAACTTTACCCTTTCTGTGCCAAAAGAGCCTCGATTCTGACGCTGAAATGGCTATTAGGTATCCGTTTATTCCTATTATCAAGAGGGCCAATATTTGTATGCTGCTAAATCTTTTCTTGTTTTTCGCCTACGAGGGGAAGCATCTCCATCCGACTTCTTGGCGTGCGTGGACTTGGGACGACGGCCTGCTGGGAGATCAGATGCCTCACATAGCCGTAGAAGGTGCACCCGACAAGCGTGATTGCGCATCCAACAGCGTTCATGGCAGGGATTGGGTTCCGGAAAATCATCCAGGAGACCAACACCGCGACAGCCACCTGCATCGATCATAAGATCCATTTGTGAATGCTGAGCAGAAACAGCGGTAGAGGAAGCAGACTGAGAACAAAGGATCTCACTTTGAGGTTGCCAGCTACGTTGAAGGTCACGGCTGTCGTCGAATGGATGACGTAGAAGATGGAGAAGTTGAGGCAGAAGGCGAGCACTCCTGAGGTGACTATGATGATCAGTGCAGGGACGATTGAATCGTATGTGTAGAGCCAGTTGATCACGCCACTCCCTTCGAGTACGATTGCTGGTACTGACAGTATCATGGTGGCAAAGGGTGCCATGTAGTACACTGTGTTAATGCTGCAGAGAAAAACAGCAGAATCAACTCATCAAGAGGAAAACGTGCAAGATTGGACTTGATCGTCATACTATTGCATTATGAAGCAGTTCTGCATAACTATAACAGCAGCAGCACTATGCCATTATCTATGGTTAATTCTGACAACCGTTCATATAAAATATCAGATGGCAACAACAAGTCTGCCTTTTTTTTTTTGTAAAACTGAGATCCTCTGAGGTCATTTCTTTTGCAAACTCCAGACAAGATCATTTTTTACCTGTCAAATTTGTATCCATGGAGTAGGGACTCTGCCAAAATGGTCTTTGTAGATGTGGCCAGGCAGCCCACCAAAGCGGCACAAAAACCAAACATGTTGAAACTAAGTTCGGTTATTGAAGTTAAGAGAATTCCTCCCACTATTGGGACCAAAGAAGCCCATATGCGCCACTCAAAATATTTCCTCCAGACCAACCACTGTAGAATAACTGTGTTACAATGCAAGGGATCCATCAGAATATGCAACAGCAATTGTTCAAAGGCTGACATATGACAATAACGCGTCTAGAAGGGAAAGAAATGAGAGAACCTGTCGTTGCTGGAGTGAAAGATTTTATTGTCTGCATGAAGGAGACTGGAATGTACCGCAGGCTGACATTTCCCAAGACAATGTTTATGCAGAATACAAATGACATGGGGAATATCCTTCTCCAGCGATCCTCGGGGGCAACCTCAATCAGCGGTTTTATTTTAAGCACTTTGATTGCAATATAAGCTCCAATAGAAGAGCATATAAAGTGGACGCATGACACAGTCAGAGGAAATTTGAACTCTAATTTCTGCATCCAAGAAAAACTTAAAATAATCAAGTTCACGCCTTTGTGCCGAGGCTGCAATAAAATCATGACCTATTCCTTTTAAGCTTCCAAACAACAAATTCACTTCCAAGAAAAGAAGGGAGCAGAAAACTTACTTAACTCTGAACCACAATCTTAGGAACATGCACGTTTGCAAAGAGGTGAAATTTAGATGTTAGGGACTGTTCTCTTTTGAATGGAAATTCCTAACCCAAGCATCTATATTACTCTTTTGCAAAGAGGTGAAATTTAGATGTTAGGGACTGTTCTCTTTTGAATGGAAATTCCTAACCCAAGCATCTATATTACTCTTTTTCAAAGGCAAATGGCAAGAGAACCCCCTACTAAAACATTCGATTCCACTAAAGTTTCTTCCAGAATCACCATAATTCTAGTTAACTCTGAACCTTGAATGTTCGTCAGGTTATATTCTTTCGTGGAAAACATTTTTAGTTACCATGATTGCCCACAACAAAAGGACTCTTCCTCCACTCCCTCTCCAATGCATTTTCCATTCGCCTGAGCATAGTCTATTTTCAAATCCATCAATATATAACCCCTTAATTCTTTCCAAAGAATAAACTCCTTCAAACTATGCTTTTCCTCATCACAAATGCCCAATCCTAACTCCAAACCACCAATTCGAGCAAATTATACCCATAAAGATCGTTCCTTTTTGCTACCTCTCCATGTCCCTAACACTATACGTCACTGGCAGATCATCTCCACATATAAAACCAAGTATTTTGCACAAAAAGGCGCTACCTTTCGCTCCTAAACGCACGGATCAACCCCAAAATCCCCATAAGCATTAGAAATGGTCACCGTAAAAATCAGGAAAAATAAAAGGATGGACAGCGAAGGCCAAGAATTGTGACCTGGAAGATCCACTTGTTCATGATGATGACGGTGACGTTGAACCCCCACCATTGGAGGATCGCGAGCACCGCGCGGATCGTCGCCACGTTCCGCATCTTCCCTTCCTCCATCGATCCGGCGTGATGCCCCAGGGCCCAAAGAAACACCCAGAAGAAGATGGAAACAATTCGAACGGCAAAGAACAGCCTATGTATTAATTAATCCGCGGAAAACTCCTCCCGGCGATCCATTAAAGCCCCCCCGGCTTCCAGAAGGCCTCGGCGGTTCTTCTAGAAGGTTCCGAAATCCGTGGAGGTGGTGGCGTTCTCCTGCCAAGTTGTAGCGTCGGCTTATATAACAGAAGAGGAAGAGGAGGAGGAAGAGGGGAATGGACGAGAGGTGGGATATATTATCGTTCTCCCTCGCTCTGGTTTTAGCAGGTTGGGAGTTCGGTTGGTGTGTGTGGAGATGCAAGACTTGTCATACGTGTTGCTTCCTTTACCGGCTTTTGCTTGCTTTTGGGTGGCCATTTTGTGATTGGACGCGTGGCATGTGAAACGTCCAATGTCTAGGCACTGTCTTACTACTCTCTTCAAGCCCCATTTCAGTTCATCAGCTCAAAAAAAAATCGTGTTATTTTTTGTTTTTGAGATGGAGCATATCTGATTCCTTCAGACCATGATCGCACTTAAATCAGCGACCACCTGAGAGGCTACACAGCTCGGTACCTGGTCCATCCACAAACCCCAACTCCGGACTACTACCATGGCGTTCAAGCCCTTAAGTGAAAGTCAAGTACTGCAAAGCGCCGGCAAGACCGCGGTAGTGAGTCGGGTCATCAACTGGAGCACCTTTGCCAGAGAGCTTGGAGTGCGTGTCAATAGGTGTGTTGCAAGGTTTGCAGGCGGACATCCTAGCATACTCTAGGATGTCTAAAATATACTGGCGCTAGGAAAGAAAAAGAGCACCTTCGTGACGATGGACTGACATCCCAAAAAATGGTAAAGTTGACCGAGATCCTTCATGGGAAATTCTTGCTGGAGACCTGAGATCGTCTGTCAAAGAAGACCATCAGAGGAGACAGTCAAGACTATGTCATCTACATAGAGCAGCAAGGATTGAAAACGATGAGGATGACTCCAAGAAAAAGAAGACCCATAACTTCACTCGTATGTGCTTCATAGCCAAGGGTAGTATCACCGACGTTGACACTTCTAATGATGACGATCCCTACAGTGATCCCGATGAGGTCCGACGAGTGAGGAGGGAGGACATGTGACTTGTTGACTCTGGGTGTTCTTGATATATGACAGGAGATTCTCATTAGTTCTTCTCCCTCACTCATGGATCTAGCAATGAGTTGATCACATTTGAGGATTCTTCTACTAAGGGTATGCTTGCTAAGGGCACTGTGAGTATCAACGACAAGTTCATGCTCAAGGACATCACTTTGGTAAGTAAGCTGAGCTATAATCTGTTATTTGTTTGCTAGCTTTTTGATGAAGGTCTAGAAGTGAGATTCAAATATGGTGAGTGTAGAGTTCTAGACTCGTCGGGTGAGTGAGCTTGTGTTCCAATCACTTTACCAAGCCAATTTGCGTGACTGCTGCTTCCAGTATAAATCAAGTTGGTCCTCCAGATGGCTGAGTTTGAACTTCAACACATGTTCTCTACGAACTCGATACTCTTTGACAGTTCACCTTCTATACTCTTGACAGTTCACCTTCTAGGCATTGTGCTAATTCCTTTTTCACCTTCTTTATTCTCCTTTCCAGGTCGCTAAGAACATTTTTATTCCAATCCACCAAGCTTCCTGCTACAGAAGGCAACCTATCCTTCACCTTTGTTTGACCTGCTGCTGAATGCCCTCTCCTTTCCTCGACGCCTACATCACCCGTAAGCACAATTACCAGCCTATGATTTGAGTGGTGTGGATCCCCATTAATCACCTTATAAGCTGTGAATCTCGGACACAATAGATGATTAGCCACTGCCCTATCCAATCTTTCACGAATATACAAGAGCCTATGGCCTTAATTTGTTGCTAGGAGTTCATGCACCAGACAGTGCTCATGTCCCCCTTGCCGACTTTTGCTTGCCATATCTGCCTGCAGCTTGCCTATACGGCTGCAAGATTATCACATACATAAGAGTTTGCCGATATATACGGCCGTCTTATATGGCTTCCAGACTGTTTTATATTCAGACTAGTCAGCTAGATGATTGTCCTACATTCTTAGCTAACAAGATTAGATAACACACAACTAAATATATTTAACAAGACGTATGGTAAATTGAACACGTCACAACTTATTATACAACAAGATTAACTCAACAGCCACGGACAAACCACCAAAATTGCCTCCCTTCTTTCCCTTGCGCCAATCGACAGCATCACTCCTTCCGAACGAACCAGTACCCCAGGACAGTGATCCTCTGAGAAACGCCGGTTCGGTGGGATCACCCGAAGCCAACTCCCATACTGCAGCTGCCCGCTGCTTTGGCCACCGTTCTTGCGCAACTTGTTTGTATGCCCAATGATGCCACAGCAATAATTCGAAGATATCACTTTGAAGTAATTGCTAACTAGGAAAAAAAGAGAGCTAATGAACATTGTACGCATGGAATTGCGGAAGTCGTCGATCGTCGGTCTCCGTATCGTGGAATTCTGGCAGGCAACCATCGTCTTCTCCAATCCATCTGCTAGTCTCTCTGGCGCGTACGTTGCGAGATCATCACTCACACACGTACTACGAACGTGCGTACGCTTAACGCTTCCCATCCTCCTCCCTCTCAACTTGCATGCGTCAGAACCCAAGCTACCAAGGTTCCAGTAGTTTCCTCTCTTTCTTCTGCTTCAGTTCACATGCCCAAGGATAGGAATGGAGGCCACTGTTGTAATGAATAATTTATAAGAGGAGATACTATACGATAGTGGAGTATCATCTTAGCTGGGAGATCCAATGCAACAACAATAGCTCCAAGATGCATGATGGTATCCACGTACATGCTCCATGCTTGTCTCAGTTGTCAAAACAGCAGCAGGCATCACAGACATGACATTGATCCTCAACCAATTAATCCCAGCACATATAACAGACATTTTGCAGGCTCCTGGTATCTGACTGACGCTTGCTGCTGCTTCTGCTGCTGCTTTCATTTTCTCTGAACGTACGTACTATGCTGTTACTGTTTGGTTACCCCAAACAATTTCTTGCTTCTGAAACCTCAACTGAATGAACAGCGAGCTCATCTGGAGAACCCAACTACAGCAGCAGCAGCCTTCATCATTAACCAACCATTACAATATACAGGGCGTACAGTACATACATTGCCTTGTTGCACCAATATAGCATTAACAGAACCACACAATCATCGATCAGAGGCTAAAAACAATGATGAAGCAAACAATACAAATGCAAAAACAATTTGTAACCCCCCAAAACTGTTCCATACCACCAAACGATGTCAACAAGGATATATCATCCATTACAAGGGAACAACACAGATGAAAGACCAGCACAACACAAGCGTTCTCAAAATGGTCACAAAGGAAAACAAGGAAAGAATGTTCCATCCAGACACCGCCTACATACACCATCTTCACCAGGTAAGACTTCTTCCTGTAGATGTCAACTGCAAATAATGGAATAAACTATACAACTGATTCAATTACTGAAGTCAGTGTATAGGTCTTCAGGAGGACCAAAGAAAGAATCTTTTTTCATTTACCCTAAGCTTGGCCAAGCAAAAGTTCTGAAGCTGATACAAAAAGCTATTC
Organism: Dendrocalamus sinicus; assembly: GCA_036346575.1. Classification (NCBI taxonomy): domain Eukaryota; kingdom Viridiplantae; phylum Streptophyta; class Magnoliopsida; order Poales; family Poaceae; genus Dendrocalamus; species Dendrocalamus sinicus. The sequence goes on from CM070662.1 coordinate 444,063, forward strand.
TGCTATTTTTTTTCTGCACCATCACCTAGCAAACCATTCGACTGATTGGCACCAGAAGAACGCTTAACATTCTTGTGCCTCTTCAGGATTGACTGCTCGTACTTTTGCAATCCTTCCCTCGCCCTTTGTACACTGCACAATGAACAAAACCACTGACCTTTGGGAACAGCAGTGCGCAATGGTTTCATGCAGTATAGGTGATAAGCATCATCACAACCATCACACAAGACAATCTCATCATCATCCTTGTCCTTGAAGCAGCCTCTGCAGAGACAAGACGGGCAGTACCAGCATTCTAGTTTTTTTTGCTGCTCACTTGCAATCTGGCTTGTTTTCAGGCATCGGATATGGTAGAACTTGTAAGGGCAGTAAGGATGACCACATACCAAGAATTTCTTGTCATCATCTTCACATGTGCCACAGTGTTTGCACAAGTTTGACAGGGCAGTTGTCGACAGGTCTCGCTCATTATCTTCCTCCATGCTTGAGACCGAGCTCCCCTCTCTTTCACCAGCTAACTCAGTTCCGCTAGCAACCTCAGGATGTTCTTCTGGCTTGACGATGCTAGCAACGTCAGGATGTTCTTCTGGCTTGACGATGCTAGCAACCTCAGGATGTTCTACTGGCTTGACGATGCTAGCAACCTCAGCATGTTCTACTGGCTTGACAATGTCAAGCTTGTCACATAAATCACAATCATCATGCAAGCTAGCAGCTGATTCCTTTTCCTTATCGCTGCAGGCAGAACAGTTCCAGATCGTCGGAACTTTTTTCATGTTAGGATCGAGTTGCTTGGCACACTCAAAGTGATACACGGTGTCACATTCATCACAGATAAGGCTTTTTTCTTCCTCTGCCTTGGTGACACATTTCTTGCAAGTGCGAATTCGATACGGTCCAGATGTCTCAGTTCGTTTTGGTATTGTAGAATGACTAGAATCACATGGGGTCAACAGCATGGCAGTAGTCGAGTTCTTTGGGACTTTGTGGACAACACCAACCAAACTTGTTTCCTAATGAGGAATGCAATTATTAAAATTATTAGCTAAATGTAACAATGAAATAGTGACCAGCAAACATGTCCCTAAACACATAACTTACCTCTGTCCTGTGCTCAGCTACCTCAACTTCAGAAACTCCAGAAGCCTAAAATGAATCTTTCCATTAGCAATGCCCAGCATAAAAGGAATTATATCAACAAGTGAAATCCTCTACAACATTGAGGCGTTGTTGTCCAGTGTGCAGTAATAGATGTCTCTTTAAGTCAGGAAAAAACCCCACAAATTTACCTGCTTTTGATAGGAAGCTCGTGAAATGGTCGAAAGATTGCTCGCTAGACCTGTCAACTCTCGGCCAACTCGTTCAAACTTCTCCCATATCTACAGCATATACAAATATATACATATGAAAAGAAGACACAATATTAAAAATATTTTACCTGAATGTTACACAACTTCTAGGGATATTTGGTTCATTAACAATAGCAAGCAAACAAAAAAAATCACAGATGAAAAAGTGAAAACCAAAGATAAGAGAAGCAATAAAAGATCACTGGTTCGCCCTTTGCCTCCAAATCTAATCTAATCTAATCGTCCATTGATTTGCCCCCAAAACGTTATAATATTTTTTTTTTGCAATATGTCCATTTAAAAAAGAAGTGAAAAGGGGTAAATAAAAGTATAAAACACTCCTCACTTGGATTGAAACCTCAGCATTGAGCTGTCACATATGGCAGCATGAGTGACATGTTCCAGATTCTGTGTGTTCACGAATGCCTCCCTCCTCCTCTCCGTCAATCTGACGGTCAAACTTGTGGTCCACTTGAAAGGAGAGCTGAAGGGAGTCAGCATGGTGAGTACAATGGATGAAGCGGGCAGAGAGAAAGTAGATCCCTCCTTGAAAACAAAGGAAGTAGATCCCAGTTTTGCCTCAAGACAATAGAGAAACATGGCTGTGCGGTTACATATATGCCCTTTTGGTTGAGCACTGCTCCTATCCTAACTAGTAACTACAACAACAAAGGCGCAGTTCAGAAAACAAGCATCCTCCCTTCGAGTCCATTGTTTGGATGACTCAAAAACAATTTGGAAGACCGAGCTATTAGCTGAAAAATAAACCCAAACAGGCAGCGGAACATCAACAGAATCATTACATCAACCGGATATATCCAGAACATCTCACCCTTTGAATTTATGCGGCCAAACGGGACAAAAGACACGGACCATTTTCAAACTTATAGTGTACAAAGGTGAAAGGTCCCCTCTAGGTTGCTAATTGCGAGAGAGATTGAGGGAATAAGGGACACTCGCATTGTGAAGCCACTCCATTCAAAGGGACTCCTACAGTGACTCCTATAAACAGCTTATAGAAATCACCTAAGAAGCCGCTATGTTCAAAAGCTGGTTTTTAAAAACCAAAAGCCAGAAGCTATACGGAATAGGGCCTAAAAGTGCTGTTTATGTATCTCTATTAGATAAACACAGTAATAAACACTAGCTACTTCCCCCCAAGGAATCGGTGTAATAAAGAAACAGCTACCTGCTGGATATCGTCGTCAAACAGCGCAGGGTTCTGCGCATAATCTCCATTTCTCATCTTGGCATCAACCCTTTCCAAATCAATGGCCTTATCAGGCTTGTTCACATGGAAAGTTCCAACTAGCAAATCACACAAGGAGGCAAACTTCTCCGAGACTAAAATGTCGAGGAGAGCACTGTTGCACATTGCTTTGTTGGCATCCAAAGATGCTGCAGGTGCATCTTTTAATGCAACAGAGGCAACAATCTCTTTAGCATCCACCACTCCACTAGGGTGCTCTTCTGATGCTCCTTGGCCCTTACCTACGTTACCCTGGTAATCGCAGAGAAAACTTGTGTTAGGAAAATTCTGATCATAATAAACTTAACACACAAGGTCGTTCCTTTAATTAAATATTCTGAACAAGAGAATTGTTACTGACTTGTTGCACGGATTGACAAAGATTGTGTCTGAGTGCATCACGGACGCAGCTCTGAATTCCTCCGGCCTGGTTCACACTTGGGGATTGCAGGAAGCTCTCCAATGTGTCCCTCCAGGTAATCCAATGTCGGGCAAGCCTTTGGTGCCCGTCTTGAAGAGAATTGCCACTACGTGCCACCATGTTGACAGAAGTCTGCACGAAAAACAAGCAAAGGAAGCACATTGAACACGAGTGTGTAGAAAATTGACATCACAGGAGAATGGAAAGGTGACTTGCTCCGTAACAACGAAACATCCAACACGAAACAATACAATAACAGCACACGGGAACAGCTATTCTAAGGTGCCGAGTGACATGAGGCAAAGATTCTTAGCATTTGAAGAACCGAATCTACAAATCTTGGCACATGAGAACGAAAATCTTGACAGCAGATAAACAGAAGTTGTAACTTAAGATGAAAACCATAAAGATGGCTGAGAAAAGAGAGGGAAGGCAGGGTAGTAGAATGCTTACCGCTCCGGGACCGGGGCTGGGGGTGGGGGCCTTGGCGGCGAGGCGGCGCTTGTAGGTGACGACGTCGGCCGGCTGTTGTGCCTCCGGCGCGCGGCGCTTGGGCGGGGGCGGGAGACGGTTGGCGCCGCCCTCGGAAGCCATCTGGAGCAAGCTAAAGCATGGCCAAGAAAGAAAGAGCGAGCCGAGATTGGAATTGGAAGCGAGGCCAAAGGAAGGATGGGAGGGAGGCAAAGGCAAGAAAGCAAGGGAAGCGGGGAGAAGTTTCTAGGGTTTGGGGGATGGTTGCGGGGGAGGATTTGGGATCTCTCGGTGGAGAGGAGAGCGAGAAGAGCAAGCCGCCGACTCGGAGGGAGAAGAAGAGAGCAGAGGAGAGGAGAGGGAGAGGAGGAGCGGGAGGAAGAAGAAGTGAGAGGAGGAGTGTGGAGGAGGCGGCGGCGCCGGCGGCGAAGGAAATTTATGAAGCCACTCAATACCCGCCCGCGATCTTGTCCGAATTTGGGGTGGAACCACAAAAAATGAAATACCATAAATGTTCCATCTTGGAGTGGACCTCTCTCGTGCTATCACTTTATAATTTATAGCTATTTATAAAAGAAAGTATAGATTAATAAAAATTTATATGTAATTTTGACAATATAAATAGAGTTGCAATAGTCTGTATTACAATTAACTTATAGATCCCGTCTTGAAAAGATATTCCGTTAGAAAGGTAATTAGTGTAGAAAAGTTGAAAACAATTTTTAGAAATTGAAAAGACGAGCCGTTGGCACACCGTCTAGTCCGTCATGATTGTGGGTGGGTTCTTTTGGGTTGATGACTTGTGGCTTAAATATTTGAATTTTAGCTGTTCGCGAGAGGTAGTACGTACAGAAAAATAGTCGCATGTGATTTTAGCTGATATAGTTAAACTCAGTATACTTTTTACTATAATCTTTCTATTAATCCCGTCTTAAAAAAATACACTAGTTAAAAATTAATTACCGTAGACAGTATAAACATAAGTCAACTTTAAATCATTCCGAACCCAGCCATTCTAGACATAGGGTACTTTTTTTAACGGAAAAGAACAAGTAGAAATGTTAACCCAGGCAGTCAGGCAGGCTCGTGAGTCGTGCCACTGTCCATGAAAGGAAAAGAACGGATGCCTCTCTCTCAAGAAATGAAAAAATAAACCCCTAATGTTGGGCTTGGGTCAACAACACCCAGGAAACGAGATTAGATTTGGGCTTCGTCGGCCTAACCCAACAAATCAATACTAAAATGATTCATCACACCCCAGATAGAGCCGATCATCTCTCCCTTTCGCCATGACAGACAGATACAATTGTTGCAGGCAGATAATGCATAACAGAGGCCAGCGAGAGAGATCATGCCAATTTCGCATAGCTTTGTCAGCCTAGAACTTGTCTCAACCACCTGTCCTTCGCAAAGATTTACAATCTCACATAAATGTACTTCTGAAATCATGCCATTCTAACGCTGGACGCTATGGGCCAGGTGTTGAATGGCAGCTCATTCGTGTTAAATTTGGACAAATTTTAAAGCGCAACCATGAAAATACCAAAAATAAGTACAATACAGATATGGGTATGATGCCATTTCGGTTTTTTAAGGGACATTGACATTTCCTTCAGGATACCATATTTGACCGTCCACTACTGCTACGCTCCTCCCCTTAGCAGCGAGACATCATATCAATGCGCGGTGGTGGCGAACCTCCAGAAAAAGAAGCAGGCTTCAGTACATAGCCTAGCAAGGAAGAACTGCACAACTTGATCCAGCAGCGGTCGCTCGCATTGCCTCTGCATCAGCTGATCATTTCATAGAGTCCCCAAGTCTTGTCATTTACCTAAGCATAGGGTGTTCATCAAGTCAGATGAGCACATCAATGAAATTATGAAACACTAGACAGCCAGGATGTTGGATAGTGCAAGACAAGAGCATTTTCAAGTGAGGTGAAAAAGAAAGACCAAACATTGGATAGCAACATGATAGGAATCGAATAAAGAAATATAATAAACATTTATTACCAGTGGTTACTCTAAACTTTATATCAATTTATCCACTCCTTTTTTTGTGTGCAGTGTACTGACTATGATTTCAGAACAAAACCAAATTACAAGTGACCGAAGCATTTTGCCATGTGCTGAGTACTGACTATGATTTCAGAACAAAAGCAAATTACCAGTGGCTGATGTATTTTGCACTGTAGTGACTAACATTCAGCAGTATAGTAACAGTGAGATATGTATTTGTAGCTAACATCAACAAGTAGTGACACCTTGAAATTTACATACAGAGCAAACTTAAACAACATATGGAAATTTGTCACCAATTAAGCTAAACTCAGTCTCTGTGCATCATGATCATATATAGCACAGGGTTGTGTAAACAAAGCAAAAACGGCTGAACCTCAGATGGCCTAACAACTAACAAGGGCTCACTTGCTATAAATTTGGTATATCTCGGAAGTTGGAACATTTGATTTTGTTGGTAATGAAATTTCCAAACAGGATTAAACCTAGACAACATGATAACCACACCAGCAACTGGAATCTATAATCAACCATGACAGTATAAAATGCATTACAGGTATTAGTGCATTAGTGATATATATACCTGGGAGAAGATGAGCAGCTCGAGCTGCCATGGAACACCGCGAATACATTCGAGTAGCATTTTGTGAGGTATGCAAAGTTTCGTATTGGCGGCAATGCGGGCACACGCTCCCCTTTCCTCAGCAGCTCCTCCAAGTTGAGCCTTTGCAAGGTGAGCACAGCCTTGTTGTCTCTCCAAACAAAGGCGAGCCGGCCATCCTGGAGGACAAACAGTGACCCGGGCTTTGAGCCAGGGTACCTGAACCCGTACCCAGTGGCAATGCCCTCACCGGCAAAGCTTCTCTCGATGTCCACACCACGGGACTCCTCATCGGTCTGCCATGGAAAAGCCTCGGCCGATGGCTCACCCACTCGCACGATGAACATGGACGACCCATTCGGATGCACGACATAGTGCGTGCCCTCCAACACCTTGGTTGCAATCAGCAGAAGCTTCCCCTCGCTGTCCTCCTCGTATGAGAGGAGCAGGAAGAAGAGAGCCTTGCCAGGTTTACGCTCGTCCTCCGGCCGCCCTGGCGGCCACCCGAATGTGCCTCCCCACAGCCCGGCGTACTCCCGGCCGGGCACGGGCGCCTGCGCCGTCAGCTTGTAGAGAGCGAACCGGTTGTCGTGCATGCTCGGCCACGCGCGGTATGTGGACAGGCGCATCCGCGCGCCCCGGAGACACAGGCCGACGCTGTCGCCGGCGCGCAAGAAGTCGTCCAATGCCAGATGCTTGCTGTCCGCGTACTCCGCCCTCGAATTTGCCGACGCCGACCGCGTCACCATGTGCCGCAGGCCGTTTTTAACGTACCCGGCTATCGCAGAGAGGCTCCTCCGCAGCCGCATCCTTTCGCCGGCGGTGTCGCCCGTCGGCGGCGGCATCTTCTTGGCCCCCAGCAGCAGCGCCTCGACCTCCGGCCTGCGCACCATGCCACTGCTCGCCTCACTGTGCAGCCGCAGCATCGCCTCCCGCCGCGCGGCGAGCAGCGGGAGGTCCTCCTCGGAGCGTGCGAAGAGCGGGGCAGCCGCGAGGTCCGGCGGGAGCGTGACGCGGCACGCGGAGACGAGGGCGTCGAGCAGCCGGCGGCGGTCGCTGAACGCGAGGTGGGGGAAGTGGGAGGAGGAGGGGGGATGGGAGCCTGGGGGGTGTGGGCCTCGAGGAGGAGGGTGTTGGCGTGGGGGTGGAGGGAGGAGAGGAGGCCGGGGAAGAGGGAGTCGGGGTGCTGGCCGTGGAGGAAGAGGAGGGCGGGGCGGCCGTGGGCGTCGGCGAGGAGCTCGAAGACGGGGGCCCAGAGGAGGTGCGGAGAGAGCTCCTGGGGGATGGAGCGGACGGCGACGAGGGAGAGGAAGCCCGGGAGCGCGGCGACGAGGTTGCCGAGCTCGGGGTTCTGGTGGGCCCAGAGGCCGAGGAGCGGGGAGGCGGAGTGGAGGAAGCGGCAGACGGCGAGGGAGGAGTCTCCGACGGCGGCGCGCCAGGCGAGGACGTGGGAGGGGGAGGGGAGGAAGCGGCGGCACTGGGCGAGCCACGCCTTGTCGGCGGCGGAGAGGGCGTCGTGGAGGCGGCGCGAGGCGGCAGAGAGCGCGAGGAGGTCACGGGGGCGGAGGTGGGTGGAGATCAGGGAGAGGACGTCCTCGGGCAGCGACAGTATCAGATCGGCACCGTCGCCGGCGAGCTCGCCGTCGCCGGAGGAAGGCATCGGGATGGGGGGCGCGGTTTCTTGTGGGTGTGTGCTTCTTGCGGCCTTCCCTTTTTCTATTTTCAATTTATTTTTTCTCAAAATGATTTTCTTTTTGCACATGCCTTCCTCTCATGAAGCACACTGGCACATGCCTTCTAGAACAGCAACTCTCAGTAAGTCGGTGACTGCACGCGAGGCGACTCGGTGAGTCTCCCCTTCAAAAGACTCGGTGTCAGTCTAAAAGACAGCAACACATGAAAAACTAAGGGATTATTCTTTTTGGTTACGACTTATAGATTTTGACTGAAATTTTTAAATTTTTACAGTACAGATTATGAAGAGACCGATATTCACTTACGATTTTGGCTGGTACAGACGTTGGGCTTTTAACGTATATTACGTTTAACTTGTAGACCCCGTCTTGAGAAAATACTTCATTTGAAAGTTAGGTATTATAGCAAAAGCCAAAAGCCGGTGGCTTTTGACTTGCCGAACATGCCCTAAATATATCGTGATAAATTTTTTGTGTTGCCAGGGTTTCGGCGCCATCTCGAACCCATGACCACGTCGGAGCAGAGGTGTCTATTGAGAGGTCTATCTCAATTCAAGTCCACAAGTCAATCTCGGAGATATTCGTAAGTCGATGAGGTACGTAAGATCAACCCCGAAGGGGTTTGGAGCCAATCCCGGATGAGATGCGTAAGAATAATCCCGGAAGGGTCCGGGGCCAACCTTAGGCGAGATGTGCAAGACCAACCTAGAGGGTCCAGTGTCAAACCCGAACGGAGTTCAAAGCTAGCCATGAACCAATCCCAGAGTACCGGACACGGTGGGACTCACACCGAGTGAATGACATAGATACACCCTAAGAGTAGGCTGAGCCCGATGGCAAACTTGTAAATTCACTCGCCTTCCTCTCCCCCTCTATAAATATGACTTCATGTAATGGAAGAGGGAGAGGTCATTTGTAACCCTAGACACTCATATTGATAAACTTGGGGTCATTTGAGTGTTTCTCCTTGAGTCCCTCCGCATCCTTGGCATTCTCCACATTCGATCAGGGGTGCTTCTAAATTTACTGTTCGGTCTTGTATCGACGACTGTTGGCGCCGTCCGTGGGGACTCGGCTAAGAAGCCATGCTGCCTAAGAAGAGGAAGGCACAGAAGGTTGCCGAGGTGGGAGGTGCGAACCCCTTACGAGGCCAAAGTCAAGCTGGATCGTAGTCCGCGCTGCCTCGGGGGCGGAGGCGTAGCCAGATCTCTCCATAGAGGCTTAGGTCACCGGTGAGTAGGTTAATTAGATCACTTCATCTAATTAACCTACTCAAATTCTGTTGATCCTACCTTCTAGAGTTAGTCGATTCGAGGCCGAATCTTCTTTTAAGGGGGGAGAGCTGTAGCACCCAAAAAAAACTTACCGCACATCTCTCTCTCCCCGCATATCTCTCCCGTTCTCTCTTTTATCCTTCCTAAACTTTCTCTCTGTTATAATCTCACGTTCCTTATCTTCTTCCTTCTGTTACCTATTTCCTATCTCTCATCTAACCTCTTCAATTCCATCTCTCTCTCTCTCTTCCGTGAAAATCTGCTCACGTCTCTTATCCTCCCCAACAACTTATCTCTCTCCTTCCTCAAACGCATCTCTCTCCCCGTGTGTCCAGTGGCCGGCGGCGATGGGTGACCAGCGCAGTGGCAAGCGCGGCAGCGAAGGGAGGTGCAGCACCGACGGCATCACACGGCAACGATGGCGCATGCGCACGCGCGCTCGCGCATGGCCGGCGGCGGCAAGCGCTGGCCATGGCGTGGCGGCGGTGATGCACGGCAGCGGCCAGCGGGCGGTCGGCGGCGTCGCATGGTGGCGGCGCACGCACACAGCCCAGCGCGGCGGCGTGCACGCGCACGACCCGGCGCAGTAGCGGCAGCACCCGGCGGCGGAGTTGTGCGCAGCGGCGTCGGCTAGCGGGCGACGGCGCCAGGTGGGCGGCCGCATGCACGCGGCAGCAGCACGTGGCCGAGGTGGAGCGGCGCGACCCGAGGCGGCGTCGTGGCGCAGCGCGAGGCGCGTGACGGCGTGGGCGCGCGCCGGCGTAGGCGCACGGTGGCCCAGGCGGAGCGGCGCGGGCGCGACGCGGCCCAGGCGGAGCGGCGCGGTCGCGACACGGCCGAGGCAGAGCGGCGCAGTCCAAGGCGGCGTGGAGCGGCCGCATGCACGAGCGCAGCAATGGCGATGGCAACAGCGTGTGGGTAGCGACATCGCGCGGTGTTTGACGAAATGCCGGAGCGAGCTGGCGGGTCTCGGCAGTGCACGCGAGGTGTTCGACGGAATGCCTGAGTGGCAAGGCGTTGTCATCCTTTCCTTCATTGGATCCACGTGGGATTATTAGAAGGAGGTTTGATCGCCTCTAGATTGTTGATCCATCTTGTAGCCTTGTCGTTGAAAGTCCGGCAAGTTCGCACGCATTTGTTGAGCGAGCGTCCGGACCATTGCGCATTCGATCCTTCGGAGCGGCGTGCTCAAGGCAAAGACCTCGCGCCACGACCTTGACCAAATCACATGTTTCCAATTTACTTGTCACCTTGTCATGGCGTATGATTATCATGTCACTTATGGTTGCTTGGCTAAGATCATATCATTTAAATTATCATCTCATATCATACCATTAAAGTACCTGACTAATATCATATCGCTTGCTCAATATCATATCGCTAAGTTACCTGGCTATTAGCATATCACTAAAACTTATCTGGTTAATATCATGTCACTAATTCTGTCTGGTTATTATCATATCGCTCTTGGTTGCCGGTTATAGATTTTAATACTATATTTATATCATGATGTTCTAGGTCAACTTATTTCACCTGCTTTCATGTTTATTAGAATGCCCAGTTAAAATGTCCTAAGATTAATGCTTTTAATTAGTATTTTAGAATCTGTGCTTAAATTGTAATTGGGGGTAGCATATGAACATGCTTTTAACTTAGGATTAAATTATTGACACTCTTGATGTTTGGCTGCTATGTTTTAGTTTCGAATATTATGTTTCAATAATTGTTTGATGTTTGTATTTGAGCCATGAATGATGTATGTATTAAATCTGTTAATCTGACTAATAATCACTTATCACATAATAAAACTTGATTGGTTGATAACCTTGTGTGAGCTATATCATAATACCTCTTTAGATTAATTTCTATATCACTATCATCTTATCATCATTCCACATCGCGCTCATTTCAGAAACTATATCTTTCCATTTTCAACCCTAGTACATATTTTCACTTCTTATAACTTTATTATAGCCTTATCCTCGCCATCTCTTAGTTTCCTCAAATTCATGCTTTATGATCTGTCCATGATGTATCAGTTACCTTATCACCAATCCCATCTCTCCGATCTCATTGTATTAAATCGTTACCCTCGTAACTTTACCTTAATTCAATCACAACTCTCTAATTATATCATGGATAATTCGCTAAATAACAAACTAAGGGTTATCACGCCAGGGCTACCCACATATAACTCAGTAACGCATCACTGGGCGTACATTCTTTACAGATATTACACCCGTCTCATCGAGGACAAGGTTGTGCTCGCTATTCTCGTATCATGTGGGATGAGGTCGGCTCTTGCTATAACTTATCACATAACAACTATCTTTAATGCTCCATGATATCCATCTCCCATTTATGACGATCGATATCGGTTGTGCGTTACTTTCATCACCGTTGTTTACTTGTGATGCTTGTCCTTTATTTCACGTGGTTGCATTACTTGTTCTACTCACCGTGTTGCGACCGTTGTTGGGTACTCTGCCGAGATTTCCAAATCTCATGCTTGCTCTTTCATCTCGGTAAAGGCCTTGGGTGATAGCATCATGCATGGGTGGAAGCACTCGAGTTTTCAGCACCGTGGTTTGAGTTTTATTGTTTCATTTGTTCTTTATTTGGTTAGAAGTGGACCGGTCCCATGTTTTAAATATTTATTCCGCCATGGTTCTCTAGTAATGTGTTAATAAAGTTCTAAACTCTTTGTGATTTCTTTTGTTGTTCTTAATTATTTTTTTTCACTTTGGCGTCACCATGGCAAAGAGTTTGTCCTGGCCCTCATGGCAAAGAGTTTGTCCTTGGCCCTCTTGGCGGTTGCCCAGTCCTGTTACCTCTCCCTCTCGCCATGCTCGATGTACTCGTGAGAGCAACTTTGGGAGAAGTTGAGAAAGCACATCCAAGGAACTTGAACCAAGCTGTGACATCCTTTGATCTTTATGCATTCAAACAAATGCTAGGCGAGCCCATTTGGGACTTCATGCGTCGATTTGTCTATATCTATTGCTAAGTCCAAGGCATTTCTGACACAAGTACTATGGAGGCTGCGCGTCGGGCTCTTCATAAGGGGGAGTTGGCTGACATGCTGGATTGGACGGAACCAAAGATGGTGGTAGAGATAATTTCCAGCATCGAGAACTACTTTAAGTTTGAGAAGGGGTGGGCTCACAGGGAGGTGGAAACCTCAGCCATAGCATCCCTTGCACACTCGCATGACACCAAGTCCGCTAGAAGGCAACAACGCCACCACCGCCCCATGTACCATGTCAAATACAAAGCCGCTCAGCCATGCCGCGATGATCGTCGAGGCAACAACCGTGAGCACAAGCATGAGGGTGGTCGATGGCATGAGAAGGAACGCTGCGACCATGGCAACAATCCCTTTTTCTGTGCTATTCATGGATAAACTTACCATGAAACTTCCTGGTACGAGCTTGTCGCCTCCGCCCGACAACTTCACTGATAGCAAGTCCAGGCCACCACCGATGCGCCACAGTGCAACCCACCTCCCACGCCCGTGGCGGTAGCCACGCTACCTACCTTGGTCGCTTCACTTTGGCTTGAGGCCGTGGGACAAGCTGTTGACCCTATGTGTCATGTGGTGTATGCAATCACTGGTGCGAACTCATAATTAGAGACCTTAAGCCCATTAGAGTAGTTACATCAGAACAATAATTAGAGACTAAAAGTACTTTATTAATTACAAGGGCTTAAGGTCTGTACATACAGATGCCCTCAGTTATTAAAATATTTACAGTCTATTACCACACAGGATACTAAGCAGAAGTAAGCATATATATATGTGTGTGTGTGTGAATGGGGTAGAACACGGTATGGTTAAACTAGCAAAATTATTGGCTAAGCTGAAAATTCATCGGAGACCATACAATCGACGTTTGAATGACGACGGTAGAGAAAAGGAAAAACTTGATATCTTGGTACTCGGTGAAGTGAATCTAAAACCACTTGGAAGGTAGCTACCTGGGATGGTTTGACACGTTTTGACGTGAAAGAATTGAAGAAAGCATCACCGGATAGATGGGGACGTGAGATGCCCAAGGTGGCTATGGCTAGGTGTCGGAGGCAAAAATTTGTTTAAGGTTTTTGGAGGAAAGGAGGGAAGAACAGTGTAGAACGCGATGAGACAAGTCTAACAAAGGTGACGGTATAGGCTAAAACTCAACGAAGGCGATAAACCAACATTGGGAAGTCAAAAACGGCTGTTTTCGCGGAAAGCTCAATTTCTACCGATTGGCTCCACGAAAAATTAAGTAAAAATGGTTAGATAAATTGCTTAGAGGCTACGACACGATATGACACAGACAAAAATCAAAGCGCTCACAAAAAAAGTGGTGTACGCGAAGAGACAGTTTTAGTGTCAGGGCTCGACAAGGTCAACAAGGACTCGATGAATCTTTAGGTGATGATGATGGAAGCACGATGTAGAACGCGTCAAGGTGAACTCAACGGTACAAATGGCTCGGCCAAAGGTCATCGGATGGTGGCGGAACACAGTAGAGAAGACCTTCTGCGACCGGCGGGTTGACGTCGGTGTTCCGGGCAAACGGAGAGGAGTTAGCGGGTAAGGTTTGCGGTGAAAGGAAGAGGAGAACACATGAAACACAGTTCTCACCTTGGTTGTGGTGGAATATGCACGCCACCACCGACGACAAGGGATACGGCGACGTGATTTGGCCATGGTGCTCCGGCGATGCTCCAGCAAAGGCGAGGGAAATACCATGTAGAACACGCGAAGGCAAAGCTAGTGATGTGGTCAAAGGTGGTGGAACTCCACTATAGGCGGCGCAAACGGCCGAAGAACGCCGTTTGGTTGGCGAGAGAAAAATGCCGATTGCGGCGAGGAGGAAGGGAGAGAGGACTTGAAATTTTTGGGGGTGAATGAGGATGAGTAGGGGCACCTGGTGCTCCCTTTTATAGGGGCGAAGGTGGACCAGATGAGGAGATCGATGCGGCATGCCATTCGTTGGCATAGTTGATTCCGGCGAAACGGACACACGAAATTGAGGGCTAAGGCCGAAAATGGAGGAGTCTTGACGAGAGGTATTGAATGCTTTGATTGTGCAAGAAATCGTTGAGAAAATCTCGGGTTTTGAAAAGTTTCGAGGACCGTTCATGGTGTCTGTGTTTGGACGAAATGCGGAAACATTTCGTGAAGAAGATGATGAAATGAGAGGAGAGAGAAAATGGAAAGAAAAAAAATATTTTTTAAAAATAATAAATTCAAAAAATTCAAGAAAATTTCACAAAAATCCTTGGAACCTGAAAAAAATCAAATAAAATAATTTTGGATTTAATTGAAGTTTATTTTAACCATTTTAAATATTTTTATTTCCTAAGCTTTAATTTAATCTAAATAAATTCTAAGATACTCCAAAAATTTGACAAGAGGATATAAATGGGTAGATTAGAATTTTTGAAGAATTTAGAAATTTGAACGGACTTAATCCGAGTTAGGATGAAGGAGAACGGGCTTTTGAAAATTTAAAACTAAAGAAAAAGAAAAAAGGGGATTTTTGAATTATTTTTATACTAAAAAAGAAAGATTATGACGTCAGCAAGGAATTGAATTATTTTTCTTCGGCAAAAGTGATTTATGACGTCAGCACAATGTCAGCAAGGAAATTGATTTTTCGACCGAATTATTTTTATAAATAAAAAGATTTATTAGACTGATAGGTGGTACCGGCTTTTGGTGGACTAGGTTCATGGACCAGAGATGGGATCAAATCGGGCGGTGTAGATTGAATGCAGGCCGTCGGATGGAGATGGAGTGCGTTAAGTGAAGATGGAGGGTTGATATTTAATTGGGTGCGGAAGATTGGATCCGGGCGTGACACTTATTAGCTCGAGAAGAGAAAGGGTTTAAAATTAGATTTAGATTTTCATGGACTCCCAAGGCCACATAGAAAATAGGAAATAAAGTCTAAAAATTTTAGAAAAATTCATAAAAATTTCTGGAGATAATTTAGACTTACAAAAAATATTTCCAACTTAAAGTTGGTCTTTTAATTTTTACAAAAATACTTTTAACTTTGAAATTGATTTTTAAAATCTAGAAAAACACAAAAAAATCCAGATAAATGCCAAATGCTTCAAATAATTAATTTGAAATAGGATTTTTATAGAAAATTAAAATATCATTTTTATTTAGTAATAGTTTTATATTTTTACCTAAATTACTTTTCAAATCTAGCGTTTTTAAAAGCAGAAAAATCAGGGTAAATCAAAAATAAAATTTAGGCAACCAAACCACTTTTTTTAATTTAAATTATTTTTACTAGTATTATTTTTATAAAAACCTACGCTGTTATAGAGAGGCATTACTGCGAAGTGTTATATATGATTGATATGTACTAGTGAATACCGGAAAATCTAGATCACGCCGCAGGTTGTTAATCCCTCTCTTGGATTTTCATACCTCTGCAACGTACATGGCGAACGACCTACGTGATTATAAAAAGTTAGCCTTAGTCATTAGGAAAGAAGGAAATATTACAATAGAGTTATTTGTGGAGAAAACATGTTTACCCGTCGATTAATTGTTAGACAACTGTGTAGTCCGTTTTTATTCTTCTTTAGGGAATCAAGGTATATTTCCATGTTCTGTTTTAGTATAATTACATTTAGAATCCAGTGGAACCTACACATGTACATCGTCATAGTCATTAAATCTAAGTTCGTGTTGCTTATAAAGTTCAAATCAACGAGTATAGCCACTAGTGCTGCATTTACCCTTGGTTGTAGGGTATAAGTATGAATTCCTTGTTGCGGTGAGCCACCAATGCCGTCGTCATGTAATTCTCGACAAAGGATGCATCCTCTTTGATGATATCCATGAAGACCAAGCGTAGGTCGAAGAAATTTTATATGATAGTTTTAGCTGTTGTTGCGCTATTATGTTTTTTAAGATCACCATAGCCTATACAGTGGATACCCTTATCGTCTGGCAGTTGCAGTCGCAGGCAGGCGGTTTGGGTCCTTATTTGTGTCTCTTGATTCCAACGTGAAAAGAACAGGCGTGGACGTACGCGCTGCACCCGCGCTGGCGTGCCCACGGTCGAACGAGGCCTATTTTAGTAAACAAACGCACAGAGTGCCATATGTATAAAAAATCCGCCACGGAGGCCAATTTAGTTTTTTTCTTCTTCCGACGATTTTCTCTACACAGACGGTTTGGTAGAACTGTCGCCATAATGCAGTAGATTGTTACAATAGGTTCGGCAAATCATGCACGCATGGGCGATCATCTGATCATCATGGTTTCAATACTGCAATGTGTCATTTATGCTTACATGCAACAAGCGAGACAGTCCACCATTGATGCATATAGTAATACTAGCCAGCCAGCTTGCTAGGAATATGACAAGTAGATAGATAATTAAAACATGCAGCCAGCGGATGCTCCATCTGCTCTGCTGTGCTGCAGGCGCACGCGAGAGAAACCGATCGATTAATCGTGGGGCAGCGTCGGGACAAGGAGGAGCTTCTCCTTCCGGTGCACCGTCACCCCGAACGACTCCGTTGTATCGATCACTGACCCTTTCGGAAGCTCCCAGTTGAAGTGGCAAATGAGGTTCGCCAGCATGATCTCGACGATGGCGATCGCGAAGTTTATGCCTGGGCATATCCTTCGTCCGGTCCCGAACGGCAAGAAATGGAAATCGTTTCCCTTGTAGTCGACAGCTGCGCTGCTACCACCCTCCATGAACCGCTCTGGCATGAACTCCTCTGCCATCTCCCAACTGCTTGGATCCCTACCTAGAGCCCACCCATTGATGATGACGCGCGTCCCGGAGGGTATCCTGTAGCCCTCTACGTCGCAGTCAGCCATGGAGAAGTGGGGCAGGAGGAGCGGCGCCGGGGGGTGGAGCCGGAGCGTCTCCTTGATGACCGCCTTAAGGTAGGGCATGCTACTAATTATCAGGTCGTCTTCGGTAAATATTTCCTTTCCCTTTCTCTCGGGTCCGCTTTTCCTTGCCTCGGTTTGCAGCTTGGCCATGAGATGGGGCTTCTGTATGAGCTCAACCATCGCGTATTCCAACGGTATGAATGATGTGTCCGTGCTGGCTTCGAACATGTCCTGCACATGCGTACGAACATATATGCATGATGCATGATATATATATATATAGTCCAGAAAAATACTATATAATTACCACCAATAGTGCTTTAATATTGTCTCTGGTGAGGCTGTACTCTTGTTGAACAGAGAGCAGCACGTCGATGAAGTCGCTCTCTTCATCGTCGCGCTGGTGTTGCAGCACCGATGGCTTGGCAGCATGGTCGTCGATGAGCTTGTCGAGCAGCTCATCCCATCTCTTCTTCACCTCTCAGCCTTGGCGCACACCACCCTCCTCACCATGTCCAGCCTCCCCAAGCTTGGGAAGTGGTCCTCCAGGTTGAACCCGCCGAGGAGCATAGAGTTCGCCTCGACCAGCTCGCGGAACAGCTTGTTCCAGCCTTCCTTCCTGAAGAACTTGCCCAACACGACGTGGCACATGATGTCGTTGACGAACGAGTTGAGCAGCTCGCTCAGGTCTACCGCTGTGCTTGCTACGGCTACCTCACGGATCTTGGCCATGACCAACCGCACCTGTCGACCATTAATCATCCATCACAGTGCATGATTAGGTTAATTACAGTAGTGATAGACATGAATGCACGGACATATAATTAAAATTAATATAGAGAGCAATCGATTACCTCTTGCTCGCGAGCTTGCCGGTAGGATCGGACCTTCTTGACGGTGAGGAGGTGCGTGGTGGCGATCTTTTTGACCTGGTGCCAGTGCTCGCCGTAGGGGGAGAGGGCGATGTCGGACGAACTGTAGAAGAGGATGTCAATGACGGCGGAGTAGGGCCGGGATGCGAACACATGATCATGCGTGCGCAGGACGGCCTGCGCTGCACGAGGGGACGACACGACGAGGGTCGGCACGGCGCCGAGGCGGAGGAGCATGAGGCCGTCACGGCCGTGCTTCCCGGAGAGGTCGCGGAGGGAGACATGGGGAGGGAGCTATCGAGGAGATGAAGATGACCGATAATGGGGAGCTTCCATGGAGGCGAAGGTAGCTTGTTCAGCAGCTTGCCTGCTCCTCTGGTTGTGCTGGTCGTCGCAAAGCGGATGGTCATGAGGAGGAGAATCAGAGGGCATACCATCAGTAGGAGAGAATAGTACACTGGTGGTACTACTGCTTGTGTCTCCTGGGGGCCACCGTCTTCATAGTGCAGTGCTGGCACTTGAGCCATGGCTGCCTCTAATTCGCTTGCTTTTTTTTTTTTATCTATAGCTGAATCAAATCAATTGCATGTGGATAAGTAGCTAGTGCGATGCCTTAAGCAAGACCGCTAGGTTTCCTGCTTGCATCATTTATATATAGCTCAAGACAATAAAGTAACAAGGACAAAACAAATCATGCAGTTCGCTTAGTCCATACCACCATTATATCAAGAAGAAGATATTTTGTTTGGAGAAACTACAACATATATCTAATCGTACTTCCTGGCCCATATGCATGTTCGTCAATCATGACATGATATCCTTGGAAAACACCATAATATATAGGGCACGCAATAGATCGGCAACTAAGATATTTTGTTTGGAAAAACTACAACATATATAATCTAATCACGCTTCCTTTCACATATACATATACATATATGGGAACGTATCTAGTATCTAATGCTAATGAGTATTTGGACGCTAACATGCTAATGCCGCTCTGGATTGTTAGATCTGCCCCTTACGGTCTGGATCCTTGAAGGTGGAAGCACCCAACAACTTATGTAATTTTGCGAAAATCCCCACAGCCTCCCAATCTTTTTTTCTTCTCACTGCCTCAGCTCCCAGTTCTTCCCCACGACGTCTGAACTTCCTTCCCCGCGCGTCCGGGACCTCCTGTCCTCTAGCTTCGCCGCAGTGATCAGCACCATCGCGACGCCGTGGAAGGAAGACGCAAGCAGCAGGCACGAAAGCAATCTACCGGATCAGAAGCAAGAAAAGCGCCATGATCCTTGGAAGGAGGCCCCTTGCAGAGAGCAGATTATGTCGTGCAAACAAACCCTGAAATATAAATGGATCGATTGCAACAACAGCACAATGCGCAAAGCGTCGATCGAGCAAGCAAGGAGGAAGGGGAACAGATTAAGGTGAAAGCACCTGAGGCTCTGACGGCGATGGGGCGGCGGGAGCACAAGGAGGCGCTCGCGCGCGCGAGGGGACCAGAGAAATGGGGGAGAGGGGACCCAAATGCCCATTATTTTGAAGGATGAACCGCGGCCGAAGGGTGGTTTCTGGCCCAAATGGATGGTGAGTTGGTAGGCTTCGAGTAAAGGGGAGTTGCTTTAGCTACACTGTCTTTGGTTGTTCATGTGTGCTGTGTGCATGGACTCATATCTTTCAGTTTGGTACTGCAATATGAAGAATGTTAAATGTAGCTTCAAGTTTTACTGGTAGCAATTTAGATGGAGACGTTCACGGTTGTGAATTGTGCTTAATTGATTTTTTTTTTTCTTGTATCCTTGAATCCTTGATATTTTCTAGAACAAAATTTGACAGTACTACTCTGCTATTGAATTACTTTGTTGAATACAGCAAACACGGAGCCTGTGTCTGTGGGGATAGAAACCCGTAGCCGTGGTGTTGGTGCGCCGCTGGCGTTGGCTTCCGATTCTATGGGGGTGCGCCGCCGGTGTACGGAGCCTGCAGCTAGTTGGTTTCATCTCGTCTCGCGTGGGAAGGACACGGAGGCCATCCTGGAGCGGCTGCTGGCGCGGGAGCGGGAGGACGCCGTGCTGCTCGGCAAGTGCGTCGCCGATCTCAAGCGCAAGGGGCTCGAGTTCGACCTGCTCAAGGAGGTGGATGCGCTGCGACGGGCCAAGAGCCTCCGCGTCGAGGCCAAGGGCGGCGAGAATTAACTTAACAAGGAAGAACTTAACTAGAATTATCAGAAGTTCACAAGAACAATGTTAAACTTGGCCTTGATGTAAACAAAAAGGTTCAATTTTGGGCAATGAAACGGGGAAAAAATTAACTTTGTAATCATAACAATGAGGTTTGAGAGAGTACTTTTGCTCTCTGGTACAATCACAATCACAAACACAAACAGAATCTAACGGATCAAATCCTTCCCTTATACAAACTAAACCAACATCAAAATTCGCAAAACAATTAGTTCTGCACGAACAAGCAACGCATTTCATCCAGCAAGAACAAAACCAAGAAGGCCATGCGATTCCCCTCCTCTCCTCTCATGGCTAATTACTACAGAGCAAGAACCTCGTGAGGACGAGGACGTCGCAGGCGGCGCCGAAGGGGGCGAAGACGGCGAGGTCCCTGACTGGCCACCGCCTGGCAGGCCTCTCGCCGCCTTTGGCCTCGACGCGGAGGCTCTTGGCCCGTCGCAGCGCGCCCACCTCCTTGAGCAGGTCGAACTCGAGCCCCTTGCGCTTGAGATCGGCGACGCACTTGCCGAGCAGCACGGCGTCCTCCCGCTCCCGCGCCAGCAGCCGCTCCAGGACGGCCTCCGTGTCCACCTTGTATCGCAGCGCGCGCCCAGAGCATGGCCAGCGACGACATCAACGACACGAGGCAGGGGATCCAGGAGCGCCGGCACGCAGCGGCCGTGCCGGACACCTCGAAGCTGACGGAGGACGAGGAGAGGAAGAGGACGGACGCGGCGTGGAAGGTGAAGAAGGCGCCGCAGTAGAGGAAGGCGATCTCCTTGCGGGCGCCGTCGAGGCGGGCCTCCCGCAGCGCGACGCGGCGGGCGAGGAGGCAGTGGCGGACCCAGGATTTTACCAAAGGGTATGCCGCACCAAAATTTTCATATGCAATTCGGTAAAACCATTTGCCAATTTGGTAAATAATTGTAAAATTTGCACCGTAATTCGGTATAAAGGCACTAAATAATATGATAAGTCTTAAATTTAAGGATTAAGTTGGAAACTTACACAAATTACAATACAAATAGTTCAAACACCATACTAATAGTCTCATATATATATATATATATATATATATATATATATATATATATATATATATATATATATATATATATATATATATATATATATATATATATATATATATATATATAAGAGACTTACAATACTACTTGTCTGACTTTTTGGCTTACGCTTTCTAAAGGACATGAAAGTCTCAATTATATCATTTTCATCCACAAGAATCAGGAAAAATTCCCACGTTAAGTGTATTTTACAATTGGAAGACTGGTCCAAATTTGACATGTCAAAACCTATGTATTTTAATGGAGTTTCTATGCATATCTGCTTGCGAAAATCCTTCAGGCAGGTATAATACTGGTAATGAATCAATATCAACATTTTCTCAAAAAGGACTAAGATATGAATGCTTACAGGAATTTGTTGGTTTCTCTTGTGGGACATAAAAGCTTTGTAAGCCGCTGGCCTTTCTGTGGCTGCATCCTGCAGATCTCCAATATGCCTTTCTCGCAGTGCTGCATCGAACACAACCTACAGTGCAGGTTGCTCATTCATTAATAACCTACAAACAATTATCTTGTACACAACATACATTGCTAGACAGGGAAGCAAGTGGAGCATTAGCCTGATATATTCAAACAACATAAAAGGCACAAGTTGAATGAACATACATTTGGTAGATTACAAGTTTTTGCTATTGTTCGTGCAGTCTCTGTCGCTCGCTTCAGATCAGATGAGTATATGGCAGCTGGCTTGGCTTCTTTAGACAACCGATGAGCAACCTTGGCATTGAAGTCAGACAAGTTCCATATAAGAAATGCTACTCAAAATGACATGATAATCTGAGTAACTCGTACCATACCGCAACAGCTTGCTGCCTCCCAATCTCATTCAGTTCTGCATCCAAGTGCCCCTAATACAGGATTTGGATAATATATCAGTTCAAAGGAAATATTAGAATGACAGACAAATTGATGAAAAATACATGGTTAAGTAATGTGCAAATATGCAGAACAAATTGATGATCATATCATTAAATGTCTTGCTCCTAAATTTGCCCCCAGATTATACAATCAGATAGAGTCAGTTAAATGTGGTTTTATAGCTATCTGATGATCTACCCATAAGGAGCCATATAACATCATTTTTCACATTTTCCTCACTTAGGAAACAAGTACATGCATAGGTGAGAAATTGCAGCCATACAACATACTGTCTATCATCTCTTAAGCTTTTGCATTGGATGGCAGTACACTAAGTCAAATTTATCAATGTTGCAGTTATACCAAAGCACTCTTTTTAGCTCAATATACCATCTAATAAAGTTCAAGCAGCTCCCTTACCTCCCACCTGGCATCTCCTCGGCAAGCCTCTTCAATTGGTCATTTGGTCGAACACCCCACGTGCAGCCCTGATGCTGCGCCCGACTCTACATATCTCCCTCACCGCAAGCAGCCGGCCACCGGCCGCCGCGTCGACGACCGCAGACACGTCGCCCATGCCGCCAAAATCCAGCGGCGCCGACAACAACACCGTAGACGCCGTCTGTTCAAGCAACCGCTCGCTCTCCTCCCGGCTCCGTCCGACGGGGATCCGCCCCTCGCCACAGGCAGCGCGACCGGCGGCGGTGGCGGCGAAGGTGGCCAGTCGCCCGCGCACGCTGCTCCATTCTAGGGCGGCCTCCGTCTCCAACCGAATATGCCTGGCCTCCGGAGTTTCCGACGAAAGGGACGATGTTAGGGTTTGGGAAGAGGCGGCGGCGGCTCTGAGGCGTTGCGTCGGAGGGTGTGGTTTGCGTAGGAAGCAGACGGGCAAGAAAACCAGAGAGGGGAGTCCGGTTCGACTGCCAGCTGGGCCCCAGGGTATGCCGTGGCCCACCCGGCATACCCTGTGGGTCCGCCCCTGCGAGGAGGTCATCCTCCTTGAGCCACTGCTTAAGCAGCAGTTGGTGCGTCCCACGGGGAGGGAGATCAGACGTCGCGGGGAGGGAGATCAGGCGTCGCGCGGAGAAAGGAGTTAGGCGGGGGAGGAAAAAAAATGACGGGGGAGACGGGGTTTTTGGCAAATTTGCATAAGTGGACTGGGTGTTTCTCCCTCAAGGATCCAGGCCGTAGGGGATAGATCTAATGATCCTGAGCGGTATTAGCATGTTAGCACCTAAATAGTTATTAGCACTAGATACGCTCCCTACATACACACACACACACACACACATATATATATATATATATATATATATATATATATATATATATATATATATATATATATATATATATATATATATATATATATATATATATATATATATATATATATGCATGATAAGACATTTGTGGAATAACTCCAATATATATAGGGCATGCAATTGATCGACCACTGACAGGTAGGGTCCACTCGTCAGGTTTTTATTAATTTTCTAAAATGATTGACATGTGGAGTCCACATGTTAGTCACACATATCCTAAAGCTGTTTTAAAATACAAACCCGTCTAATTAATCTACTCGGGCCCACGCATCAGAGACTCATTAATTTAATTGATATTAATTCGCTTGCTTTTTTTATCTGCAGTTGAACAAATTAACTAGCTAGGTGGTTTCATTGAATCAAATCAATTGCATGCGGATAAGTAGCTAGTGCGATGCGTTAAGCTAGACCGCTGGGTTTCCTGCTTGCGTCATTTATATATAGCTAAGACAATAAAGTAGCAAGGACAAAGCAAATCATGCAGTTCGCTCAGTCTATACCATCATTATATTAAGGTCCTGTTTGGCACAGCTCCACCATCGGCTCCTGAAGCTGTTTGGAGCTGTTTTGTGCCAAACGGGGTACAACAAAATAGCTCCGCCCAAGAAGTCTCTTAAAACCTGCTGAGACAAAAGTAGCTCCTAGGGTGGAGCTGAAAAAAATAGCTTCACCCAGCTCCATTTGTGAAGTAAAAAAAACAGCTCCACTTGTGAAGTGAAGTCGTGCCAAACGGGGCCTAAGAAGAAGATATTTTGTTTGAAAAAACTACAGTATATATATCTAATCGTACTTCTTGGCCCATATGTATAAAAAAAATCTGCCACGGAGGCCAATTTAGCAAAAAAATGTTCGGAATCCGGTGCTGTCTCTGCTGCTGCATGTTTTTCTCTTCTTCCGACGACTTTCTCTATACTGATGGTCACAGTAGGTTCGGCAAATCATGCACGCATGGGCGATCATCTGACCATGATGGTTTCAATGCTAGCTAGGTGGTTTCATCAAATCAATTGCATGTGGATAAGGGTATTGTGTAGCCCTCTACGTCACAGTCAGCCATGGAGAAGTGGGGTAGGAGGAGAGGCCCTGGGGGTAGAGCCGGAGCGTCTCCTTGATAACCGCCTTCACCACTACTACAAAACATGGATACTGTAATACATTCCTGTATCACATTCGTCAATGTGTTACAAAGAAATTCCATAGTAACATAAAACAATGTGTTACAGACAATGGTTGTAACACAAAGTACTTGTTTTATAAAAATGTGTTACTGAGAACAATTATAGTAACACAAAATTAATGTTACAAGTAAAATGTTACAAAGATTGTACTATGTTGTAACACATAAATGGAACATGTAAAATGTGTGCCAAATATATACCCTATAGTAACACAAAACAATGTTACAACTAAAGTGTTACAAAGAAACATATATATGTGACCTTCCAATTCATGGTCTGCAAGCACGTCGTCGCTTGTCGCCTTGGTTGTTAGGCAATCACATCGTGGTCCTCACATGACTCTTGAGCAGCAACTATTAGGCAATTGAAAATATCGTGTAGTTGCTGGAGCCCACTTCCAAACTGTTGGGTTGAGCACAAGCTACGCTATAGATATATCGTGATCATGAGAGGAACAAGTACGACGGGAAGAAACATGGAAAAACAAAAAACTACGTAAAATTAAATAGGAGAATAGTAGAATTCTTTTGATTGTGTGGGCGATCACTACTTACCTCCTCCCTACAATTATATAAGGTGATATAAACTTTATCTTTTAGGTTGATAAGAAAATCAAATAGATTTAAACTCATTTTCACATGATCTCGCTTTATATGCTCCAATACCGAGTGTAAACATTTATTGGTTCTGGGTCTAACAAAAAAGCTATGAAAAAACAGTTCTCTCTACTTCTTTCAAGCTCTGAGAAGAGAATAAACCATCTTATCTTTTCATCTCAGTCACAATCACATCTCCAACACTTATCCTTATATAACAGTAAACCTAATTTGAATTCAAAATGAAATATTCTTCAGCCACATGCTTTTCTGATCCAACAGATCAACCAATCTAACTTGGTTATTATGAAGAATTGTGATAGATACTGGCAGGTATGGTAGTAAAACAAATTGTTAAATCAAAAGAGTAATCATTGGACAAAAAATTGACTCATGATCTATATTTCTATGCAAGAGGCAATGTTGTAGAATGCCTAAAAAGGCCACAAGAAGGCATTTAAGTACGGCCTACAACAATGTTTGAGACAATTTAAAAAAAATGCCTTCACAAAAGCACCAGGTAAGGTGTTTATGAGTTGATATCTAGAATAGCATGAACCATCATCTAGACCATTTTACATATAACATATGAACTCCAAAAGACTTGGAGAACAAAAAAAAGCCATGTATGCTCTCCAACTTCGCGACCATGCATCGATCATACTTAAGAGCTGGAACAAAGTCACTAGGGATGCCACAAAACATCAGTAATATGCAATGCCATAAAAATAAAATATTAAAATAATGTTGCTAGAATAGAAAGTTGTGACCTACATAAATGAGCTCTAAAATTACCAAATGATAATAGAACCTATGAGTTGAAAGTGGAGAAATTCATTACCATTGTGCTGATCACTTTAGCTATCTTAATAAACACATTACCATTGTGCTATCCTCGACATGTTTATAAATAACAAGTGCAGCCACTAGCTACAGAACCTGAATATCAGACAAGTTTGCTTTGTTTTCTTCATCAATTGATCTTTCTACCAAATTCTCACAGTCTCACTACAACTCTATGTTAACGATTGCGCTTTGGATCAATCAAAACAAATGCATTACAAATTTAGCACCATCCAGAATGTATCCGCCACCGCACTTGGAGTGCAGTTGCTTCAGATACTCAATGACCTCGTCAAGCATGGATGCCTTGTCACCGCATCCCATAAACCAACGCAAACATGAACCCGTAAATTTCCATCACAAACACAACTCAACAACCCCCAATTCAACACAAAAGAGAAGGGTTTTTGGTTTTTCTTCCCGACCTTGTTGGAATTTCAGATCGTTATGCAGACAGCGAGGTCGAGAGCGGACGCGCCACGAGCTGGCGGAGTTGAGATCCGCGGTCGCGGTTGTAGGGACCGGATATTACCATCCGGATTCCTCAGTGATTTTACCGCACTATTCTCGAATCGCAGATAGTGCTCACGATTCTGATGAATGAATATCAAAATACATATCATGCGGAAGCGTAAATATATTAGTAGACTTACTCATGGGCCGATTAGGCCGAGATCATTAAATTGTAGCAGAGGAATAACGAAGCACACAAGTGGACCTTCAGACATGCCCACAAGCGACCAACTGGAGGTTCGCGACCTAGCCCTTGACATCATCATCTTCTACCACTTGTCCAATCTTGTTCTTTGAGGCGAGGTGATTTGATTCACAGTTCAATTTTGTCGCAAAAGCGAGTGTGAGCACTCCAACCCCGTGCTCCGCGAGCCAATACACAGAATGCAAATAAATAGTATGCATGGCTTATCAAAGGAGAGGCTTGTGTTATTTTATTTACCATAAAACGCGTTTAGTAGCATTTCTATTATTGTATCATATTATTGTTTTTGTGACCTAAAGACTTCTCACCGCAAATAACATCATTGACTTAATCCACCAAAGACTCACGCTCTTTATTAAGAGCTGAAGGGTGGGGCCCACATGTCAGGGAGAGATTTTAAATGATTACCTGTAATAGTACTTATGACAGTCATTAACAACTAATTAGCATTAACTATCCCTTGTATGAACATTAATTAAACTTACTTACACCCTAAATTAAATTAATTTGCATTATTTATTGGCTAATCTTTGATTTTTTTCTTTAAGTATTCCCTAATTATTCCTTAACCCCTTTCACTGTTGCTTCTAGCAAAACTAGGTGGAAATCCTAACCATGCTTGCGGCCACAGAGATTCGAACGCGGGCGGCACCGGCGAACGCACAACCGGCTAACCAACTCGGCTCGGGTGTTACCTGTCCATAGGGGGCGAAAGAAGGTAATTGTGCTGGGCGTGCGGGGCGGAGGCAGGGGGAGCTCGGAGCGGCGGTGCCGGCGGCGAGGGTCGGCCGGAGGGGTGTCGGGCGGGGTCAAAACGGGTTGCGGAGGTCGTGGTGATGCCGAAGGTGGTGGTGGTGAAGGCTGAGGGGTACCGGAGCTAGGCCGGCGGCGTGTGGCGGCGGCGGCTTCGGGAGGTGCTCGGTGCCGGCGAGGTACAGGCAGCGGGGACCTCGGGTGAGGCCGGGATTGTCTTCACGGCGAGCCGGAGATGGTGTAGGCGGGAGTAATTGGATTTTGGTGGCGTAGGGAGGCAGAATTTTAATAGAGGGCGGGCGGCCGGAGCTGGAGAGGACGACGGATTGCCGGCGGTTGGGGGCGTTTGAGCACAATTGCTCTGGTTGTTAGGGCGTGCGTGGGATGGCGAAGCAATCGACGCCCTCCTCGAGTTTTATAGCGGAGCGTGCGCACTTCTCCACGCGGGCGACGTGCGCGCACGGCGGGGGTGTCGGGCGGCAGTGTCAGGCGGCGGCGGCGTCAGCGGAGACCACGGCGACGTGCATGGCAGCGGATCCTTGGGCGGCTCCCGCACGTCGCGCGTGCTTCACGGCTTTGCTCCGGGTCACTCGGCTTTTGAACGAGGAGCGGCGGAGAGAGCAGCCGTGCGGGGAGGAAGAAGACAAACGGAGCGGAGGCGCTGTGCTGCGGTCCCACTGGCCAGCGAGAGGAGGCGGAGGAGGTCGCGAGCCCGCCTGGCAGAGGAAGGAGCGCGGGGTTGCCTGGGCCGGCTTGGCGCGCAGAATGGCTGCGCCGGGGTGACGGCCGGCCTGGCTTCATCTTTTCTTCCTTTTTCTTTTTTTATTCTCCTTAATGCCTTTGTATATTATTTCTTCCCTTTTGTTCACCTACATTTATATTTATATTTTTGGCATATATTTGTAAATACAGAAATTTAATATATCTTTTCATATACATACATACATACATACATACATACATACATACATACATATATATATATATATATATACCCCCATATAGGTTAGCATTTTAATTGTTTACCTCCTTGTCATCCATGCCATTATTTTTAGAGATGAGATTTTATGTTTACACCCAATTCTCTTTCGGTATTTTATGGATCATCTTTTGATTCTTAGTTTAGATTTTAATTTTCTAATATTTAAACATGTTTGTTTCCTCTTTAGCTTTTGGAACCTTCATCAAATTTTTCAGAAAATCCCATAAACTCCAAGTTCGAATAAAATTCATTGCAAAATTAATTCAAAAATTCCACATTTCGATTTAAATTTTCGTGATGTTACACGGTGGAGTGGAGGGCGAGAGGATACCTACACGTAATAGTATACTGATAAAACATTAAATAATCATGGAAATAGAAGGTAGAAAATATGACACTTCATTTCTTAAGGAAAACATACCTTTCCACAAAATACATTGATCGATAATGCACAGGACCACCTATTTTTGCTCTCTTGCTAAGTGAAGAACTAGATGCACCATAATAGTAAAAACCATAATGACTGGATCGCACTCGCGAATAGGATCCTCTAACGTTGGCCTCCATAAATGCTCTCTCATCCATCATCACATCCATCCATTTTAGATCCAATGGCTTATATTCAATCTTTTAGTATTTAAAAATATATGTTATAAAAAGTTCTAAATAAATTTTATTAAAATTAGGATTTTTACTTTAAGTGTTATCGCTTGGGCACGCAAGCGCGAGAGCCGAGAGACGGGCGCGATTGAGATGCGGAATTGATGGGATGCGGCCCGCCTTGCGGCATGACGCAGAAGAAGCCGCCCAAGTCCCTACCCTTCGCGACGCTGCGCTCACACGGGTCGAAGACGCGGCGCAACGAACCCGGCTCGCTTGTTCGGATATGGCGCGCAACGAACCCAAAGCTAACCTTCTCGCTCACATTTATTTTGTGCACTGTTGAAGTTGATGTACCATGCCCTGTAACATCCGGCTATCAACAGAGCGTGTGGGCAAGAATTGGCGGTCAGTAAACCCGCACATTCATCGCTATGCGCCATTCCTCAATACACCCATTTCAGCAGCCCAAAGAATCATGTCATATGGCGCCCGCCACCTCCTCCTCCTTCCTTCACGCAAGACAGCCCTCCTCGCGGGCGTGCGAACACCTTCATCTCCCGATTGCAATCTGCGTCTCACTAGGGCGCAACTAGACGACGGGCGTTAGGTCATTGCGGACGCCACTTGCGCTCACAACCAACAAGTCAAAAGCAACAAGGTAATTCAACTTTAGGGATGAAAACGATCGATGGAGGCCAAATCACTTTCACTTTCACATAGTTCTCCGAAACGAAATCGCTACGATATTTCAAAAATGAATACGGTGTCGGTATTCGTAATTTCAAAAGTAGAGTAACCGATCCAAAAGAACATCGATAACGATCGAAAATCATGGAGACGATATTTAAGAAACGATAAACACGTTAAATTGTAGAACACGACAAGAGTCATATAACTTGACCTATCGCACATGACGCTTAAGAATCATTCACAATTATATAGTGGCATACTAGGGCATCGCCACCGTCGCCGTCGCCGTTATCATTTCCGTTTTTTCGGTTACCACTATGTTTTTTTTAGGCTAAAAATCGAAAAATTCTCGAAAATGATTTCTAGAAATCGGAAATTACCGTTTTTGTTTTCAAATAACCCTATTTATTTTTCTTCAATTCTACTAAATTCTTCGCGTTAAGTAGTGCTCGAATAAATTTGCATTCCTTAATTTCAAATACATGTTCGAAGATCCAAGGTTGTTTTGCAGATTGGTTAAAATATCTCTTATCTTTACGACTTGTCTATCTCTACTACTATATGAAGAAGGCAATTCATCTTCGCGCGCTAGCGATCCTCACGATCGTCCGCGTGCGCCTTTTTTTTGTTGCGCTCGGCTCCGAGTCGATCCCTCTGGTTTTTCCCCCACGACTGCACGCCCACGTTCACCCAATAGTTTATAGGCCTCACAACTGTCGATCTGTATACTACATCGATCTGTACCGTACATATGCATGTACTGTACTTCACATTGTTATGTATTATTATACAAACTGTGCTTATAATATCTAGTAATTATGAAGCGATGAACTCGTGTGCATGCATGCGAATTCTTAAATTAAGCTGCCAGGAAGCTAATGACTTATTTTTGCAATTACAAACCCTCTGTTAGCAAACCATTACTAACGTGACGCTGCCAGGAAGCTGATGTTTTTTCCCAAACTAACAACTAATGTGACGAGAATTCATCACTGATCTGTCTTTTTAATTTCCAGCCCCGATCGATCGATTTAGCTCGTCATTAGCTGTATAATAACTATAGATAGATGGATGGATGGATATATGGATAGTCTCGTACGCGAAGCAACCGATCGAAAGAAGAAGCGAAGACGGAAGACTGGTAAACTTTCCCGCCCGTGGCGCCCGGCACGTTCGCATGTTGTTCGGCACGGCGTTACGGCCTGATGGCCACATTCTTTGTTACTGGTTGAGAGTACGAGAAAATCGCAGAGTGAGTTGCTGCGGCAAAACCTTTTCTTCTCCAGTGCATACCTTGTGTTCGCGTGAGTGATGGTGATCCAAGATCTAGTTGACTCTGCTCACCGTGAGGATTCGCTGTGAGGCGGAACACATACGACGCCAGCTAGCCGCCGCCGTCGCCTTCGGCACTCAGGAGCCAGCGTCCTCACCAACGCTAGGGCATGTCGTTCTAATGCAGGTGTGTGGGGACTTCCTCCAAGTAATTGTGTCATATTAGAATTGGATATTAACTTACACACAGATTGGACTGTAAGTCTACAGGAATACGTGCACAAGCATACACATGCATACCAATATCTGATTTCTCATCCAAATAATTGTCGAATGTTTTCTCAATCAAGTGATTCTGGATTTGCTTCTGATGTTCAGTTATGTTTGCATAAATGATTATCTCTTTCTTTCGTGGAAGCATCTGTTCCACATCCTCCTTCATCCGTCTTAGAAGGAATGGACGCAAAATGGCATGAAGCTTTGAAACAACAAGGACTCTTCTCTTCTCTTCAGTTTCTTCCTGCTGTTCTTCACCTCTTTTCCCAGAAAAATCAAACCTTTCAAGAAGATTGTTGCCAGTCCAATAGAGGCAAACAAATCAAATACAATGCCGCGCACGCGATGGCCGATCATGATTGCGCTTGAATTAGCTGTCGCGTAAGTGGATCCAGGCTCACACGTACGCGCATGCTCGCCGGCCGGCCGGTGAATCATCGTGCACGTAATATCTCCGTTCGCTAGAGAGCGCCGAGCGAGACAGACCGTCTCGACCGATCCACTAACGCGTACGCTTCCACGCGCGACGTCACTAGCTAGCTTTGCTTGCCAGTTCACTCCCGGATACCGACACAGCGTATAGCTCTTGAGGGGAGGGGTGCGTAGCAGGCCAAGGAATAGAAGTGGTTAGAGCACATCCTTGCATTTGGATACTTATAATTTGATTGATCCTTATAATTTGAGATACTTTGATTATAATTTGATCCTTATAGTTTTGCCGCATCACAGTGTTTACAGGATTTAGTTAGTATAGTTGTGATTACATCGTCCACTTGTGCGTTCGGTACTGCATTTGTACTGAGAATTTGTCGGCAACGTCGTCAGAGAATAATGCCTAGTAGTTGTATGGAGCCACCGCTAGAACATACTCCTTTTATTTGAAATAGCATACTTCATACTTTGAGGTTATTGGCAGCAACATGTCTGCTGTCACAAACCCTTCAAAAAAGGATGTTTTCATTTGTTAAAAAAATGAGAACTCTATGGACATACTACTTTAAAATTGCATGCTTCAGACTTCCAAGAAATATCCATGTTTGCTGTACCACACCCTTCAAGAAAAGGATATACTAATTTTTGTAAAAATGTGAAAACTATGGACGTAATCCTTTAATTTAAGATTGTGTACCTCAGACTTGCATTGTATCTGAAAAA
Organism: Dendrocalamus sinicus; assembly: GCA_036346575.1. Taxonomy (NCBI): domain Eukaryota; kingdom Viridiplantae; phylum Streptophyta; class Magnoliopsida; order Poales; family Poaceae; genus Dendrocalamus; species Dendrocalamus sinicus. Next base: position 476,438 of record CM070662.1, read on the forward strand.
CATGAGAGTTATGTTGGAGAAATTGTGAAATTAGTACCCTCTTTCATACTCCAAATGGCCAGATATACTTGAGATGCAGTAGTATCCCGTTCAAAATAGAGTTTGCCTCTAATGAGATTACTCTGTTTTCTTTCCTCTCTGAGTTTGCCAGTTGTGTCACCATGCTGTAGTATCTCGAGTGAAACATTGCTCCATTTGTTTTTTCGTTAGTACATACTGCTAGATACTCCCATTGAAAACAATGTATACTCCATTTGTTTTTTCGTTAGTACATACTACTAGATCTACTTTGCTGTAGCGTTTGCTAGAGCGATAAACTATAGGTTGTTTCCTAGCACTCCAAGATATTAAATTACAGCCAAAGAATACTGCAAGGTAAAATTATATTTGGAACCTTTTTTTATTCATATTTATATGTGTCCTACTCTACATGATTCAATCTAAACCATAGCACTTTACTTTTTCTCAAGCTTTAAGTTCAAATATTATTACAAATATGCGCTTTTGTCTAATTATTATTATTTTGTTATACTTGATTCTTATTTGTGAATTATCCTATGCTTCATTCTTATTTTCCTATTGGTGCTAAATTTTAATTAGATTGTGATACTATGGCTGCGGATATTTGGACCCTAAATCTTGAATGCGACGGGGCAGCTCCAAGACAGAAACATGTGCAAAGGGAAATGGATAGAGATGAGATATGCTTTTACAACTTGGTTGATCTGATCGACGAATATGGGTACACATCAGTCGACTATCTATTCTACAAGAGAAGAGATAGTTTGGTCGCAATAGAACAAGATTCTGAAGTGATGGAAATGCTTAATGAGTATGAGAGCGAGAAGATGGTGAGCTTATTTGTGACGAGGAAGAGGTGGCCACCTTAGTGCCTACCAAGTGCAACAAAGAACCATCCAAATCCAACCAAATAAAATTAAAGGTAGTAGAATGAATATATAATTTACTCTTTTATGTATATTTGATTATTCAAGTACAACTTAATCATTGCAAATTATGGTAGTCATCAAATATTTATTTTCATCAAAGATTAGTAGATTCGACTCCATCATTGTTCGTGATTTAGTAAGGTGGTCTCTTAGGGCAATTTTAGGCACCATAGCAAGAAATGGTGGATATTGTCCAGTGGATATCAAAGATTGGAGAAAAGTCAAGAAGATTAGTGCTAAAACTATAATTCAGCTCATACAGTTTGCTAAATTTTACAAGATGTTATATTGTGAATTTAAGTTTTGTGTGCTAGTTTTCATGTGAGAAAGTAAAGTTCATGGAAAATATCTATATAACCCCCGACGTTTGGTAGTGTCTACTTCACCCCGAACTACAATTAGGGGTTATGTAGAGTTTTTCCTAAAATTCATTCATCAAGAACTCTTTCTTATTTCAGATAAAGTTTCTCTATCCTCGCTCATGTGAGAAATGGATATTGAAATCAATTGGAAGAGATTGGAGAAAATACAAGGCAACATTAAAAAGACACTATTCAATCCAAAGAAAAAGGTCTGTTTTGTACCAGCGTTGTCCAAATGATGTCGATGAAGAACAATGGATTGCCTTAGTAAAATATTGGAAGTCAAAAGAAGGAAAGGTAGGAAAAGGGTACCATTATTTATGCTATTTAGCATTTTTTACGATAATTATTTATTATATCCTCAATTTTTATGTATATATTGGTTAATTCTTTTGTTAATTTACTTTCTTGTAGGCCCTTAGTGAGAAGAACAAATTAAGTCGTGAAATGAAGAAGACAACACATACAAATTGGTACAAAGAGTTATGCTCGTTGGTCCAAGACTTGGTGAGTCATCTTACATTGTTTAAAAAATTTATGTATGTTTTCCTTTTCTTTTCTTTTATTGATATTGTTTTCAGAGACAAGCTGACCCTGAAAAAAAGCGGCCACATAGAGCAAAGGTTTACTTAGCAACTCACAGAAAAAAGGGAAATGAGACAAATGAGACTATGGTATGATACATATACATGAGATTTTGGCAAATTTGAAGCCTTTTAGTTTGTTTAATGTATGAATGTCTTAATTATAGGTTCAGTTGGAAAATCTCCTGGACACACAACCAGAATTAGCACAAAATAGCGAGGGAAGAGTTGCATGGGAAGGTGATGCATTACATCAAGTATTGGGAGAAGAGAAAGCTGGACAAGTACATGGCATGGGATTGCTTCCAATTCCGAAACAAGTCTATGGTCGAACAACACGTCATTTCAAGGACATTGATGTAGTTACACTAGATGGATCATCATCTGATGTAGAGACTCACATGTTGGAGGAAATAAGGCAACTCAAGGAGCATTCTAAAATGCAAGACAAAGTGATTGAAGAATTTAAAAGCAATCGAGGCACCATGAGAATGAGGAGCCAACAATGGTAGCAATGTCTATTTTAATTTGTAACTATATTATATTGAAATGTTACTCAACCTCTTTATCTTTTCTAGGTGAATTGCACAGCAAGTGATCATGGTAATTCTCAAAACAAGGAATGCATTTTAACAGAAAGGTATTTCCTTTATTTTCATGTTTTCATCTAATTTAGTATCTCTTGACTTTAATATTGTTTGAAATTTTCAGAGAGTTCAATGTGTTGCACCAAATCGAAGGAGGTATTGCTTAAGCATTTAACGAATTGGTAAAATGTCTTGCTTGTGAAATTAGTACTTCTTTACCTAAAAGTTTTTTAATAACTAATGCTATCCCCTTTCGATCTTTATGGGATAAAGAAAGATGTGAATCAATATAGTGATGATGATAATCTATATTTGTCTAGTGAAAAGGTTATCAATTGGTCTCTTGTCTTTATGAATAATAATATACTCTTCATTCATTATACATCAATATTATTGCCCGGTGATTATGATTTAATGATTTTCTATTGGAACTAGTGCCAAGGTCATGCCGATGACAAGGAAATATCAATTGAGGAAGCGTAAGCGCCATCCCCACATGGCTCGCTATAGATTCTAGACAAATAGAGGTACACCTTTTCAATGAACCATTGAATAAGATATATTTTACTTGCAATGTCAAATTTATTCAAGATAAGTATTACATAACTTTGTAAAATGTGTAAATACAATTATCTTTCTCTTCATTTCAGTTTGATTCTTGTCCAAGGATTTTCAGTGAAGGTAGAATAACAAAGAAACAAAAGGTATATAAGAATCAAATGTTTCCATTTATTATAGTAATATTTGTGCCATATATTATTACATACCTCATTTTACATGTGTAAGGATCATCAGGATGTGGCTCGCGACAAGGCTACATGCCAGAAGCGTCCAAAACATACGCAAGATCATCCAATTAAGGTATATAGATATAATATCACTTGTTCTAGTAGCTGCATTATCTTGATACTAGTGGACACGCACGTGTGTATAAAAAAAAACTTTATACACAATGGGGGGATTGCTTACACATTAATAATTTATTAAATAGTTTTCCACAAGAAAAAGATTTAGCTAAACAACTACTAAGAAGATACAATAATACACTGTGCCTACATACTTAAGATCGTATATTAGTAATGCTTAATGTTATTTCAGTTCAAATAAATATGACCGCAACCAATAATACCCGTGCCTACACTCGGTTCATCAAGAACAATCATTTCAACTTTTGCTTTGTCGATCTTTTCTTGGCAGGAGCATATTTTTGTCGATAATCTGCTATGTCATATGCAAAAGGATCATGAAATTAAGATGGCCATAATGTTCTATCTCTGAAGTTTATTGCTGCACAATAGGTTTTAGGTGCTATCAAATAGTTTATTGTTAATGTTATCCTTATTAGTTCTGCAATATGAAGTGTCGATTCCATTTTCAGAAAGATATAGGCCGCACTTACTCTTAGCAACATGTGCCGCTATCTTGATATATACAACAAATGCTTGTTGGTCGCTAAGTGATTATGTCAAATTAATGCGAGTTGGGTCCATAGATGCTACTCATGACGCCAAATATCCAAATAAGGAAATTGTGGCATATGCAACTATTATTAGCACTAATCCAAAAGCAAATGTTGGTGGAGTTGATACAGGAAAACAATTCTACAAAGTGCGTATCAATCATCCCGTTGAAAAAGATGAGCCATTAGTGAGGCCTATGCCTACCTACAACAACATTGGTGACGCCCATGCCAAAGGAGTACCAATTGCTTGGCCTTCGATATTTGTATGTTTGGACTAGCTTTCTAAACTTTACTTTACTGTGGTGTACATGGATAGAATAATACTTAATGTTACAACTTGCTACCTATTTGCAGGTTCAAATGATCAATGGCTGAATTCCTATATATCGATGCATACAAGCATGGATGAAGAAGTGATGGATTTTAAGAATATTAGATATTGCATTTTTGTTTCTAGTAGTATGGACTTGTACTCTTCACTACTATGTCTGTTTACTCTCTAGAGTCATATCATTGTGTACATATACTATCACTTCATCTGAGCAAGTACTATGTTTGAAACCTTTCTATTATCTGTGGATCTTTATATGATTATTGAAACTTATAGATTATGTGATTCTGCAATGTGTCATGTTTACTATGAAAAATCAATAATAATACTATATGCCACATACAAAGGTAAAATAAATATTTTTTTCCAAATTTCAAAGTGTTACAATAGGTACAACATGTGTTACAAACCATATGTTCCTTTGTTCCAAACTGTATGCTCTACAAAAATGAGGAAGTGTTACTAGAGCTAAAAAAAGTGTTACAGTAGAGAATCACTGTAACACTAAACAAATGTTCCAGTATATAAGTAAATGTGTTACAGTTTAGTAACACTTTTTTGGATGTAAAAGAACACATATATGGTGTTCCAATAAACCAGTATATAGTAACATGGGCAATTGGAACACATAAAAAAATGTGTTACGAGGAGAGCTAGTAACACTTTCTTTAACCTATAGTAACACATGTTGGTGTTGCTATATCCCTGTTGTGTAGTAGTGCACGTAGGGTATGCTACTAACCATTAGGTTGTCTTCGATAAATATTTCCTTTCCCTTTCTCTCGGGTCCGCTTCTCCTTGTCTCGGTTTGCAGCTTGGCCATGAGATGGGGCTTCTGCATGAGCTCAACCATCGCGTATTCGAATGGTACGGATGATGCGTCCATGCTGGCTTCGAACATGTCCTGCACATGCGTATCAACATATATGTATGATGCATGATATATATATAATCCAGAAAAATACTACATAATTATCACCAATAGTGCTTTAATATTATCTCTGGTGAGGCTGTACTCTTGTTGAACAGAGAGCAGAACATCAATGAAGTCGCTCTCTTCATCGTCGCGCTGGTGTTGTAGCACCAATAGCTTGGCGGCATGGTCGTCGATGAGCTTGTCGAGCAGCTCATCCCATGTCTTCTTCACCTTGTCGGCCTTGGTGCACACCACCCTCCTCACCATGTCCAACCTCCCCAACTCGGGAAGTAGTCGTCCAGGTAGACCCCGCTGAGGAGCATTGAGTTCGCCTCGAGCAGCTCACGGAACAGCTTGTTCCGACCTTCCTGCCTAAAGAACTTGCCCGACACAGCGTGGCACACGATGTTGTTGACGAACGAGTTGAGCAGCTCGCTCAGGTCTACCGTTGTGCTCACTGCGGCTGCCTTGTGGATCTTGGCCATGACCAACCGCACCTATCGACCATTAATCATCCATCACAGTGTATGATCAGGTTAATTACATCCGTGATAGACATGCATGCATGGACATATAATTAAAATTAATATAGAGAGCGATCGATTACCTCTTGCTTGCGAGCTTGCCGGTAGGATCAGACCTTCTTGATAGTGAGGAGGTGCGTGGTAGCGATCTTTTTGACCTGGCGCCAATGCTCACCATAGGGGGAGAAGGCGATGTCGGATGAGCCATAGAAGAGTATGTCGGTGACGGCGGAGTTGGACCGGGACGCGAACACGTGGTCGTGCGTGCGCAGGACGGCTTGCGCCGCGCGAGGGGACGACACGACGAGGGTCGGCATGGTGCCAAGGCGGAGAAGCATGAGGCCGTCATGGCCGTGCTTCCCGGCGAGGTTGCGGAGGGAGACGTGGGGGAGGGAGCAGACGAGGTGATGAAGATGACCGATAACGGGGAGCTTCCATGGAGGTGAAGGTAGCTTGTTCAATAGCTTGCCTGCTCCTCTGGTCGTGCTAGTTGTTGCAAAGCGGATGGTCATGAGCAGCAGGAGAATCAGGGCATACCATCAGCAGGAGAGAATAGTACACTGGTGGTACTGCTAGCTGCCTGTCTCTCATGGGGGCCACCGTCGTCATAGTGCAGCGCTGGCACTTGAGCCATGGCTCCCTCTAATTCGCTTGCTTTTTTGTCTGCAGTTGAACAAATTAACTAGCTAGCTAGGTGGTTTTGTTGAATCAAATCAATTACATGTGGATAAGTAGCTACTGCGATGCCTTAAGCAAGACCGCTGGGTTTCCTTCCTGCTTGCGTTTTTATGTATAGCTCAAGACAGTACACAGCAAAGATAAGGCAAATCATGCAGTTTGCTCGGTCGATGCCACCATTATATCAAGAAGAAGATATTTTGTTTGCAGAAACTACAGCATATATCTAATCGTACTTCCTGGCCCACATGCATGTTCGTCAATCATGACATGATATCCATAGAAAAACACCATAATATGTAGGGCATGCAATAGATCGACAACTAAGATATAAACTACAACATATATAATTTATCGTGCTTCCTCTCTCTCTCTCTCTCTCTCTCTCTCTCTCTCTATATATATATATATATATATATATATATATATATATATATATATATATATATATATATATATATATATATATATATATATATATATATATATATATATATATATATATATATATATATATATATATATATATATATATATATATATATATATATATATATATATATATATATATATATATATATATATATATATATATATATATATATATGGGAATATATCTAGTGCTATGACCTTTTGGTGCTAATATGCTAAAATTTCTCCGAGCCATCGACCGCTCATGACGACTCGGATCCGAAGGTGGGATGCCTCAACTCACTTATGCAATTTCGCGAAAAACCCCTACCATTCCCGTATTCTCCCGCTGTCCCAACTTCCTCGCCTCCCGTCGGCCACGCGCGTCCTCTGCGCCTCCCGCCTCGCTGCGCGATCAGCGCCGCCTCGCGCCTCCGCCCGCGCGCCCGATCACCGCTGTCCTCCCGCGCCGATCGGCGACGTCTCCCCGCGTCGTCCCGCCTCCCCGCCGCCCCTTGCTCGCCTCCCCCGGCTCCCTCCCTGGCCTCTCGCGGCCCCGTCCGGCGACGCCCCCGCATCTTGCCTTCTCCACGCGACGAAGAAGTAAAGCTTGATGAAGAGGTTTGTCTGACCCCGTGCGTCCAGTTCGTCTCCGCACAATCTCAATTAGTACCTCTAATCTGACGGAGTACCTCCAAAAGTATAATTTTGCATCTCAATTAGTCTTCTTATTGGTGGTCACTATTCTTGCTGTTAATTCATCCAGGTCTCTTACCACAGAACAATACATTTGTTAAGAGAATGCCGGACCACGGAACAATCTGAAACAGATATGTGGACCCTCAAATAATATGAGCTCATGGCCTTAAAATGCCTTAAGGTGGTCCTAGATGCATCATCTGTGTTCAGGGATTTAGTAAACAACTACTTCGTAGGTTTGCACCAAATATCTAACAAACTGAAGCACATGCTCAATGAGTTTGGTGATTCTGTTTCCATGTGCAAAGGGGTTCCATTGCGGTCGAACCAAGAAACTGAACTAAGATCATGAGCCCTGTTCCATGGCTTTGGATCATGCTCTCCTGGAACTCCGTAGTTTGGCTTCATATTGTCGTCGGATGAGTAAAGACTGCTGGTAAAGGTTCAGGTCAAGACCATCGACGTTCCTACCTACGCGTGCTTGTAGAATGGCCTGCAGAGACGTAAACAACCAATTGCTGTAGCATCATTCTTATGGTATCAAACATGCTGATAAACAAATGAGAATGTCACACATCATTATCTGGTTGGATAAGGAGTTCGCCAATGAACTAAGGAGGATGTTTATTAGTTACCATGCCTCCTAACATAATAAAGTGTCAGATTCTTATCAAGTGGATCAGCAGGGGTGACAAAAAAAGGAATTCTTATAGGAAATAACAAAAAATTCAATATCAGAGTATATCAATAACAAAAAATTCTAATGAGCCTGGAAGATCAAGCAAACTAGCTGCATCATGACTAGTGTCTTCAAGAATGATGAACTGGAAATATCAGAGTATAGGTTGTGTTGGGTAAAAATGCATGACTACTAAACCAACTGACAAAAAACATTATGCAGATAATTGATTGCATCCCATCTGAAAGTACAACAAATTAGCAGGAAAGAAAATCCTGTAGGCTATCAAATGTACACTACAAACCAGATTACTAACAACGCTAAAGAGGTTAAACTAGGACCGAACAAACTAGTAAAATATCTACATCCTGTAGGCTTTCAAACGGAACATGCATGCACACACACAGATCGCGGCCACGGCCCGGGCTACCTGATCGCGCGGAACGGCGCTGGGAGATTGCAGGCGGCGTGGAACGGCGCGGGGAGACCTGATCGCGCGGAACGGCGCGGAGGGAGTACACGCGCCGTCGCGCGAGGAGGGCGTGAGCGGCAGTCGGCAGATCAGGCGATAGGGAGTCCAGGCGTCGCGCGAGGCAGACGGAACGGCGGGGGCCGGAAAAATAAGACCGAACCGGTAGTGTGTTTTTTTGCAAAAACGTATAAGTGGCTTGGGTGCTTCCACCTTCAAAGATCCAGGCCGTTTGAGATACATCCGATGGTCCAAATCCGGAGTTCACATGTTAACACCGAATAGTGCATTAGCACTGGATACACGTTCCCATATATATATATGACGCTGAAATGGGACACCTAGGTGCCCAGACACCTAGGCTCCCTGCCGTTATATTGCTTTTAGATACGTGCTAGAGCAATGGTATGTATGGTATGTAATATATTAGGCATGCTAAATCAATCATGGATGGAAAGTCTCAATCACACTAGCACGCATCTAAAAGCAATCCAAAGGTAGGGAGACTAGGTGTCCAGACACCTAGGTGCCCCTGTTATTTATACTATATATATATATATATATATATATATATATATATATAAACTTCTCCAGAGCCATCCGATCTGCTCTGTACGACTCGGATCCAGGAAGGTGAGATGCCCCAACTCACTTATGCAATTTCGCGAAAAACCCCCTACCGTTCCCAATATTCTCCCCGCTGTCTGAACTTCCTCCGCCTCCCGTCCTCCCGCGCGCTGATCAGCGACGTCCCCGCGCCTCCCGTCCGCTCGCGCCTCTCGTCCGTCCGTGCCTCCCGTCCGCCTGCATCGTCCCCGCGCCTCCCGTTCGCCCGCGCCGATCAGCGCCGTTCCGCCTCCCGTCCGCCCCCGCCGATCAGCGATTTTTCTCCCCGCGCCATTCCGCCTCCCAGCGCCGCCCGTTCCGTTCATCAGTCCAGCCGTTCGCCATTCATCACCGCGCCTGCCGCTCCGTTCATCAGGCTGGCCGTCCGCCGTTCATCACCGCGCCTCCCAATTACATTCAAGGCATGCTGTAGATTTCAGTATCTTCTATTTATGTGTGGGTGTGTGGGGGGTATATAATACATCTGGCTGCGAAATTTGGTTTAACAAATGTTCCATTCGCAGGCTGCTATGTGAATTCTCAGACACTTGAGGAAGTTGCAAGGCTCGAAAAGGTAATATGTCATGTTGTTTAGCTCTGGCGCTTTGTACAGTTTGGCGTAGCTAACTATGCGCTGGCATTTTCTTCTTTGTCATTGTGATTAGGCATTGAGCACTGGTCAAATTCCTGCTGAATTTGCAATTCCCAAGCCAGACACGAATATGGCTGAAGCTTCAGAGGAAATTGACAAGATGGATACAGATGGTCAGAACCAAGAGAATGGGGCTGATGAGCAGAAGCAAAATGAAGAAAGCACTCCAATTCAAGAGGTAATGATGATAATGTTTGCTGTATATTTTTGCTTTTATTTCATATACTACCATGTTTCTAATTGCTTCTCCCTTTTATATTTGTGTTTATTTCTGTACTTTTGCAGGATTGAAGGCATGCGCATAAAGCTGTATCATCTGGGACCACTGTACAAGTTAGGTTGCCGGTTTTGTGGGGGCAAAACCACGCTGGGACGCCCGATCTCATCGAATGCTCTCACTGATCGCTTGCCTAGTATCAGTATTGCTGTATCTTGTGGATTCTAACAACAATTTTTAGTAGATTACCCTGTTCACAGTGTTGAGGAATGAATCATTGGGTGTTAGATACCTTCCAGCACTGTTAGATCTGTTGATGTTGTAGACTCTATACTTATCCTGAATGTTGGTGAAACTTCTTTCATGCAGTGCATGTGCATGGTCTCCAGTTTACGGATATATTTTATTCCACATATTTATGGCTTTTCCAAGTGGAGTTTGTCTGCCTCATATACTGATACTTTCTATTTTGTTCAAATCTTGTTGGGTTTAAAACGAATGATGTTTATCTATTTCTGGGTATAGCACCTGTCCAGCTCTTAATTCTTCAATAACAGGCCAATAACAGGGAGACGTCGAGAGCTGTTGTTTGATCTCGACTGAACACATGACATCGTTTCCAAAATTTTCCCGTTGAAGATGTATTTGTTAAGCTAGAGATTAATCCAATTATCGTTTGTTAGTTGTGTGGATGAAGACGTGTGCGCGTTTGTGCGTCTCGATACGTATGGTGTACGTATTTAAGTTAATGTATTGCTGAGTTTTTTGGTGGAGGTGAGCCAGAGAATAAAGTGAAGAACACAGAAGGAGAACTGTAAGAAGTTGCGCAGTGCAAAATCTATCTGTGTACCGTTCTTCTTCAGCCCGTGCGTGTCAAACACAAGAGAGAGCAATATGTAAGTTCTGTCTAGGACCTACATCAATATTTAGTATCAGAGTTTAGACGACTAACATCTTTTTGAACTTTATAGATGTTAGGGCAGAAGTGCATACCCGATGTGTGAGGGGGAGAATGGGAATAGTCCCATATCGGTTGTGGGAAGAAAAAAATGACAACTTATAAGTGTGAGAGAGGCTTTATCCATTGGACTAGTCTCTTGAGAGAAGTTTCAATACCACTTATAATCTGTTGCTCCGTGAGCTTAGTTGTGTTCAGTCTATTTGAACCTGTGATCTAGAGAGTAAATCTGGTTAGACCTAGCCATACGGCCAAGGTCCATTCTGACATTTCTCTACATTAACGGTTTGAAAAGAGCTGTTGCCATAATACAGTAGATTGTTACAGTAGGTTTGGCAAATCATGCACGAGCGATAATCTGATTATCATGATTTCAATACTGCATGTATTATTTATGCTTACATGCAACAAGCGAGACATTATGCTTACATGCAACAAGCGAGACATTATGCTTACATGCAACAAGCGAGACAGTCCACCGGCCAGCTTTCTAGGGATATGACAAGTAGCTAGATAATTAAAACATGCAGCCAGCGGATGCTCCATCTGCTCTGCTGTGCTGTAGGCGCACGCGAGAGAAACCGATTGATTAATCGTGCGGTAGTGCCGGGACAAGGGGAGCTTTTCCTTCCGGTGCACCGTCACCCCGAACAACTCCACCGTATCGATCACCGACCCTTTTGGAAGCTCCCAGTTGAACTGGTATATGAGGTTCGCTAGCATGATCTCGACAGATGCGATGGCGAAGTTTATACCTGGGCATATCCTTCGCCCGGTCCCGAACGGCAAGAAATGGAAATCATTTCCCTTGTAGTCGACAGCCGCGTTGCTACCACCCTCCATGAACCGCTCCGGCATGAACTCCTCTGCCATCTCCCAACAGCTTGGATCCCTACCTAGAGCCCACCCGTTTACGATGACGCGCGTCCCGGAGGGTATAGTGTAGCCCTCTATGTCGCAGTCGGCCATGGAGAGGTGGGGCACGAGGAGCGGCGCTGGTGGGTGGAGCCGGAGCGTCTCCTTGATGACCGCCTTTAGGTAGGGCATGCTACTAATCATTAGGTCGTCTTCGGTAAATATTTCCTTTCCCTTAGGTCCACTTCTCCTTGCCTCGGCTTGCAGCTTGGCCATGAGGTGGGGCTTTTGCATGAGCTCAACCATCGCGTATTCCAACACTATGAATGATGTGTCCGTGCCGGCTTCGAACATGTCCTGCACATGCGTACATATATTAATTGAATTTAGATGCCTGTGCTGGCTTTAATATAGTACCAGCTGATCTATCAATTGATCATTGTCGTACGCTATATTGTCCAAAAAAATACTACATAATTACCACCAATAGTGCTTTAATATTGTCTCTGGTGAGGCTGTACTCTTGTTGAACAGAGAGCAGCACATCGATGAAGTCGCTCTCTTCATCGTCGCACTGGTGTTGCAGCACCGATGGCTTGGTGGCATGGTCGTCGATGAGCTTGTCGAGCAGCTCATCCCATCTCTTCTTCACCTTCTCGGCTTTGGCGCACACCACCCTCCTCACCATGTCCAGCCTCCCCAAGCTCGGGAAGTGGTCCTCCAAGTTGAACCCGCCGATGAGCATCGAGTTCGCCTCAACCAGCTCTCGAAACAGCTTGTTCCGGCCTTCCTCCCTGAAGAACTTGCCCGACACGGCGTGGCACACGATGTCATTGGCGAACGAGTTGAGCAGCTCGCTCAGGTCTACCGCCGTGCTCGCTGTGGCTGCTTCGCGGATCTTGGCCATGACCAACCGCACCTGTTGACCATTAGTCATCCATCACAGTGCATGATCAGGTTAATTACAGCAATGATTGACATGCATGCACAGACATATAATTAAAATTAATATAGAGAACGATCGAGTACCGCTTGCTCGCGGGCTCGCCGGTAGGATCGGACCTTCTTGATGGTGAGGAGGTGTGTTGTGGCGATCTTTTTGACCTGGCGCCAGTGCTCACCGTAGGGGGAGAAGGCGATGTCGGATGAGCCATAGAAGAGTATGTCGGTGACGGCGGAGTAGGACCGGGACGCGAACACGTGGTCGTGCGTGCGCAGGACGGCCTGCGCCGCACGAGGGGACGATACGACGAGGGTCGGCACGGCACCGAGGTGGAGGAGCATGAGGCCGTCATGGCCGTGCTTCCCGGCAAGGTCGCGGAGGGAGACATGCGGGAGGGAGCCGACGAGGTAATGAAGGTGACCGATTACGGGGAGCTTCCATGGAGGGGAAGGTAGCTTGTTCAGCAGCTTGCCTGCTCCTCTGCTTGTGCTGGTCGTCGCGAAGCGGATGGTCATGAGGAGGAGGAGAATCAGAGGGCATACTATCAGTACGAGAGAATAGTACACTGATGGTACTGCTGCTTGTGTCTCATGGGAGCCACCGTCGTCATACTGCAGCGCTAGCACCTGAGCCATAGCTGCCCCTAATTTGCTTGCTTTGTCGGCTGAACAAATGAACTAGCTAACGAGGTGGTTTTACTGAATCAAATCAATTGCATGTGAATAAGTAGCTAGTGCGATGCCTTCAACTTGACCGCTGGGTTTCCTGCCCTGCGTCTTTTATATATAGCTCAAGACAATAAGTAGCCAGGAATCTTTTCTTGATATATCTTTGCTCTGGACGTCACGCAGAACACGGCGGTCCTGCTGCGACACGACAAACGGCCGAACGAAGACAAACGGCATAGCAGCGTTTTCCTTTCTTCTTTCCATTCTTTTCTCTCCCTCAAACTATACTATACGGGTGCTTCATGCGAACCGACCCTTCAACACAGTCTGCGTGCGTACACCAACCGAGCGCGTTGGTGGGGCATCCTCCTGAGCCAGCTGCTCACGCACCGTGCATGCATATGCAGAGCAAAGACATGAAAATTTTATCTATACTCGGGCCTTCTTCTGACAGAATAATAACCCTATGTCCTGTGTAATTGCTAGTTACTAGAAAGAGGAATTACAACAGAAAATTTTGCAAATGGCTAGCACTATCTCCTCCTTCGATCCGAATGCCCTCTCCCTCTCTCTTTAACGTCAACCTTTATATAGCCAACGAAACAACGGCAGTTGTCCCACACCGGAAAACGCCTCAACGCTTCGGATGATAACCGCCTAACGAAAGTTACTGTTAGAGAGACGTATAAGGCCATTCGCCGTGTAGCAGTTGTTGTCAGAGAGAGATCGTGCGCGGTTATTAGATAAACACACATTCTAACTGCCTTATCAGACGAACCCACGATGAATTGTTTGTCGTAGATAGCTTAGTCAAAGATAAGTTAGTCGCAGGATGGTCTAGAACCATAAAGTGGTCGCAAGTCAACTTATGACTACGTTGTCGAGAAGGTCTTACGATCAGGTAGTAGTGACAGTAAGATTTACGACTGTATGATCGTAGAAGGACTTACAACCAAGGAGGTAGTCGCAGTAAGACTTACGACTACATGGTCCTATAAGGACTTACGATGAAGGAGTAGTCGTAGTAAGACTTACGACTATATGGTCGTAGAAAAACTTACGACCAAGGAGGTAGTCGCGATAAGACTTACGACTATTTGGACATAAAAGGACTTATGATCAAGGGGGTAGTTGCGGTATGACTTGCGACTATGTGGTCATAGAAAAGCTTACGACTAGTTAGTAGTTGCAACAAGACTTACGACTACGTTGTCGTAGAAGGTCCGCAACCACAAAGTGGTCACAAGTCAACTTACGACTACGTTGTCGTAGAAGGTCTTACGACCAGGTAGTAGTACTGATTTTAAATACAAATCCAACTAATTAATCTACTCAGGCCACGTGTCAGAAACTCATTAATTTAGCAAAGATTAATTAGCACTAAACTAATCTATCTGATGAGTCCACTTGTCAGAGAGAGGTTATAGGGGAGGTCGATGTCGACTACGGCTGAGCTCATTCCCGAGCTCACCGGTGACAAGGTAGCGACAAAGGGGCACATGTGAGTTTAGGGATGGAAACAGGAGACCACAACGAAGCGATTGGTAGCAATGCCAAGGCTTGGAGCTCACCAAAATTGGGTCAGTGGTAGAGCAAAATGGTGGCGATGGCTCTACAACAACGGGGAACATGAATGAGGCGAAGACGAGCCAAGAGAATAGGTGCGCTGGCTTCACTGGGTACAGGAAAAACCAGAGACACTAGCACAGGGACCTATGGTCACCAGAATAGGAGAAGGAACGACAGTGAGCAGTGGTGCCATGGATAGTCACAGTGGTGACAGTGTAAGCGACAATGAGAAGCAAAGTAGAGAAGCGCAAAAAGAACCAGGGGCTCACTGTGATTACTATGGTAATGTTGGCAGCGAGAGGAAGATCAGAGGCGGCGGCTCGTCGAAAAATAGCGGCAGCGGCGAGGATGTCAATGGTGGTAGCACACCACAGCCAGAGATAGCTGAAAAGGAGCATGGCAATGTGTTCAAAGGAGTCAGGCGATGGTGAAAATGACCGTGGAGTGGTCTATTGCTCACGGGAGCCACGGCAATGGTGACCGGTGTTGAAGACGAAGATGGAATCCCAGTGGCTCACTACATCAAAATTGAATTAACTTCGAGGCTAAAAGAAGGGAAACAAAAAGCACAAGGTGACGTAAAGGTGGGGCTCAGAGCTCACCGAAATGGACATTGGCCATGGCGGCGCGCACCACCGGTCCTCATGAACCCGTTCCGCAATGTCCTGTCAAGACGTACGTCTCGATGGTCCTCAATCTCAAAGTGCTTGAACCATACGAAGTGATCCTCCTTCATATGAATGTGTGGTAAGTTCAGACTTCTTAACCCACATCGACGTTTGCCCCGGCCAACCTGACTGATGCCCTCTTGTCCAGGCTGATTTCTCCATCCTCAGTTGGCTGTACGGCTCCGTCAGCGATAATGTTCCTCAGTTGCTCGCGCTCTCTTTCCCGCACGTTGACGTTCTGTCACTGAGGAATCTTCCTTGTCCTGTATTGATACATGTTTCTGTAGCACCCCATATACAGCTAAGCTGGGATACTACTATGGAACATCATCGCCAAAAATAAAGAGAAATAATAAAAAACAACAGTAGAAATCATACACAAATTAAAACCTTTAAAGTACTTTATTAAAGTAATCAACGGAAGCTGAAATAGTATTTGAAATATGGGACCAGTCCACTTCTAATCAAATGACAAATAAAGTAAATGGCAAAATTAGTGGCAAGCCACAGTGCTAAACCTCAAGTGCTCCCACCCATGCATGTTGTTATCAATCCACTAGCCTTTACCTAAGAAGGGAAAGAGCAAGCGTGAGATTTGAAAATCTCAGCAAGTACCCAACAACGGTCGCAACACGAAGAGTAAAGACAGGTAATGCAACCAAGTGAAATAAGGGACAAGCATCATAAGCAAGCAATGGATACAGGATAAAGGCAACGAACAAATGATACTAAAAACACTGACATAGATGGGAGACAGATGTCATAGAGACGGTATAATTTAAGATAATTGTTATGTGACAAGTTATAGCAAAGGCGCCGGCGACCTCATCCCACATACCCGGTTATACGAGAATAGCCAGGCACATTCTTGTCCTCGATTGTATAACCGTCGACGGGGTGTAATATCTTGTGTAACGAGAATGTACGCCCCCCCGTACGTTACTAGGTTGGGTGGAAATCTCCCTTATATGTGGGTAGTCCCACTGATAACCTTCAGTTCTTTATTTAGTGAATTATCCATGATGTAATTAGAAGGTCGTGAGTGAATTGAGGTAAAATTATGAGAGTAAAGGTTCGGTACCATGAGACTGGAGAGACAGGATTGGTGATACAAAGTGATGGGGAACAAGATCCGACGATAGAGGGAATACTAACTAGAGTCACACAAGGGTTGTCAATCATACAATTTTTTTAGGTGATAAGTGATTATTAGTCAAATTAATGTACACCAACTAAATCGGCTAAGACTCATAATTAGTAATCAATAGTTACGATTTATAGAAGCAAGACATGTCAATGGCCGCCTACCAGTGGTTAACCTTAAATTTGAGCATGCTTATTCACAACCCTTTGTACAATTTAGATGTTTATTTAAAACCCTAACCTCACATGAATTTTATGGTTAACATTATACTAATTACAAGCATTTAATACTAACTAACTCATCATATTAAAAATATACTAATGCTACAACAACATACGACAGGCAATCAATATAGTGCAATGATAGGAAACCATGCTAAAGGCAACAGGTAATTATGAAACATAAATGTGCGAAAGGAACATGTTACGACCATGAGGTACTTGCCTTGAGCACGCTCGACGGACACGCTGCACGATGGGTCTGAGATACGCAACTGCCTAGCTGCTCCCTCAACAGTTATGTGAGAACCTATAGGGTGGTATGGAAGACAACCGATCAGATATGATGAATTTGATAAAGGAACAGTAGGTGATAAATTTGACTGGAAAGGAAATAGCCGTTCGGTCGACCGAACCGCTGTTCGGCTGCATGAAGACACGTTCGCCGCACGCAAACGGCTGTTCGGCCAAGCGAACACGCTGGTCAGCCAAGCGTATAACCGTTCGGCTGTGCGAACGTGCGTTCGGTCACGCGAACGGCCATTCGGCCGCACCTTTGCTCCCACCACCGCCGCCCGCCGTCGCCAACCGCAGCCGTCACAAAAATCCGTTATGTCGTCACAGACTATACAAATGAATAAAGTGAATAAAGTGAAAAAAGATAAAAAAGTCAAAAAATCAAAACTAGAAGTCAATGGGCATGTTCTTTACCTCATAAGCCGGCGGCTTTTGGCTTTTGCTACAGTACCTAACTTTCAAACGGAGTATTTTCTCAAAACGAGGTCTACAAATTAAACGATCTATACATTAAAAGCCCAACATCTGTACCAGTCAAAATCGCAAGTGAGTATCTGTCTCTCCGTAATCTATACCATACGAAGTGATCCTCCTTCAAATGAATGTGTGGTAAGTTCAGACTTCTTACCCACATCGACGTTTGCCCCGGCCAACCTGACTGATGCCCTCTTGTCCAGGCCGATTTCTCCATCCTCAGTTGGATGTACGGCTCCGTCAGCGATAATGTTCCTCAGTTGCTCGCGCTCTCTTTCCCGCACGTTGACGTTCTGTCACAGAGGAATCTTCCTTGTCCTGTATTGATACAGCCAAGCTGGGATACTACTATGGAACGTCATCGCCAAAAATAAAGAGGAATAATAAAAGACAACAGTAGAAATCATACACAAATTAAAACCTTTAAAGTACTTTATTAAAGTAATCAACGGAAGCTGAAATAGTATTTGAAATATAGGACCAGTCCACTTCTAATCAAATGACAAATAAAGTAAATGGCAAAATTAGTGGCAAGCCACAGTGCTAAACCTCAAGTGCTCCCACCCATGCATGTTGTTATCAATCCACTGGCCTTTACCTAAGAAGGGAAAGAGCAAGCGTGAGATTTGAAAATCTCAGCAAGTACCCAACAACGGTCGCAACACGAAGAGTAAAGACAGGTAATGCAACCAAGTGAAATAAGGGACAAGCATCGTAAGTTCAGACTTCTTACCATGGTTGTCATCATATATATACGTGCGCATCGCATGTGGACACATCTATATTAGTGTGGCGTGTCTACGGTAAAATCGGAGGCAAATCAAAGGTATGGAAATTCGAATGGTTGTGTTCGATCAGTTGTTGCGTGGGCAAACTTTGTACATTGCTATGTAACTATCTATCTACTATCTATCTAGCTAGCTAGCTAGTTAGCTAGAGCGAGGAAACCTTGATTTCAACCATCCGATGGAGAAAAAGATAAGTAGCTGGAATGGGAAAGACTTGTGGATAGATCTAGAGAAAAATGTGGCATGCTCTGTTTAATTGTTGACTGCTACTTAGCGAAATTATTGTCCAGGGGCATGACTACATTGCGAAATTATTGGAGTTAACAGCTTTCTTCAAATCTTAGTCAAGGTTTAGTTGTTAAAAAAAAGTTAAGATAGCAACAAGCGAATTAATTAGCAAACGAAAATGTTCTACTTTGAATTATTTTCCTGTCAGGTGTAATCTTTTGTCAAGAACTTTTGGTAAAATGGCATGGTAACATAAGGCATACGATATATATATATATATATATATATATATTCTACTCCCGGGTGTAATTACACCCTATGTCGTATCTCACAACATAGGTAGTATCTCGCGTAACGGAGAGTATGTACGTGTAGTATACGAGTATTTAAGACCATATAGGTGGTATGAACAATTTTTCAGAGGTGGTATGCATATTGTTTTGACATACTCCTTTTTATGTACGTATAGAAAGGTATTTATAAAATACGCTAAAAACTATGGACTTCCTTGCAATTTTTTCGTATGGTTCACATTGGAGTATCTTATAATTAGTATACGAGTATACCTAAAGTGATAAAGGAGTATTTCAAGTTTGTTTAGGTGGTATATTAGAGGTGGGTGTAATTACACCCGGGTGTAAAAGTATATATATATATATATATATATATATATATATATATATTCCTCCGTTCTTTTTTCTTGACTTTTTAGAATCCGTGCTGTCAACCTTTTTAAAGTTTGATTATCAATAGGCACAAAACTATCTAGATTGGCTCTACAAAAATTATATCAGTAGATTTGTCATTACAAATATATTCATAATATTATAATTTTATTAGTACAACGTAGTGTAAAGTTATAAAAGTAACTATCAAATTTGCATCTTGGAGACCGTGAAAAGTCAAAAATATCAAGTAAAAAGAACGAGTATGTTTCAATGAATTGTGCATTAATGGATAATTCATATACTCTCTTTTTTTTTACTTAACTTCTTAAAATTCGTGCCATCAAGATTTTTAAAGATTGGCTATTAATGGATTTAAAACTATCTAGATTTGCTATACAAAAATTACATAATTAAATTTATCATTAAAAATACTTTTATATTATTATAATTTTATTAATATATCTTAGCGTTGAGTTATGAAATTGATATGGATCCACGTCTAGTTGACATGCGGACGGCCCTACCTTTCACGGTACAGCAGTAACCTGCGATCTCCCTTTAAGAACACCAATATAATATTCCGACGGGAGGGACTAACAACAGTAATCAACTTGTTTAATTAAATTCTCACGGCTAATTCAGCAGCTAATATTGGCAGGTAACTAGGTGCTATGTATATATATATATGTCTAGCAAGCAGACAGCAAGTAATCTACGAATATAATATTCCGACGGGAGAGACTAACAGCAGTAATTCGCCAGCCCTTCACAACTCGCCACCAGCAGCCCTTCGCAGCTGCTAGCTCTCGGTCACAAAGTCAAAAACCGAGCAGAAGTATAACAACTGAGCAGAAGTGTAGCAGAAGTATAGCTGTCTTTAGTTGTTGACTACTTCGCGAAATTATTGTCCAGTAGCATGGTTACATTCTGGCCGCGATCTTTCGAGCGGAAAAAGATTTCGACTATATGTAATGAAGGTTAAATGAGCAGTCAAGTGAATGGCCAAAAGAATTGCGGTCGAAATCTACATCTGGTAATTTAAATTGCTTTTCTTTTAGTTTGTGATTTTAGTTTTAGGTATTAAAAGACGGAGGCAATCATTCACCTTCTCTAATCATGCCATACAATTCTACAAGTAGTATTAGAGCCAAGTTGCAATGGTATCAGATCAAGATCGGTTTTCAGGTAAGCCACCGTTTTTTAATTGATCAAGCTATCTCTATTGAAAATATACATGGAGGTATTTCTCTAAGCACAGGATAATGCTTTCTTCAAATCTTAGTCAAGGTTTAGTTATTAAAAAAGTCAAGAAAAATGTTCTACTTTGAATTATTATCCTGTCAGGTGCAATCTTTTGTCAAGAACTTGTGGTAAAATGGCATGGTAACATCTCAAGGCATGCATATATATGTTTCAATGAACCAAGCATTAATGGATAATTGATACTCTCTTCTTTTTTTAACTTCCTAAAATTCGTGCAGTAAATTTTTTTTAAAATTTAACCAACAATAAATTTAAAACTATCTAGATTTACTATACAAAAATTATATAATTAGATTTATCGTTAAAAATACTTTAATAATATTATAATTTTATTATATATCTTAACATAAAGTTATAAAAAATTATATAGATAAACGTCTGGTCGACACGCCGACGGCCCTATCTTCAACGGTACAGCTGCAATCTACCAATATAATATTCCGACGGGAGAGAATATTAGCAGATTCATCACGGCTAATTTTGTTTAATTTCTTGCTAGATAGCACCTAGTCATCAAGTTGTTTAATTAAATTCTCACGGCTAATTCAGCAGCTAATATTGGCAGGTAACTAGGTGCTATGTATCTAGCAAGCAGTATTGACTGTGTGCTTGGATCCAACACAGTAGCAGCAGCAGTACGTGACAATCTTTTCAAGGACGGCAGCAGCAGTTCAATAGCCTCCCTTATCTTTCTCTTAACGCCTCACGGCGAGAAAATCGGCAACAGCAGCCAGCGGTTGAAAACGGATTGAATAACTATTTATATTTATATTTATAAATGAATATAGATATAAATATAAGTATTTTTAAATACAAATACGAATCAAATATTAGAACGAATACGAATTCGAATCGAATATCAACTCAATTCAGTCGGATTCAAACATCCTTATAACTTATGTAGATTGAAGATATTAATGCTTAATCATTCTAATTTATTTACTTCACATAAAGGAACACAAATTCACGTTTAATTAAAAAACTTGTATAACTAATTAGTTATATTATAATAAAATATGTATATTTTTCGTCGAATACAAATACGGATACGAATAGTCCGGATAAAATAACATTTTGGATAGTAAAAGTTTATACTATATTTATATCTGTATTTTTTATACGAATTGAAATACGTATACAAATAAGATAGAAATTATTAATTAGATAAAAATCTATATCATATATTTATCTTACCAATATGATTACTAAATAATACGAATAGTGAGAGAGTGTGAAACAAAAAGTTATGAAAATCTATATCTCCTAACTATATTAAAATCTTATATCAAAAAAGGAAAAAAGAAAAATAATATATTATCTCTTATACAAGAGATAAGTTAAGCCTGTAAACTAATACAAATAGTGAGAGAGTGTGAAACAAAAATTTATGAAAAAAATAGTTTATTATTAGAGAGATTATCTCTAGTTCTATCTTTAGGTGAGATAAAAATTTTAAAAACAACTTTAAAAGATAAACTATTATACATTTTTTAAACGATGCATAAACGCGACAATGATTAATCACCAAGGTAGCGAAATTAATCTTAAAAAGCAAGATTGCAAAGTACACTCGCCTTGTGATGGATGGCCCCGCCGGGACAAATCCAATCAACAGGATTGTGAGTATATGACGTTTGGAGTTTCCAGCTTTCTCCAAATCTTTGTCAAGGTTTAATTACTAAAGGAAGTTAAGAGAGCAACAAGCGAATTAATTAGCAAAAGACAATGTACTAGTTTGAATTATTTTCCTGTTAGGTGTAATCTTTTCACTACTACAGGCAATCCTATCACAGACGGTTCCTGAACCGTCTATATTTATGTGTTAGTGATAATAGATGGTTATCACAGACGGCTCCCAAGCCGTCTGTGATAACTTACATTATATACGGTTTTTGAGAAAAATCGTCTGTGATATTGTGTATATCACAGATGGTTCAGTGTTCCAAACCGTCTGTGATATGCACAATATCACAGACGGTTAATAACAAAGACCGTCTGTGATACTCGACTATCACAGACGGTTTTTTGTTACTAAGAGCATCTCCAACAATGTCCTCTAAATCTCATCCCCCTAAATCACTTTTTAAAGGACACAATCTAGAAAATAGAAGACTAAAAATATGTAACCTCCAACAAGTCCCCTAAATATGGTTCCCTAAATTAAAATCTAGGTCCACAAAAACTACCAACCAATCTTCTCATCTCCTCCCCCGTCCCTTCCTCCCGGAAAAAAACGACGGCGGCGTCTCGTCCTTGTCTCCCCGTGCGACGGTACGTGTGCGTGAACTCAATGTAGGAGTAATTAGAGACAGTGTGATGCAATGGAGTGCGTATTTGTGGTTTGGAGTTACGGCTGATCGATTGGATGGTGGTTGTTTTCTTCATACGTGGTCTAAGTTTTCTTAGGGATATGGTTCATCAGTGCATTAACTTCACGTGAAGGCACTTGATCTTTGTCTAGTGATTACATGCATAGAGGTTAAGAATAAGTCATGAATTTCTAGCTGCTGTGATAGTTGCATGCGATTTGTTTTAAATAGATTGGTACAGTTAATAGCTTATGGTTACAATTTATACTTTCACAGAGATGAATCGCTGTAGAAATCTCGTTAAATTTGTGTTGGATGAAGATTCTTTGGACGATGATGAGGAATTTATTTTTACGGCGGCTCAAGTAGTTGATCGGAATAGACTGGCGGGTCATCAGAAACTATACAATGACTATTTCTCAGAAGAACCTACATATGGTCCTATTTATTTTAGGCGCAGGTTTGTAATATTTTTCTATAATTTTTCCAATTTTATTGCAAATAGTGTTACATGTATGATATATTTTTTTAATGTGTTGCAGGTTTAGAATGAGACGGCCTCTATTTTTACGCATAATGCACGTTGTGGAGGCGCATGATGATTATTTTGTGCAAAAAAGAAATGCAGCCGGTACCCTCGGGTTGTCATGCTTGCAGAAGGTTACTGCAGCATTCCGTATGTTGACTTACGGTGTAGCAACAGATGCAATAGATGACTATGTTCGTATTGGAGAAAGTACTGCTATAGAGAGTTTAAAAAAGATGGTCAAAGCAATATGTAAAGTTTTTGGAGACGAGTATTTGAGGGCAGGCGCGAGGGAGGCGGACGGCGTAGGCGCGAGGGCAGGCGCGAGGGAGGCGGACGGAGCAGGCGCTCGGGCGGGCGTGACGGCGGCGGACGGTGCAGGAGCATTGGGCATCCCCGATCTAGCGCGCGACAAAAACGACGGCCGATTTAGGGGATGGTGTGCGTCCTCCATATGCGGGGGACGAAAAATCAGGGATGGACTCCTCTATATTTTTGGGTACCATTTAGGGGATCTGTTGGAACCTTTTTTTTACCTCTTCTTCTAAAATATAGGGGATAGAAGCACTTTAGAAGATTTGTTGGAGATGCTCTAATCGTCTGTGATATGATTTATATCACAGACGGTTAATAACAAAGACCGTCTGTGATATCATTCATATCACAGACGGCTCAGTGTTTGAAACCGCTTGCCCTGGTCGGTCTGACCACTCCCTCTAGCAGGTTTGACCAGTGGCCCTAGGCAGTCTGATCGGTTTCCACTGAAGAAATTCAAACTTTGCAAATTTTAAATTTTAACTCCACAAACTTGCAATAGTTTACCACACAATGACATAGCCCTTTGTATTGTCCAGTGGCATGATTACATATCAGCCACACATCTTTTTACCATGGATGCATGCATGAAATGTCTTATCATCGAGGCCGGCCGTGTAAATGATGCATGAACGCCACAAGGATTAATCACCAAGATAGCGAAATTAATCTAAAAAGAGGCAATCAATCACCAAGTTATCGAAATAAATCTAAAAATAGGAAGATTGCGAAATACACTTGTCTTGTAATGGACGGCCTGGCAGGGACCATTAAATCAACAAGATTGTGACCATTAATTTAGCGCAGATGTATATGACGTTTGGAGTTACCAGCTTTCTTCAAAAGGTTTAGTTATTAAAAAAAGATAAGATAGCAACAAGTGAATTAATTAGCAAAAGAAAATGTACTAGTTTGAATTATTTTCCTGTCAGGTGGAATCTTTTGTCAAGAACTTTCGGTAAAACGGCATGGTAACATCTCAAGGCATGCATATATATGTTTCAATGAACCGTGCATAAGTGGATAATTGATACATGTTTTAACCCACTATTTGTCACCTTTCTTTCTTTTTTGTGACACAGAGGAATCTGATGTCTATTATTAGAAACCACGGTCACTGCAGAGTTTGCTTACAGAAAATAAAATGAAGCACATTTTGCCTCACTCCAGCCTGAGTGAAATCAATACAAAGTTCTTTCGCCAGAAGAGAAGTAGCTACTATAGCAACCTAACGAGGCTAAGTACGAAGAACTAAGGCCACCGAGTGACCCATCATTCCCTAAGCATCAGCAGCATCAAATCTGTCATCTTGTTCCATCAACAGCTCCTAGCTTCTTCAGAATTGATTTGTCATCTTGTAGCATGCATAATTGATTTGTAATAAATTTGTAAAAATTTGTCTGCAGATAACATGCATAATTTGTAAACAGATAACATGCATAATATGTAACGTCTGGTCACCTTTCATAATTGATTAGTACTTAATTGCAATAACACACATTATCTGAATTATGCATGTCTCTTTCGACAATCATACATAAGCTAGATCGATCCCGATTTAAGCGACCATATTGCTGAAGGTACGTACGTACGCGTGTAACTCGTCATCGAGGGTTTAGATTTTTTTTTTGGAATAAGGTGCTCAATTTCATTGTTAGAAAAAGGAAAACAATCGTGGAGTAGGAAAATATACTAGGATTTCATTCATGTCTAAAATTAAGCTACGGAGTCCTTAAATTCATCTGATAAATTTACATTATCTGTAAATATATAGCCCTTTTCCGTGTTCTAGAAAAATATATAGCCACATCAAACATACCAGAATAGAGAGTCTTGTATTCTATTATATTCTGCTCACAATTCCATTCTGTTCTACTCGTTCCGTGTCAGATTGCAAGCATGATCAGGTCAGCATATTCATGCAAACTGCAATATACATTCAAATTAATATCATATACATGCTAATGAATCTTGAAAATATTCCTTGTTGTCCTGTAATTAAGATCATGATTCATTAAGGATTTTTTTAGATCAATTCATTTAGGCAAGTTAAATGTGTTGGCTGGAACTCGAGCAATCAAATGCACGAACACAAGAAGATTTTGGCGCTGCCCAGAACCAGCAGCTTTTCAGGTTTTTACTTTCTCCCTTTATAGCAATTAAACAAGAGAAACTGAACTACTAATTACCAAAAGGAAACAGACCTACTAATTACCAAGAAAACTGACTTGCACTATGTGCATGCACTGCATTATTGACGGCAGAATTGTAATTGACATGCAGAATAACTAGATTAGCTAACATTACTCTCCCTAATCTATGGGATAAAGAACGTAAGGCCAGTGGGCAACAGTTGAAGATTTTCTTGCCAAGTGACCATGGGATAAAGAACGTAAGGCCAGCGAGCAACTGTAGAAGATTTTCTTGCCTAGTGACCGTGGGATAAAGAACGTAAGGCCAGCGAGCAACAGTAGAAGATTTTCTTGCCAAGTGCCCATGGGATAAAGAACGTAAGGCTGGAACAGGATGTTCAGAGAGCTCATCGACGGGGTTTTCAACCTCGAAGACTACTTCCCAAGCTTAGCAAAGGTAGTCTTCTCACACGGGTGGTGTGCAACAAGTCCAAGAAGTTGAAGAAGAGATGGGATGAGCTGCTCGACGAGATCATAGATGATAATGCAAGCAAATCATCACTGCATGATCACACCGCTTCACATTCTCTCCCTGCTGATGATACGAGACACCTTTGTCGCAGGCCGGCTAGCAAGCAACTAAAAATCCAACACCTCCTTCGTCTTTGTCCAACTTGGGCTCTATCGTATATTCGCCAGCTCCAGCTGGGAGGCTGTGAACCACCTCTCGGTTGGATGGTAGAGTAAGCACGTGTATACTAGACGTTTAGACAAATTGTGAACAACAACTGAACAAGAAAAATGGATCATAGTAGGAGCTGAAACTATATATACCAGTGTAATTCTAGAGACGATCTGTATCAAATGTTGTCTTATCTTTATCTAAGGCTAATTTAAGTCCAGAAGCCAAATTGTCATAGCCCAAGTCCTAGCTTGTCTGTTCAGCTGAGGCATATTATGATCAAAACTATTATAATACTAAAGGAAACAAATATATAAAAGGATGGAAAAGTCATCCTGAAAAATCTACTGCAACTAAATTAAACTATGCTCAGTAGTCCAACAAAGTAGTGTCAGGCTAAAGTAGAAGCTGATGCAGCTGTAACTGAAGGTGATTACGCAAACAATAAAAAGAAGTAAACACTACATATCAGGCTAGCATCACTAGTCGATTGTAGTACACTGTAATAACTTCATTTATATCAGCTAAAATCACACGCAAATGTCTCTATACAATATTCTTTATAAGCTGTTACTATTTATAATCCAAAAGCCAATAGGAACGGGCTAGATCCAATTCATTTGCAGCACCAATGCAAGCCCAGATCCATTGTTTGTGTAGGACCGAACAGGCAACTGAGGGGGGGTGAATGGAGCCTACAAACCTCCCCAATTATTCACACAAACCTTCTTCTCCAATAGCTACCGAGCTATGAAGTTAGAAGGTGAAGACTTATTGGAAGCCGGGAAAACAGACCGACAACAGTGTTAGGTTTCTCCCAGGTATCAATACGCACAAGCAAACAGTAGGATGTGTATTTTCAGAAGGAGTACTATATTTCGGTGGGAGATGAAGACGGCAAGAAGAACACTCAGACGATGGGGCAATTTTCTGTATCTTTCTCAATGGACACAAAGGGAATACAATGCTTGGAACTGAGACTCAGTTAAACAAAGCAGCAGACTACAGGGAATTTAAAACCTTACGAAAACTAACTAATTCCTAACTACTCTCCTAGCTTCCTGCCATAACTAGCTTGATCCAATTGAATCGGAGACGCAGATCTCGGCTGACTTTTTCAGCCTGCCTGTGTGCGCCCGGAAACTTCAGATGAGCGCCAACGGCTCCAAAACTTCAGGCGCCAGACTCATTCTTATTGGACTCGGTCTTCCGACAAAATTCAGCTGTCCAGCAAAGGCTTGATTATTACCAACAAACTCCCCCCTAATCAAGACTTTGCTATGCCAAATCTTTCACTCCAATTACATGTAACTCACGACTGATGACCCGACCATCCTGGCTACTCGCCATCTGTAATTATTTTCTGCACCTGTTATCTAGGATCAAACCGCAAGTTCAAGTGGCTCCCCGCTACTCCGGACTCTCCGGTTCTCCTGCACCGAGAATAACTCCGTGCGATACTACTTGGTACAATCTCAGGCACACCACCTGTTGCACCATACACTCATGCAAATATACTAAAGCAGAAACTAAGTCTAGACTCAATTATTTGCTAACATTCCTTCTACTCTAGACTCAACTAAAGTAAAGCTGGTTCATCTTCCTGTGCATATATGAGGTTCACCTGATCCCCATGATCATGCTTTGGCTTGCGGCACTCGGATGCATAGTGCCTGTAGTCACTGCAATTGAAACACTTGATGTGGCTCTTGTCGCGCTTCGTCTTGGAATCGCGACCACCGCCTTGCCCTGATGATCGAGCTTCCCACTGGGCTTTCGTGAGAAGGAGATGCTCCTCATCCCCGTTGCTGCGATGACGGTGCTGGGTTCGCTCCTCATAGGCCTTGAGGGAGCCAATGACCTCCTCAAGAGCTATGTTGTTGACGTCGCCAAAATACTCGATCGTCGTCGCAATATGGATGAACTTGTCGGAGACGGCTCGCAGAAACCTCTTGACGACATTCTTCTCTTCTATCTTCTCTCCAAGTGCCTGCATCTGGCTAACAAGCAATGTTACCTTCGTTGCGAAATCGTCCACCGATTTCGTATTGCCCATACTGAGATTTTCAAATTCCCAGCGTAGCGTCTGGATCTTCGCTTCCTTGACTCGATCAGCCCCCATGTAAATGGTGCGGAGAGCTGTCCACACCTCCAAGGCAGTGTTCTTGGCTGCAACCTGCATGAGCGTCACATCGCTCAATGCTTGGGAGATGATAGCCATGGCCTTTTCTTCTTTCTTCACATCAACAGCAACATTCCCCGTGGGCTCAATTGCTTCCCACACGCCTTGCGCCTTCATGAGGAATTTCATCCTCGTTGCCCAAGCTGTGTAGTTCGTCTTGTTCAACACCGGGTACTGGAGAGACATTCCTCCCTCCTTGCTTGCCGCCGGCGCCGTCTCAACGATCGACATCTTCTCAAGCCGCAGGTACTTGGGCATACACCGCTCAAGAACTCAACCTCGCTCTGATACCAAATGTTAGGTTTCTCCCAGGTATCAATACGCACAAGCAAACAGCAGGATGTGTATTTTCAGAAGGAGTACTATATTTCGGTGGGAGATGAAGACGGCAAGAAGAACACTCAAACGATGGGGCAATTTTCTGTATCTTTCTCAATGGACACAAAGGGAATACAATGCTTGGAACTGAGACTCAGTTAAACAAAGCAGCAGACTACAGGGAATTTAAAACCTTACGAAAACTAACTAATTCCTAACTACTCTCCTAGCTTCCTACCATAACTAGCTTGATCCAATTGAATCGGAGACGCAGATCTCGGCTGACTTTTCAGCCTGCCTGTGTGCGCCCGGAAACTTCAGATGAGCACCAACGGCTCCAAAACTTCAGGCGCCAGACTCATTCTTATTGGACTCGGTCTTCCGACAAAATTCAGCTGTCCAGCAAAGGCTTGATTATTACCAACAAACAGAGGGAAAACAGTCGCGGCCGAAAACAGAGCAACAGTATTACTGCGTGGTCATAAGCGGAATAGAGGAAGAAGAAGTTGCACGACCGCAAGATCCAATTTCTGAATAACTTTTGATTCACGGATCAATTGTCATGAGAGTTCAAACACAGCAAGATCACGTCATCTGGCTGAGAAAATCCAGAGCGGTTGAAGCCTTTTTGTCGTGGTCAAAAAGAAAAGCATAGTCGAAATTGAAACTGAGGAACCAATGAGGCGCACGACCACTAGGCCAAGAACTCAAATAACTTTCGACTCAAAGATCCATAGACCAAGAAACTTGAAATACAGAGAGCTTAAGATCTCAGGAGCCTGCACTGAACTTTAATTGAAAATCTTGCGGCTGGAGAGAGATCTACAAGAAATCACAGAGAACGCCCAAAAGAGAGACTGGGAGGTTATGGGAACAATCAGACCTTGCAAGAGGGAATAGAGTAGCCAAGATGGCTTCAAGTATGATTTCCCAATACTAGGCAAGTCAGATCACCGCAGAGCAACCGAAAAAAAAGACTTAAGTTAGGAAGCCAAAAGAGCGAAGAGATGAACAGAGAGGGAACACTCAAGACATGCAAGAATCAATTTGACAAAATAACTCAAATAAAAGCATAGAGATGAATGATTTCATTCATAGAGGTTTCTACAGCCACTCCATCCAGGAGATTTAGGAGCACACACGCTCCACCCCAGAGAACAACTCACGCAAGAACAGAATGAAAGTCCAGAGCTTCTCGGGGACAACCTCACCGAGCACCAGTGTTCTATCCTCTATTTATAGCCTTCAGTAGTAGGGGTAACCCGTTAACCCCAACTAACACCGGGTTTTACACATGCTTTACCCGTTAACACCAACAGACTCCAATGCTTTAACAGCGACTTTACCAGATAGCAGTTTCCTTTGCAGGCTTTGGGCATTTCTCCAAAATGCCCCTCCTGCACCTTCCCGGAAACTTCCCGTTTCCTTGCTGTCCAAGCCGTGTAGCCACCTTGCAAGCCTAGTCATATTCGGCACCTCCCGAACTGTTTTGGACCTCAACACCTCCTGTGCCTAGTCCCGGCTCATCCATGCCTCGCCATGACTTAGCTCCAATGTCCTGCGACCATCACAGACAAGAAAACATCACATAGCACCGCTCTAGAATCTAAGATCATATATCTGCATCAGAATAATGTGCTCGAAAATCACCCCAGCTAATCGTAAACCACCTATGACCAGTCGAATGCACAAAATAAGAAAGGCTCAAAACCTACGACCACAAGGCAAGTTGATATGACCACCCAGAAGATAGTACAACCACGAGAACAGAGGCTACGACCATCGCTAGCTCAAGCTACGACCTCTCCGAGCTGATCGCAACCACTTTCGACCACTAAGACAGTCGCTACGACTTCCCAGAGCTGATCACAATAGCTTCCGACCACATTCAACACTTTTCATTGTGGTCGAAGCACCTTCCGACCACGTACAACGTGATCGAAGCCGTACAACGTAGTTGAACCCTCTTTCGACCATATACAACATGGTCGAAGCCGTACAGCGTGGTCGAAGCGCCAACGTGGTTGAAACCCGCTTTCGACCATAGACAACGTGGTCGAACGACAATGTGGTCGAAACCCTCTTTCGACCGCAAACAACGTGGTCGAACAACAATGAGGTTGAAACCTGCCTTTGATTACCGACCACGCCTTCCGACCGTGTTTCCCATCAACGTGGTTGAAGTCTGCTGGCTTCCAAACGTGGTCGAAGACCCGACTGCCGACTTTCGATTGCGGTCATAAATCTATCTGCCGGCTTCTGACCGCTGACAACATGGTCGTAAATTCATCTGCTAGCTTCTGACCGCTGACAACATGGTCGTAAACCCTTCTGCTGACTTTCGACCATGAACAACGTGGTCGTAAACCCTTCTGCTGACTTCTGACCACATACAACGTGGTCATGAACCCTTCTGCTGACTTCCAACCACGGACAACGTGGTCGTAAACCCATCTGCTGACTTCCAACCACAGACAACGTGGTCATAAACCCTCTAGCAGACACACAACATGGTCGTAAATCTTCCAGCCGACCTCGATGACACACAACATGGTCATAAATGGTCTGCCGACCACTCGCTAGGGCTTTCGACTTTGCAGAAATAACACAAACTTCAAAAACCAAACTCAATCTTTTCTAAAACAAGGGTCAATTACTCATCACAAACATGAGGTCACCTCCACATGGTCTCTCAGTTTGTTGTGCCTTGTAGGCCTCAACAACACAGAAATGTCACCCAGGTGGCATCATCTTCAACTTTCATGTACACTATCTGATATATGTTGTGGTTACGCACCAAACAGTAAAAGGAGGGGCTACAGAGAGACCGTGGAGAGGTTACTTGTAGCCTTGCACACCCTGGAGATGGCAATAGAAGTTTGTGCTAGTATCTGGAAGTTCAGGATGTCTGTCTTTTGGCTAAAAAAGAGTTATGCTCCCATGACGCACTCAATCAAGTATTTATAACTATGGGGGCTTAGTTACACAGATACCCCTATCTATCTCTGTCTTTATAGGCGTACACATGTTCTTTCTCCTACTTGAAGTTCCATAAACACCCTTATCTAAGCCTATCCTTATAGGGGTACATATACCATTTCCCTGGCCTTGTAAACTTCTGTGAAGCTGTCGGTTGCCTTGCTATCACCGTGGGCCATTTGGGCCAACGTGGGGGCCACTCCTACAATGATAGCCTCTCATGGTTGAGAGGCCCAGCTTTTCATAAGTCGAGACCATGCATGGTGCCTCTTGGACCCCTCCATCTTTGGCCCACGAAAAAGTGTCGGTGTGAGTTCCCGCCAATTTGTGCCCCAAGCAGGCCATCGCGCGCAAACCATGTAACACGAACAAGTGCAGCGATGGTTGCCAGGCACATGTGGCGGTGGTTGTTTTTTGGCTTTTGTGAGGCAAGGCGTCATGCCGGTCATGAGGCGGCGTATGCCTCCTTGACTCCCATGCCCGTCTTAGTGGTGCTGATCAAGTTGTGGCCGCGGGTGCAGGTGCACGCGTGGTGGTTGGTTTCCCAAGTTGCGACGAGGCGCCATGCCTGCCCCGGCTAGGTGCTTGTCCCCTTGATTTTCGTGCGCTACCCAGGCATTAACTACCACTATCCCCTTGATCTTGTGGCCTTCACCGCGTTGTTTATTGTTTTTACCCTCCTGCCGCCGTTCTCTCTTTTTTTTCGTCGGTCACTACATATCCCATTATCAAAATGGTGCACGCCGGTGACCGCCATAGTCATGGTTTGATGTCAGCCCCCTCCACCAGCCAGGTTGATCAGGACGATCGCATGGAGGTGGCCACATGAAAATGGTGGAAGGCAGTGGGGAAGGCCGATAGGGTGTATGTGAACATGCTGCGGCCATTGATTGCGTTCAAGGAGCTGGTGGAATCCCTGGTGCACGATGGTAAGATCACATCTTGTGATGTCATGTGTTTACTCTCATACAGCTTTGTGTCGAGTGAACGGATCTAACCGACCAGCGTGGTGAGTTTCATGGAGTACTTAGCGATTGTCTCCAAGTCCCCCATATGCATCTTGCTTAGTTGCCATTTTAGCACTTGTGTGCAAGCCTTCTTGACGCGATCTGTGCCTATTTGCATCTCCCTGAGTGTGATCTAGGCTTCTTTCATTGTCTCCTTCTCAGCGATTGACCTCATCACATCATTTGGCACCGCTTGTGAGATGGCCACCATCGTGCCTCGATCTTAGTTGCCATGGTCGTCTCCATCTTTGACCACCAACCATACCCTAGTGAACGCAAGATTAACTTCATCTTGATGGCCCATATGCCATAATTTGTTTTGCTCAACATCGGGTATCGAATCAGGATCGAGACACTTCTTGTCATCAGCTTGACGTATACGCCTGACTTTAATGGATTGATCTTGTTGTCTGTGGTCTTAACGAGTGCTCCTGACTTCGATGGATCAACAGTGTCGCCGGCCATTGCTTCGTCACCTTAAGCTCTAATACCAATTGTTGGGGAATTTGCCCAGGGTTTAGATGAGTGATGAACTTGAACTTTGAGATCATGCACACAAATACGAGTAAACACATATAGATCTTTTGGCAATGCGATATGCCTGTGTCCTTTTTCATCTTTCTTATAAAGAGAAGCAACATACAAGATTTCGTATCCAACATGGCATCCCACGCTGAGAGTCCTACACAGACACACCTTGACTTTCTTTTACAACCACTCTGAATCCTAGTTATATGCGAACTCTGATTCCTGACCTTTTATGACTATGACTGCTACAGTACTTGAATATACACACTGGTCATAAAGACTGTCGTGGTCATAGGACTGATCGTGAACTTGACTAGACCTGAAAATAATTAGATTAATTCTATCAATGACAAGTATATAGATAATTAAAACATGTAGCCACCGTATGCTCCATATGCTCGACTGTGCTGCAGGCGCACATGAGAGAGACCGATTGATTAATCGTGCGGCAGTGCCGGGACAAGGAGGAGCTTCTCCTTCCGGTGTACCGTCACCCCGAATGACTTCGCCATATCGATCACCGACCCTTTTGGAAGCTCTTTGTCAAAGTGGTACATGAGGTTCACTAGCATGATCTCGACAGTGGTGATGGCGAAGTTTATACCTGGGTATATCCTTCGCCTGGCCCCGAACGGCAAGAAATGGAAATTGTTTCCCTTGTAGTTGATAGCTGCGCTGCGACCACCCTCCATGAACCGCTCTAGCATGAACTCCTCTGCCATCTCCCAACAGCTTGGATCCCGACCTAGAGCCCACCCGTTGACGATGACGCATGTCCTGGAGGGTATCGTGTAGCCCTCTATGTCGTAGTCTACCATGGAGAGGTGGGGAGCGAGGAGCGACGCCAGGGGGGGGGGCAGCCAGAGCGTCTCCTTGATGACCGCCTTCAGGTAGGGCATGCTACTAATCATTAGGTCATCTCCAATAAATATTTCCTTTCCCTTAGGTTCACTTCTCCTTGCCTTGGCTTGCAGCCTAGCCATGAGGTGGGGCTTCTGCATGAGCTCAACCATCGCGTATTCCAACACTATGAATGATGTGTTCGTGCCGGCTTCGAACATGTCTTCGAACATATCCTGCACATGTGTACATATATTAAGTGAATTTAGATGTCCATTCCGGCTTTAATATAGTACCAGCAGATCTATCGATTGATCATTGTCATACGCTATATTGTCCAGAAAAATACTATATAATTACCACCAATAGTGCTTTAATATTGTCTCTGGTGAGGCTGTACTCTTGTTGAACAGAGACCAGCATATCGATGAAGTTGCTCTCTTCATCATCGTGCTGGTGTTGCAACACTGATGGCTTGGCGGCGTGGTCATTGATGAGCTTGTCGAGCAGCTCATCCCATCTCTTCTTCACCTTCTCGGCCTTGGCGCACACCACCCTCCTCACCATGTCTAGCCTCCCCAAGCTTGGAAAGTGCTCCTCCAGGTTGAATCCACCGATGAGCATCGAGTTCGCCTCGACCAACTCCCGGAATAGCTTGTTTCGGCATTCCTCCTTGAAGAACTTGCTTGACACGGAGTGGCACATGATGTCGTTGGCGAACAAGTTGAGCATCTCGCTTAGGTCTACCGCCATGCTCGCTGCGGCTGCCTCGCGGATCTTGGCTATGACCAACTGCACCTGTTGATCATTAATCATCCATCACAGTGCATGATCAGGTTAATTACACAGTAGTGATAGACATGCATGCACGGACATATAATTAAAATTAACATAGATAGCGATCGATTACCTCTTGCTCGCGGGCTCACCGGTAGGATCAGACCTTCTTGATGGTGAGGAGGTACGTGGTGGCGATCTTTTTGACCTGGCACCAATGCTCGCCGTAGGGGGAGAAGGCGATGTCGGACGAACCATAGAAGAGGATGTCAGTGACGGCGGAGTAGGTCCGGGACACGAACACATGATTGTGCATGCGCAGGATGGCCTGTGCTGCGTGAGAAGACGATACAATGAGGGTCAGCACAGAGCCGAGGCGGAGGAGCATAAGGCTATCATGGTCGTGCTTCCCAGCGAGGTCACGGAGGGAGATGTGGGGGAGGGGGCCGACGAGGTGATGAAGGTGACCGATCACGGGGAGCTTCCATGGAGGCAAAGGTAGCTTGTTCAACAGCTTGCCTGCTCCTCTACTGGTGCTAGTTGTCAGAAAGCAGATCGTCATGAGGAGAAGGAGAATCAGAGGGCATACCATCAGCAGGAGAGAATAGTACACTAACGGTACTGCTGCTTGTGTCTCATGGGGGCCATCGTCGTCATAGTGCAACGCTAGCACTTGAGTCATGGCTACCTATAATTCGCATGCTTAAGACAGTAAGTAGGAAGGACAAGGCAAATCGTGCAATTCACTCGGTCTGTACCATCATTATATCAAGAGGGAGGTATTTTGTTTGAAAAACTACAGCATATATATATAATCTAATCATACTTCCTATCATATATGTATGTGCATGACAATCATGACACGACATCCATGGAAAATCTCTAGTATATGTGGGCCATGCAATTGATCGACAACTGATAGATGATGCCTACTTGTCAGGTTTTTATTAATTTTCTAAAATGACTGACATGTGGGTTCACATTTCAGTCACACATATCCTAAAACAAAATTTAAATACAAATCCAACTAATTAATCTACTCGAGCCATGCGTTAGAGACTCATTAATTTAACTAAGACTAATTAGCGCTAAACTAATCTCTTCGGCGGGTCCACTTGTCAGAGAGAGGGAACAGGGGAGGTCGATGTCGATGATGGCTAAGCTCATTGCTAAACTCGCCGATGACAAGGCAATAGTGGTGTGGCACGGGTGAGCTCAGGGAAGGAAGAGGACACCATGACGAAGTGATTGGTAGTGATGCTAAGGCTTGGAGCTCATTGAAATTGGGTCAGCGGTGGAGTGAAACGGCGATGGTGGCTCTGCAACAACGGTGAACACAAACGAGGCAAAGCTGAGCCACGAGAATAGGTGTGCTAGCTTAACTGGGTATAGACAAAACCAGAGACACTAGCGCGGGGACCTATGGTCACCTGAACAAGAGAAGAAATGGCGGTGAGCAGTGGTGCCATGGATAGGCACGGTGGTGACAGTGTAAGTGGACACAAGAAGCAATGGAGAGTGGTACAAATGAACTCACCACGTTCACTATGGGTGATGTTAGCTGCGACGGAGAAGATCAGAGGTGGTAACTCATCGAAAAATAGTAGCGGTGGTGAGGATGTCAATGGCGACAACACACCATAGCTAGAGATAGCTGAAAAGGAGCATGGCAATGTGTTCAAAGCAGTGAGGGGATGGTGAAAACGACCATGGCGTGGTCTATATATGGCTCACCGGAGTGGCAACGACGACGACCGGTGTTGAAGACAAAAATGGAATCCTAGCAACTCACTACACCAAAATTGAATTAACTTTAGGGCTAAAAGAATGGAAACAAAAAGCATAAGGTGACGCAGAAGGAGGGGCACAAAGCTCACTAGAATGGACGTTGGCCACATGGAGCATGACGGTGGCACGCACTAGAGCTGAGGATGACGACCGTGTTTCGGGCGACTCAATGAAGGAGATGAGCCGCCACCGGGCAAAATGGAAGCGTGATGGGTGGTGAAGAGATGGGCAAGCTCAGATTGGGCTCAAAAGGGTGGAGCTCAAGGAATCGCTCGGCAATTCTCCTCAAGCCACGACACAAAATTGGCACGCACGGGCTCTGCAGGCGACGGGATGGCTCGAGCACGTGTGACAGAGGATCATGACGTTGCAGTGACGCCATCAGGGCAGCGATGGGGTCTTGGCTTTGGAAGGGCTTGTCATGGCGCATACATTCGGTGTGGCGCTGGTACGAGCGTGCTGTAGCTTGACGAAGGGTGATAACAGGTGGGTCCTGAGCCCACTAGTCAGCGATGGAGGGGAAAGAAGACAGAGAGAAGGTGAATTCAGTGAAAGATGCCTTCACGCAGGGAAAACGGAAACTAGGAGGGGCTTGGCTAAGGATGGCGTGTGGGCTGGAACTAGGATGGGCTGGACCAATAGGGAATGATTCGGCCCACGGATGGAGACGAATTTTGAAATCCTTTTCTAAATGATTTAATTACAAAAAATGAAAGTTTGAATTTTTAAAATTAGGAAACCAACAGCAAAATTCATTAAAATTTTTGGGGAGGTACTTTAGAATATTTAAAACCCAAATAAATCATTTCTAGGCTCTTCACAAGTTTCAATTAATTTTGTAAATTCATTTTCAGCTGGTAAAAATGAGAACACATTTTAAGAAATTGCTGAAAATTCTAAAATATCCCAATAATGCATAAATGATTAATTTAAAAAAATAATCATATTGGTTTTGAAAATTTTGGGATGTTACAAGTTTCCACGGAAGAAATTTTAACTTTGCAAAAATCAAATTTCAACACAATAAACATGACAATAGTTTATCATAACAATGATATTGACCTTCTCATATGGTTCTTTGTATTGTCCATTGGCTTGGTTACGTTTTGACCGCACATCTTTTTACCATGGATGCATGCATGAAATGTCTTATCATCGAAGGCGCCACGTAAATGATGCTTGAACATGACAATGATTAATCAACAAGATAGCGAAATTAATTTAAAAATAGCATGATTGTGAAATACACTTGTCTTGCAATGGACGGCCTGGCCGGGACCATTAAATCAACAAGATTGTGACCATTAATTTAACGCAGATGTATATGACGTTTGGAGCTTTCTTCAAATCTTAGTCAAGGTTTGGATATTAAAAAAGTTAAGATAACAACAAGCAGATTAATTAGCAGAAGAAAATGTACCACGAACAATAATGATGAAGTTGACAAGTAGGTCACCGAATTGGTCCCTGAGCGCACTACTAGGTGAATCTGATCGGTGAGCACATCGACCTCGAGGGCTACTCAGGTGCTGCCCATGGCCATACGCCAGGACATGCTCGTCGCCATCAAGAGGCCTAAGGGCAACAAGGTTCACATTATTGGAACTAATCTTATTGTGTTGTTGTTAGTGTGGTCGGTGTTGAGTGCTCGATGTGTTCAAGTAATAAGAAGTCATGTCGAGTACTCATGCATTGAGTACTGAGAAGTCGTATGTCGAATACTCGGTTTGTTCAAGTACTGTATAGTCGTGTCGATTGCTCGGTGTGTTTGAGTACCCAGCAGTCGTAGCAGTCGCAGTTGTAAGTCGAACTATGCAGTAGTCGTAGCTGTAGTAGTCATAGCTACAATGGTCGTAGCTACAGTGGTCATAGTTACATAGTGGTCGATGGTCGGTACTCGTAAGCTACGGTATTCCGGTCGTGCTCGAAGATAGGTAGTACTGTCTGTCTAAGCGGTACTACTGGAGATGCTGGTCGACAAGCCATGGTCGATAAAACGGTCGATGAAGCCATGGTAGAAGATGTGGTCAACAAGCCGTGGTTGGTTAAGCGATCGAAGGCACCGTGGTCGAAGGCAACGAGCAGCCATGGTGGTGGCGTGGTCGAGTAACTGTGGTCGAATAGGTGTGGTCGAAAGACACGAAGCAGGACTTGTCAAATGACTCAAAGTGGCACTCGAAGAAGGGAAATTTAACTTTTTGCCACCCATAAGAATGTCACATATCCAAATGCCATCCTCTTCATTGCACTCAACAATTTGCCACTCTTAACATGTGGTCTCCTAATTTTTTTGCCACTTTTGATCCTACGAGGCGCCACAATGCAGCCATGTCAGCGCTCCCCGCCACGCTGGCCGCGCCTACGCCTCCGTCGGCGCGCCGCCGCGCCGCCGCGCCTCCCGCGCGCGGCGCCACGCCTCCCGAGCCCGCGCTGCTGCGCCCGCGCCGCGCCTCCGTGCCGCGCCGCCTCCGCGCCTCCCGCGCCGTGCCGCCCGCGCCTCGCGCGCCGCGCCGCCCCTCCCGCGCCTCCGTGCTGCGCGCGCCTCCCGCGCGCCGCGCCACCCCGCGCCTCCCGCGCCCACCCCAACTCGCGGCGTCGTGCGCCTCATCGCGCGGCCCGCCACACCGCCGGCTCCCCTCGGGTTTGCTCCGGCTTGGCCCAACGCGCGGTGAGTCTCCTTCGGACCCCTGGTACCTCATGCGCCCCCCACCTTCTTCCTTTTCCCCTCCGGTCGCCGCCGCCCCATCCCACCCTTTCCTCCGGCCGCCGCGCCCCGCCGCCAGCTTGCCTCGGGGCCTCTCGGCTCACGGACGTGCATCCTTCGGACTCCCCTGGCTCCGGGGTCCCATTTTGCCGTCTCCGGTGTGTTCCCCGGCCGCCCCTCACCGGCGGCACCGCTGTCTACCTCGCGCCGCCCCTCCTCTGTTTTGATTCGGCCTGTTCCCTGGGCGGCGGCGCGGGGCGCGCGCGGCACGGGAGGTGCGGGCGGTGCGGGCACAGGAGGCGTGGGGCGGCGTGGGCGCGGGCGCGGAGGCGCCGGAGGCGGCGGCGGCGCGCCGACGGCGCGGCGCAGGCAGCGCGGCCAGCGTGGCGGGGAGCGCTGACATGGCTGCATTGTGGCGCCTCGTGGGCTCAAAAGTGGCAAAAAATTAGGAGACCACATGTTAAGAGTGGCAAATTGTTGAGTGCAATGAAGAGGATGGCATTTGGATATGTGACATTCTTATGGGTGGCAAAAAGTTAAATTTCCCCTCGAAGAAGGTCTGTGTGCGGTCGTAGACCGGACTAGGTAGCAGTTAGTCTACTCGTAATTGGTTGTGTCCATTAAACCAAGTATGTTGTATAGTGAAACGAGTCATTCAGGTAGTGCGAGTTGTAGGATTGTGGCCGAAAGACCTGGACAGTTTTGTTAGACATTACATGTAATCTGTGAGTATAAATAGAAGAGAAAATGAAAAGCTGTGAGCAGATTGACGTGGTGCAAACTCATGTGTGTCTTGAGTTGATCAAAAGGTGTTCATGTGTGTTTTCGACCATGGAGTGTGTGCATTTTCTACTCGAAGTCTCTCTTGAGTGTTTGAAACTTGGCTTCACTCATGTGCTCGTGCCCCATGTACACCATCTTGATCGCCTCCCATGCCAACTTGGCCATGTCCTTCCTGGCGAGGGAAGTCATGACATCCTCTAGCATTGACTGGTAGATGGCATACAATGCCATCCGATCCTTTTGGTACTCAGCAGCACCAAGCTCGATTGCTTCCCACACGTTCTAAGACTAAAGCACTACCCGTATCTTCATCGCTCAGATGGTGTAGTTCGTGCAGGTGAGCTGTGGGTATGACAACATCACCGCGCTCTCCCTCTTCACGGCCACCTACAAACTAGAGGCGGACGAATCACCTCGAAGCAAGCTGCGGACCACTGATGGAGACAAACTCCTTCCTTCTCTCGACATCTTCTTGACTCATGGGGAATCATTGAGTCTTCTTTTCCGACACACGGGAATCTCTAGGCTTTGATACTATTTGTTGGCCCAAGGACGAAACAAAACGCACACACTCGATGGTCGAAAACACACACAAACACCTTTTGATCAACTCAAGACACACAGGAGTTTGCGCTGCATCAATCCACTCATAACTTTTCAATTTTCTCTTCTATTTATACTCACAGATTACATGTACTACAAAACTGTCCGGGTCTTTCGGCCATGATCCCATGACTTGCACTACCCAAACGACTCGTTCCACTAATCAACATACTCGGTTTAGTAGACATGACCAGTTACATATAGACTAACTGCTACCTGGTCCGGTCTACGACCACACACAGACCTTCTTCAAGTGTCACTTCGAGTCCTTTAACAACTCCTGCTTCATGTCCTTCGACCATGCCTGTTCGACCACGGTTGCTCGACCACACCACTGACCATGGATGCTCGATGCCTTCACCACGGTGCCTTCGACCACTTCACCGACCAGGGCTTGTCGACCACATTTTTGACTATGGCTTCATCAATCGCTTCACCAACCATGACTTGTTGATCAACATCTCTGGTAGAACCGCTCATATAGACGGTACACTAATGTTCGAGCACAACCAGGATACTGTACCTTATGACTACTGACTATCGACCACCGAGATAAAAAATACCATAAGCCCAGTAACAACTGTTTTCTTATATAGCAACCTTATTGAGTCTGAAACGGAGATTAAAAAAAACCATAGCTTTACAGCAATCTGTAAATCTGTAGAAATAAACACAAGTGGCATGCACTACCTGAATTCAGTATATAATTATAGATAGATAGTGGATCGTATCTGTACTGAATTCAGTAAAGAAACCCAGATCTTTAATCCGTCACTGAAACGAATACTCATCACCACCATGTCCTGGGTCGGATGTAAATTAAGTAAATTAATACAAGTTGTCAATATATATATTGTATACTCCACTATCAAACAACAAGAAAAATGCCTCGCAGAAATAACATAAACAAGGCAAAAAAACCAACAGAAATCGCGACCTTTTATAAACATATAAAGTACATAGATGGTGTAGAAGCAGCGTCACTTGTGAAGGAACATGCATGCGTTATGCATTCACAGCTAGTTAAAGTAGCACCATAATGTATAGCAGCTACGCAAATTAACATGTATCAACCAGTACTAGACATGCATGCACACTACGTACAGACGATGCTATCGATCTACATAGCGTGAACGACACCGGGCGGTTTCGGAACAAGCATGAGCTTCTCCTTCCGATGGACCGTCAAGCCAAACACCTCCGTCATGTCGACATCCTCCTTCTCCATGCCGGCCGGCAGTCCCCAGTCGAAGCAATACGCGAGGTTCGCCAGCATGATCTCGACCGTAGCCAACCCGAAGTTCAGGCCAGGGCAGATCCTCCGGCCAGCCCCAAACGGCACAAACTGAAAGTCCATCCCCCTGAAGTCGATAGCCACGGCGCTGCCACCTTCGACAAACCTCTCTGGCATGAACTCCTCCGGCTTCTCCCAGGACCCTGGATCTCTGCTAATAGCCCACGAGTTGATGATGACTCGAGTTCCAGAAGGGATCGAGTAGCCGTCAACGTCGCAGTCAGCCACGGAGAGGTGAGGGAGAAGCAGCGGCGCCGGTGGGTGTAGCCTGAGCGTCTCCTTCACGACGGCCTTCAAATAGGTCATGCCGTCTGCTAGGTTCTCCTCCTCAACCATTTCTTGTCCCTTGGGCGTGTTGTTTCTCACCTCAGCTTGTAGCTTGGTCATGAGCTGAGGTTTGCGCATGAGCTCGGCCATGGCGAGTTCCAGGACCAAAGACGATGTGTCTGTGCCCGCACCGAACATGTCCTGTACAAGATGAAATGAGGTAGCTCTAGTGAGTAGGGTTCCTGAATTCTCTCTCTCTCTCTCTCTCTCTACAAGATTGCTATTGACGTATAAATAGATACTCAGGTACTCACCATCAAGATGGCCTTGATATGGTCTCTGGTGATACCGTACTCTTGCTGAACAGATAGCAATACATTGATGAAGTCAGACTCTTCTTGCTCAGCACTCCCGTCATGATGTCTGGCTTGATGCATCGATTTTTTCTCGTGGTCATCTGTTATCTTTTCAAGCAAATCATCCCATCTTTTATTTATCTCCTTGGCCTTGTTGCACTTAAACCAAGTGAGCAGATCTACCGCCTTTGCTAACCTTGGGAAGTAGTCTTCTAGGTTAAAACCCCCAATGAGGGCTGAACTTGCCTCGATCAGCTCTCTGAACATCTTGTTCCGGCCTTCTGCCCTGAAGAACTTCCCCGACACGGCGCGGCACACCACGTCGTTCGCGAAAGTGTTCATCGTCTCGCTCAGGTCGACGGCGGTGCTCGCAGCCGCCGCCTCGCGGATCTTTGCGATCACCAGACTCACCTATACATGAAAGGGATGGTGTCTACAGCTTGGTACGTGGATATATGCATGCAGTACGTACGTACGTTGTTGTTAGTTGTTACCTCTTGTTGACGGGCGAGGCGGTACGAGTTGACCTTCTTGACGGTGAAAAGGTGCGTGGTGACGAGCTTCCTCACCTGCCGCCAGTGCTCCCCGTAGGGGGAGAAGGCGATGTCCGACGACCC
Organism: Dendrocalamus sinicus; assembly: GCA_036346575.1. Taxonomy (NCBI): domain Eukaryota; kingdom Viridiplantae; phylum Streptophyta; class Magnoliopsida; order Poales; family Poaceae; genus Dendrocalamus; species Dendrocalamus sinicus. The sequence goes on from CM070662.1 coordinate 520,313, forward strand.
GTACACGATCACGTCGACGACCGTGGACGGTGGCCGCGACGCGAACAGGTGGTCGTGCGTTCGCATGATCGCCTGGGCGGCACGCGGGGACGACACGACGAGGTTCGGGACGGCGCCGAGGCGGAGGAGCATGAGGCCGTCAGGGCCATGCCTCCTGGCGAGGTTGCAGAGGGAGACGTGAGGGTGATCACCGACGAGATGCAGGTGCCCTATGACAGGGAGCCCTGGAGGCGAAGGAGGCAGATGCTTTCCTTGCTGCTTGCTACTACTACTACTTGTGGTAAAGTACAGCAGTAGCAGTAGCATAAGAGGGACGAGCAATAATAGTACTAGTGCTTGTAGAGGCGTCTCATGCATCAGTTGGTTTGCTACGTGAGCCACCATGGCCTAAATGTCTAGTACTGACTCTGGTGTAGTACTGTATGGCTTAGGTTCTTGATATATAAGCTGAGTGAATAGCAAACGACAAGATAACAAGAGCATGACATAGGTGGTGCTTTTGGCTTAAACTTATGATTGCGTCTTTTGACTGAAATTACACTGTATCAGCTGTTAGCTTTTTCTAAAAAAAATATAGAAAAATTTAAAACAAAATGTTATGTCATCACGGACAATACAAATGAGTAAGAGAAAAAAAGAAAAGCCAAAAGCCAAAAAAAAAAGCTAAAATGCCAAAATAAGCTAAAATTAGAATTCAATATGTTCCAAGTGGTCTCTAGGTTAAATGAACCGAAAACAACAAAAATCTAGAAACTGAAACCATTTGAAACGGAACTAGACTGCTCACCGATATGTAGTGTATATTTTTCATGCATGGTTGTCATCATATATATGTGCGCATCTCATGTGGACACACACACGCATATACACATATATATACATACATATATACATACATATGTATGTATGTATGTATGTATGTATGTATGTATATTATAGGGAGGTGTTCGATCAGTTGTTGCGTGGTGCAAACTTTCTATATTGCTATGTTATTATCTATCTATCTATCTAGCTAGCTGGAATGAGGAAAACTTTATTTCTACCAATCGATGGAAATACAGATACGAACATTCTCAAATACGGATTTACTTACCACATTCGCATTTTCTCGGATATGAATATCGGATAAAACAGATTATCCTTTACCGTTTTCTATCCTTCTCACCAATATGTAGTGTACATTTTCCATGCTTGGTTGTGATCATATATATATATACATACATACATACATACATACATATATATATATACACACACACACACACGTGTCACGTGTGCATCGCATGTGGACACATATATATTAGGGAGGTGTCTACGGTAAAATCGGAGGGATAGAAATTCGAGTGCTCCCCATATTTCCAAACAGTAGACAGCGCGCTATCGTGTGTGTGGCTTACCCTAGCTGAGAAACATTTGTTCGATCAGCTGTTGTTGCGTGGGCAAACTTTCTACATTACATTGCTCTGTGATTATCTATCCAGCCAGCTAGATAATCGGTGATTATCTGTGGTTGTCATCATATATATACGTGCGCATCGCATGTGGACACATCTATATTAATGTTCCTCAATTGCTCGTGCTCTCTTTCCCGCACGTTGACGTTCTGTCACAGAGGAATCTTCCTTGTCCTGTATTGATACATGTTTCTGTAGCACCCACATACAGCCAAGCTGGGATACTACTATAGAACGTCATCGCCTAAAATAAAGAGGAATAAGAAAAGACAATAGTAGAAATCATACACAAATTAAAACCTTTAAAGTACCTTATTAAAGTAATCAACGGAAGCTGAAATAGTATTTGAAATATGGGGCCGGTCCACTTCTAATCAAATAACAAATAAAGTAAATGGCAAAATTAGTGGCAAGCCACAGTGTTGAAACTCAAGTGCTCCCACCCATGCATGTTGTTATCAATCCACTGCCCTTTTACCTAAGAAGGGAAAGAGCAAACGTGAGATTTGGAAATCTCAACAAGTACCCAACAACAGTTGCAACACGAAGAGTAAAGACAAGTAATGCAACCAAGTGAAATAAGGGACAAGCATCATAAGCAAGCAGTGGATACAGGATAAAGGCAAGGAACAAATGATACTAGAAACACTGACATAGATGGGAGACAGATGTCATAGAGACGGTGTAATTTAAGATAACAGCATGCATCAGTTGGTTTGCTACGAGAGCCACCCTGGCCTAAATATCTAGTACTGACTCTGGTGTAGTACTAGGTTATGGGCTTGTTCGTTTTGGTTGCAGCTTGTAATTTTTGGCAGCGGCTTGTGGTTTTTGGGCTGTTTGTATGAGAGATTATAGAGTAATAGAAACTCACGTGCGGTTTTTGCCGATATAAATGAAATTAGTAAAGTATGTACCACAATTAACTAGTAGACCTTATCTTAAAAAATACTCCACTTAAAAGTTAGTTACTGTAGAAAAACCGAAAAGCAGCTTTTAGAAACTGAAAAGAACATGCCTATATCTGGCCTAGGTTCTCGATATATAAGCTGCATGAGTAGCAAAATGGCAAGATAAACAAGTTCATGAGTGCTTCAACTAACTTTTAGCTATGTTTTTTTACTGAAATTATACTGTAGCAACTGTTAAATTTTTCTAATAAAAAATAAGAAAAGGTTGAAAAGAATTGAAAAAATCCGTTACGTCGTCACAGACTATATATACAAATGAATAAAGTGAAAAAAGAGAAAAAAAAGCCAAAAAAATCAAAATTAGAAGTCAATATATTCTACGTAGTTTCTGGTTTTAATAAGTTGAAAGCCAAAACTCGGGTATAGTTGTGTTACGTGGGCAAACTTTCTACATTGCTGTGTGATTATCTATCGAGCGAGGAACCTTGATTTCTACCATCCGATGGAGAAAAGGATAAGGCGAAGTAGCTGGAATTAACGAGAAAGACTTGTGGATAGATCCAGAGAAAAATCTGGCATGCTCTGTTTAATTGTTGACTGTTACTTTGCGAAATTATTGTCCACTGGCATGCTCTGTTTAATTGTTGACTGTTACTTTGCGAAATTATTGTCAGGGCGCCATCTCTACATTGCGAAATTATTGGAGTTACCAGCTTTCTTCAAATCTTAGTCAAGGTTTAAAAAAAGTTAAGATAGCAACAATCGAATTAATTAGCTACCGAAAATGTTCTACTTTGAATTATTTGCCTGTCAGGTGTAATCTTTTGTCAAGAACTTTTGGTAAAATGGCATGGTAACATCTCAAGGAATGCATATATATGTTTCAATGAACCGTGCATTAATGGATAATTGATTCTCTCTCCGGTCTTTTTTAATTGACATCCTAGAATTCGTGCCATCAAATTTTTTACAATTTGACTATCAATGGATTTAAAATTATGTAGATTTACTATACAAAAATTATATAATTAGATTTATTATTAAAATACTTTCGTATTATTATAATTTTGTTAGTATATATCTTAGTATAAAATTATGAAAAATGATATGGATCAACGTCTGTTAACACGCCGACGGCCCTATCTTTCACGGTACAGCAGCAGTCTGCGATCTCCCTTTAAGAACACCAATATAATATTCCGATAATTTTTTTATGAATAATCTATTTTTTATTCGAAATAACAGAAATATACCCGCGACAACATTTTTTTGACCGAAATGGGCTTCAGTCGCCTAACCGTCGGGCAACTGGAGCCTATCCCCCAACGGACAAGCGACAACAAAGGTGTCTGTAAGCCGTTGGGCGGCGAGTTCGATTGTCAAACGGTTGAAGCGGCTGGAACACGTCGCCTATGGTTGGGCGACAGAACCTACCGTCGCCCAGCCACAGGGCGACTGCAAATGAGATGTTGCTGGATTTTGTGAATTTTTTAGATGTTGTGAATTTTGTAGATTATGAGTGGAAGATAATTTGTTGGATTCGTAATAAAAGTTTACGATTGTTGTAAGTTGTTGTAGCGTACAAAAATTTGTAAAACTTTTTTTAAGAACGATTGAACTTAGAATGATTGGTAAGTACGATGGTAAGTAATATTGTGATGTTACCGGGAATTCGTACACGGAGAAAAAATGGTCTGTTAATATTATTGAATGTCTTCCTGAAGTTTTCTTATAGCCTTCATAATCCCGGTGTGGCGATCACGGATTACGCACACACCAGATTTAGCGCCGACAACTCCAACCCTCACATGTCTAAGGAACCATAACCAGCTTTCATAATTCTCACTTTCCATGAATGCGATGGCCAACGACAATATTTGAGAGACCATGTGAAGGGCACCCCATGGTTGTGATGAGTAATTGACTCTTGTTCTAGGAAGATTGAGTTTAGTTTTGAGGTTTGTGCTAGTTCGCATTGTCGTAGCCACGGCGAAGTGTTCTGCGACTATCACGACCACGTTGGTCGTGGTCGAAAGTCATGCGCGACCGGTTACGACCACTTTGGGCGTGATCGAAGGTCACCGAGGGTCTCGACCACTTTGGCTATGGTCGAAGGGCACCGAGGCGATGCGACCACGTTGGTCGTGGTCGGCAGTTACGACCACGTTGGCGTGGTCGAAGGCGGCATGACCACGTTGGCGTGGTCGAAGGCCAGCGCGACCACGTTGGTCGTGGTCGAAATAGGTTACGACCACGTTTGGCGTGATCGTAGGTCTCGAGGAAGTTTAAGACTGGTTTTGCCTTAGTCGTATCTTGGTCATGGTCGAAATGACTCAAATGCGACCATGTTGCGGCGATTGGAACCTAGCGAGATGTCTCACGACCACGTTGTGCGCTATCGGAAGCCAGCCGAACCATTTACGACCACGTTGTAGCGTATACGACCATTTTGGGCTTGGTCGAAGGTCATTCAGGTCGTTTACGATCACGTTGGCCGTAGTCGAATGCAGCTTCGACCACGTTGTAGTGGGCTGCGATCGAAGTCGGCACTCAAATCTACGACCACGTGAGTAGTCGGCACTCGACTATGTTATTGAGAGCGATCGGCGTGGTCGGACGTGCTTGCACGCGATTGGAATCGATCGTATGACCTGCAGACTTGACCATTTGAGCTGGAAATTGGTCGTAGGGCTTTGTGATGAAGTCAGGGACCTTGTGCATTTGTTGGTTTATCTTTTCGATTGGTCGTAACGACTTTGGTTGAAGTCGTAGACTTTGAGCGTTAAAGCCGTAGCGAGTTGTGGGTGGTCGTAGCAAGTTAGCGATGATCGTAGACTCATCGTATCTGGTCGTATGGCTTGATTTTGTGGTCGTATGTCGTGTGCATTCATTGTTCTCTTTTCCGATTGGTCGTAGGTGGTATCGACTTGGTAAGAGTATGTTTTGAGTTCATTTTTCGGCTCAAGTGATTGGATACTATTGTGAGCCGTGCTATGTAATGGTTTGCTTATGCGTGATGGTTTGCGGGACCTTGAGACTAGTCGTGGCGAGGCATGGAGGGCCGAGACTAGGCACGGCGATCTTGAGGTCAAGCGGCCGAGGAAGTGCTGAAGGCAGCGAGTGCGTGAGGTGGTTACAAGCCGAGGAGATGAGGAACCGGCTGGAGCTGCCAGAGGACCTTGGAGACAAGTCTTGATGAGGCTTGGAGTGGTCGGGACTAGACATGGGGATGTCGAGGTCCGAGCGACCGGGGAAGCCGAAGAAGACCTAGTCTTGCGAGGTGGTTGCAAGCTTGGACGGCAAGGCGGGAGGAAGCTTCGGGAAGGCGCGGAGTGGCATTTTGGAGAAATGCGGAAAGCTGCAAAGGGAAGGCTGTGTCCTGCAAAGCACGGAGTTGTTGGCGCTAACGGGTAAGCGGTGGAGCCGTTGGGTGTAACGGGTAAAGCACTGGAGCTCGTTCGCTGCTGGGTAAAGAGAGTGGTAAAACCCGGTGTTAGGTGGGAGTTAACGGGTTCTCCCACAGCAAGAAGACTATAAATAGAGAGGGTAGAGCTCGGATGCTCGGTGAGGTTGTTCGAGTCACTCTGAATTTTTCGTCTCTATTTGCGTGAGTTGTCTCTGGGTAGAGCACGGTTGCTCTTGTACCTCCGATGGAGTGGTGTAGAAACCTCCATGATCAATCATTCATCTCTCTTCCTCGAGATGATTTCTGTTGTTATGAGATGTAGTGTTTGTTGTGTTTGCTATTTGTTTTGAGAGCTTGCTCTTCTTGTTATCTTTCTCTCTCTACTCTTCTTCGTGAGTCCTTTCGTTTTGGTGTGTTTCGACTTGCTCGGAAGCGGAAATCTGTCTCAAGGCCTCTTGGCAGTTCATTTCGAGAGCGGAGTCGATTGAGAGAAGTTCTCGTTTCTGAATGGTCGTGCGCCTTAAAGTCCTCTGTTTCGAGTTCGATTTTGTTGACCGTAGCTAAGACTTTGGTTTTTCGTGGTAATTTATTTTCAAGAGGTTGGATTCATTCAGTGTCTCAAATTTGAGGATCAAATGACCAGAGAGTCTTAGTTACTCGGAAATCTGGCAAACGAGTCCTTCTCCGTTCTCGTTTTATCCGCGCAGTATTCTCTGTTTGATTTCTTTTGTCGGCTTGAGCAAGTGTTCGACCACGTGGTGTTCGTCCATCAATTGGCTTACGACTACGTGTGTTCGATCGGAGAAACTAGTTCTTTCACTCGATTTGCTGTGTAAGTACTTGGGGAGTTTTGAAGGCACCATTCACCCCCCCTCTGTTGCCATTTCGGTCCTACAATTGGTATCAGAGCCAGGTTAGCTCTTTTCAATAGATCTTAACCGGTCTCAAGAGCCATGGCGACGGACAAGTACTCGACCAAGCCTCCGTCTTTGATGGCTGGATTACCCTTACGGAAGAGCCGAATGGAAACATACATCCGGGCTCAAGGGTATGCCATTTGGCGGAAGGTGAAGGTCGATTTGTTGTTCTGCCGATGAGAACATTAATGCTGGAAATATGCATGATGTTGAGGCAAAGCGCTAAGGCAAGGAATATCATAATCCGGGCACGAGTCGTAGCGAGTTTGACCGCATATCTCATCTTTCGTCCGCCGATATCCGGGAGACCCTCGATGCATACCATGAGGCACCACCCGATTAAGGCGGTGAGACGAGACGATTCAAGCGCGACTACAACAAATTTGAGATGCTTGCTGGTGAGTCTTTGGATGAGTGTTTTGCGCGTTTTCATAAGATTACGAGCAACCTCGGCGGTCGGTCTCACGTACCCGACTCGGATAACGCTCGACAGATGCTCGCTGCACTCGACCTTCGTGTTTGGGAGATGAAGGTGACTACCATCAAGGACACCACGGACCTCTCGACTTTGACTCTTGATGCGTTGTACTCGGGCCTCAAGACTCACGAGATTGACATTGTCTCTCGCAAGTCGAAGTCACAGTCGATGGCCCTAGTCACCGATCCCACGTTGGCTTCCGGTTCTTACGAGTCTACTTGCGGATTCTCCCCTTGCTGCTCTGTGACATAGCGATGATCGATTAGAGCGACTTGCGGATGAGCAGCTAGCCCTCCTTGCTCGAAGATTCTCCCATGCTTACAAGGAGGAGGGACGAGAGAAGAGAGGAGGGCACGTGATTTGCTTCAGTGTGGTGGCCCCAACCACATCCGAGCAAAGCGCCCCAAGCCGGGAAAGGGCAAAGGTGACTACGGCGGTTCGGGCAAGAACGACTACACCGACAAGAACCGCAACAAGAAGACTCGGCTCGGGCGCGGGAAAGAAGAAGTTCCGCAACCGGGAAGGCCAAGAAGCTCTTCCACCGCGTCCTCACCGCTTCGGCGACCTCGACCTCGGCGAGGTGGAGGATGGAGCGGCGACGACGGGACGGGTGACCAAGAGCCTAAGGATGGCGCGACGACTTCTCGGCATGTGCTTCATGGCCCTCCAGGCGAGATCGCGATAGCGGTGTACTCGACTCGGATGAGGTACTCCTTCTTATGACCAGCTAAATGATGCTTTTCTTAAGCTAGGTGGATTTCATGCTAGAGCTAGGTCTAGGTGTACCGAGTTAGAGAAGGAAGTAGATAGACTATCACGGAGATTACTTCACTTAGATCTGTTCCCTCCGTGACGATTGTGATACATCTTGTGCTTTGCTTGGAGACATGGAGAAACTAAGGACCTCTCATGATAGTTTGTCTTACGAGCTTGATGTGCTTAAGGTGGAGAATGTTAGTGCGCTTGCTGAGTTAGAATTGAGTAGGATGGTGTTACTCTACTTACTACCGATGAGACTACTTCTCCCACCTCATGTGAGGTTGAGGACATTCTTGCTAGAGGACCTTATGCCATGCTCCTTGATCTGCCCGAGTCTTGTGAAAAGTGCAATAACTTGAAAATGAACTTAAAGCAGGCGGATCATAAAATTGCTGAACTACAAGCTTCTTTGCTTGAGCCGATTGATTCATGTTTGAACTGTCCTAAGTTAAGCTGCTGAACTTGAAGTGTCTCTAAACATTTCGAGAAATGATTGATCATGATAGGAAGTTGGCTCGGTATGCTTCTAAGGACCTGTTAGCTCACCATGCATTAATTGTAACAAACTAAAATCGACTTGGTTGCATTGGATGAGAAATGTGTGAAGCTAACCAAGGACCTACTAGAGAAGCCACCATCTGCTTGTATTATGCTGTCTTTGAGAAGGAGAGAAGCCCTAGGGTAAGGTTGAGACGCTTAGCGACGTGAACCAACCTGCTAGCAGTAGGACTGTCCATTCTGAGTCGGCTGTGTGTGCACAAGCCATTCGTACCTCTGCTATTGGTTCTTCATCTGCTCCCTTACCCCCTGCTGTTCCTTCTTCTCCTTGCTCTTCTGCACCTCTCTCTTTCGGGAGTGTCGGTATCTTATGAACACTCTCGAGAGATTTGTAGGTGGCAAGAAGAAGCTTAATCTTATTCTGGACCAGTCTAAAATTTGCAGATTTAATCAAGGTCTAGGATATGATTTTTATGAGGACATGAGGAAGCATCCACCGCTATTCTCGGACCCATCTTAGGAGGTGTGATCGAGGTTGAGCCAGTGCAGCGAGGTTAAATTCAAATCAGCGGGCTTTGTCCAAGGGATCTCGACGGCAAGGTGATTCCACTGTTGCTTTGGCCTCTCAGAAGGCAAAGCCTCTTCGTGCTACTCCACCTCTCAGAAGGTGAAGTACCACTGTACCCTCTGTCAGAAGGATGGGCACTCGATCGAGAGATGCTTGAGCGCGCCAAGATTGCGCGTAGAGACCGTGTTGAGTCTCTTAGGGGTATTCGTGGTCAGCCCAGTTACGAGTACACCTAAGACCAACACGAGGTCTAGGTTTGCTCTGTTGCGGAGTTTAGGCAGCATAGGCGACTTGGTTTTTCCGAGTTTTTGTTTTCCGTCCTCATGCTGCCTCGATCGTGTCTTCCGCCGTCCCGAGGATAGATCTCGTTTCTTCCATCGAGATAGCTACCCGCGGCGTGATCAGCGTGTTGCGGTGTTCGACTCGCTCTCCGTAGCGATCGGACCCGCAATAGCCAGTGCGCTCCACGGACCTTCGGCTTCTTTGAGTCACGAGAGCGTAGGGTAGATAGAGGTCGATCGTGCTTGATGACTTCATCGCTCGGCGTGTTGTTGATATTGGGTGCCAAAATCACTCTTGATTTACCCGATCGCGATACTTTACTCTGTTTGACTCGGGTTCGCCGGCGAGGAAGGAAAGGTTTGGCTCGTAGACTCCGGGTGTTCACGACACATGACCGGAGATTCTCGTTGGTTTTCTTCCCTTGCCCGTGCTCCAGGTGATGAGACGATCACCTTCGGAGATGCTTCATCTGGGCGCGTCATCGCCAAAGGTACAGTGCGCATTAATGACTCTTTCATTTTAAAAGATGTAGCCTTGGTTAGTAAGCTGCAGTACAATTTGCTTTCAATTTCTCAGCTTACCGATGACGACTTTGAGGTGAGCTTTAAGAAAAACAATTGCAAAATTCTTGACTCTTCGGGTAGTCTGGTTTGCGGGATTTCTCGTTATGGGAGGATCTTTCGTGCTGATTTTTCTGAGTCTTCTGGTGATCCTCTCAGGTGTTTAGTTGCCTCTGAGTCCCGCGACCTCTCATTCTGGCATAGGAGACTTGGTCATATAGGCTTTGACCATTTGACTCGAGTTAGCGGTCACGATCTCATTCGTGGTCTGCCGAAACTCAAGATGGTCAAAGATCTTGTTTGCGCTCCATGCCGGCACGGCAAGATGGTTGCCGCTTCTCACCCTCCGGTCCACGATTACTATGACCGATGCCGGACATTGCTCCACATGGACACGATTGGACCGGCTCGAGTCTTGATCGGCGGGAGGGAAGTGGTATGTTCTTGTTGTGGTCGATGACTTCTCGAGGTATTCTTGGGTGTTTTCTTAGCCTCGAAGGATGAGACATTTCGCATTTCCGAGGTCTTTTGATGAGGCTTTCTGTTGAGCTCCACGGTGCCTTACGAGCGATCCGCGATGACAATGGCACGGAGTTCAAGAATTCCTACTTTGAGAGTTTCGTGGTGAGGCAGTGTAGAGCATCGTTCTCCTCTCCTCACGTCCCACAACAAAATGGCGTTGTGGAGAGAAAGAACCGTACGTTGGTCGAGATGGCCAGGACGATGCTTGATGAGTACTCTACACCGCGGAAGTTTTGGGTGAGGCTATAGCCACCGCGTGCCATGTCTCAAATCGAGTTTTCTTGGGCACACTTGCACCGCACTTCTTATGAGTTGAGATACGGCGAAAGCCAGCGTCTCATTTTTGTGTGTTTGGTTGCAAGTGCTTTATTTCAAGTCAGGGAACCTAGATAAGTTCGAGTCACATTCTTGTGATGGGATCTTTCTAGGTTACTCGCCTTCTTCAGCGGGCTTATAGGGTGCAGGCTGCGAGTCTAGCAAATTGGTAGAGACTGTGAGGTGACCTTCGGCGAGGCGGTCCGGGACTAGGCACGATATCTCGAGTTCTTTAGAGCGATCCGAGTCCATCTTCGTGGATGATGAGGATGATGGAGATGAGGGTTGTCTACGATCCAGTCTCTCATCCACCCCTTGAGGTGCCTTCTTCCACCGCACCTCGGGAGATCACCCATGCCCTCTGCTTCCTCCGGAGCTAGTGGCTCTGTTCCTACCTCGTCGACTCACGAGGTAGAGGCCACTTCTTCATCTCATCAGGACCTCCCGGACATATCCGAAAAGGCATCCTTACGAGCGGATGATTGGAGACTGTTCGAGCGTGTTACCGCTCAAAATCGCTTATCTCAGTCTGTCTCCACTCTGCTTTCATTGCCTCCTTTGAGCCCAAGGATGTTTCTCATGCTCTTTCCGACGAGTCTTGGGTCAATTCCATGCATGAGGAGCTAGAAAATTTCGAAAGGAACAAGGTGCAGTCGCTTGTCGAGCCCCGCGAGTCACAATATTATTGGGACTAAGTGAGTGTTCAAGAACAAGCAAGCGAGGATGGAGTGGTTATTCGAACAAGGCTAGACGGTAGCTCGGGGTTCTCCTGAGTTGAGGTCTAGATTTTGAGGAGACCTTTGCCCTGTAGCTCGACTTGAGGCCATTAGAATCCTGCTTGCCTTTGCGGCTTCTAAGGGTTTCAAGCTCTACAGATGGACGTCAAGAGTGCCTTCCTTAATGGAGTCATTGAGGAAGAAGTTTATGTCAAACTGACCTCCTGGTTTCGAAAACCCCAAATACCCTAACCATGTCTTCAAGCTTTCCAAAGCTTTGTATGGACTTAAGCAAGCCCCTAGAGCTTGGTATGAGAGGCTTAAGTCCTACTTGGTGAGTCATGGGTTTGAAATGGGTAAAGTAGACAAGACCTTGTTCATCCGCCGTCATGGCAATGACCTTCTGCTCGTCCAGATCTATGTCGATGACATCATCTTTGGCGGCTCTTCTCATACTCTGGTTTCACAGTTCTCGGATGTCATGAGCACCGAGTTTGAGATGAGTATGATGGGCGAGTTGACCTTCTTCCTTGGTTTCCAAATCAAGCAGACTCGGGAGGGTACATTTCTTCATCAGGGAAAGTACACTCGTGACCTCCTGAGACGCTTCAACATGAGTGATGGTAAGCCAGTGTCAACTCCCATGGCTTCTCTGACCTATCTTGACCGGATGAGGACAATGAGCCAATTGATCGAAAGAGTTCAGAATTATGATCGGCTCCTTCTTTACCTCACGGCCTCGAGACCAGATATACACTTCTACGTGTGTGTGCGTGTGCTCGTTTCTGAGCTTCTCCTCGCGTATCTCACCGCCAGGCGGTGAAGCGCATCTTTCGGTACCTTCGAGCTACCATTGACTATGGTATCTGGTACTCTTCCTCTTCCTGTCTTTCCTTGAGAGCCTTTTCGGATGCAGACTTTGCGGCTGTAGGATAGATAGGAAGAGCACTTCCAACACTTGCCAATTCATTGGCACTTCTCTCATTTCTTGGTCTTGAGAAGCGATCGGTGTTGCGCGATCCACCGCAGAGGCCGAGTATGTTCTTTGCGACCATTTGCTGCGATCAGTACTCTGGATGGCCCGACCTGCGGGACTTTGGGTTAGTTATCGGCGGTGTTCCACTCTTTTGTGATAACACTTCGCGATTAACATTGCTAAGAACCCAGTGCAACACTCTCGGACCAAGCACATCGATATCCGTTTTCACTTCCTTAGAGACCATGTAGAGAAGGGCGATATAGTGCTCCAGTTTGTGGAGAGTGACCACCAGTTGGCTGACATCTTCACCAAGCCTTTGGATAGTTCGAGGTTTTCAGCTCTGCGGGGAGAGCTTGGGGTGGTGTGTCCTTACGGATTGTAGTGAGGGGGAGCTTTGGGCTTTACTGCTTTACTATTGTTTATGCTTCTGTCTCATTTCTGTTGCATTGCACTCGGGGTGCATTTGAGTTTAGTCCTTCAAAGCATAGGTTAGAGTGCTTCTCTTGCCGAGATGCTTAGACTTCTAACTCTTATCTTGTGCTTCCAGGATTAGTGCTTCTTATCTCACTAGGTTGAGCTCACTCACTTCTTGTAGGTTCTAGCGAGGGTTGGGCCACCCTCGGGTAGGCAGTGCGTGTTTGCTCTCTAGTGTGTGATTTCTTGTCACTGGTTGTCACGGAATCATATGGGGTAGATGAGAGTCGATCTGAGCCATAGTTGTCTCTATATCTTATCTATGCTTTAAGGATTTGCTGTTTTGGTTTTATTTGCCACTTCTCGATTTATTGCTTTGGTTCGGGAGAGTTCTTTTGGGAGCTTCGGAGCTTAATTGTGACATAACTCAACTTGAACTAAAGTTGCATCTAATGTTGAGGGGGAGCTGTGGTTTTTTTTTCATGCATTTTCAGCATTTCGCATTATAATCAATCTGCATTGAGCCTTGATTATTATCTGTTATGACATGCTTTAATGCTTTACACCTTGCCATGATTTATGCTTGATTGCTAGATTTATCATGACTTCATATGTGTAGACTTGCTTTTGCCATGATAAGTTAATTAAAATTGCTCAACTTGAATTAAAACTTGTCATGCTCGCATTTGAGTCTAGTCTTGCTTTAGCTATCCTTGTATGATTCATGCCATGTCAAATAGGCTAAGTTGAGCATTGAATCTCTATCGAGCCTTAGATTGATCTATTGTAGTCTTTTGATGATGCATAAGTTAGTACTACATGTTAAAAATGCAAAACGATCTCTTTTGTGCGAAAAAACTGATCTCACCAATTCTCTCCTATGAGACGGCTTGCCATTGCACTTGGCATGAACTTAGGGGGAGTTTTGGATGACCTAGACTATCTTCTTAAGCTTATCGCTTGGAGTAGTCGCATAAGGCTTGAGGTCTAGCACATGACAAAACAAAAATCTGGTTGTCAACAACCTTCAGTTTTAAAAGAAAATATGTCATTTGTGCTCAATTTGCTTAAGCCACAACAAGAATCAAGTACTTCAACAAATGCTTCATTCTCGGACTTGTAGCACTCTTTTGGCCTCAATTTGAGCTTCTTAGTTACGCTTAGCTTATTGACATGGCCTGCATCATCCTTGGATATCTCTAGCTGGACTTTGCTCATTGATGACTTGACTTGATCACAAACAGCACTATCTTTCAGATTGTCATCCATGTGTTCTCGCTGGCTTATATATATGTTGTCATGATCTAGATAGCGTTTTATTGAGTTATGGCTTGGTGTAGTACTTGTTGGTCATTATGGATAATTCTCATGGCTCTAACTGCTTAGAATAATCAAACTTCAGCCATTTCATCCTTTGACATGTCATATTCTCTCTATTGCATCTTGATGTGTTTATTGCCAAAAGGGGGAGAATAGAGAAGAAAAAGTCTGTTGGGTTCAATTTGCTCTGTCGACATGGTCATAAGTTTCATTCCCTTCTTTGGACCATGTTGGATTCTTCAAACTCAAACTCATCTTCTTGTTTTTTTGGTTTTGTCAATATACTCATCAAGGGGAGATTGAGAGACCATGTGAAGGGCACCCCATGGTTGTGATGAGTAATTGACTCTTGTTCTAGGAAGATTGAGTTTAGTTTTGAGGTTTGTGCTAGTTACGCATTGTCGTAGCCACGGCGAAGTGTTCTGCAGCTATCACGACCATGTTGGTCGTGGTCGAAAGTCATGCGACTGGTTACGACCACTTTGGGCGTGATCGAAGGTCACCCGAGGGTCTCGACCACTTTGGCTATGGTCGAAGGGCACGGAGGCGCGCACGACCACGTTGGTCGTGGTCGAGCGAGTTACGACCACGTTGGCGTGGTCGAAGGCCGCATGACCACGTTGGCGTGGTCGAAGGCCGCACGACCACGTTGGTCGTGGTCGAAATAGATTACGACCACGTTTGGCGTGATCGTAGGTCTCGGGGAAGTTTAAGACTGGTTTTGCCTTAGTCGTATCTTGGTCATGGTCGAAATGACTAAATGCGACCATGTTGCGGCGATTGGAACCTAGCGAGATGTCACGACCACGTTGTGCGCTATCGGAAGCGGTAGAACCATTTACGACCACGTTGTAGCGTATCGACCATTTTGGGCTTGGTGAAGGTCATTGGTCGTTTCACGATCACGTTGGCGTGGTCGAATGCGGCCGACCACGTTGTAGTGGGCTGCGATCGAAGTCGGCACTCAAATCTACGACCACGTGAGTAGTCGGCACTCTCGACTATGTTATTGAGAGCGATGCGGCGTGGTCGGACGTGCTTGCACGCAGATTGGAATCGGTCGTATGACTGCGGACTTGACCATTTGAGCTGGAAATTGGTCGTAGGGCTTTGTGATGAAGTCGGGGACCTTGTGCATTTGTTGGTTTATCTTTTCGATTGGTCGTAACGACTTTGGTTGAAGTCGTAGACTTTGGCGTTAAAGCGTAGCGAGTTGTGGGTGGTCGTAGCAAGTTAGCGATGATCGTAGACTCATCGTATCTGGTCGTATGGCTTGATTTTGTGGTCGTATGTCGTGTGCATTCATTGTTCTCTTTTTCCGATTGGGTCGTAGGTGGTATACGACTTGGTAAGAGTATGTTTTGAGTTACTTTTTGGCTCAAGTGATTGGATACTATTGTGAGCCGTGCTATGTAATGGTTTGCTTATGCGTGATGGTTTGCGGGACCTTGAGACTAGTCGTGGCGAGGCATGGAGGGCCGAGACTAGGCACGGCGGTCTTGAGGTCAAGAGCGGCCGGGAAGTCTTTGAAGGCGACAGTGCAGTGAGGTGGTTACAAGCCGAGGAGATGAGGAACCGGAGCTGGAGCTGCCAGAGGACCTTGGAGACAAGTCTTGATGAGGCTTGGAGTGGTCGGGACTAGACATGGGGGATGTCGAGGTCCAGAACGACCAGGGGAAGCTGAAGAAGACCTAGTCTTGCGAGGTGGTTGCAAGCTTGGACGGCAAGGCAGGAGGAAGCTTCCGGGAAGGCAGCGGAGTGGCATTTTGGAGAAATGCGGAAAGCTGCAAAGGGAAGCTGTGTCCCTGCAAAAGCACGGGAGTTGTTGGCGCTAACGGGTAAAGCAGTGGAGCCGTTGGGTGTAACGGGTAAAGCACTGGAGCTCGTTCTCGCTGCTGGGTAAAGAGAGTGGTAAAACCCGGTGTTAGGTGGGAGTTAACGGGTTCTCCCCCTGTAGCAAGAAGACTATAAATAGAGAGGGTAGAGCTCGGATGCTCGGTGAGGTTGTTCCCGAGTCACTCTGAATTTTTCGTCTCTATTTGCGTGAGTTGTCTCTGGGTAGAGCACGGTTGCTCTTGTACCTCCGATGGAGTGGCTGTAGAAACCTCCATGATCAATCATTCATCTCTCTTCCTCGAGATGATTTCTGTTGTTATGAGATGTAGTGTTTGTTGTGTTTGCTATTTGTTTTGAGAGCTTGCTCTTCTTGTTATCTTTCTCTCTCTACTCTTCTTCGTGAGTCCTTTCTCGTTTTGGTGTGTTTCGACTTGCTCAGAACTGGAAATCTGTCTCAAGGCCTCTTGGCCAGTTCATTTCCGAGAGCAGGAGTCGATTCAGAGAAGTTCTCGTTTCTGAATGGTCGTGCGCCTTAAAGTCCTCTGTTTCGAGTTCGATTTTGTTGACCGTAGCTAAGACTTTGGTTTTTCGTGGTAATTTCTTTTCCAGAGGTTGGATTCATTCAGTGTCTCAAATTTGAGGATCAAATGACCAGAGAGTCTTAGTTACTCGGAAATCGGCAAAGCGAGTCCTTCTCCGTCTCGTTTTATCCGCGCAGTATTCTCTGTTTGATTTCTTTTGTCGGCTTGAGCAAGTGTTCGACCACGTGGTGTTCGTCCATCAATTGGCTTACGACTACGTGTGTTCGATCGGAGAAACTAGTTCTTTCACTTGATTTGCTGTGTAAGTACTTGGGGAGTTTTGAAGGCACCATTCACCCCCCCTCTGTTGCCATTTCGGTCCTACAATATTTGATTGTTACCGTCAATGCCTATAGCCGTCAAGATCAGGCCCTTGTATTTGCCGGTCAAAAAGGTCCCGTCAACTGAGATCACAGGCAGCATGTGCCTGAATGTCTCGATGCACACACCAAATGCTAAGAAGACCCTCTGCAACACCACACAACCTGGCGGCCTTGTAGAAGGCTTGACCTTAATAGCGATATACATGCCCGGGTTCCTGTCCTGCAACACCTTAAGCATACAAGGAAGATTGCCGTACGCCGCCTTGAAAGACCGAACCGTTTTCCAACGCTTACGCCGCACACCACACCTTCGTGTAGCTAATCTTGTGCTTGAATTTCTTCTCGATAGCTATCACGATGTGCGTGGCCTCCATGTCTTTCTTCTCTGTATCTCTCCATATATCAGATTGGCTATAAAGTTGGGCGTTAGGTTACGATGCCTCACCAAAACACTCACGAGAATGCAAGAGTGCGGCTCCACCTCGACACAATCCAATGAGTCTCATACTTGGGTCTACATGCGTGCACCCTCTAAGGACAATTGGCTTGCTCGCACTTCATGGTGTCTTGCTCCGGCTAGATTTCACGACACGAAAAGTCCACTTTGCATAGAAAGGGCCCTGACTTGATGGCATCTGTGGCGATGCCTTGTCAAATAAACATTGAATGCAATGAACCTATATCCCATGATACTCCCACGGTGATTCGTGCTCGTCATGTGCGGAAACACCCTCGACATCAAACCGATTCCATTTACGTGGGACGGGGCTTCATCCTCATCCGAACTATCCTCGTCATCCTCTGTATAGCTTCCTCTTTAGCCCATGCCGTCTGGTCATCGCACTCCATCTTATGCACTATGTACTCTATATGCTTCCTTTCATCGGCTTGTCCTGTTCCCTCACCATAGCATGACCATTCTCTCTCTCCTCCATGTACCGCATCGGCCTCGTCACGAGCATCTTCCTTCTCTTCGCCAACATGCGAGCCACCTGAGCTGCTCGCACCTCCCGGATGATGGCTGTACGTATGACCTTGCATAGCTTCTAATGGATATGGTTGTATAAGCATCACACACTTGTATCCACGGCGCCGACATCCTTGCACAAACCCCTTCCACACAACAGTGTGCATCAATATTCTCAACTCCCATCTGATGTCCATGGGAGACCGGCTCCAAAGCCCTTGTATGACGACGCTGCAAACCTCGGGGTCCAACGAGAAACTACGGGGTGCACGCCGTCTGTCGCTGCAAACCTCCCACCTCATTTTCCGCACAACCTCGCCGTGCACGCCGTCTGTCGCTGCCGGCCGAGGAGCAGCAGCTGCAGAGTGGTCGCGTCCCTGGTCACCTCCCGCAACACTGACCATGCCTGCCGTGCACGCCTCTCGCCGGCCCCCACCCGTGCGCTGCGCCGCCGTGTTACGCCCCGGTCACACCTTTATTGGTCTGAAAGAACTTGCCTATGTTATCGTTCACTTTAACCCCTACACTGCCACCCCTTTCAATAGAATCAATCCACTTACACCAAGTAGTTGAAAACCCCTTTAATCTCATAACTTGCTGCAAAAACGACCACCTCACATTATCGTAGGCTTTCTCGAAATCTAGTTTGAGAATAACCCCACCCAAATTTTTCTTGTGTATCTCGTGCAAAGTTTCATGTAGAACAACTGCTCCTGCCAAAACAAATACTTGCGTCTTTTATATATGGCTCAAGACAGTAAAGTAGCAAGGACAAGGCAAATTATGCAGTTCCTCAGGTAGGCCCCAGCTGTCAGTTGTCAATCAACTGAAAATTAATAAAATTTTGTTGAGTAGACCCCACCTATCAGTTGTTGATCAATTGCATGCCCTGCATATACTGGGGTCATGATTGTCATGCGCGCACGCGCACACACACATATAACACACATGAGAAGTACAATCATATTATATATTTTGTATCTTTCCAAATAAAATATCTTAGCTATCGATCAATTGCATGCCCTACATATACTGGAGTTGTAGTCACAATGCAGTTTTAGACCATAAATTAGTAAATCAAATCTATTCTATATCAAACTTGTGGTAGTATGATGCCGTAAGCTAGGCTGGGTTTTCTGCTTGCGTCTAGCAAAGACAAGGCAAATCATGCAGTTCGCTCGGTCCATACCGCCATTATATCAGGAGAAAGATATTTTGTTTGGAAAAACTACAGCATATATCTAATCGTACTTCCTATCCTATACGTATGTGCATGACAATCATGACATGACATCCATGGAAAAACTCCAGTATATGTAGGACATGTAATTGTTTGACAACTGACAGATGGGATCTACTCGTCAGGTTTTTATTAATTTTCAGTACATGTAGGGCATGTAATTGATCGACAACTGACAGATGGGGCCTACTTGTCATATATGTATATGCATGACAATCATTGACATGACATGGTGCCTCACAAATTTTTCCCTAATTATTCACTCTAGTAGCTACACAGCTATAAAGATCAGAATTCAAGCGAAGAAGCAAAGTTACAACCTCACAAAACCAAGAGAAGCAAATTTCAGCTCTCCACTGGTCTAACCAACAAGACACCGACGATCAGATTGGTAGCCGGTCTGACTGCCTTGAAGCCGGTGGTCTGACCGGTGTCTAGTTGGACTGGGCCTAGTGTCAGATTTGGAAACAACACCTTCAGATACTTTGTGCCAATCCAACTAGTTCAGAAAAAGGTAGTGCATACAGTGGTAACAAAGATATATATCATTCATAATGATAAATATTATTAAATAAATGAGTATAGGACTTATGACCAAGTTTTACATTCCACAGCCCCAAAGGCCAAATATATAAATAATAGTGGAAGATAAAAACAATGTGAAGAAGCCCATCTAGTTTGCCCATAGCAAATGACTGTGGGACACGGTCTATTCATCATAATTCTCACTGTAGTCGAAGCAGTCCTCCTCTGAGCAACAGTAATTAAGCAATGGCGAGTACAAAATATACTCCGCAAGTTACACCAATAACAAAATAAATACATGCAAGTGTGATATCAAGGAAGGCATAATATGGTTATTTGAGCGTAAAGCCAATTTGACAGATAAATACAATACATAAATGTAGATTGCTGAATTTAATATAATAAGTAAACAAAATAATATTTTCATCAAATAATACGATTAGTGTAGGTTCAACCTAACGCTAACCTATCCATGATCATCCCACCCGGATCATCTTTTTCAAAAGATCTCATCATCTTTAATTTAACTAAGTTTTTGAAAAATAAAGTATAATCTGTGAAAAACTTATTCACCTTACCCATGATCGTAGCACCTGCTATCCATGACAGTTTATACACTCTGCAGATGTTGTGTAACTTTACCCACAACACATAATCTACTTATACTATCCGTTTGACATACTTTCAAAGGTGTGCGACTAAGAGATTATCATAAGACATTTACAATGCACAATCCCCAACCTAGCCGCGTCTCGCTAAGGTCAAACATAGAATTCACTAAGTTAGGCCCCCCCTCTTACACCATGCGAGTTACCAGTGGCCCCGCCACACCCACATTCAACCTGTAGTGAAACCAAGGTTTGGACCCATAAATTAGTAAGCCAGATCTATTCTATACCAAACTTGTGGTACTAAGATGCCTTAAGCTAGGATGGGTTTCCTGCTCGTGTCTTTTATATGGCAAGGACAAGGCAAATCAGGCCGTTTGCTCGATCCATACCACCATTTTATCAAGAGAAAGATATTTTGTTTGGAAAAACTACAGCATATATAATCTAATCGTACTTCATATTGTATATGTATGAGCATGTCAATCATGACATGACATCCATGGAAAAGCTCTAGTATATGTAGCGCATTCGGTGTGGCGCTCATACAGGCACGCTGTAGCTCAGCGATGATAGGTGGGTCCCAACCCCATTGGTCAACGATGGAGGGGAAAGAAGACGAGAGAAGGCTGATTCAGTGGAAGACGCCTTTGCACAGGGAAAACAGACAAGAGGAGACTGCTTCGGCTGACGACAGCAAGCGGGCCAAAACTCTGTTGGAATAGGGATGGGTTGGGCCAATTGGGAATGATTCGGTCCATGGATGGTGACGAATTTTGAAATCCTTTTCTAATTGATTTAATTGCGGAAAATAAGTTTGAATTTTTAAAATTAGGAAACCAACTCCAAAATTCATGAAATTTTTTGGGGAGGCACTTTAGAATATTTAGAGCCTAAATAAATTATTTCTAGGCTCTGCACATGTTTCAATTAATAGTGCATGAGTAGCAAAATGACAAGATAACAAGAGCATGACATACTAGACCGCTCACCGATAGGGATGGAAACGGATGGAATATGAGTCAAATATTCTCAAATATGAATATGTATCCATATTTTTAAAACAAATATAGATACAAATATGAATTCGTATTTTAAAATTAATACGAATATGAATCGAATATAATAAAGAATATGAATTCGAATCGAATATGTACTTAATTCGGTCAAATACGAATATCATAAAACTTTTGTAACAAATCTCGGTAGAACAAATTTATGTAATATGACTACACGTCTACATGAGCTAGTAGTGTAGCGCATAGAGTTGAAAATTATTCAAACTGATTTTCCCTTCTTGCTTGTGAAGCTTAGTTCATCAGAAAATTGCTTCCTACAATCATTCCCAAGGAGGTCGCTAGGGGTAGAAACGAATCGAATACAAATCAAATAGTCTCGAATACGAATACATATATTCTCGAATACGAACATTCTCAAATACGGATATGGACATTCTCGAATACAGATTTGCTTACCACATTCACGTTTTCGCGGATACGAATATTGGATAAAATAGATTATCCTTTACCGTTTTCTATCCCTTCTCACTAATATGTAGAGTACATTTTCCATGCATGGTTGTGATCATATATATGTGTCACGTGTGCATCGCATGTGGACACATATATATTAGGGAGGTGTCTACGGTAATATCGGAGGGATATAAATTCGAGTACTCCCCAGATGAAGAAATACTCTTGTACTTAACTTTGAAGAAGCTAAGTTGAAGCTAGAATGGAGAAGAGCTATGGCAGAGGAGATGTCCTCTTTCCAAGAAAATAGAACATGGAAGCTAGTTCCATTGCCAGCCGGTCATAGGTCGATTGGGTTGAAGTGGGTGTATATGGTGAAGAAGGACACCCAAGGTGTGATCGTAAAGCACAAGGTGAGACTAGTTGCAAAAGGGTACATTCAATGCCAAGGTGTTGATTTTGACGAAGTCTTTGCCCCTGTTGTGAGACTAGAATTGGTACGACTGCTTGTTGCGATTGCGGCACAAAAAGGATGGGAGGTTCACCATATGGAAGTGAAGTCAGCCTTCCTCAACGGCAATCTGGAAGAAGAAGTCTACGTTGTGCAACCTCCAGGTTTTGCAAAAAAAAAGGAGAAGAACACTTGGTACTAAGAATTGCACAAAGCCTTATATGGTCTGCGTCAAGCCCCGAGAGCTTAGAATGTAAAACTAGATAAGTCTCTAGTGGCACTCGGTTTTGAACAATGCCCGCTAGAGCATACAGTGTACAAGCCTCTTCAAGGAAAAGGGAGTTTGTTAGTTAGAGTTTATGTGGATGATTTGATCATCACTAGAGAGAGTATCAAGGAGATCAGTAGCTTCAAATGCCAGATAAAGAATTATTTAGCATGAGTGACTTTGGGTTACTCAGCCACTACTTCGGCATTGAAGTACATTAAAGTCCTGGGAAGATTATTCTTAGTCAGTCCGCATATGCAACAAAGGTGTTGGACAAATGCAGCATGAAGAATTGTAATCCAATGCAAACTCTGATGGAACCCTGCCTAAAGATAAGCAAAGATAGCACAAACCCTCCCGTAGACAAGGCTCTGTATAGAAGCGTGATAAGAAACTTGAGATACTTGCTACACACACGACCGAATTTGATGTTTTCGGTTGGTATGATGTGCAGGTACATGGAGATTCCGTCAACAGAACATATGGGTGTAGTAAAACGCATCCTGAGGTATGTAAAAGGAATGGTGAATTACGGGTGTATCTACGAGAAGAAGGTAGAAGATTTAGGGCTGATTGGTTACTCAGACAGTGATCTAGCCAGGGATACAGATGACCAAAAAAGTACTTCAGGCATGGTGTTTTTCCTTAGGTCAAACCCAATCGGTTGGTGTTTGCGAGCGAGAAGGTGGTCGCTTTATCTTTGTGTGAATCGAGTACGTTGTAGCTTGTGCGGCGGCATATCAAGGGATATGACTAGGATGATTGTTGTATGACATGTTGAAAACAGAGGTGAAGAAGGTAACTCGAAGGTTGACAATCGATCGGCAATAGCGTTGTGCAAAACCAGTCTACCATGAGAGAAGTAAACACATCGATACTCGATTCCATTACATAATTAAGAGAATGTGTGGAATCAGGGGTGATAGTAGTGCAGCATGTTTGCACAGAAGACTAACTCGCAGACATCCTGACCAAATCGCTTGGAAAAATGAAGTTCATAGAGATGAGGGAGAAGATCGGTATGTGGAATATCGACGGAAGACAACAAGCTTAAGGAGGAGATTGATAGGGTTAATCTAGTTGTCTTCAGGCTTGGTCGAATCTACGACCATGTTCGACGACATATTGACCACGACAGTAAGTCGTAGATGCACTGTAGCTGTTATAGTCGTAAGGGATCAGGAATAAGAGTCTGTTTAAGTTCCAGAGTGGTCATAAACGGAAAGTCGGGTTGTTTCTGTGTCGAATTCTCAGCATGGTATGCTGCGTTAGTTTCAAAGTTTTATACGTTGCTTCTCTATTTAAGAAAGAAGAAAAGGACGCGGATGTATCGCGTCGCAAAGAAACGAAATCAATCTGAGTTTGCTCGTGTTTACGTGTATGATCTCGAAGGTTATCGTTTATCGCTCGTCTAGGCCCTAGGTGATTTCCCCAACATACATGGTGTAGAAGCAGCGTCACTTGTGAAGGAACATGCATGCGTTATGCATTCACAGCTAGTTAAAGTAGCACCATAATGTATAGCAGCTACGCAAATTAACATGTATCAACCAGTACTAGACATGCATGCACACTACGCATGACGATGCTACCGATCTACATAGCGTGAACGACACCGGCGGTTTGGAACAAGCATGAGCTTCTCCTTCCGATGGGATCAAGCCAAACACCTCCGTCATGTCGACATCCTCCTTCTCCATGCCGGCCGGTAGTCCCGGTCGAAACAATACGCGAGGTTCGCCAAAGATGATCTCGACCGTAGCCAACCCGAAGTTCAGGCGGGCGGATCCTCCGCCAGCCCCAAGCGGCACAAGCGAAAGTCCATCCCCGAAGTCGATAGCCACGGCGCTGCCACCTTCAACAAACCTCTCGGCATGAACTCCTCCGGCTTCTCCGGGACCACGGATCTCTGCTAATAGCCCACGAGTTGATGATGACTCGAGTTCCGAAGGGATCGAGTAGCCGTCAACGTCGCGATCGACCACGGAGAGGTGATGGAGAAGGAGCGGCGCCGGTGGGTGTAGCTCGAGCGTCTCCTTCACGACGGCCTTCAAATAGGTCATGCCGTCGCTAGGTTCTCCTCCTCAACCATTTCTTGTCCCTTGGGCGTGTTGTTTCTCACCTCGACTTGTAGCTTGGTCATGAGTCGAGGTTTGCGCATGAGCTCGGCCATGGCGAGTTCGAGGACCAAAGACGATGTGTCGTGCCCGCACCGAACATGTCTGTACAAGATGAAATGAGGTAGCTCTAGTGAGTAGGGTTCCTGAATCTCTCTCTCTCTCTACAAGATTGCTATTGACATATAAATAGATACTCAGGTACTCACCATCAAGATGGCCTTGATATGGTCTCTGGTGATACCGTACTCTTGCTGAACAGATAGCAATACATTGATGAAGTCACACTCTTCTTGCTCAGCACTCCCGTCATGATGTCTGGCTTGATGCATCGATTACACTGTATCAGCTGTTAGCTTTTTCTAAAAAAATATAGAAAAATTTAAAACAAAATGTTATGTCATCACGGACAATACAAATGAGTAAGAGAAAAAAAAAGAAAAGACAAAAGCCAAAAAAAAGCTAAAATGCCAAAATAAGCTAAAATTAGAATTCAATATGTTCCAAGTGGTCTCTAGGTTAAATGAACCGAAAATAACAAAAATCTAGAAACTGAAACCATTTGAAACGGAGCTAGACTGCTCACCGATATGTAGTGTATATTTTTCATGCATGGTTGTCATCATATATATGTGCGCATCGCATGTGGACACACACACACACGCATATACACATATATATACATACATATATATGTATGTATGTATGTATGTATGTATGTATGTATGTATGTATGTATATTATAGGGAGGTGTTCGATCAGTTGTTGCGTGGGGCAAACTTTCTATATTGCTATGTTATTATCTATCTATCTAGCTAGCTAGCTGGAATGAGGAAAACTTTATTTCTACCAATCGATGGAAATACAGATACGAACATTCTCAAATACGGATTTGCTTACCACATTCGCATTTTCTCGGATATGAATATCGGATAAAACAGATTATCCTTTACTGTTTTCTATCCCTTCTCACCAATATGTAGTGTACATTTTCCATGCTTGGTTGTGATCATATATATATATATATAGACACACACGTGTCACGTGTGCATCGCATGTGGACACATATATATTAGGGAGGTGTCTACGGTAAAATCGGAGGGATAGAAATTCGAGTGCTCCCCATATTTCCAAACAGTAGACAGCGCGCTATCGTGTGTGTGGCTCACCCTAGCTGAGAAACATTTGTTCGATCAGCTGTTGTTGCGTGGGCAAACTTTCTACATTACATTGCTCTGTGATTATCTATCCAGCCAGCTAGATAATCGGTGATTATCTGTGGTTGTCATCATATATATACGTGCGCATCGCATGTGGACACATCTATATTAATGTTCCTCAATTGCTCGTGCTCTCTTTCCCGCACGTTGACGTTCTGTCACAGAGGAATCTTCCTTGCCCTGTATTGATACATGTTTTTTAGCACCCACATTGGGATACTACTATAGAACGTCAGCACCCACATACATTAAAACCAGTACCTTATTAAAGTAATCTGGGATACTACTATGAGAACGTCATCTAATCAAATAACAAATAAAGAGGAATAATGGCAAAAGACAATAGTATCAAGTAATAGAAACTCACGTGAGATTTGGGTGGTTGTCATCCGATATAAATCTAAATTAGTAAAGTAGAGGCAAATCAAACCACAATTAACTAGTAGACCTTATCTTAAAAATAATAAAGACCATTTAAAAGCTAGTGCGGTTTTGCCGATATAAATGAAATTAGTAAAAACCACAATTAACTAGTAGACCTTATCTTAAAAATACTCCATTTAAAAGCTAGTTCTTGAGAAAAACGAAAAAACTTTTGAAAAAAGAACATGCCTATATCTGGCCTAGGTTCTCGATATATAAGCTGCATGAGTAGCAAAATGGCAAGATAAACAAGTTCATGAGTGCTTCAACTAACTTTTAGCTATGTTTTTTTTACTGAAATTATACTGTAGCAACTGTTAAATTTTTCTAATAAAAAAATAAGAAAAGGTTGAAAAGAATTGAAAAAATCCGTTATGTCGTCACAGACTATATATACAAATGAATAAAGTGAAAAAAAGACAAAAAAGCCAAAAAATCAAAATTAGAAGTCAATATATTCTACGTAGTTTCTGGTTTTAATAAGTTGAAAGCCAAAACTCGGGTATAGTTGTGTTACGTGGGCAAACTTTCTACATTGCTGTGTGATTATCTATCGAGCGAGGAAACCTTGATTTCTACCATCCGATGGAGAAAAGGATAAGGCGAAGTAGCTGGAATTAACGAGAAAGACTTGTGGATAGATCCAGAGAAAAATCTGGCATGCTCTGTTTAATTGTTGACTGTTACTTTGCGAAATTATTGTCCACTGGCATGCTCTGTTTAATTGTTGACTGTTACTTTGCGAAATTATTGTCCAGGGCGCCATCTCTACATTGCGAAATTATTGGAGTTACCAGCTTTCTTCAAATCTTAGTCAAGGTTTAAAAAAAGTTAAGATAGCAACAATCGAATTAATTAGCTACCGAAAATGTTCTACTTTGAATTATTTGCCTGTCAGGTGTAATCTTTTGTCAAGAACTTTTGGTAAAATGGCATGGTAACATCTCAAGGAATGCATATATATGTTTCAATGAACCGTGCATTAATGGATAATTGATTCTCTCTCCGGTCTTTTTTAATTGACATCCTAGAATTCGTGCCATCAAATTTTTTACAATTTGACTATCAATGGATTTAAAATTATGTAGATTTACTATACAAAAATTATATAATTAGATTTATTATTAAAATACTTTCGTATTATTATAATTTTGTTAGTATATATCTTAGTATAAAATTATGAAAAATGATATGGATCAACGTCTGTTAACATGCCGACGGCCCTATCTTTCACGGTACAGCAGCAGTCTGCGATCTCCCTTTAAGAACACCAATATAATATTCCGATAATTTTTTTATGAATAATCTATTTTTTATTCGAAATAACAGAAATATACCCGCGACAACATTTTTTTTTACCGAAATGGGCTTCAGTCGCCTAACCGTCGGGCAACTGGAGCCTATCCCCCAACGGACAAGCGACAACAAAGGTGTCTGTAAGCCGTTGGGCGACAGGTTCTAGTTGTCCGACAGTTGGGCGACTGGAACCTGTCGCCCTATGGTTGGGCGACAGAACCTACAGTCGCCCAGCCACAGGGCGACTGCAAATGAGATGTTGCTGGATTTTGTGAATTTTTTAGATGTTGTGAATTTTGTAGATTATGAGTGGAAGATAATTTGTTGGATTCGTAATAAAAGTTTATGATTGTTGTAAGTTGTTGTAGCGTACAAAAATTTGTAAAACTTTTTTAAGAACGATTGAACTTAGAATGATTGGTAAGTACGATGGTAAGTAATATTGTGATGTTACCGGGAATTCGTACACGGAGAAAAATGGTCTGTTAATATTATTGAATGTCTTCCTGAAGTTTTCTTATAGCCTTCATAATCCCGGTGTGGCGATCACGGATTACGCACACACCGGGACGAGCGTAAACAACTCCAACCTCACATGTCTAAGGAACCATAACCAGCTTTCATAATTCTCACTTTCCATGAATGCGATGGCCAACGACAATATTTGATTGTTACCGTCAATGCCTATAGCCGTCAAGATCAGGCCCTTGTATTTGCCGGTCAAAAAGGTCCCGTCAACTGAGATCACAGGCAGCATGTGCCTGAATGTCTCGATGCACACACCAAATGCTAAGAAGACCCTCTGCAACACCACACAACCTGGCGGCCTTGTAGAAGGCTTGACCTTAATAGCGATATACATGCCCGGGTTTCTGTCCTGCAACACCTTAAGCATACAAGGAAGATTGCCGTACGCCGCCTTGAAAGACCCGAACCGTTTTTCCAACGCCTTCTGCTTCGCACACCACACCTTCGTGTAGCTAATCTTGTGCTTGAATTTCTTCTCGATAGCTATCACGATGTGCGTGGCCTCCATGTCTTTCTTCTCCTGTATCTCTCCATATATCAGATTGGCTATAAAGTTGGACGTTAGGTTACGATGCCTCACCAAAACACTACTGAGAATGCAAGAGTGCGGCTCCACCTCTGACACAATCCAATGAGTCTCATACTTGGGTCTACATGCGTGCACCCTCTAAGGACAATTGGCTTGCTCGCACTTCATGGTGTACTGCTCCTGGCTAGATTTCACGACCTGAAAAGTCCACTGCATAGAAAGGGCCCACAGCTTGATGGCATCCTGTAGCGATGCCTTGTCAGCAAACATTGAATGCAACTGAACCTATATCCCATGATACTCCCACGGTGATTCGTGCTCGTCATGTGCGGAAACACCCTCAGCATCAAACCGATTCCATTTCTGTGGGACGGGGGCTTCATCCTCATCTGAACTATCCTCGTCATCCTCCTGTATAGCTTCCTCTTCAGCCCATGCCGTCTGGTCATCGCACTCCATCTTATGCACTATGTACTCTATATGCTTCCTTTCATCGGCTTGTCCTGTTCCCTCACCATAGCATGACCATTCTCTCTCTCCTCCATGTACCGCATCGGCCTCGTCATGAGCATCTTCCTTCTCTTCGCCAACATGCGAGCCACCTGAGCTGCTCGCACCTCCCGGATGATGGCTGTACGTATGACCTTGCATAGCTTCTAATGGATATGGTTGTATAAGCATCACACACTTGTATCCACGGCGCCGGCATCCTTGCACAAACCCCTTCCACACAACAGTGTGCATCAATATTCTCAACTCCCATCTGATGTCCATGGGAGACCGGCTCCAAAGCCCTTGTATGACGACGCTGCAAACCTCGGGGTCCAACGAGAAACTACGGGTAAGCTAATGTATCACATCTGAGATTCGAGCATTCTCGTCGTCCGAGTGTACCAGAGTGGCTTGCATAAAACAGCTCAAATCAACACCATTTGGACCTTCACTGTAACATCCCATTTTCAAGCCATGAGGCTAATGTAAAGTTCAAACTTATGTTAATGAAAATTTGAAAGGCTTTGTGCTCAGTTGGTAAATCCTTTTTGGTTTTCAAAAGAAAATTCAAGTTGTGCTTAAATAATTCAAATTGAAAGTCTTGTTTTATCTCCAAAAGAGTAAAATAAATTAATCTTTTAAAAATCTAGAACTTGAAAGGTATCTCAAAAATTAAAAGATTTGGGAAATTAAAGTATGCTTTAATATTTTAAGAAAGTAGAATATATATATATATATATATATGTATATATATGTATATATATGTATGTATATACATTATTAAAAGGAATTTTCCGCAGCCAATCCTGGCCACCCATCCTCTTCTTCACTCCATCACCGCCGCCCATTTCTTCTTCTTCCTGGCAGCACCCTTCCATTCTTCCTCCGTTCACACCGCGAGTGCCTCCCCCTTCCTCTGATTTTGTCGCCGCTCGCCATCCTCCCTCAACCACCTGCGCCGGCTATTGAATGCTATGCAGCGTCAGCCTCGCCTCGCCATCAGCACCTTCCCGCCTCATTTTCCGCACAACCTCGCCGTGCACGCCGTCTGTCGCTGCCGGCCGAGGAGCAGCAGCTGCAGAGTGGTCGCGTCCCTGGTCACCTCCCGCAACGCTGACCATGCCCTGCTGTGCACGCCTCTCGCCGGCCCCCACCCGTGCGCTGCGCCGCCGTGTTACGCCCCGGTCACACCTTTATTGGTCTGAAAGAACTTGCCTATGTTATCGTTCACTTTAACCCCTACACTGCCACCCCTTTCAATAGAATCGATCCACTTACACCAAGTAGTTGAAA
The DNA here is from genome assembly GCA_036346575.1 of Dendrocalamus sinicus. Classification (NCBI taxonomy): domain Eukaryota; kingdom Viridiplantae; phylum Streptophyta; class Magnoliopsida; order Poales; family Poaceae; genus Dendrocalamus; species Dendrocalamus sinicus. Next base: position 550,581 of record CM070662.1, read on the forward strand.
ACCCCTTTAATCTCATAACTTGCTGCAAAAACGACCACCTCACATTATCGTAGGCTTTCTCGAAATCTAGTTTGAGAATAACCCCACCCAAATTTTTCTTGTGTATCTCGTGCAAAGTTTCATGTAGAACAACTGCTCCTGCCAAAACAAATACTTGCGTCTTTTATATATGGCTCAAGACAGTAAAGTAGCAAGGACAAGGCAAATTATGCAGTTCCTCAGGTAGGCCCCAGCTGTCAGTTGTCAATCAACTGAAAATTAATAAAATTTTGTTGAGTAGACCCCACCTATCAGTTGTTGATCAATTGCATGCCCTGCATATACTGGGGTCATGATTGTCATGCGCGCACGCGCACACACACATATAACACACATGAGAAGTACAATCATATTATATATTTTGTATCTTTCCAAATAAAATATCTTAGCTATCGATCAATTGCATGCCCTACATATACTGGAGTTGTAGTCACAATGCAGTTTTAGACCCGCAAATTAGTAAATCAAATCTATTCTATATCAAACTTGTGGTAGTATGATGCCGTAAGCTAGGCTGGGTTTTCTGCTTGCGTCTAGCAAAGACAAGGCAAATCATGCAGTTCGCTCGGTCCATACCGCCATTATATCAGGAGAAAGATATTTTGTTTGGAAAAACTACAGCATATATCTAATCGTACTTCCTATCCTATACGTATGTGCATGACAATCATGACATGACATCCATGGAAAAACTCCAGTATATGTAGGACATGTAATTGTTTGACAACTGACAGATGGGATCTACTCGTCAGGTTTTTATTAATTTTCAGTACATGTAGGGCATGTAATTGATCGACAACTGACAGATGGGGCCTACTTGTCATATATGTATATGCATGACAATCATTGACATGACATGGTGCCTCACAAATTTTTCCCTAATTATTCGTAAATTATTCACTCTAGTAGCTACACAGCTATAAAGATCAGAATTCAAGCGAAGAAGCAAAGTTACAACCTCACAAAACCAAGAGAAGCAAATTTCAGCTCTCCACTGGTCTAACCAACAAGACACCGACGATCAGATTGGTAGCCTGGCCCGATCGCCTTGAAGCCGGTGGTCCGACCAGGTGTCTAGTTGGGTGGGCCTAGTGTCAGATTTGGAAACAACACCTTCAGATACTTTGTGCCAATCCAACTAGTTCAGAAAATGGTAGTGCATACAGTGGTAACAAAGATATATATCATTCATAATGATAAATATTATTAAATAAATGAGTATAGGACTTATGACCAAGTTTTACATTCCACAGCCCCAAAGGCCAAATATATAAATAATAGTGGAAGATAAAAACAATGTGAAGAAGCCCATCTAGTTTGCCCATAGCAAATGACTGTGGGACACGGCCTATTCATCATAATTCTCACTGTAGTCGAAGCAGTCCTCCTCTGAGCAACAGTAATTAAGCAATGGCGAGTACAAAATATACTCCGCAAGTTACACCAATAACAAAACAAATACATGCAAGTGTGATATCAAGGAAGGCATAATATGGTTATTTGAGCGTAAAGCCAATTTGACAGATAAATACAATACATAAATGTAGATTGCTGAATTTAATATAATAAGTAAACAAAATAATATTTTCATCAAATAATACGATTAGTGTAGGTTCAACCTAACGCTAACCTATCCATGATCATCCCACCCGGATCATATTTTTCAAAAGATCTCATCATCTTTAATTTAACTAAGTTTTTGAAAAATAAAGTATAATCTGTGAAAAACTTATTCACCTTACCCATGATCGTGGGCACTGCTATCCATGACAGTTTATACACTCTGCAGATGTTGTGTAACTTTACCCACAACACATAATCTACTTATACTATCCGTTTGACATACTTTCAAAGGTGTGCGACTAAGAGATTATCATAAGACATTTACAATGCACAATCCCCAACCTAGCCGCGTCTCGCTAAGGTCAAACATAGAATTCACTAAGTTAGGCCCCCCCTCTTACACCATGCGAGTTACCAGTGGCCCCGCCACACCCACATTCAACCTGTAGTGAAACCAAGGTTTGGACCCATAAATTAGTAAGCCAGATCTATTCTATACCAAACTTGTGGTACTAAGATGCCTTAAGCTAGGATGGGCTTCTTGCTCGTGTCTTTTATATGGCAAGGACAAGGCAAATCATGCCGTTTGCTCGATCCATACCACCATTTTATCAAGAGAAAGATATTTTGTTTGGAAAAACTACAGCATATATAATCTAATCGTACTTCATATTGTATATGTATGAGCATGTCAATCATGACATGACATCCATGGAAAAGCTCTAGTATATGTAGCGCATGCAATTGATCGACAATAGACAAATGGGGCCTATTCATAAGGTTTTTATTAATTTTCTAAATGACTGGTATGCGGGGTCCACATGTCAATCACACTTATCCTAAAATCGATTTTAAATACAAATTCAACTAATTAATCTACTCAGCACATGTGTCTATTTAACTGAGATTAATTAGTGTTAAACTAATCTATCCATGGATCCACTTGTCAAAGAGAGGGAACAGGGGAGGTCGACAGCAACTACAGCTAAGCTCATTGCCGAGCTCGTCGACAACAAGGCAGCGGCAGAGGGGCATGGGTGAGCTCAAAGATGGAAAGAGGAGACCATTATGAAGCAACTGGTAGTGATGCCAAGGCTCAGAGCTCACCGGAATTGGGTCAGCGATAGAGCGAAGTAGCAGTGGTGGCTCCACAACAACGCTGAACACGAACGAGGTGAAGACAAGCCAAGAGAATACGTGCACTGGTTTCACTGGGTACAGGCGAAACCAAAGACACTAGCATGGGGACCTATGGTCACCTGAATAGGAGATGGAACGGCGGTGAGTGGTGGTGCCATGGACAACCACGGTGGCGACAGTGTAAGCTACCATGAGAAGCAAAGGAGAGCAATGCAAAAGAACCAAGGGCTCACCACAATCACTATGGTGATGTTGGTAGTGACGAAGATGATCATAGGCGGCGTCTCATCAGAGAATAGCGGTGGCAGTGAGGATGTCAATGGCAATAGCATACCATGGCCAGAGATAGCTGAAAATGAGCATGGCAATGTGTTCAAAGGAGTGAGGCGATGGAGAAATGACCATGGCGTGGTCTATGGCTCACCAGAGCGACGGAATCAAGCGCAGTGGAGACAGCGACCGGTGTTGAAGATGAAGATGGAATCCCAGTGGCTCACTGCACCAAAATTGACTTAACTTCAGGGATAAAAGAAAGGAAAAAGTACAAGGTGATGTGGAAGGAGGGGCTTAGAGCTCACCAAAATGGATGTTGGCCACGGTTGAGTGCGATGGTAGTGCACACTAGAGTTGAGGATGACGACCATGTTCAAAGAGACTCAATGAAGGAGACGAGCTGCCATCGGGCAAATGGAAGCACTGATGGATGGTGAAGACAAGCGCAAGCTTGGATTGGGCTTAAAAGGGTGGAGTGCAAGGGATCGCTCGGCGATTCTCCTAGGCTACAATATGAAATTGGCATGCACGGGCTCTATAGGCGACAAGATGGCTCAAGCACACCCAGCAAAGGATCATGACACCGTAGCGATGCCATCGGCGGTAGCGACGGGGTCTTGGCTTTGTCAAGGGCTTGTCATAGTGCATTCGGTCATTCGGTGTGGCGCTCATACAGGCACGCTGTAGCTCAGCGATGATAGGTGGGTCCCAACCCCATTGGTCAACGATGGAGGAAAGAAGACGAGAGAAGGCTGATTCGATGGAAGACGCCCATGCAGGGAAAGCAGACAAGAGGAGACGCTTGGTGGCGGCGACAAAGAAGCGAGCCAAAACTCTGTTGGAATAGGGATGGGTTGGGCCAATTGGGAATGATTCGGTCCATGGATGGCGACGAATTTTGAAATCCTTTTCTAATTGATTTAATTGCGGAAAATAAGTTTGAATTTTTAAAATTAGGAAACCAACTCCAAAATTCATGAAAATTTTTGGGGAGGCACTTTAGAATATTTAGAGCCTAAATAAATTATTTCTAGGCTCTGCACATGTTTCAATTGATAGTGCATGAGTAGCGAAATGACAAGATAACAAGAGCATGACATACTAGACCGCTCACCGATAGGGATGGAAACGGATGGAATATGAGTCAAATATTCTCAAATATGAATATGTATCCATATTTTTAAAACAAATATAGATACAAATATGAATTCGTATTTTAAAATTAATACGAATATGAATCGAATATCATAAAGAATATGAATTCGAATCGAATATGTACTTAATTCGGTCAAATACGAATATCGTAAAACTTTTGTAACAAATCTCGGTAGAACAAATTTATGTAATATGACTACACGTCTACATGAGCTAGTAGTGTAGCGCATAGAGTTGAAAATTATTCAAACTGATTTTCCCTTCTTGCTTGTGAACCTTAGTTCATCAGAAAATTGCTTCCTACAATCATTCCCAAGGAGGTCGCTAGGGGTAGAAACGAATCGAATACAAATCAAATAGTCTCGAATACGAATATAGATATTCTCGAATACGAACATTCTCAAATACGGATATGGACATTCTCGAATACAGATTTGCTTACCACATTCACGTTTTCGCGGATACGAATATTGGATAAAATAGATTATCCTTTACCGTTTTCTATCCCTTCTCACTAATATGTAGAGTACATTTTCCATGCATGGTTGTGATCATATATATGTGTCACGTGTGCATCGCATGTGGACACATATATATTAGGGAGGTGTCTACGGTAAAATCGGAGGGATATAAATTCGAGTACTACCCAGATGAAGAAATACTCTTGTACATAACTTTGAAGAAGCTAAGTTGAAGCTCGAATGGAGAAGAGCTATGGCAGAGGAGATGTCCTCTTTCCAAGAAAATAGAACATGGAAGCTAGTTCCATTGCCAGCCGGTCATAGGTCGATTGGGTTGAAGTGGGTGTATATGGTGAAGAAGGACACCCAAGGTGTGATCGTAAAGCACAAGGTGAGACTAGTTGCAAAAGGGTACATTCAATGACAAGGTGTTGATTTTGACGAAGTCTTTGCCCCTGTTGTGAGACTAGAATTGGTACGACTGCTTGTTGCGATTGCGGCACAAAAAGGATGGGAGGTTCACCATATGGAAGTGAAGTCAGCCTTCCTCAACGGCAATCTGGAAGAAGAAGTCTACGTTGTGCAACCTCCAGGTTTTGCGAAAAAAGGAGAAGAACACTTGGTACTAAGAATTGCACAAAGCCTTATATGGTCTGCGTCAAGCCCCGAGAGCTTAGAATGTAAAACTAGATAAGTCTCTAGTGGCACTCGGTTTTGAACAATGCCCGCTAGAGCATACAGTGTACAAGCCTCTTCAAGGAAAAGGGAGTTTGTTAGTTAGAGTTTATGTGGATGATTTGATCATCACTAGAGAGAGTATCAAGGAGATCAGTAGCTTCAAATGCCAGATAAAGAATTATTTAGCATGAGTGACTTCGGGTTACTCAGCTACTACTTCGGCATTGAAGTACATTAAAGTCCTGGGAAGATTATTCTTAGCCAGTCCGCATATGCAACAAAGGGGTTGGACAAATGCAGCATGAAGAATTGTAATCCAATGCAAACTCTGATGGAACCCCGCCTGAAGATAAGCAAAGATAGCACAAACACTCCTGTAGACAAGGCTCTGTATAGAAGCGTGATCAGAAACTTGAGATACTTGCTACACACACGACTGAATTTGATGTTTTCGGTTGGTATGATGTGCATGTACATGGAGATTCCGTCAACAGGACATATGGGTGTAGTAAAACGCATCCTGAGGTATGTAAAAGGAATGGTGAATTACGGGTGTACCTACGAGAAGAAGGTAGAAGGTTTAGGGCTGATCGGTTACTCAGACAGTGATCTAGCTAGGGATACAGATGACCAAAAAAGTACTTCAGGCATGGTGTTTTTCCTTGGGTCAAACCCAATCAGTTGGTGTTTGTAGAAGCAGAAGGTGGTCGCTTTATCTTTGTGTGAATCAGAGTACGTTGTAGCTTGTGCGGCAGCATGTCAAGGGATATAACTAGGATGATTGTTGGATGACATGTTGAAAACAGAGGTGAAGAAGGTAACTCTGAATGTTGACAATCAGTCGGCAATAGCGTTGTGCAAAAACCCAGTCTACCATGAGAGAAGTAAACACATCGACACTCGATTCCATTACATAATTAAGAGAATGTGTGGAATCAGGGGTGATAGTAGTGCAGCATGTTTGCACAGAAGACTAACTCGCAGACATCCTGACCAAATCGCTTGGAAAAATGAAGTTCATAGAGATGAGGGAGAAGATCGGTATGTGGAATATCGACGGAAGACAACAAGCTTAAGAAGGAGATTGATAGGGTTAATCTAGGTGTCTTCAGGCTTGGTCGAATCTACGACCATGTTCTACGACATATTGACCACGGCACTAAGTCGTAGATGCACTGTAGCAGTTATAGTCGTAAGGGATCAGGAATAAGAGTCTGTTTAAGTTCCAGAGTGGTCATAAACGGAAAGTCGGGTTGTTTTTGTGTCGGATTCTCAGCATGGTATGCTGCGTTAGTTTCAAAGTTTTATACGTTGCTTCTCTATTTAAGAAAGAAGAAAAGGACGCGGATGTATCGCGTCGCAAAGAAACGAAATCAATCTGAGTTTGCTTGTGTTTACGTGTATGATCTCTAAGGTTATCGTTTATCGCTCATCTAGGCCCTAGGTGATTTCCCCAACATACATGGTGTAGAAGCAGCGTCACTTGTGAAGGAACATGCATGCGTTATGCATTCACAGCTAGTTAAAGTAGCACCATAATGTATAGCAGCTACGCAAATTAACATGTATCAACCAGTACTAGACATGCATGCACACTACGTACAGACGATGCTACCGATCTACATAGCGTGAACGACACCGGGCGGTTTCGGAACAAGCATGAGCTTCTCCTTCCGATGGACTGTCAAGCCAAACACCTCCGTCATGTCGACATCCTCCTTCTCCATGCCGGCCGGTAGTCCCCAGTCGAAACAATACGCGAGGTTCGCCAGCATGATCTCGACCGTAGCCAACCCGAAGTTCAGGCCAGGGCAGATCCTCCGGCCAGCCCCAAACGGCACAAACTGAAAGTCCATCCCCCTGAAGTCGATAGACACGGCGCTTCCTCCTTCGACAAACCTCTCTGGCATGAACTCCTCCGGCTTCTCCCAGGACCCTGGATCTCTGCTAATAGCCCACGAGTTGATGATGACTCGAGTTCCAGAAGGGATCGAGTAGCCGTCCACGTCGCAGTCAGCCACGGAGAGGTGAGGGAGAAGGAGCGGCGCCGGTGGGTGTAGCCTGAGCGTCTCCTTCACGACGGCCTTCAAATAGGTCATGCCGTCTGCTAGGTTCTCCTCCTCAACCATTTCTTGTCCCTTGGGCGTGTTGTTTCTCACCTCAGCTTGTAGCTTGGTCATGAGCTGAGGTTTGCGCATGAGCTCGGCCATGGCGAGTTCCAGGACCAAAGACGATGTGTCTGTGCCCGCACCGAACATGTCCTGTACAAGATGAAATGAGGTAGCTCTAGTGAGTAGGGTTCCTGAAATCTCTCTCTCTCTCTCTCTCTCTACAAGATTGCTATTGATGTATATATAGGTACTCAGGTACTCACCATCAAGATGGCCTTGATATGGTCTCTGGTGATACCGTACTCTTGCTGAACAGATAGCAATACATTGATGAAGTCACACTCTTCTTGCTCAACACTCCCGTCATGATGTCTGGCTTGATGCATCGATTTTTTCTCGTGGTCATCTGTTATCCTTTCAAGCAAATCATCCCATCTTTTATTCATCTCCTTGGCCTTGTTGCACTTAAACCAAGTGAGCAGATCTTCCGCCTTTGCTAACCTTGGGAAGTAGTCTTCTAGGTTAAAACCCCCAATGAGGGCTGAACTTGCCTCGATCAGCCATGCCTCCTGGCGAGGTTGCAGAGGGAGACGTGAGGGTGATCACCAACGAGATGCAGGTGCCCTATGACAGGGAGCCCTGGAGGCGAAGGAGGCAGATGCTTTCCTTGCTGCTTGCTACTACTACTACTTGTGGTAAAGTACAGCAGTAGCAGTAGCATAAGAGGGACGAGCAATAATAGTACTAGTGCTTGTAGAGGCGTCTCATGCATCAGTTGGTTTGCTACGTGAGCCACCATGGCCTAAATGTCTAGTACTGACTCTGGTGTAGTACTGTATGGCTTAGGTTCTTGATATATAAGCTGAGTGAATAGCAAACGACAAGATAACAAGAGCATGACATAGGTGGTGCTTTTGGCTTAAACTTATGATTGCGTCTTTTGACTGAAATTACATCAGATCAGCTGTTAGCTTTTCTAAAAAAATATAGAAAAATTTAAAAAAATGTTATGTCATCACGGACAATACAAATGAGTAAGAGAAAAAAAAGAAAAGACAAAAGCCAAAAAAAAGCTAAAATGCCAAAATAAGCTAAAATTAGAATTCAGTATGTTCCAAGTGTTAAATGAACTGAAAACAACAAAAATCTAGAAACTGAAACCATTTGAAACGGAACCAGTACTAGACTGCTCACCGATATGTAGTGTATATTTTTCATGCATGGTTGTCATCATATATATGTGCGCATCGCATGTGGACACATACATGCATATACATACATACATATATACACACACATATATACATATAGGAAAATTACATAAGGCACCTGGGTGCCTAGGTACCCACATCAAGAACCGTCCGATACACATATATGATTGATAATTTTTTTGAGTTTAGGTATGAAAATGTTTTAAAGTGCTACTACTTCTTGCTACTACTTCTTGTGGTAAAGTGCTGCAGTAGCAGCAGCACAAGAGGGACGAGCAATAATAGTACCAGTGCTTGTAGAGGTGTCTGGTTTGCTACGTGAACCACCATGGCCTAAATATCTAGTACGGACTCTGGTGTAGTACTAGGTTATATATGGTCTAGGTTCTTGATATATAAGCTGCATGAGTAGCAAAATGGCAAGATAACAAAGCATGACATAGGTCGTGCTTCAACTAAATTTTAGTTTAAACTTCTAGCTATGACTTTTGTCTAAAATTATACTATATTAGATATTAATTTTTTTTCTTAAAATGTAAAAAAATTGAAAACCCCGCTATAACGTCATGAATAATACAAATGAATAAAAAAAAGTAAGAAAAGTCAAAAAGCTAAAAAACAAAAAAAATTAAAATAAACTAAAATTAGAAGCTAATATCTTTTAAATAGGTTCTAACTTAAATAAGCCAAAAATTAAAACTTGTTAATAGTTGTGTTCGATCAGCTGTTGTTGCGTGGACAAACTTTCTACATTGCCATGTGATTACCTATCCAGCTAGCTAGAGCGAGGAAACTTTCTACATTGCTATGTGATCAGCTGTTGTTGCGTGGACAAACTTTCTACCATCCGATGGAGAAAAAGTATGGTACAGTAGCTGGAATGGGGAAGGCTCGTGGATAGATCCAGAGAAAAATGTGGCATGCTGTCTTTAGTTGTTGACTACTTTGCGAAATTATTGTCCAGTGGCATGATTACATTTGGGCCGCAAACATCTTTTTACTATGCATGCTTAAAAAGGTCTTATCATCGAGGCCGGGCATCTAAGGGCATTTTTAATAAAACCATCTCAACCATCTCTTAACCATATTAAATAAGTAAAAATTTATATAAAAAAGAGAAGGTAAGAAGAGATAATATACCATTTCTCATATAAAAGACAACTTAAGCTTGTAAACTAACGTAAAGAGTGAGAGGGTGTAAGACAAAAAGTTATAGTAAAAATAGTATAAAATAGTTAGAAGAATAATTCAGTACTGAAGAGATTATCACTAGTATTATCTTTAACTGAGATAAAAATTTTATAGGTAATTTAAAGAGACAAACTATTATACATACACTACAACAAAACATCCGTGGGGAGACATCATATTTGTAGGTTAGAGACGTTCTGTTTCGTCTCCCACAGACAACTGAGACGCTTTTATAAAGCGTCATAGAAACGTCTCTACATGAACCGTCTCAAAAATATAGAGACGCTCTCTAAGGCGTGCCTATATTATTTGAGACGTTCATCTGCACTGTATCCCTATAAAGTTAGAGACGCTTTTATAAAAACGGCTGCACCACGTCTCAATTAATATAGGCACATGCGTTGAGACGTTATGTGCCGTCTCAAGATGTCCTATGTAGTATGTATTTTTATTTTGATTGGTATATATTTTCTTCTATACACACAAATTAATATGTATCTGTATGAGAATATAGTATTCCATATATTTATTATATATACATGTATATATAATAATTTTATAGGCAGCACCATAATATTGAGTACATATTTTATAAAATATAAGGAATGGGCGTAGCACAACAGATATACTGTTATAAGAAAAGCAAACCAACTACAACTGGAACCAAGCCACACCCCGGGCAAACCATTGACAATTGACAAATTCGTCACCATTGCACCCTCCAAACCCCAAAGAAGTTTACATAAGAGAGGTTTACAAATAATTATAGCATCCATTTAAATCAACAGAGTTCACAACTAAATATAAATCTAATATGCGATAAACACATGTCGGTAAAACATCCTCCAATTTGACACACATCTTTTTTTAAACTGCTATAATAAATCATCGTGTCTATTTCTTCAATCGTAAAATTGTGCATCGGTCTTCCACTGCATTTCTTTTCATAGTCCTCCATATCCTGCAAACATAGCAATATTAACAACAAAATATCAGATATGAGCAATCATGAAAAATCTTATGGTACAAGTTCAGTTAATTAAACTAGAAGTGGCATACCTAGCGAGTAGAACGTTTAGGCTTTTTTACCTGAAGCAATAGATATTATATGAGTAACAAGACACAAATATTTCTGGTAGGAAAATTATTCTTGTAGTTCAAAGAATTGATCTTACATAGAACCGTGGCCAAGCAACAACACAACCAATTGCATCCTTTACCAATTCATTTCACAAATTTCTCAAAGGGGCAATCTATTCATGATAAGGTGACTGATTTTTTTCCTTCCTGTCACTTTTTCATGCCTTGGATCAAGATATAAAAGGTGCAGAAAAGGTGTAGAAGTACCAATGGTTCAAAACCTGGATGGCCAAGGAATAAAAGTAACATAGTATCATGTTAATCGTGATAGATGTACTTTGAAACTAATATAATAACTATATGATTTCTCCGGGCAACAAAAAGATGTAAGCAGCCAATTCCTTCTAACGAATCAGTACAGTGGATTGATACACGAGTAGACAAAATTGCTTGGATTGTCGTTTCAGGAGGTTCCTATTAACTCAATTCTTCCCATAGATTTTCTTGTCATCACTTGGAGATTATCACTACCACATATTATTTTGAAAAATAAAGCTCTTTAAACGTTTCAAGAAAATCAAAAAAATGCCAATCATTGAATATTACGGATCAAACTACTAGATAGCTTAGCACAGTGATTACCTTGTCTTCCTTGAAGTGCAAGTCCAACCAGTTGCCTTTAGAAGCTTTGTAAAGGGTAACAACAATCTTTGTAGGCTTGACCACAACCTTCGATTTCTCAGGAACTATTTCTTTGTTCAGTTTTGGTATGACACACCGATAGTTTTTGCCTTTAACATCATGGAACTTAATATCTACTGACATTGGCTTAAAAGTAGTCTCCACCTTCTCTTGCTCGACACCCTCAAGGAATACATAAATCTGAAGGTGCAGAAAATGCAAAGCAAGACTGTTATCTAAATGCCTACAGGAGAAATCATCAAATGTAAATGTCATAGGAGTTAACTAACATAAGAGAGGGGGCGCTTCAATTCGAACACATCATATAAAATGTACCAGGATACATCATGGTGGGCTCTAGCTTAATGCTCTGAGATGCTGTTGTTGAAACTATTCTTGTCCGGTGCTGCAAAAGGAAGAACAAAACAATTCATCATTCAAAAAAGTGCAGTGTGTAATTATGCTACCAATAATAATTTAAACCATCAGACCATGAGGATAGAATGCAACAGATAGCCATGTTAAACCCCAAATTTTCATGACTTCGAGAAATTGCAGACAAACCGTTGCCATCCAATTCGAATCTCTCCTAACACCTCTATCCGATTCAAATCTCTCCTACCACCTCTGTCGAATGATTAAAAATAGCAAAATCAATTTGTCCTAAACCAGTGCAGATCTAGACCAGCGGAACTAGGGTCGGATTCATACTCTCGGGTTGTCGCTGTCGGAGAACTCCTTGTCGAGCGCGGCGAACATCTCGGCGATGCTGCCGCTCCCGAGGCGTTGTGGGTGCCGTTGGTCACCGTGTTCCGTAGAACTTCCGTGTCTCCTTGTCGGGCCTCGCCGCGCGGCGGAGCTTCAGCCGCGAGGGCGACGGCGAGGAAGCGCCGGTGAGACGGGGTCTCGCGGCGGCAGGTGACATCGGATCAGTAGCGAGCCGGGCGAGAGGTGGGGGGAGGAGGAGGTGGCCGGCGGGAGGGAGAGGGAGATTTGCGGGAAATATCGATAAACCTTGGCATCGATGCTGCGGATCTCGTTGGCGAGGAGCGGCGAGGAGCAGCCATTGGAGGAAGTCGGGAGTCGGGACGGATAGCGGCGGAATGAGGAGCGGGCGAGCGGCGAGAAAATGGCGAGAATGAGGAGCGGAGATTTGGAGGAAGTTGAGTCTCTCGGAGAGACAAAGATGGATGGCGGCGGCTGGTTTTGGTGGATGGAGCCGAGAGGCGAGGCAATACGAGTCTAACGGGAGTTAGGGTTTACTGGTTTTAGGAGGGCCCACTTGTCAGTCCATTTCACGGGTTAATGCATGAACATTCTAAACCTTAGGTTGAGAGTTCGAACCCTGGGATTGATATTTTTTTATGTTTTCAGCCACTGGACAAAAGCGAAAGAAAAGTCTCAGGTTGTGAGTTCAAACTTTGAGATTGATATTTTTTTATGTTTTATATATATATACCGTTACTTACACCATTTTATTTTTTTAATATTTTTATATGGAGATAATAGATAAGACGTCTCAAAAGATAAATAAGACATCTAAAATTTCGTCTCTATACATGAGACGTACTCCAAAACGTCTCAGCAGCCGTTTTAATAGAATTTAATAGTGTGCAACCCTTTAGAGCGTCTCAAACTGCGTCTCTATTTCAATTGTGGTTCTAAAAAGAAAGAAATGATTCAAAGCGTCTTAAACAAAACGTCTTAATATGCTTATTTTGTTGTAGTGATATCCTATGCTAAATGATGCATGATGAACGTGACAAGGATTAATCACCAAGGTGGCGAAATTAATCTTAAAAAGCAAGATTGCGAAATACACTTGTCTTGTAGTGGATGGCCCCGCCGGGACCAATCCAATCAACAGGATTTTGACAAGTAATTTGATGCAGAGTATATGACGTTTGGAGTTAGCAGCTTTCTTTAAATCTTAGTCAAGGTTTAAGTATTAAAGGAAGTTAAGAGAGCAACATGAAAATTAATTAGCAAAAGAAAATGTACTACTTTGAATTATTTTCCTGTCAGGTGTAATCTTTTGTCAAGAACTTTCGGTAAAATGGCATGGTAACATCTTGTTGGGGAGGGTCCTCGCGCTACCTCAGGTCAACAATTACCTCGAAGCGGAGCTCTGAGGTCAACCCCGGGTGAGATACACGAGGCTGACCCTAGAAGGGTCTGGGGCCATCCCCGGACGTGGTATACAAGGCTGACCTTGAAAGGGTCCGAGGCCATCCCTGGGAGAGGTACGAGCGGCCAACCCTAGAAGGGTCCGAGCCCAGCATCAGGCGAGGTACGTGCGGCTAACCCTGAAGGGTCCAGGGCAAACCCCAGATGAGGTACGTGCGGCCGACCCTGGAAGGGTCCAAGGCCAACCTCGAAGTCTCTGACGTGGCGAGGCCACATGAGGCAAATGACGCAAATACCCCTAAGGGTAAACTAGGACCTAAGGGCAAACTTGTAACTTAACTCGCCTTCCTCTCCCCCCCTATAAATAGGACCCCTTGCAATAGGAGAGGGGAGGCCATTTTTGTAACCTTAGAACATTTATATTGAATACACTTGGAGGTTGGGGGCTTCTCCTTGGGTCCCTTCGTACTCTCGACGGTCTCCGCATCTAACCAAGGGTGCCTCTAAATTTACTATTCAGATTTATATCGACGACAGTTGGTGCCATCCATGGGGACTCGAGCGAGTAGTCATGTTGCCTACCACACGGAGGTCCGCCGGACACCGTCCAAACTAAAGCCCTCTGGACTCCACCCTCGGCCTCCCTCCACACTGCTTTCGCCAATCTCTAGACCGGTCCCGACCTCCTGCCCCACACAACCTCTAGAACGCCTCAGCCCTTCATCGCACATAACGCGTCTCAGGCCCCTTCAGACTGCCTTCATCGATCTCTGGACCACCTTTGGCCTTCGCCTCTGGATGACTCTACGCCCCTGGACTCAACCCGGACTTTTTCACTTCAACATTCTAGTCCGCGAGGAATCAGGCCTCAATTGCGCTTGTGTGACACAGGTGCCGGGGACATGAGGTGAGCTATGCATCACGTTGACCCACAGCAGCACAGGACCTTGCCAAACTTCTCCATATTCACTAGTTGAAACTGAGGAGGCTAGCGTACTTCTCGGAGTTCAGGCATGAATGTCTGACACCTGGTAAATTCATGACGCCGCCTTTTCAGGAAAAGATGATTGGCATCTCCAGGCGATCGTACTTGATGATGCCCGGAGATTCCTCGCTCAAAGTGGTGATCGATCACCTCCTTCGAAGGTTCGTTGATCAGGGGATGCTCAGAGAACTCTTCTCTGACTGGAGTTATAGTTAGGAGAATGACATGACCTGCCATCATGTCAATTTCCTCAGGGTGAGTTCTGCGAATGACTAGATACGGTCGTACCTATTTAACTCCTAGAGTTGTGTTGGTGACGTTACTCGAGTCTGGCCTTCATGATTCGTAGTCTTCGCACGATCCCTTCAGCAAAGTGGTCATAGCCCGGTGCGTGAGTAAGCTCTTGAGTTGGATTCTCGAGCATGTCATTTATGTGTTGGAGCTCTTGAGCCTCTTCAGATTGGTATTGGGCGCTTCCTGGTAAAGACCTTTGGGTAGCCAATCTTCTCCTTCGAGCAGTCTCGGGATCCTCTATATCTGAGGCTGGATGAGGCCGTCTCAAAGGAGAGAGATTATTTTAAGGATTTCTCACCAGGCTCATCACTGGGGCCTCCTCGCCATGGTGGTGCATGGCGAATGATCATTTTTATAATTTTGACATTGAGATGAAAAGACGCATCGAGAGGCCAAAATGAAGAGACACATCGGAGAGACGAAGCACACGCTATTCATGCATATAAGAGATACATCACAGACAATTTGTATTAATAACTGTCTATGGTAATATCATAGACAGTTCTAATTAAAAACTATCTGTGATGTCTGCAATTATCACAAATAGTTCTTTATAGTAACTGCCTGTGAACTATCACAGATAGTTATTAATAATAACTGTCTGTGATAATTACGTATCATAGATAGTTCTAGCCATCGATCGCTAATAACATAGACGCTTATGTTTGTAAAATCATCTGTGATAATTACGATAAAGATGGTTCTCCATGAACCATCTGTGATGAGGTGTCCAGTATAGCCTATTTTGTAGTAGTGTGAGGATGGCAGATGAGCGATTCTCGACACGAGCGAGCATCGTGGAGTTGACATGGCATGAAGCAGAGCTTTGTAGGAGGACAACCGTGGTTCAGGCACAAGGTGGAAGAAAATGGCTAACAAGTGGGTCCCGGCATTGTGGGACAGTGAGAGCACGGCGCTTTCGTCCGGAGGAAACGGGAAGAGGAGGTGGCCGGCTGGAGGATTGCTCACGGGCTACAGCTAGGCCAAAACAAAATATGGTTGGGCCAAGGTCGGTGATAAAGCCCCAAAATGATTTCTGAATTTAAATTATTTTCAGATTTTATTAATTCAAGAAATAATGTTTCAATTTTTAAAATTAGCAAACCAATTCCAAAAGGTATGGAAATTTTTTGGGAGGTACTTTAGAATATTTAGAACCCAATTAAATTATTTTCAGGCTTTGGACACGTTTTAATTATTATCAAAAATTAATTTTTATATACTAAAAATTATGAAAACATTTTAAATAATTTTTGGAATTTTTGAGAAAGCCAAAACATGCATAAATGATGACATAATCTATATTATTTGTTTTAACATATACAATACTACTATACATTAATATCATACATAAAACCAATTCTACAAACTTGAAAATTAAATTGAATTGATAACATTCTAAGATTCTAATATTTGAATTCTTTCATGTGAACTACAACCTTTTATTATCCACTTGTAGTTCCTTTAGAATGATGCCATGAAATCGCGCAGACCATCATGCTAGTTAACAAAATAATGTATTGTTTTTTATTTATGCACTGAGGAAGTGAGACTCGGTCAGACAGTGGGCTCACCGACCTGCATTGTGGAATTCGGTGCTCTCTCTGCTGCAGCCTGTTTTTTTTTCTTCCGATGATTTTCTCTACACTGGTTGCAATAATGCAGTAGATTGTTACAGTAGGTTTGGCAAATCATGCACGCATGGGCGATCATCTGACCATCATGGTTTCAGTACTGTATTGTATTATTTATGCTTACATGCATGCAACAAGCGAGACAGTCCAACGTTGATTCATATAGTAATACTAGCCAGCCAGCTTGCTAGGAATATGACAAGTAGATAATTAAAACATGCAGCCTGTGGATGGTCCATCTGCTCTGCTGTGCTGCAGGCGCACGTGAGAGAGACCGATTGATTAATCGTGCGGCAGTGCCGGGACAAGGAGGAGCTTCTCCTTCCGGTGCACCGTCAGCCCGAACGACTCTACCATATGGATCACTGACCCTTTCGGTAGCTCCCAGTCGAAGTGGTACATGAGGTTCGCCAGCATGATCTCAACGGTAGCGACCGCGAAGTTTATACCCGGGCATATCCTTCGCCCGGCCCCGAACGGCAAGAAATGGAAATCATTTCCCTTGTAGTCAACAGCCGCGCTGCTACCGCCCTCCATGAACCGCTCCGGCATGAACTCCTCTGCCATCTCCCAATAGCTTGGATCCCTACCTAAAGCCCACCCGTTGCTGATGACACGCGTCCCAGAGGGTATCGTGTAGCCCTCTATGTCGCAGTCAGCCATGGAGAAGTGGGGCAGGAGGAGCGGCGCCGGGGGGTGGAGCCGGAGCGTCTCCTTGATGACCGCCTTCAGGTAGGGCATGCTACTAATCATCATGTCATCTTCGGTAAATATTTCCTTTCCCTTTCTCTTGGGCCCGCTTCTCCTTGCCTCGGCTTGCAGCTTGGCCATGAGGTGGGGCTTCTGCATGAGCTCAACCATCGCGTATTCCAACGCTATGAATGATGTGTCCGTGCCGGCTTCGAACATGACCTGCACAATGCGTACCAGTTGATATATCATTGTTGGCTTTAATATAGTACCAGCTGATATATCATTGTTAGCTTTAATTGAATTTAGATGTCTGTGTCAGCTTTAATATAGTACGTGTCGACTTTAATATAGTACCAGCTGATATATCGATCTATCATTGTTGTATGCTATATTGTCCAGAAAAATACTACATAATTACCACCAATAGTGCTTTAATATTGTCTCTGGTGAGGCTGTACTCTTGTTGAACAGAGAGCAGCACATCGATGAAGTCGCTCTCTTCATCGTCACGCTGGTGTTGCAGCACCGATGGCTTGGCGGCATGGTCGTCGATGAGCTTGTCGAGCAGCTCATCCCATCTCTTCTTCACCTTCTCGGCCTTGGCGCACACCACCCTCCTCACCATGTCCAGCCTCCCCAAGCTTGGGAAGTGGTCCTCCAGGTTGAACCCGCCGATGAGCATCGAGTTCGCCTCGACCAGCTCCCGGAACAATTTGTTCCGGCCTTCCTCCCTGAAGAACTTACCCGACACGGCGTGGCACACGATGTCGTTGGAGAATGAGTTGAGCAGCTCACTCAGGTCTACCGCCGTGCTCGCTGCGGCTGCCTCGCGGATCTTGGCCATGACCAACCGCACCTGTCGATTATTAATCATCCATCACGGTGCATGATCAGGTTAATTACAACAGTGATTGACATGCATGCACGGACATATAATTAAAATTAATATAGAGAGCGATCAATTACCTCTTGCTCGCGGGCTTGCCGGTAGGATCGGACCTTCTTGATGGTGAGGAGGTGCGTTGTGGCGATCTTTTTGACCTGGCGCCAGTGCTCACCGTAGGGGGAGAAGGCGATGTCGGACGAGCCATAGAAGAGGATGTCGGTGACGGCGGAGTAGGGCCGAGACGCGAACACGTGGTCGTGTGTGCGCAGGATGGCCTGCGCCGCGCGAGGGGATGACACGACGAGGGTTGGCACGGCGCCGAGGTGGAGGAGCATGAGGCCGTCATGGCCGTGCTTCCCAGCAAGGTCGCGGAGGGAGACGTGCGGGAGGGAGCCGACGAGGTGATGAAGGTGACCGATCACGGGGAGCTTCCATGGAGGGGAAGGTAGCTTGTTCAGCAGCTTGCCTGCTCCTCTGCTCGTGCTGGTCGTCGCGAAGCGGATGGTCATGAGGAGGAGGAGAATCAAAGGGCATACTATCAGCACGAGAGAATAGTACACTGATGGTACTGCTGCTTGTGTCTCATGGGAGCCACCGTCGTCATACTGCAGCGCTAGCACCTGAGCCATAGCTGCCCCCCTAATTTGCTTGCTTTGCCTCCTAGACCGCTGGGTTTCCTGTCCTGCGTCTTTTATACATAGCTCAAGACAATAAGGACAAAGCAAATCATGCAACTGCTAGAATTTTCTCTTGACCTTTGCTCTGGACGTCACGCAGAACACGGGACACCTCGGACGCCTTCGCTGGGACGTGATGCGTTCGTCCTTTGCTACCGGCTGCTGCCTTCTACACGGTCCGCACGCGTGCACCAGCTGCATGTGCGCCATCCGCTCGCGCACCGTGCGCTGGCGCTTGAGCCATGGCCGCCTCTAATTCGCCTACTTTTTCATCTGTCGTTGAGCAAATTAACTAGCTAGCTAGCTAGGAGGTTCCATTGAATCAAATCAATTGCATGTGCATAAGTGAAGGAAGGCAGAGTTGGGTGGAATTGGATGTATTGCATTGAGCCTCTCGGCGGTATATATAGAGGTACAAGACTTGGGGGCAAGATGGTACAAGGGATTGTAATCCCAATGGACTCTATCCTACCATATATTGTACTCTAACATCCCCCCGCAGTCACAACGGGAGCGTCGCATACGGTGAGATTGGAGAAGAAGCCAAAGAGCTAACATCCCCCCGCAGTCATAATCGTTGATGCGGCGCGTATGCTGTGACTGGAGCAGGAACCGACAAGTAGCTCAAGCAAGGCGGTAGCCCTTTGTGCCGATGTCGAGGTAGCCGAGCGCGAGGGCGGAGTAGTCGTGGTCGAGGATGCCGTGCTGGAGATGGTCGTGGTCGACGTAGTCGTGGTCGGGTTACCGATGTCGAGACGGTCGCTCATAAAGCCGCGGGCGCAAAAGAGGCGCCATGGTGATGGCGGAGACGCGTCGAGGCAGTCGTCGTGGAAGGGAGGCGATGCCGAGGTCGACGCAGTCAGGGCCATCGAGGATGTAGGCGAAAAACGGCGATGCAATCGAGGCAGACGAGACGGGAGCAGGAGGGTCGATGCCGAAGTCGATGCAGTCAAGCCGCTAGAGCCGAGGCGTGTGCCAGGTTTGCCAGACCCGGCAACGCGTCGGGGACGAAAGCACGCACCGGTGTTGCCAGTACCGGACGTACAAGGGAGAGGGCCCCAACCAGGCGTGGTTGTGCTGGACGAAGAAGAAGCGATGCGGAGCGACGCTCGACCCGGCGCGAGAGTCCCGCGGATGCTCTGGCGCGAAGGTGAGCAGTCCTGATGCAAGGTACGGCGGCGGCGGTAGCGCTCGATGTCGGTGATGAAGGCCCGATCAGTATGACGAAGACCATGTGCAGACAGATGGCGCACAAGAGGTTGCGCAGCACAGTCGTCGATGCACAGGACGGCAATGTAGATGCAACGGCGAGGGGACACACGTGCGGCGGTGCTGTGGCCCGAGGAGGCGACACAGCAGCAGCCCTGTTGCTCGGAGAAGATGCGCGTAGTACTCGACGACGGACGTCACGGGAGCCGGGTGGATCGCGCACAATCGGCTGATCAGACCGAGTACGCGCGAGGCGGGACGATGATGGAAGAAGACGGTGGAGGCATCCCTATCTGTGGTGGCGATGATGAACCGGCAATGAAGACGTGCGGACGGGATGACTGAGATGTGACGTGCGAAGGCGTCCCCTCGGCATCGCGTGCCCGGCCTGGCCGCACAGTCGAAGAGGTAGAGGCCGGTGTAGTCAACGCCTATGTCGGAGGAGATACGTGCGAGATCGACGGGCGATGGGCGACTCAACCCCGATCAGTGATCGGGAAAAAGGAAAAGATACAACAGCAGCAGTGGATCCTCCATGATCAACTCATTGGGTACACCTAGAGCCGGTCAAAACATCCATCGGCAGCTGCGGCGTGGGCCCCGCCGCCTGGAGCTCACTCACGGACGCCCCGCCGCCCAAGGCTTGCTCTGTCTCTCTCTTTTTCTTTAAAAGGCACATCAATCCAATCGGTTTGGCTCCCCTGGAAGCAAGCGGCAGAGAGGCACGGGTCGCCGGGCGCTCGCGCGAGTGGTCGGAGAGGCATGGGGCTCGCGCGGGCAGGCGGGCCGCGGAAGGCGTTGCTGGGGGCGACGAGCGAGCCGGGCGGAGCTGCGAGGATGGAGGCCGCGGCGGATCTGCTGGCTCGGCGGGAGATCCGCGAAGATCCGCGGCGGGAGGTGGTATCCGAGCTGCGACAGCGGCGGAAGAACACGCAGCGTCGCTGGCGCGGAGGAGGGAGGCCACGGGAAGGCTGCTCGAGCGCCGTGGTGCGGAGGTCGCGTCCGTGGGTGAGCGCCGAGGCGGCGGGCGGGTCACGGCTCGGGCCGAGCAGCGACGGGCGGCGGCCGAGGCGGCGACGGGCTCGCGGGTGACGGCGCCAGACGGCGGAGCGGTCGGGCGCAGAGCTTGGCGCCCGGATCAGAGGCGCGATGGCCAGATCTGGGGCGGGTGGTCCAAGGCCGGCTGCGGAAGGCGCGGATCCGGCGGCGGTTCCCCAGGCGCCCAACAAAGGCGGTCGACGGCGGCTCCCCAGGCAAGGCGGCGACCTCTCCAGGCGGACGAGGCGAGGCGGATCTGGCGAGGAGCCGCGACGGGACGACGGCGTCGGAGCTGCGGAGGAGGGAGGCCACGCGGTGCGGAGGTCGCGCACGGCGCAACTTCCGTCATCGCCGCCGCCGCCTCGGATCTGCCGCCGGCGTGGGCGACGTTACGCCCAGCCGCCACTATGGCGGCTCAGCGACGGCGCGTTTAGCCCGCCGCCACCACGGCGGCGCAGACGGCCCAGCCGAGGCGGCGGATGCACGGGAACGGGCGGCGGCAGCCGACCACGACGACGGCGATCGCGAGGAGGTACGCCAAACCGCAGCTTGACGACGACGACAACGATGGCGGCTGGATCAATAGGATCCGTCGCCTAAATGGTGGCGCTGCCCCCGGCGGAGATAGATCTCCCCGGGGGCGCGCGGTGCTGAAGCAAGCGGCGGCTAGGGTTAGGATCTAAACCTAGGCGTCTGATACCATGAAGGAAGACAGAGTTGGGTGGAATTGGATGTATTGCATTGAGCCTCTCGGGCGGTATATATAGAGGTACAAGACTTGGGGGGCAAGATGGTACAAGGATTGTAATCCCAATGGACTCTATCCTACTATATATTGTACTCTAACATCCCCATGATACAACGGAGCGTCACATACGGTGAGACTGGAGAAGAAGCCGAAGAGCTAACAATAAGTAGCTAGTGCCATGCCTTAAGCTAGACCGCTGGGTTTTCCTACTTGCGTCTTTTATATATAGCTCAAGACAGTAAAGTAGCAAGGACAAGGCAAATTATCCACTTCCTCAGGTAGGCCCCAGCTGTCAGTTGTCAATTGTCAATCAACTGAAAATTAATAAAAATTTGTTGAGTAGACCCCACCTATCAGTTGTTGATCAATTGCATGCCCTGCATATACTGGAGTTGTAGTCACAGTGCAGTTTTAGACCCGCAAATTAGTAGGTTAAATCTATTCTATACCAAACTTCTGATAGTATGATGCCTTAAGCTAGGCTGGGTTTTCTGCTTGCGTCTAGCAAGAACAAGGCAAATCATGCAGTTCGCTCGGTCCGTACCACCATTGTATCAGGAGGAAGATATTTTGTTTGGAAAAACTACAGCATATATCTAATCGTACTTCCTATCCTATACGTATGTGCATGAGAATCATGCACATGACATCCATGGAAAAACTCCAGTATATGTAGGACATGTAATTGTTTGACAACTAATAGATGGGATCTGCTTGTCAGGTTTTTATTAATTTCCAGTACATGTAGGGCATGTAATTGATCGACAACTGACAGATAGGGCTTACTTGTCATATATGTGTATGCATGACAATCATTGACATGACATGGTGCCTCACAAATTTTCCTCTAATTATTCGTAAATTATTCAATCTAGTAGCTACACAGCTATAAAGATCAGAATTCAAGCAAAGAAACAAATTTACAACCTTACAAAAACCAAGAGAAGCAAATTTCAGCTCTCCACTGGTCTAAACAACAAAAGATCGACGGTCAGATCGGTGGCCGGTCTGATTGGCTTGAAGCCGACGGCCTGACCGGTGTCCAGTTGGACTGGGCCTAGTGTCAGATTTGGAAACAACACCTTCGGATACTTTGTGCCAATCGCACTAGTTCAGAAAAAGGTAGTGCATACAATGGTAACAAAGATATATATTATTCATAATGATAAATATTATTAAATAAACGAGTATAGGACTTATGACCAAGTTTTACATTCCATAGCCCAAAGGCCAAATATATAAATAACAGTGGAAGATAAAAAACAATGTGAAGAAGCCCATCTAGTTTGCCCATAGTAAACGACTGTGGGACACGGCCTATTCATCATAATTCTCACCGTAGTCAAAACAGTCCTCCTCTGAGCAACAGTAATTAAGTAATGGTGAGTACAAAATATACAAACTCTGATGGAAACTCTGATGGAACCCCGCCTAAAGATAAGCAAAGATAGCACAAACCCTCCCGTAGACAAGGCTCTGTATAGAAGCGTGATCAGAAACTTGAGATACTTGCTACACACACGACCGAATTTGATGTTTTCGGTTGGTATGATGTGCAGGTACATGGAGATTCCGTCAACAGAACATATGGGTGTAGTAAAACGCATCCTGAGGTATGTAAAAGGAATGGTGAATTACGGGTGTATCTATGAGAAGAAGGTAGAAGATTTAGGGCTGATTGGTTACTCAGACAGTGATCTAGCCAGGGATACAGATGACCAAAAAAGTACTTCAGGCATGGTGTTTTTCCTTAGGTCAAACCCAATCAGTTGGTGTTTGCAGAAGCAGAAGGTGGTCGCTTTATCTTTGTGTGAATCGAGTACGTTGAAGCTTCAGCGCGGCATATCAAGGGATATGACTAGGATGATTGTTGTATGACATGTTGAAAACAGAGGTGAAGAAGGTAACTCTGAAGGTTGACAATCAGTCGGCAATAGCGTTGTGCAAAAACCCAGTCTACCATGAGAGAAGTAAACACATCGATACTCGATTCCATTACATAATTAAGAGAATGTGTGGAATCAGGGGTGATAGTAGTGCAGCATGTTTGCACAGAAGACTAACTCGCAGACATCCTGACCAAATCGCTTGGAAAAATGAAGTTCATAGAGATGAGGGAGAAGATCGGTATGTGGAATATCGACGGAAGACAACAAGCTTAAGGAGGAGATTGATAGGGTTAATCTAGTTGTCTTCAGGCTTGGTCGAATCTACGACCATGTTCTACGACATATTGACCACGACAGTAAGTCGTAGATGCACTGTAGCAGTTATAGTCGTAAGGGATCAGGAATAAGAGTCTGTTTAAGTTCCAGAGTGGTCATCAACGGAAAGTCGGGTTGTTTCCGTGTCGGATTCTCAGCATGGTATGCTGCGTTAGTTTCAAAGTTTTATACGTTGCTTCTCTATTTAAGAAAGAAGAAAAGGACGCGGATGTATCGCGTCGCAAAGAAACGAAATCAATCTGAGTTTGCTCGTGTTTACGTGTATGATCTCGAAGGTTATCGTTTATCGCTCGTCTAGGCCCTAGGTGATTTCCCCAACATACATGGTGTAGAAGCAGCATCACTTGTGAAGGAACATGCATGCGTTACGCATTCACAGCTAGTTAAAGTAGCACCATAATGTATAGCAGCTACGCAAATTAACATGTATCAACCAGTACTAGACATGCATGCACACTACGTACTGACGATGCTACCAATCTACATAGCGTGAACGACACCGGGCGGTTTCGGAACAAGCATGAGCTTCTCCTTCCGATGGACCGTGAAGCCAAACACCTCCGTCATGTCGACATCCTCCTTCTCCATGCCGGCCGGCAGTCCCCAGTCGAAGCAATACACGAGGTTCGCCAGCATGATCTCGACCGTAGCCAACCCGGTTCAGGCAGGCGGATCCTCCGCCAGCCCCAAACGGCACAAACGAAAGTCCATCCCCCTGAAGTCGATAGACACGGCGCTTCCTCCTTCGACAAACCTCTCTGGCATGAATTCCTCCGGCTTCTCCCAGGACCCTGGATCTCTGCTAATAGCCCACGAGTTGATGATGACTCGAGTTCCAGAAGGGATCGAGTAGCCGTCCACGTCGCAGTCAGCCACGGAGAGGTGAGGGAGAAGGAGCGGCGCCGGTGGGTGTAGCCTGAGCGTCTCCTTCACGACGGCCTTCAAATAGGTCATGCCATCTGCTAGGTTCTCCTCCTCAACCATTTCTTGTCCCTTGGGCGTGTTGTTTCTCACCTCAGCTTGTAGCTTGGTCATGAGCTGAGGTTTGCGCATGAGCTCGGCCATGGCGAGTTCCAGGACCAAAGACGATGTGTCTGTGCCCGCACCGAACATGTCCTGTACAAGATGAAATGAGGTAGCTCTAGTGAGTAGGGTTCCTGAATTCTCTCTCTCTCTCTCTCTCTACAAGATTGCTATTGACGTATAAATAGATACTCAGGTACTCACCATCAAGATGGCCTTGATATGGTCTCTGGTGATACCGTACTCTTGCTGAGCAGATAGCAATACATTGATGAAGTCACACTCTTCTTGCTCAGCCCTCCCGTCATGATGTCTGGCTTGATGCATCGATTTTTTCTCGTGGTCATCTATTATCCTTTCAAGCAAATCATCCCATCTTTTATTCATCTCCTTGGCCTTGTTGCACTTAAACCAAGTGAGCAGATCTACCGCCTTTGCTAACCTTGGGAAGTAGTCTTCTAGGTTAAAACCCCCAATGAGGGCTGAACTTGCCTCGATCAGCTCTCTGAACATCTTGTTCCGGCCTTCTGCCCTGAAGAACTTCCCCGTCACGGCGCGGCACACCACGTCGTTCGCGAAAGTGTTCATCGTCTCGCTCAGGTCGACGGCGGTGCTCGCAGCCGCCGCCTCGCGGATCTTTGCGATCACCAGACTCACCTATACATGAAAGGGATGGTGTCTACAGCTTGGTACGTGGATATATGCATGCAGTACGTACGTACGTACGTTGTTGTTAGTTGTTACCTCTTGTTGACGGGCGAGGCGGTACGAGTTGACCTTCTTGACGGTGAAAAGGTGCGTGGTGACGAGCTTCCTCACCTGCCGCCAGTGCTCCCCGTAGGGAGAAGGCGATGTCCGACGACCCGTACACGATCACGTCGACGACCGTGGACGGTGGCCGCGACGCGAACAGGTGGTCGTGCGTTCGCATGATCGCCTGGGCGGCACGCGGGGACGACACGACGAGGTTCGGGACGGCGCCGAGGCGGAGGAGCATGAGGCCGTCAGGGCCATGCCTCCTGGCGAGGTTGCAGAGGAGACGTGAGGGTGATCACCGACGAGATGCAGGTGCCCTATGACAGGGAGCCCTGGAGGCGAAGGAGGCAGATGCTTTCCTTGTTGCTTGCTACTACTACTACTTGTGGTAAAGTACAGCAGTAGCAGTAGCATAAGAGGGACGAGCAATAATAGTACTAGTGCTTGTAGAGGCGTCTCATGCATCAGTTGGTTTGCTACGTGAGCCACCATGGCCTAAATGTCTAGTACTGACTCTGGTGTAGTACTGTATGGCTTAGGTTCTTGATATATAAGCTGAGTGAGTAGCAAACGACAAGATAACAAGAGCATGACATAGGTGGTGCTTTTGGCTTAAACTTATGATTGCGTCTTTTGACTGAAATTACATCAGATCAGCTGTTAGCTTTTTCTAAAAAATATAGAAAAATTTAAAAAAAAATGTTATGTCATCACGGACAATACAAATGAGTAAGAGAAAAAAAGAAAAGCCAAAAGCCAAAAAAAAGCTAAAATGCCAAAATAAGCTAAACTTAGAATTCAATATGTTCCAAGTGGTCTCTAGGTTAAATGAACCGAAAACAACAAAAATCTAGAAACTGAAACCATTTGAAACGGAACCAGTACTAGACTGCTCACCGATATGTGGTGTATATTTTCCATGCATGGTTGTCGTCATATATATGTGCGCATCGCATGTGGACACACACGCATATACATACATATATATACATACATATATACATATGTATGTATGTATGTATGTTATAGGGAGGTGTTCCATCAGTTGTTGCGTGGGGCAAACTTTCTATATTGCTATGTTATTATCTATCTATCTAGCTAGCTAGCTGGAATGAGGAAAACTTTATTTCTTCCAATCGATGGAAATACAGATACAAACATTCTCAAATACGGATTTGCTTACCACATTCGCATTTTCTCGGATATGAATATCGGATAAAACATATTATCCTTTACCGTTTTCTATCCCTTCTCACCAATATGTGAGTACATTTTCAATGCTTGGTTGTGATATATATATATATATATATATATATATATATATATATATATATATATATATATATATATATATATATATATATATATATATATATCGTATCTCACAACATAGGTAGTATTTCGCGTAACGGAGAGTATGTACGTGTAGTATACGAGTATTTAAGACTATATAGGTGGTATGAACAATTTTTCAGAAGTGGTATGCTTATTTTTTTGACATACTCTGTTTTATGTACATATATAAAGGTATTTACAAAATACGCTAAAAACTATGGACTTCCTTGCAAATTTTTTTGTGTGGTTCACATTGAAGTATCTTATAATTAGTATATGAGTATTCCTAAAGTGATAAAGGAGTATTTCAACTTTGTTTAGGTGGTATATTAGAGGTGGGTGTAATTACACCCGGGAGTAAAAAGTATTTTTCCTATATATATATATATATATATATATATATATATATATATATATATATATATATATATATATATATATATAGGAAGCCTCTTTTCTACTCCCGGGTGTAATTAAACCCTATGTTGTATCTCACAACGTAGAGAGTATCTCGTGTAACGAGGAGTATGTACATGTAGTATACGAGTATTTAAGACTATATAGGTGGTATGAACAATTTTTTAGAGGTGGTATCTACCATCCGATGGAGAAAAGGATAAGGCGAAGTAGCTGGAATTAATGAGAAACACTTGTGGATAGATCCAGAGAAAAATCTGGCATGCTCTGTTTAATTGTTGACTGTTACTTTGCGAAATTATTGTCCAGGGCGCCATCTCTACATTGCGAAATTATTGGAGTTACCAGCTTTCTTCAAATCTTAGTCAAGGTTTAAAAAAAGTTAAGATAGCAACAAGCGAATTAATTAGCTACCGAAAATGTTCTACTTTGAATTATTTGCCTGTCAGGTGTAATCTTTTGTCAAGAACTTTTGGTAAAATGGCATGGTAACATCTCAAGGAATGCATATATATGTTTCAATGAACCGTGCATTAATGGATAATTGATTCTCTCTCCGGTCTTTTTTAATTGACATCCTAGAATTCGTGTCATCAAATTTTTTACAATTTGACTATCAATGGATTTAAAATTATGTAGATTTACTATACAAAAATTATATAATTAGATTTATTATTAAAATACTTTCGTATTATTATAATTTTGTTAGTATATATCTTAGTATAAAATTATGAAAATGATATGGATCAACGTCATAACACGCCGACGGCCCTATCTTTCACATGCAAAGGCGATGCGATCTCCTTTAAGAACACCAATATAATATTCCGCTAATTTTTTATGAATAATCTATTTTTTATTCGAAATAACAGAAATATACCCGCGACAACATTTTTTTGACCGAAATGGGCTTCAGTCGCCTAACCGTCGGGCAACTGGAGCCTATCCCCAACGGACAAGCGACAACAAAGGTGTTCAGAAGCCGTTGGCGACGAGTTCCATTGTCCGACGGTTGGCGGCGGAACTCGTCGCCTATGGTTGGGCTATAGAACCTCTGATCGCCCGACCAAAGGGCGACTGCAAATGAGATGTTGCTGGATTTTGTGAATTTTTTAGATTTTGTGAATTTTGTAGATTATGAGTGGAAGATAATTTGTTGGATTCGTAATAAAAGTTTATGATTGTTGTAAGTTGTTGTAGCGTACAAAAATTTGTAAAACTTTTTTAAGAACGATTGAACTTAGAATGATTGGTAAGTACGATGGTAAGTAATATTGTGATGTTACCAGGAATTCGTACACGGAGAAAAAATGGTCTGTTAATATTATTGAATGTCTTCCTGAAGTTTTCTTATAGCCTTCATAATCCCGGTGTGGCGATCACGGATTACGCACACACCAGGACGAGCGCCGACAACTCCAACCCTCACATGTCTAAGGAACCATAACCAGCTTTCATAATTCTCACTTTCCATGAATGCGATGGCCAACGATAATATTTGATTGTTACCGTCAATGCCTATAGCCGTCAAGATCAGGCCCTTGTATTTGCCGGTCAAAAAGGTCCCGTCAACTGAGATCACAGGCAGCATGTGCCTGAATGTCTCGATGCACACACCAAATGCTAAGAAGACCCTCTGCAACACCACACAACCTGGCGGCCTTGTAGAAGGCTTGTCCTTAATAGCGATATACATGCCCGGGTTCTTGTCCTGCAACACCTTAAGCATACAAGGAAGATTGCCGTACGCCGTCTTGAAAGACCCGAACCGTTTTTCCAACGCCTTCTGCTTCGCACACCACACCTTCGTGTAGCTAATCTTGTGCTTGAATTTCTTCTCGATAGCTATCACGATGTGCGTGGCCTCCATGTCTTTCTTCTCCTGTATCTCTCCATATATCAGATTGGCTATAAAGTTGGACGTTAGGTTACGATGCCTCACCAAAACACTACTGAGAATGCAAGAGTGCGGCTCCACCTCTGACACAATCCAATGAGTCTCATACTTGGGTCTACATGCGTGCACCCTGTCGGAACCCGGAGTGACAACTCCAGGATCCTCTGTGTAAATCGCACTAGTCCAGGATCAGCTAGTGCACACAGCGGATAACAAAGATAAATATCAAGCAACATGACAATATTATTTCAATTAAACATAGTAAGGCTTTATGGCCAGCGTTTACATCATCGCCCATTGGCAAACATTACTCAAAGCAAAGGAATACTGCGGAAGCAAGCTGGAATCAAAACGAAGCCCAAGTCTGCCCACAGGCAAACGACGGCAAGACGTGTCCTACTCGTCCTGGTCCTCACCGTAGTCGACGTAGTCCTCTTCGTGATGAGACAGCAAGAATGAGTACAAACATGTACTCCATAAGCCACACGGAAAAATGCAATATAATGCTTAAGGCCACAAAGGAAGGCATATAGGGTTAATTGTGCGGAAAACAGACATTTCTAGGAATACAATAAATAGATTGAAATCGCTGAATTTAATACAATAGATAAAACAATAACTGCAATTAAAATTAATACCGTTAGTGCAGCTTCACCAAACACTAACCTATTCTCGGGCATCCCACCCGGTCCAATTTTTCCAAAAGCTTTCACGTGGCTCCGACCACAAGGTTTTATAAATCATTTTAGAAACCAAAGTCTAATCCATGAAAAACTTTACTCAGCATGCCCATGACCGTGGGCACGGCTATCCAGGATAGGTTATACACTCTGCAGAGGTTGTGCGACTTTACCCACAAGACACGATCATCCCGTTTTACCACTAGATTACACACTTCCTTAGGTGTGCGGTTAGGAGTCGTGACAAGGCCTTTACAATGCAAAGTCGTCAACCTGACCATGCCAACTCTAAGGTTTCACCCCAGTAAGGACTCCACCAGACCGGGACCCCCTCTTGAGCCGAGTGAGACTTCTCATGGCCTACGCCACGCTCACTTTCATCCTACGGCATGGCCCAGGCTGGGACACGCAAATTATTCAGCCAGGGCTGTCCCATACCAGCCTTGTGGTAGTACGCTAGGGCTTTGCAACAGTAGCTCACAGACCGGTCCTTAATTGACTTAGGCTCAACCACATATCCCCTGTGCACGACAATCAACACTGTGTCTCCGAACAACAGTGCATGCCTGCACCCACCACCTAACCATTAGCCTAAGTCTAAACCAGATTTTATATTTTATTTTGAAATGTTTCATAAACCTTCTTGACTCACCGAAGTCAAGAATACAGTTCAAAAGCTTAACATTTTATGTAAAAAGGATAACCCAAAACCAAGGTTATATCTGAGCATGACTAAGCATTTGATTTAAAATTCTCTAGCCCATACTAGTGTACCAACTAGAGTTTGATTCTAAGGTGACAAGGTATAAGGATTTGCAATGTCAAAGGAGGTAATAACAAACAGGTATTAACTAAAGTTAAAACTGAATTGAAATACGTTGAATAAAATTATGCATGCAATATAATTTAAATCAACATAATTTTATTTTCAATCTAGGATCAACATGATCAAGGAGTGTGACTTGCCTTGCTCCTCAAGTGGGTGTAAATCGTCGTCGAAGAATTCTCCGGAATCGTCGCAGTCTACACGTCAAATAAAACCAAATAAATTCAAATAAATTCAAATTGACTTCAAAAAATTTGAATTGAGGCCATAAATGGATAGAGGGGAATTTTTGATGAATTTAGAAATTTGAATGGGCCAAATCGGAGTTAAAACGAGGGAGAACGGGCTCCAGGAAGTTTGAAAAGAGAGAAAATAGAAAAAGAGGAATTTCTGGAATTATTTTTCTAAAGGAAAAGAATTTATGGCGTCAGCATTGCGTCAGCCAGGGATTTTCATTTTCAGCCGAAATATTTTTCAACGGAAAATTCTGGGTTTAATGCATCAGCATGACGTCAGCACGGGATAAATCCCACTGACAGGTGGGCCATGGGTCCATGGACCGAGCCCACGGAGGAGAGGGGGTGGTGAGGTGGCACGGGTAGCGGGGCCGGGCTGGCGTGGCGCTGACGGGGGCGGGAGGCCGACGTGGCCGAAGACGTGGCGCTGACATGGCGCCACTCACCTGCCACGCGGGCACGGGTGGCGGGGCCAGCCGGGGCGTACGGGGTGGCGGGCTCGCCGGCGCTCCGGCGAGCGGCGACCAGCGGCGAGGGGCGCAGGAGGGAGAGGGGCGTGCGGGGATCTCGGGGGGTGGGTGCGGTCTCACCGTGGGCAACCGGAGGCACGCCGGCGACGAGGAGAGGCGGTGGCTTGGCTCGGGCTACGGCGGCGACGGGGTTCCAGTGGCGGAGAGGCGCGACCGAGGGGCGGGGGCTCTTCGCACGAGCGCGGGAGGCCGAGGAGGTGGCGGCGGGCACGAGGACGCCGAGGCGCCGCAATCCTCACCGGTAGCTCGCGCTCGGAAGCTTGGGCGCACGGCTCGAGGCGCCTGCGGTGCCGGGGAGGAGAAGGGAGCGGAGGAGGTGGTGTGTGGAGAGGGGAGGCCGGGGAGCGGCTTTTATAGGGGTCGGGGAGAGGGAGCAGGCGAGGATTCCTCGCCGGAGATGGTGGCGGCGGAAAGGAAAGAGAGGGGAAGAAGGAAAGAGGGGGGGCGCAGAAGGAAGGCGGGGTGCGGGATTAGGGACAAATTGGCCGCGGCGGCGATTGGGTGCCAAATCCGGAGAGGAGGCGGTGAGGCGAGGCCGGGTACTGCGCGGATTCGTCGGCCGGAGCAAAGAAGGAAAGGGGGAAGGGAGGAAAAGGAAGGCGGCGCGGGGAAGAAGACGCGCCCGACAGATGGGCCCGGGCGGTCAGCGAGAGCGGGGAGAGGGAGGCTGCCGGGTGGGGTCCGCGGGCAGAGAGAGGCGGAGGGAGGGAAGAGGGCGCCGACAGGTGGGCCGGGGCGTGTGGGGAGAGAGAGAGCGGGGCGAGCGTGCGTCAGATGGAGATCCGGCGGTAGGGGATGGGAGTGGGGGCGGATGGCCAGATGGGCCGAGGGGCGACGTGGCCCGGATCGAGCCCGTACACGTGGCGAACGGGGAGGCAGTGAAGGCGGGATGGAGGCGACGACGTGGGCGGCAATCTGGCCGTCCACGTGGCGGCCGGAGGAGAGAGGAGAGGGTTTTATTTTCTAATTTTGTTTTCGTGTTTTGAAATTGCGTAAAATTCGATAAAGCTCGAAAAATATGAAATAAATTCCAAAAATTCCAGAAAAATTCACAGAAGCTTCTGAGATTATTTGGAACCCAAATAAAATATTTCCAACACATCATTGCATTGAAATTTAGTTTTTGACTTTCCTTTTTAAAATACTTTTAACCTTTAAATAATTTTTTAAAATTCCAAAGAAAATTTGGGATGTTACACACCCTCCAAGGACAATTGGCTTGCTCGCACTTCATGGTGTACTGCTCCTGGCTAGATTTCACGACCTGAAAAGTCCACTGCATAGAAAGGGCCCACAACTTGATGGCATCCTGTAGCGATGCCTTGTCAGCAAACATTGAATGCAACTGAACCTATATCCCATGATACTCCCACGGTGATTCGTGCTCGTCATGTGCGGAAACACACTCAGCATCAAACCGATTCCATTCCTGTGGGACGGGGGCTTCATCCTCATCTGAACTATCCTCGTCATCCTCCTGTATAGATTCCTCTTCAGCCCATGCCGTCTGGTCATCGCACTCCATCTTATGCACTATGTACTCTATATGCTTCCTTTCATCGGCTTGTCCTGTTCCCTCACCATAGCATGACCATTCTCTCTCTCCTCCATATACCGCATCGGCCTCGTCACGAGCATCTTCCTTCTCTTCGCCAACATGCGAGCCACCTGAGCTGCTCGCACCTCCCGGATGATGGCTGTACGTATGACCTTGCATAGCTTCTAATGGATATGGTTGTATAAGCATCACACACTTGTATCCACGGCGCCGGCATCCTTGCACAAACCCCTTCCACACAACAGTGTGCATCAATATTCTCAACTCCCATCTGATGTCCGTGGGAGACCGGCTCCAAAGCCCTTGTATGACGACGCTGCAAACCTCGGGGTCCAACGAGAAACTACGGGTAAGCCAATGTATCACATCTGAGATTCGAGCATTCTCGTCGTCCGAGTGTACCAGAGTGGCTTGCATAAAACAACTCAAATCCACACCATTTGGACTTTCACTGTAACATCCCATTTTCAAGCCATGAGGCTAATGTAAAGTTCAAACTTATGTTAATGAAAATTTGAAAGGCTTTGTGCTCAGTTGGTAAATCCTTTTTGGTTTTCAAAAGAAAATTCAAGTTGTGCTTAAATAATTCAAATTGAAAGTCTTGTTTTATCTCCAAAAGAGTAAAACAAATTAATCTTTTAAAAATCTAGAACTTGAAATGTATCTCAAAAATTAAAAGATTTAGGAAATTAAAGTATGCTTTAATATTTTAAGAAAGGAGAATATATATATGTATGTATATACATTATTAAAAGGAATTTTCCCCAGCCAATCCTGGCCACCCATCCTCTTCTTCACTCCATCACCGCCGCCCATTTCTTCTTCTTCCTGGCAGCAGCACCCTTCCATTCTTCCTCCGTTCACACCGCGAGTGCCTCCCCCTTCCTCTGATTCTGTCGCCGCTCGCCGTCCTCCCGCAACCACCTGCGCCGGCTATTGAATGCTATGCAGCGTCAGCCTCGCCTCGCCATCAGCGCCTTCCCGCCTCATTTTCCGCACAACCTCGCCGTGCACGCCGTCTGTCGCTGCCGGCCGAGGAGCAGCAGCTGCAGAGTGGTCGCGTCCCTGGTCACCTCCCGCAACGCTGACCATGCCTTGCCGTGCACGCCTCTCGCCGGCCCCCACCCGTGCGCTGCGCCGCCGTGTTACGCCCCGGTCACACCTTTATTGGTCTGAAAGAACTTGCCTATGTTATCGTTCACTTTAACCCCTACATTGCCACCCCTTACAATAGAATCGATCCACTTACACCAAGTAGTTGAAAACCCCTTTAATCTCATAACTTGCTGCAAAAACGACCACCTCACATTATCGTAGGCTTTCTCGAAATCTAGTTTGAGAATAACCCCACCCAAATTTTTCTTGTGTATCTCGTGCAAAGTTTCATGTAGAACAACTGCTCCTGCCAAAACAAATACTTGCGTCTTTTATATATGGCTCAAGACAGTAAAGTAGCAAGGACAAGGCAAATTATGCAGTTCCTCAGGTAGGCCCCAGCTGTCAGTTGTCAATCAACTGAAAATTAATAAAATTTTGTTGAGTAGACCCCACCTATCAGTTGTTGATCAATTGCATGCCCTGCATATACTGGGGTCATGATTGTCATGCGCGCGCGCACACACACACATATACACACACACACACGAGAAGTACAATCATATTATATATTTTGTATCTTTCCAAATAAAATATCTTAGCTATCGATCAATTGCATGCCCTACATATACTGGAGTTGTAGTCACAATGCAGTTTTAGACCCGCAAATTAGTAAATCAAATCTATTCTATATCAAACTTGTGGTAGTATGATGCCGTAAGCTAGGCTGGGTTTTCTGCTTGCGTCTAGCAAAGACAAGGCAAATCATGCTGTTCGCTCGGTCCATACCGCCATTATATCAGGAGAAAGATATTTTGTTTGGAAAAACTACAGCATATATCTAATCGTACTTCCTATCCTATACGTATGTGGATGACAATCATGACATGACATCCATGGAAAAACTCCAGTATATGTAGGACATGTAATTGTTTGACAACTGACAGATGGGATCTACTCGTCAGGTTTTTATTAATTTTCAGTACATGTTGGGCATGTAATTGATCGACAACTGACAGATGGGGCCTACTTGTCATATATGTATATGCATGACAATCATTGACATGACATGGTGCCTCACAATTTTTTCCCTAATTATTCATAAATTATTCACTCTAGTAGCTACACAGCTATAAAGATCAGAATTCAAGCGAAGAAGCAAAGTTACAACCTCACAAAACCAAGAGAAGCAAATTTCAGCTCTCCACTGGTCTAACCAACAAGACACCGACGATCGATTGGTAGCCTGGCCCGATCGCCTTGAAGCCGGTGGTCTGACCGGTGTCTAGTTGGACTGGGCCTAGTGTCAGATTTGGAAACAACACCTTCAGATACTTTGTGCCAATCGAACTAGTTCAGAAAAAGGTAGTGCATACAGTGGTAACAAAGATATATATCATTCATAATGATAAATATTATTAAATAAATGAGTATAGGACTTATGACCAAGTTTTACATTCCACAGCCCCAAAGGCCAAATATATAAATAATAGTGGAAGATAAAAACAATGTGAAGAAGCCCATCTAGTTTGCCCATAGCAAATGACTGTGGGACACGACCTATTCATCATAATTCTCACTGTAGTCGAAGCAGTCCTCCTCTGAGCAACAGTAATTAAGCAATGGCGAGTACAGAATATACTCCGCAAGTTACACCAATAACAAAATAAATACATGCAAGTGTGATATCAAGGAAGGCATAATATGGTTATTTGAGCGTAAAGCCAATTTGACAGATAAATACAATACATAAATGTAGATTGCTGAATTTAATATAATAAGTAAACAAAATAATATTTTCATCAAATAATACGATTAGTGTAGGTTCAACCTAACGCTAACCTATCCATGATCATCCCACCCGGATCATATTTTTCAAAAGATCTCATCATCTTTAATTTAACTAAGTTTTTGAAAAATAAAGTATAATCTGTGAAAAACTTATTCACCTTACCCATGATCGTGGGCACTGCTATCCATGACAGTTTATACACTCTGCAGATGTTGTGTAACTTTACCCACAACACATAATCTACTTATACTATCCGTTTGACATACTTTCAAAGGTGTGCGACTAAGAGATTATCATAAGACATTTACAATGCACAATCCCCAACCTAGCCGCGTCTCGCTAAGGTCAAACATAGAATTCACTAAGTTAGGCCCCCCTCTTACACCATGCGAGTTACCAGTGGCCCCGCCACACCCACATTCAACCTGTAGTGAAACCAAGGTTTGGACCCATAAATTAGTAAGCCAGATCTATTCTATACCAAACTTGTGGCACTAAGATGCCTTAAGCTAGGATGGGTTTCCTGCTCGTGTCTTTTATATGGCAAGGACAAGGCAAATCATGCCGTTTGGTCGATCCATACCACCATTTTATCAAGAGAAAGATATTTTGTTTGGAAAAACTATAGCATATATAATCTAATCGTACTTCATATTGTATATGTATGAGCATGTCAATCATGACATGACATCCATGGAAAAACTCTAGTATATGTAGCGCATGCAATTGATCGACAATAGACAAATGGGGCCTATTCATCAGGTTTTTATTAATTTTCTAAATGACTGGTATGCGGGGTCCACATGTCAATCACACTTATCCTAAAATCGATTTTAAATACAAATTCAACTAATTAATCTACTCAGCACATGTGTCTATTTAACTGAGATTAATTAGTGTTAAACTAATCTATCCATGGATCCACTTGTCAAAGAGAGGGAACAGGGGAGGTCGACAGCAACTACAGCTAAGCTCATTGCCGAGCCCGTCGACAACAAGGCAGCGGCAGAGGGGCATGGGTGAGCTCAAAGATGGAAAGAGGAGACCATGATGAAGCAACTGGTAGTGATGCCAAGGCTCAGAGCTCACCGGAATTGGGTCAACGATAGAGCGAAGTAGCAGTGGTGGCTCCACAACAACGCTGAACACGAACGAGGTGAAGACAAGCCAAGAGAATACGTGCACTGGTTTCACTGGGTACAGGCGAAACCAAAGACACTAGCATGGGGACCTATGGTCACCTGAATAGGAGATGGAACGGCGGTGAGTGGTGGTGCCATGGACAACCACGGTGGCGACAGTGTAAGCTACCATGAGAAGCAAAGGAGAGCAGTGCAAAAGAACCAAGGGCTCACCACAATCACTATGGTGATGTTGGTAGTGACGAAGATGATCATAGGCGGCGTCTCATCAGAGAATAGCGGTGGCAGTGAGGATGTCAATGGCAATAGCATACCATGGCCAGAGATAGCTGAAAATGAGCATGGCAATGTGTTCAAAGGAGTGAGGCGATGGTGAAATGACCATGGCGTGGTCTATGGCTCACCAGAGCGACGGAATCAAGCGCAGTGGAGACAGCGACCGGTGTTGAAGATGAAGATGGAATCCCAGTGGCTCACTGCACCAAAATTGACTTAACTTCAGGGATAAAAGAAAGGAAAAAGTACAAGGTGATGTGGAAGGAGGGGCTTAGAGCTCACCAAAATGGATGTTGCCCACGGTTGAGTGCGATGGTAGTGCACACTAGAGTTGAGGATGACGACCATGTTCAAAGAGACTCAATGAAGGAGACGAGCTGCCATTGGGCAAATGGAAGCACTGATGGATGGTGAAGACAAGCGCAAGCTTGGATTGGGCTTAAAAGGGTGGAGTGCAAGGGATCGCTCGGCGATTCTCCTAGGCTACAATATGAAATTGGCATGCACGGGCTCTATAGGCGACAAGATGGCTCAAGCACACCCAGCAAAGGATCATGACACCGTAGCGATGCCATCGGCGGTAGCGACGGGGTCTTGGCTTTGTCAAGGGCTTGTCATAGTGCATTCGGTCATTCGGTGTGGCGCTCATACAGGCACGCTGTAGCTCAGCGATGATAGGTGGGTCCCAACCCCATTGGTCAACGATGGAGGGGAAAGAAGACGAGTGAAGGCTGATTCAGTGGAAGACGCCTTCGCACAGGGAAAACAGACAAGAGGAGATCGCTTGGTGGCGGCGACAAAGAAGGGCCAAAACTCTGTTGGAATAGGGATGGGTTGGGCCAATTGGGAATGATTCGGTCCATGGATGGCGACGAATTTTGAAATCCTTTTCTAATTGATTTAATTGCGGAAAATAAGTTTGAATTTTTAAAATTAGGAAACCAACTCCAAAATTCATGAAAATTTTTGGGGAGGCACTTTAGAATATTTAGAGCCTAAATAAATTATTTCTAGGCTCTGCACATGTTTCAATTAATAGTGCATGAGTAGCAAAATGACAAGATAACAAGAGCATGACATACTAGACCGCTCACAGATAGGGATGGAAACGGATGGAATATGAGTCAAATATTCTCAAATATGAATATGTATCCATATTTTTAAAGCAAATATAGATACAAATATGAATTCGTATTTTAAAATTAATACGAATATGAATCGAATATCATAAAGAATATGAATTCGAATCGAATATGTACTTAATTCGGTCAAATACGAATATCGTAAAACTTTTGTAACAAATCTCGGTAGAACAAATTTATGTAATATGACTACACGTCTACATGAGCTAGTAGTGTAGCGCATAGAGTTGAAAATTATTCAAACTGATTTTCCCTTCTTGCTTGTGAAGCTTAGTTCATCAGAAAATTGCTTCCTACAATCATTCCCAAGGAGGTCGCTAGGGGTAGAAATGAATCGAATACAAATCAAATAGTCTCGAATACGAATACAGATATTCTCGAATACGAACATTCTCAAATACGGATATGGACATTCTCGAATACAGATTTGCTTACCACATTCACGTTTTCGCGGATACGAATATTGGATAAAATAGATTATCCTTTACCGTTTTCTATCCCTTCTCACTAATATGTAGAGTACATTTTCCATGCATGGTTGTGATCATATATATGTGTCACGTGTGCATCGCATGTGGACACATATATATTAGGGAGGTGTCTACGGTAAAATCGGAGGGATATAAATTCGAGTACTCCCCAGATGAAGAAATACTCTTGTACTTAACTTTGAAGAAGCTAAGTTGAAGCTAGAAT
The DNA here is from genome assembly GCA_036346575.1 of Dendrocalamus sinicus. NCBI lineage: Eukaryota > Viridiplantae > Streptophyta > Magnoliopsida > Poales > Poaceae > Dendrocalamus > Dendrocalamus sinicus. The sequence continues at coordinate 590,081 of CM070662.1, forward strand.
GGAGAAGAGCTATGGCAGAGGAGATGTCCTCTTTCCAAGAAAATAGAACATGGAAGCTAGTTCCATTGCCAGCCGGTCATAGGTCGATTGGGTTGAAGTGGGTGTATATGGTGAAGAAGGACACCCAAGGTGTGATCGTAAAGCACAAGGTGAGACTAGTTACAAAAGGGTACATTCAATGACAAGGTGTTGATTTTGACGAAGTCTTTGCCCCTGTTGTGAGACTAGAATTGGTACGACTGCTTGTTGCGATTGCGGCACAAAAAGGATGGGAGGTTCACCATATGGAAGTGAAGTCAGCCTTCCTCAACGGCAATCTGGAAGAAGAAGTCTACGTTGTGCAACCTCCAGGTTTTGCGAGAAAAGGAGAAGAACACTTGGTACTAAGAATTGCACAAAGCCTTATATGGTCCGCGTCAAGCCCCGAGAGCTTAGAATGTAAAACTAGATAAGTCTCTAGTGGCACTCGGTTTTGAACAATGCCCGCTAGAGCATACAGTGTACAAGCCTCTTCAAGGAAAAGGGAGTTTTTTAGTTAGAGTTTATGTGGATGATTTGATCATCACTAGAGAGAGTATCAAGGAGATCAGTAGCTTCAAATGCCAGATAAAGAATTATTTAGCATGAGTGACTTTGGGTTACTCAGCTACTACTTCGGCATTGAAGTACATTAAAGTCCTGGGAAGATTATTCTTAGTCAGTCCGCATATGCAACAAAGGTGTTGGACAAATGCAGCATGAAGAATTGTAATCCAATGCAAACTCTGATGGAACCCCGCCTAAAGATAAGCAAAGATAGCACAAACCCTCCCGTAGACAAGGCTTTGTATAGAAGCGTGATCAGAAACTTGAGATACTTGCTACACACACGACCGAATTTGATGTTTTTGGTTGGTATGATGTGCAGGTACAAGGAGATTCCGTCAACAGAACATATGGGTGTAGTAAAACGCATCCTGAGGTATGTAAAAGGAATGGTGAATTACGGGTGTATCTACGAGAAGAAGGTAGAAGATTTAGGGCTAATGGGTTACTCAGACAGTGATCTAGCCAGGGATACAGATGACCAAAAAAGTACTTCAGGCATGGTGTTTTTCCTTAGGTCAAACCCAATCAGTTGGTGTTTGCAGAAGCAGAAGGTGGTCGCTTTATCTTTGTGTGAATCAGAGTACGTTGTAGCTTGTGCGGCGGCATATCAAGGGATATGACTAGGATGATTGTTGTATGACATGTTGAAAACAGAGGTGAAGAAGGTAACTCTGAAGGTTGACAATCAGTCGGCAATAGCGTTGTGCAAAAACCCAGTCTACCATGAGAGAAGTAAACACATCGATACTCGATTCCATTACATAATTAAGAGAATGTGTGGAATCAGGGGTGATAGTAGTGCAGCATGTTTGCACAGAAGACTAACTCGCAAACATCCTGACCAAATCGCTTGGAAAAATGAAGTTCATAGAGATGAGGGAGAAGATCGGTATGTGGAATATCGACGGAAGACAACAAGCTTAAGGAGGAGATTGATAGGGTTAATCTAGTTGTCTTCAGGCTTGGTCGAATCTACGACCATGTTCTACGACATATTGACCACGACAGTAAGTCGTAGATGCACTGTAGCAGTTATAGTCGTAAGGGATCAGGAATAAGAGTCATTTAAGTTCCGAGTGGTCATAAACGGAAAGTCGGGTTGTTTCTGTGTCGGATTCTCAGCATGGTATGCTGCGTTAGTTTCAAAGTTTTATACGTTGCTTCTCTATTTAAGAAAGAAGAAAAGGACGCGGATGTATCGCGTCGCAAAGAAACGAAATCAATCTGAGTTTGCTCGTGTTTACGTGTATGATCTCGAAGGTTATCGTTTATCGCTCGTCTAGGCCCTAGGTGATTTCCCCAACATACATGGTGTAGAAGCAGCATCACTTGTGAAGGAACATGCATGCGTTACGCATTCACAGCTAGTTAAAGTAGCACCATAATGTATAGCAGCTACGCAAATTAACATGTATCAACCAGTACTAGACATGCATGCACACTACGTACTGACGATGCTACCAATCTACATAGCGTGAACGACACCGGGCGGTTTCGGAACAAGCATGAGCTTCTCCTTCCGATGGACCGTGAAGCCAAACACCTCCGTCATGTCGACATCCTCCTTCTCCATGCCGCCGGCGATCCCGATCGAAGCAATACACGAGGTTCGCCAGCATGATCTCGACCGTAGCCAACCCGAAGTTCAGGCCAGGGCAGATCCTCCGGCCAGCCCCAAACGGCACAAACTGAAAGTCCATCCCCCTGAAGTCGATAGACACGGCGCTTCCTCCTTCGACAAACCTCTCTGGCATGAATTCCTCCGGCTTCTCCCAGGACCCTGGATCTCTGCTAATAGCCCACGAGTTGATGATGACTCGAGTTCCAGAAGGGATCGAGTAGCCGTCCACGTCGCAGTCAGCCACGGAGAGGTGAGGGAGAAGGAGCGGCGCCGGTGGGTGTAGCCTGAGCGTCTCCTTCACGACGGCCTTCAAATAGGTCATGCCATCTGCTAGGTTCTCCTCCTCAACCATTTCTTGTCCCTTGGGCGTGTTGTTTCTCACCTCAGCTTGTAGCTTGGTCATGAGCTGAGGTTTGCGCATGAGCTCGGCCATGGCGAGTTCCAGGACCAAAGACGATGTGTCTGTGCCCGCACCGAACATGTCCTGTACAAGATGAAATGAGGTAGCTCTAGTGAGTAGGGTTCCTGAATTCTCTCTCTCTCTCTCTCTACAAGATTGCTATTGACGTATAAATAGATACTCAGGTACTCACCATCAAGATGGCCTTGATATGGTCTCTGGTGATACCGTACTCTTGCTGAGCAGATAGCAATACATTGATGAAGTCACACTCTTCTTGCTCAGCCCTCCCGTCATGATGTCTGGCTTGATGCATCGATTTTTTCTCGTGGTCATCTATTATCCTTTCAAGCAAATCATCCCATCTTTTATTCATCTCCTTGGCCTTGTTGCACTTAAACCAAGTGAGCAGATCTACCGCCTTTGCTAACCTTGGGAAGTAGTCTTCTAGGTTAAAACCCCCAATGAGGGCTGAACTTGCCTCGATCAGCTCTCTGAACATCTTGTTCCGGCCTTCTGCCCTGAAGAACTTCCCCGTCACGGCGCGGCACACCACGTCGTTCGCGAAAGTGTTCATCGTCTCGCTCAGGTCGACGGCGGTGCTCGCAGCCGCCGCCTCGCGGATCTTTGCGATCACCAGACTCACCTATACATGAAAGGGATGGTGTCTACAGCTTGGTACGTGGATATATGCATGCAGTACGTACGTACGTACGTTGTTGTTAGTTGTTACCTCTTGTTGACGGGCGAGGCGGTACGAGTTGACCTTCTTGACGGTGAAAAGGTGCGTGGTGACGAGCTTCCTCACCTGCCGCCAGTGCTCCCCGTAGGGGGAGAAGGCGATGTCCGACGACCCGTACACGATCACGTCGACGACCGTGGACGGTGGCCGCGACGCGAACATGTGGTCGTGCGTTCGCATGATCGCCTGGGCGGCACGCGGGGACGACACGACGAGGTTCGGGACGGCGCCGAGGCGGAGGAGCATGAGGCCGTCAGGGCCATGCCTCCTGGCGAGGTTGCAGAGGAGACGTGAGGGTGATCACCGACGAGATGCAGGTGCCCTATGACAGGGAGCCCTGGAGGCGAAGGAGGCAGATGCTTTCCTTGCTGCTTGCTACTACTACTACTTGTGGTAAAGTACAGCAGTAGCAGTAGCATAAGAGGGACGAGCAATAATAGTACTAGTGCTTGTAGAGGCGTCTCATGCATCAGTTGGTTTGCTACGTGAGCCACCATGGCCTAAATGTCTAGTACTGACTCTGGTGTAGTACTGTATGGCTTAGGTTCTTGATATATAAGCTGAGTGAATAGCAAACGACAAGATAACAAGAGCATGACATAGGTGGTGCTTTTGGCTTAAACTTATGATTGCGTCTTTTGACTGAAATTACACTGTATCAGCTGTTAGCTTTTTCTAAAAAAAATATAGAAAAATTTAAAACAAAATGTTATGTCATCACGGACAATACAAATGAGTAAGAGAAAAAAAGAAAAGCCAAAAGCCAAAAAAAAGCTAAAATGCCAAAATAAGCTAAAATTAGAATTCAATATGTTCCAAGTGGTCTCTAGGTTAAATGAACCGAAAACAACAAAAATCTAGAAACTGAAACCATTTGAAACGGAACCAGACTGCTCACCGATATGTAGTGTATATTTTTCATGCATGGTTGTCATCATATATATGTGCGCATCGCATGTGGACACACACACGCATATACACATATATATACATACATATATATATGCATCACGTCCCGACCTCCTGCCCCACACAACCTGGATGACTCTACGCCCCTGGACTCAACCCGGACTTTTTCACTTCAACATTCTAGTCCGCGAGGAATCAGGCCTCAATTGCGCTTGTGTGACACAGGTGCCGGGGACATGAGGTGAGCTATGCATCACGTTGACCCACAGCAGCACAGGACCTTGCCAAACTTCTCCATATTCACTAGTTGAAACTGAGGAGGCTAGCGTACTTCTCGGAGTTCAGACATGAATGTCTGACACCCGGTAAATTCATGACGCCGCCTTTTCAGGAAAAGATGATTGGCATCTCCAGGCGATCGTACTTGATGATGCCCGGAGATTCCTCGCTCAAAGTGGTGATCGATCACCTCCTTCGAAGGTTCGTTGATCAGGGGATGCTCAGAGAACTCTTCTCTGGCTGGAGTTATAGTTAGGAGAATGACATGACCTGCCATCATGTCAATTTCCTCAGGGTGAGTTCTGCGAATGACTAGATACGGTCGTACCTATTTAACTCCTAGAGTTGTGTTGGTGACGTTACTCGAGTCTGGCCTTCATGATTCGTAGTCTTCGCACGATCCCTTCAGCAAAGTGGTCATAGCCCGGTGCGTGAGTAAGCTCTTGAGTTGGATTCTCGAGCATGTCATTTATGTGTTGGAGCTCTTGAGCCTCTTCAGATTGGTATTGGGCGCTTCCTGGTAAAGACCTTTGGGTAGCCAATCTTCTCCTTCGAGCAGTCTCGAGATCCTCTATATCTGAGGCTGGATGAGGCCGCCTCAAAGGAGAGAGATTATTTTAAGGATTTCTCACCAGGCTCATCACTGGGGCCTCCTCGCCATGGTGGTGCATGGCGAATGATCATTTTTATAATTTTGACATTGAGATGAAAAGACGCATCGAGAGGCCAAAATGAAGAGACACATCGGAGAGACGAAGCGCACGCTATTCATGCATATAAGAGATACATCACAGACAATTTGTATTAATAACTGTCTATGGTAATATCATAGACAGTTCTAATTAAAAACTATCTCGTGATGTCCGCAATTATCACAAATAGTTCTTTATAGTAATCGCCAGGAACTATCACGAGATAGTTATTAATAATAATCGCTATGCGTGATAATTACGTATCATAGATAGTTCTAGCCATCGATCGCTAATAACATAGACGCTTATGTTTGTAAAATCATCTGTGATAATTACGATAAAGATGGTTCTCCATGAACCATCTGTGATGAGGTGTCCAGTATAGCCTATTTTGTAGTAGTGTGAGGATGGCAGATGAGCGATTCTCGACACGAGCGAGCATCGTGGAGTTGACATGGCATGAAGCAGAGCTTTGTAGGAGGACAACCGTGGTTCAGGCACAAGGTGGAAGAAAATGGCTAACAAGTGGGTCCCGGCATTGTGGGACAGTGAGAGCACGGCGCTTTCGTCCGGAGGAAACGGGAAGAGGAGGTGGCCGGCTGGAGGATTGCTCACGGGCTACAGCTAGGCCAAAACAAAATATGGTTGGGCCAAGGTCGGTGATAAAGCCCCAAAATGATTTCGAATTTAAATTATTTTCAGATTTTATTAATTCAAGAAATAATGTTTCAATTTTTAAAATTAGCAAACCAATTCCAAAAGGTATGGAAATGTTTTGGGAGGTACTTTAGAATATTTAGAACCCAATTAAATTATTTTCAGGCTTTGGACACGTTTTAATTATTATCAAAAATTAATTTTTATATACTAAAAATTATGAAAACATTTTAAATAATTTTTGGAATTTTTGAGAAAGCCAAAACATGCATAAATGATGACATAATCTATATTATTTGTTTTAACATATACAATACTACTATACATTAATATCATACATAAAACCAATTCTACAAACTTGAAAATTAAATTGAATTGATAACATTCTAAGATTCTAATATTTGAATTCTTTCATGTGAACTACAACCTTTTATTATCCACTTGTAGTTCCTTTAGAATGATGCCATGAAATCGCGCAGACCATCATGCTAGTTAACAAAATAATGTATTGTTTTTTATTTATGCACTGAGGAAGTGAGACTCGGTCAGACAGTGGGCTCACCGACCTGCATTGTGGAATTCGGTGCTCTCTGCTGCAGCCTGTTTTTTTCTTCCGATGATTTTCTACACTGGTTGCAATAATGCAGTAGATTGTTACAGTAGGTTTGGCAAATCATGCACGCATGGGCGATCATCTGACCATCATGGTTTCAGTACTGTATTGTATTATTTATGCTTACATGCATGCAACAAGCGAGACAGTCCAACGTTGATTCATATAGTAATACTAGCCAGCCAGCTTGCTAGGAATATGACAAGTAGATAATTAAAACATGCAGCCTGTGGATGGTCCATCTGCTCTGCTGTGCTGCAGGCGCACGTGAGAGAGACCGATTGATTAATCGTGCGGCAGTGCCGGGACAAGGAGGAGCTTCTCCTTCGGTGCACCGTCAGCCCGAACGACTCTACCATATGGATCACGACCCTTTCGGTAGCTCCGGTCGAAGTGGTACATGAGGTTCGCCAGCATGATCTCAACGGTAGCGATCGCGAAGTTTATACCGGGCATATCCTTCGCCCGCCCCGAACGGCAAGAAATGGAAATCATTTCCTTGTAGTCAACAGCCGCGCTGCTACGCCCTCCATGAACCGCTCCGGCATGAACTCCTCTGCCATCTCCCAATAGCTTGATCCCTACCTAAAGCCCACCGTTGCTGATGACACGCGTCCCGGAGGGTATCGTAGCCCTCTATGTCGATCACCATGGAGAAGTGGGGCAGGAGGAGCGGCGCCGGGGGGTGGAGCCGGAGCGTCTCCTTGATGACCGCCTTCAGGTAGGGCATGCTACTAATCATCATGTCATCTTCGGTAAATATTTCCTTTCCCTTTCTCTTGGGCCCGCTTCTCCTTGCCTCGGCTTGCAGCTTGGCCATGAGGTGGGGCTTCTGCATGAGCTCAACCATCGCGTATTCCAACGCTATGAATGATGTGTCCGTGCCGGCTTCGAACATGACCTGCACAATGCGTACCAGTTGATATATCATTGTTGGCTTTAATATAGTACCAGCTGATATATCATTGTTAGCTTTAATTGAATTTAGATGTCTGTGTCAGCTTTGATATAGTACGTGTCGACTTTAATATAGTACCAGCTGATATATCGATCTATCATTGTTGTATGCTATATTGTCCAGAAAAATACTACATAATTACCACCAATAGTGCTTTAATATTGTCTCTGGTGAGGCTGTACTCTTGTTGAACAGAGAGCAGCACATCGATGAAGTCGCTCTCTTCATCGTCACGCTGGTGTTGCAGCACCGATGGCTTGGCGGCATGGTCGTCGATGAGCTTGTCGAGCAGCTCATCCCATCTCTTCTTCACCTTCTCGGCCTTGGCGCACACCACCCTCCTCACCATGTCCAGCCTCCCCAAGCTTGGGAAGTGGTCCTCCAGGTTGAACCCGCCGATGAGCATCGAGTTCGCCTCGACCAGCTCCCGGAACAATTTGTTCCGGCCTTCCTCCCTGAAGAACTTACCCGACACGGCGTGGCACACGATGTCGTTGGAGAATGAGTTGAGCAGCTCACTCAGGTCTACCGCCGTGCTCGCTGCGGCTGCCTCGCGGATCTTGGCCATGACCAACCGCACCTGTCGATTATTAATCATCCATCACGGTGCATGATCAGGTTAATTACAACAGTGATTGACATGCATGCACGGACATATAATTAAAATTAATATAGAGAGCGATCAATTACCTCTTGCTCGCGGGCTTGCCGGTAGGATCGGACCTTCTTGATGGTGAGGAGGTGCGTTGTGGCGATCTTTTTGACTGGCGCCGGTGCTCACCGTAGGGGAGAAGGCGATGTCGGACGAGCCATAGAAGAGGATGTCGGTGACGGCGGAGTAGGGCCGAGACGCGAACACGTGGTCGTGTGTGCGCAGGATGGCCTGCGCCGCGAGGGGATGACACGACGAGGGTTGGCACGGCGCCGAGGTGGAGGAGCATGAGGCCGTCATGGCCGTGCTTCCCAGCAAGGTCGCGGAGGGAGACGTGCGGGAGGGAGCCGACGAGGTGATGAAGGTGACCGATCACGGGGAGCTTCCATGGAGGGGAAGGTAGCTTGTTCAGCAGCTTGCCTGCTCCTCTGCTCGTGCTGGTCGTCGCGAAGCGGATGGTCATGAGGAGGAGGAGAATCAAAGGGCATACTATCAGCACGAGAGAATAGTACACTGATGGTACTGCTGCTTGTGTCTCATGGGAGCCACCGTCGTCATACTGCAGCGCTAGCACCTGAGCCATAGCTGCCCCCCTAATTTGCTTGCTTTGCCTCCTAGACCGCTGGGTTTCCTGTCCTGCGTCTTTTATACATAGCTCAAGACAATAAGGACAAAGCAAATCATGCAACTGCTAGAATTTTCTCTTGACCTTTGCTCTGGACGTCACGCAGAACACGGGACACCTCGGACGCCTTCGCTGGGACGTGATGCGTTCGTCCTTTGCTACCGGCTGCTGCCTTCTACACGGTCCGCACGCGTGCACCAGCTGCATGTGCGCCATCCGCTCGCGCACCGTGCGCTGGCGCTTGAGCCATGGCCGCCTCTAATTCGCCTACTTTTTCATCTGTCGTTGAGCAAATTAACTAGCTAGCTAGCTAGGAGGTTCCATTGAATCAAATCAATTGCATGTGCATAAGTGAAGGAAGGCAGAGTTGGGTGGAATTGGATGTATTGCATTGAGCCTCTCGGGCGGTATATATAGAGGTACAAGACTTGGGGGGCAAGATGATACAAGGGATTGTAATCCCAATGGACTCTATCCTACCATATATTGTACTCTAACATCCCCCCGCAGTCACAACGGGAGCGTCGCATACGGTGAGACTGGAGAAGAAGCCAAAGAGCTAACATCCCCCCGCAGTCATAACCATTGATGCGGCGCGTATGCTGTGACTGGAGCAGGAACCGACAAGTAGCTCAAGCAAGGCGGTAGCCCTTTGTGCCGATGTCGAGGTAGCCGAGCGCGAGGGCGGAGTAGTCGTGGTCGAGGATGCCGTGCTGGAGATGGTCGTGGTCGACGTAGTCGTGGTCGGGTTACCGATGTCGAGACGGTCGCTCATAAAGCCGCGGGCGCAAAAGAGGCGCCATGGTGATGGCGGAGACGCGTCGAGGCAGTCGTCGTGGAAGGGAGGCGATGCCGAGGTCGACGCAGTCAGGGCCATCGAGGATGTAGGCGAAAAACGGCGATGCAATCGAGGCAGACGAGACGGGAGCGGGAGGGTCGATGCCGAAGTCGATGCAGTCAAGCCGCTAGAGCCGAGGCGTGTGCCAGGTTTGCCAGACCCGGCAACGCGTCGGGGACGAAAGCACGCACCGGTGTTGCCAGTACCGGACGTACAAGGGAGAGGGCCCCAACCAGGCGTGGTTGTGCTGGACGAAGAAGAAGCAGTGCGGGAGCGGACGCTCCGACCCGAAGGCGAGCAGTCCGGGCGGATGCTCTGGCGCGAAGGTGAGCAGTCCTGATGCAAGGTACGGCGGCGGCGGTAGCGCTCGATGTCGGTGATGAAGGCCCGATCAGTATGACGAAGACCATGTGCAGACAGATGGCGCACAAGAGGTTGCGCAGCACAGTCGTCGATGCACAGGGGACGGCAATGTAGATGCAACGGCGAGGGGACACACGTGCGGCGGTGCTGTGGCCCGAGGAGGCGACACAGCAGCAGCCCTGTTGCTCAGAGAAGATGCGCGTAGTACTCGACGACGGACGTCACGGAGCCGGTGGATCGCGCACAATCGGTGATCGACCGAGTACGCGCGAGGCGGGACGATGATGGAAGAAGACGGTGGAGGCATCCCTATCTGTGGTGGCGATGATGAACCGGCAATGAAGACGTGCGGACGGGATGACTGAGATGTGACGTGCGAAGGCGTCCCCTCGGCATCGCGTGCGGCCCGCCGCATCGAAGAGGTAGAGGCGGTGTAGTCAACGCCTATGTCGGAGGAGATACGTGCGAGATCGACGGCGATGGCGACTCAACCCGATCGATGATCGGGAAAAAGGAAAAGATACAACAGCAGCAGTGGATCCTCCATGATCAACTCATTGGGTACACCTAGAGCCGGTCAAAACATCCATCGGCAGCTGCGGCGTGGGCCCCGCCGCCTGGAGCTCACTCACGGACGCCCCGCCGCCCAAGGCTTGCTCTGTCTCTCTCTTTTTCTTTAAAAGGCACATCAATCCAATCGGTTTGGCTCCCCTGGAAGCAAGCGGCAGAGAGGCACGGGTCGCCGGGCGCTGGCGCGAGTGGTCGGAGAGGCATGGGGGCCTGCGCGGGCAGGGGCCGGGGCCGGCGGAAGGCGTTGCTGCAGGGGGCGACGAGCAGTAGCTGGCGGAGCTGCGAAGGATGGAGGCCGCGGCGGATCTGCTGGCTCGGCGGGAGATCCGGCGAAGATCCGGCGGCGGGAGGTGGTATCCGAGCTGCGGACAGCGGCGGAAGACGACAGCGTCGAAGCTGCGGAGGAGGGAGGCCACGGGGAAGGCTGCTCGAGCGCCGTGGTGCGGAGGTCGCGTCCGTGGGTGAGCGCTGGGAGGCGGCGGGCGGGTCACGGCTCGGGCCGAGCAGCGACGGCAGCGGCCGAGGCGGCGACGGGCTGCGGGTGACGGCGCCAGACGGCGGAGCGGCCGGCGCAGAGCTTGGCGCCGGATCGAGGCGCGATGGCGGATCCGGGCGGGTGGTCCAAGGCCGGCCGCGGAAGGCGCGGATCCGCGGCGGTTCCCAGCGCCCAACAAAGCGGTCGACGGCGCTCCCGAGCAAGGCGGCGACCTCTCCAGCGACGAGGCGAGGCGGATCGGCGAGGAGCCGCGACGGACGATGGCGTCGGAGCTGCGGAGGAGGGAGGCCACGCGGTGCGGAGGTCGCGCGACGGCGCAACTCGTCGTCGCCGCCGCCGCCTCCGATCTGTCGCCGGCGTGGGCGACGTTGCCGCCCGGCCGCCACTATGGCGGCTCAGCGACGGGCGCGGTTTAGCCCGGCCGCCACCACGGCGGCGCAGGACGGCCCAGCGAGGCGGCGGATGCCTGGGGAACGGGGCGGCGGCAGCCCGACCACGACGACGACGATCGCGAGGAGGTACGCCCAAACTGCAGCTTGACGACGACGACAACGATGGCGGCTGGATCAATAGGATCCGTCGCCTAAATGGTGGCGCTGCCCCCGGCGGAGATAGATCTCCCCGGGGGCGCGCGGTGCTGAAGCAAGCGGCGGCTAGGGTTAGGATCTAAACCTAGGCGTCTGATACCATGAAGGAAGACAGAGTTGGGTGGAATTGGATGTATTGCATTGAGCCTCTCGGGCGGTATATATAGAGGTACAAGACTTGGGGGGCAAGATGGTACAAGGATTGTAATCCCAATGGACTCTATCCTACTATATATTGTACTCTAACATCCCCCCGCAGTCACAATGGGAGCGTCACATACGGTGAGACTGGAGAAGAAGCCGAAGAGCTAACAATAAGTAGCTAGTGCCATGCCTTAAGCTAGACCGCTGGGTTTTCCTACTTGCGTCTTTTATATATAGCTCAAGACAGTAAAGTAGCAAGGACAAGGCAAATTATCCACTTCCCTCGGGTAGGCCCCAGCTGTCAGTTGTCAATTGTCAATCAACTGAAAATTAATAAAAATTTGTTGAGTAGACCCCACCTATCAGTTGTTGATCAATTGCATGCCCTGCATATACTGGAGTTGTAGTCACAGTGCAGTTTTAGACCCGCAAATTAGTAGGTTAAATCTATTCTATACCAAACTTCTGATAGTATGATGCCTTAAGCTAGGCTGGGTTTTCTGCTTGCGTCTAGCAAGAACAAGGCAAATCATGCAGTTCGCTCGGTCCGTACCACCATTGTATCAGGAGGAAGATATTTTGTTTGGAAAAACTACAGCATATATCTAATCGTACTTCCTATCCTATACGTATGTGCATGAGAATCATGCACATGACATCCATGGAAAAACTCCAGTATATGTAGGACATGTAATTGTTTGACAACTAATAGATGGGATCTGCTTGTCAGGTTTTTATTAATTTCCAGTACATGTAGGGCATGTAATTGATCGACAACTGACAGATAGGGCTTACTTGTCATATATGTGTATGCATGACAATCATTGACATGACATGGTGCCTCACAAATTTTCCTCTAATTATTCGTAAATTATTCAATCTAGTAGCTACACAGCTATAAAGATCAGAATTCAAGCAAAGAAACAAATTTACAACCTTACAAAAACCAAGAGAAGCAAATTTCAGCTCTCCACTGGTCTAAACAACAAAAGATCGACGGTCAGATCGGTGGCCGGTCTGATTGGCTTGAAGCCGACGGCCTGACCGGTGTCCAGTTGGAGTGGGCCTAGTGTCAGATTTGGAAACAACACCTTCGGATACTTTGTGCCAATCGCACTAGTTCAGAAAAAGGTAGTGCATACAATGGTAACAAAGATATATATTATTCATAATGATAAATATTATTAAATAAACGAGTATAGGACTTATGACCAAGTTTTACATTCCATAGCCCAAAGGCCAAATATATAAATAACAGTGGAAGATAAAAAACAATGTGAAGAAGCCCATCTAGTTTGCCCATAGTAAACGACTGTGGGACACGGCCTATTCATCATAATTCTCACCGTAGTCAAAACAGTCCTCCTCTGAGCAACAGTAATTAAGTAATGGTGAGTACAAAATATACAAACTCTGATGGAAACTCTGATGGAACCCCGCCTAAAGATAAGCAAAGATAGCACAAACCCTCCCGTAGACAAGGCTCTGTATAGAAGCGTGATCAGAAACTTGAGATACTTGCTACACACACGACCGAATTTGATGTTTTCGGTTGGTATGATGTGCAGGTACATGGAGATTCCGTCAACAGAACATATGGGTGTAGTAAAACGCATCCTGAGGTATGTAAAAGGAATGGTGAATTACGGGTGTATCTATGAGAAGAAGGTAGAAGATTTAGGGCTGATTGGTTACTCAGACAGTGATCTAGCCAGGGATACAGATGACCAAAAAAGTACTTCAGGCATGGTGTTTTTCCTTAGGTCAAACCCAATCAGTTGGTGTTTGCAGAAGCAGAAGGTGGTCGCTTTATCTTTGTGTGAATCAGAGTACGTTGTAGCTTGTGCGGCGGCATATCAAGGGATATGACTAGGATGATTGTTGTATGACATGTTGAAAACAGAGGTGAAGAAGGTAACTCTGAAGGTTGACAATTAGTCGGCAATAGCGTTGTGCAAAAACCCAGTCTACCATGAGAGAAGTAAACACATCGATACTCGATTCCATTACATAATTAAGAGAATGTGTGGAATCAGGGGTGATAGTAGTGCAGCATGTTTGCACAGAAGACTAACTCGCAGACATCCTGACCAAATCGCTTGGAAAAATGAAGTTCATAGAGATGAGGGAGAAGATCGGTATGTGGAATATCGACGGAAGACAACAAGCTTAAGGAGGAGATTGATAGGGTTAATCTAGTTGTCTTCAGGCTTGGTCGAATCTACGACCATGCTCTACGACATATTGACCACGGCAGTAAGTCGTAGATGCACTGTAGCAGTTATAGTCGTAAGGGATCAGGAATAAGAGTCTGTTTAAGTTCCAGAGTGGTCATAAACGGAAAGTCGGGTTGTTTCCGTGTCGGATTCTCAGCATGGTATGCTGCGTTAGTTTCAAAGTTTTATACGTTGCTTCTCTATTTAAGAAAGAAGAAAAGGACGCGGATGTATCGCGTCGCAAAGAAACGAAATCAATCTGAGTTTGCTCGTGTTTACGTGTATGATCTCGAAGGTTATCGTTTATCGCTCGTCTAGGCCCTAGGTGATTTCCCCAACATACATGGTGTAGAAGCAGCATCACTTGTGAAGGAACATGCATGCGTTATGCATTCACAGCTAGTTAAAGTAGCACCATAATGTATAGCAGCTACGCAAATTAACATGTATCAACCAAGATACTAGACATGCATGCACACTACGCATGCACGATGCTACCGATCTACATAGCGTGAACGACACCGGGCGGTTTCGGAACAAGCATGAGCTTCTCCTTCCGATGGACCGTCAAGCCAAACACCTCCGTCATGTCGACATCCTCCTTCTCCATGCCGGCCGGCAGTCCCCAGTCGAAGCAATACACGAGGTTCGCCAAAGCATGATCTCGACCGTAGCCAACCCGAAGTTCGGGCGAGGCGGATCCTCCGCCAGCCCCAAACGGCACAAAGCGAAAGTCCATCCCCAAGTCGATAGACACGGCGCTTCCTCCTTCGACAAACCTCTCGGCATGAACTCCTCCGGCTTCTCCGGGACCACGGATCTCGCTAATAGCCCACGAGTTGATGATGACTCGAGTTCCAGAAGGGATCGAGTAGCCGTCCACGTCGCAGTCAGCCACGGAGAGGTGAGGGAGAAGGAGCGGCGCCGGTGGGTGTAGCCTGAGCGTCTCCTTCACGACGGCCTTCAAATAGGTCATGCCGTCTGCTAGGTTCTCCTCCTCAACCATTTCTTGTCCCTTGGGCATGTTGTTTCTCACCTCAGCTTGTAGCTTGGTCATGAGCTGAGGTTTGCGCATGAGCTCGGCCATGGCGAGTTCCAGGACCAAAGACGATGTGTCTGTGCCCGCACCGAACATGTCCTGTACAAGATGAAATGAGGTAGCTCTAGTGAGTAGGGTTCCTGAATTCTCTCTCTCTCTCTCTCTCTACAAGATTGCTATTGATGTATATGTAGGTACTCACGTACTCACCATCAAGATGGCCTTGATATGGTCTCTGGTGATACCGTACTCTTGCTGAACAGATAGCAATACATTGATGAAGTCACACTCTTCTTGCTCAACACTCCCGTCATGATGTCTGGCTTGATGCATCGGTTTTTTCTCGTGGTCATCTATTATCCTTTCAAGCAAATCATCCCATCTTTTATTCATCTCCTTGGCCTTGTTGCACTTAAACCAAGTGAGCAGATCTACCGCCTTTGCTAACCTTGGGAAGTAGTCTTCTAGGTTAAAACCCCCAATGAGGACCGAATTTGCCTCGATCAGCTCTCTGAACATCTTGTTCCGGCCTTCTGCCCTGAAGAACTTCCCCGACACGGCGCGGCACACCACGTCGTTCGCGAAAGTGTTCATCGTCTCGCTCAGGTCGACGGCGGTGCTCGCAGCCGCCGCCTCGCGGATCTTTGCGATCACCAGACTCACCTATACATGAAAGGGGTGATGTCTATATGCATGCAGTACGTACGTACGTTATTGCTAGTTGTTACCTCTTGTTGACGGGCGAGGCGGTACGAGTTGACCTTCTTGACGGTGAAAAGGTGCGTGGTGACGAGCTTCCTCACCTGCCGCCAGTACTCCCCGTAGGGGGAGAAGGCGATGTCCGACGACCCGTACAGGAGCACGTCGACGACCGTGGACGGTGGCCGCGACGCGAACAGGTGGTCGTGCGTTCGCATGATCGCCTGGGCGGCACGCGGGGACGACACGACGAGGTTCGGGACGGCGCCGAGGCGGAGGAGCATGAGGCCGTCAGGGCCATGCCTCCTGGCGAGGTTGCAGAGGGAGACGTGAGGGTGATCACCGACGAGATGCAGGTGCCCTATGACAGGGAGCCCTGGAGGCGAAGGAGGCAGATGCTTTCCTTGCTGCTTGCTACTACTACTACTTGTGGTAAAGTACAGCAGTAGCAGTAGCATAAGAGGGACGAGCAATAATAGTACTAGTGCTTGTAGAGGCGTCTCATGCATCAGTTGGTTTGCTACGTGAGCCACCATGGCCTAAATGTCTAGTACTGACTCTGGTGTAGTACTAGGTTATATCTGGCCTAGGTTCTTGATATATAAGCTGCATGAGTAGCAAAATGGCAAGATAACAAAGCATGACACAGGACTTGCTTCAACTAGATTTTAGCTTAAACTTCTAGTTATGATTTTTGGCTGAAATTATTCTTTATCGGCTATTGTTTTTCTCTGAGAAAAAATAAAAGAAAAATTGAAAAACCCACTATGTCGTCACGAACAATACAAATGAATAAAAAATAAGATAAGCCAAAAAGCTAAAAAAACAAAAAAGTCAAAATAAACTAAAATTAGAAGCTAATATATTTGAAATAATTTCTGATTTAAATAAGCTGGAAGCCAAAAGTTGTGAAATAGTTGTGTTCGATCCGCTGTTGTTGCGTGGGCAAACTTCTACATTGTTAGAGCGAGGCATGTTGATAAATCCAGAGAAAAATGTGGCATGCTGTGTTAAGTTGTTGACTACTTTGCGAAATTATTGTCCAGTGGCATGATTACATTTTGGCCGCAAACATCTTTTTACTATGCATGCATAAAAGGATCTTATCATCGAGGCCGGGCATCTAAAGGTATTTTTAATAAAACCATCTCAACTATCATTTAACCACATTAAGTCAATAAAATCCTATATAAAAGAGAGGAGAGGAGAGATAATATACTGTTTCTCAAGTAAAAGACAACTTAAGTTCGTAAACCAACGTAAATACTGAAAGGGTATGAGACAGAAAGTTACAGTGAAAATAGTATAAATAGTTAGAAGAACAATTCAGTATTAAAGAGATTGTCACTATAGTATTGTCTTTAACTAAGATAAAAATTTTATAGATAATTTTAAAAGATAAACTATTATATATGTCCTAAGTAATGCATGATGTACGCGCTAAGGATTAATCACCAAGGTAGCGAAATCAATCTTAAAAAGCAAGATTGCAAAATACACTTGTCTTTTAGTGGATGGCCCCGCCAGGACCAATCCAATCAACAGGATTGTGACAATAAATTTGACGCAGAGTATATGACGTTTGGAGTTACCAGCTTTCTCCAAATCTTTGTCAAGGTTCTACTTTGAATTATTTTCCTGTCAGGTGTAATCTTTAAAGGAAGTTACGAGAGCAACATGCGAATTAATTAGCAAAAGAAAATGTCGAATTAATTAGCAAAAGAAAATGTTCTACTTTGAATTATTTTCCTGTCAGGTGTAATCTTTTGTCAAGAACTTTTGGTAAAATGGCACGGTAACTTGTTGGGAGAGGGTCCCCGTGCTACCTCAGACCCACAATCACCTCGAAGCAGAGCATCCACTACTACAGAAAGCCTAATACTAGACGGCCAATCACAGACGGTTTAACAAAACCGTCTGTGATTGACACTAACACAGACGGTTTTAATTTGGACACCGTCTGTATTAGTGGTCGAGTATCACAGACAGTCCTTACCGATGAACCGTCTGTGATACTTCACAGACGGTTTTTTTAAAAACCGTTTGTGATAATCTGGAATTGTCACAGACGGTTTTTAATAAAAAACCGTCTGTGTTGTGTAGACTATCACAGATGGTTCTTCTTAAGAACAGTCTGTGAATGTTCACAGACGGTTTTTGACAAGAATTGTCTGTGATGTCCCTTTGTCTGTCATTCTGTTCATGATCAGAGGTTAATATATAAGTACACATTGCTTCTAACAACTTAACTACAGAACTACTGAGACAAGAGATCATAAATTAAAGGCAAATTTATTAATTTCAATTAGAGGCAAATTTATTACAAAAGTCGCAGGTAAAGAGTTTCCCGACGGTAATCTTTTGGGCTTCAGACGCTTCTTCTTCGACTTTGGGACTTGGAGGATCACCACGACTTCTCGAACGCCGTTAAGATTGTCCTTGTCTCAGCACTTCCTCCTCCGGCTGGGCAAAGAATCGTAGCATAGCCCATAATGTCGTAGAGGATAGCATGAAAAGATTCCTCGAATCGCCATTTCGCTTGATTGGCAAGGCTATCCATCGTCTCTCCAATGCGTGTAGAGCTTCTTCCGCTTGCGCACATTGTGGAGAAGAACCGTGGTAAGGGCTGTTTCCCTTTCTTGAGCGGCAGCGAGACGCCTCCGTCGACGGCGGATGATCAGTCGAGGTGACGGATGCAAGAAAGTCGGGAAGGAGAGCGGGCGTGTGCGGAGAAGTCGCTCCGGATGCAAATTGCTGGCCGCTGTGTAAGGTTCGGCGAACAATTCTTGATGAACAGATGAGAGGAAGGAGATGATCACAAGAATAGTAGAAGCCATATTGTACGTACATAGAAGAGACCTGTATTAGGCGCACATATTTAACCTTTAGCACAGACGGTTCGTATACCCAAACATTAATGATATAGACGCTTCGTATAACGATTGAGAGACGTTAATTAGACGATCGAAACACGAAATGTTCTGACATAAAGCTTATGACAGACGGTTTTTTATAAAAAAACCGTCTGTGATAAGATTTATCACAGACGGTTTTTAAACTTAGAACCGTCTGTAATAAGCCT
Source organism: Dendrocalamus sinicus (assembly GCA_036346575.1). Lineage (NCBI taxonomy): Eukaryota > Viridiplantae > Streptophyta > Magnoliopsida > Poales > Poaceae > Dendrocalamus > Dendrocalamus sinicus. Next base: position 608,851 of record CM070662.1, read on the forward strand.
CCCTATCAATACCCTCTGGCTAGGGTTTTCCCCGTATGCTGCAGTTATATTCTACATCTAAATCCTGATCTGTCTCGTCGCCGCTGCCTCCCCGAGCCCTCGCCGGCCGCCTCCCCGACGCATAAGCACTAAGGTACCCTTGTCTGGCCTTTATGTATTACTGCTGTTTGCTTTGGCCACAAAACTGTACTATATGGTATTGTTGAACTATTGTATTATATTGCTTATGGACTGTATGGTATTGTTAAAATGTATGGTATAATGGTGGATTGTTCATACTGTTGGTATTATAATGGTGAAATGTATGGTACACTATTGTATTATATCACTTTAGGTGTTGTTACTCCAATAATGATTTTTTACACAAGTGTGTTTAACCTACATGTGGAGTAATTCAAACACTTGCCATAATTTTTTTGCCACACTTTTGTGGCAGTGAACCAAACAATAGCCACAAAGTTTTTGCCACACCTTAGTTATCAACCAAACACCTTTTTTTGCCACAAATTTGGCTAGCCACAAGTGTGGCAAATTCTTAAGTTGAGGCATGGCAAATTGTGGCCTCCAACCAAACATGCCCTATATGCCACATAGACCTTCAAAGGGCATGAAGCAAGTTACACACTCTAGTGTATCCGGTTCAATGAACCTGATACACTAGTTTGTGTCATTTGCTTCATAGAACTTTGTTTAGAGACCTTGTAGTAATAATATATGCCACATAGACCTTCAAAGGGTATGAAGCAAGTGACACACTCTAGTGTATCCGGTTCAATGAACCTGATACACTAGTTTGTGTCATTTGCTTCATAGAACTTTGTTTAGAGACCTTGTAGTAATAGTATATGCCACATAGACCTTCAAAGGGCATGAAGCAAGTAACACATTCTAGTGTATCCGGTTCAATGAACCTGATACACTAGTTTGTGTCATTTGCTTCATAGAACTTTGTTTAGAGACCTTGTAGTAATAACATCATCGCTTGATCTGCTTGTTTCAGAGGGCATGGCTAACATTACCTGAGGCTAGCCAATAAACAGGAATAGTTTTAGGGGTAGGAAAGAATACCACAGACGATTTTTAACTAAAAACCGTCTGTGATATCTGATAATCACAGACGGTTTTTAGTTAAAAACCGTCTGTGATTATCAGATATCACAGACGGTTTTTCAAACCGTCTGTGATAACCTTCGATTATCACTGACCCATAAATTCAGACGGTTCACAAAACCGTCTGTGATTACGTTTTTGAACCGTCTGCGATGACCTTTTCTGTAGTAGTGATCCGAGGTCAACACCGGGTGAGTTACGCGAGGCCGGCCCTAGAAGGGTCCAGGGCCAACACCGGAGAGGTACGTGAGGTCGACCCTAAAAGGGTCCAAGGCTATCCCTGGGCGAGGTACGGGCGGCCAACCCTGGAAGGGTTCGAGGCCAGCCCCGAGAGAGGTACGCGCGATTGACCCTGGAAGGGTCTGAGGCTAACCCCGGACGAGGCACGTGCGACCGACCCTGGAAGGGTCCGAGGCCAACCCCGAAGTCTCTGATGTGGCGGGGCCCACATGAATTGATAACATTCTAAGATTCTAAAAATTGAATTCTTTCATGTGATCTACAACCTTTTATTATCCACTTGCAGTTCCTTTAGAATGATGCCATGAAGTTGCGCAGACCATCATGCTAGTTAACAAAATAATGTATTGTTTTTTTAAAAAAAATCATTTTTATTTATGCACTGAGGAAGTGAGACTCGGTCAGACAGTGGACTCACCGACCTGCATTGTGGAATCCGGTGCTCTCTCTGCTGCAGCCTGTTGCCATAATGCCGTAGATTGTTACAGTAGGTTTGGCAAATCATGCACACATGGGTGATCATCTGACCATCATGGTTTCCATACTGCATTGTATTATTTATGCTTACATGCAACAAGCAAGACAGTCCAACGTTGATGCATATAGTAATACTAGCCAGCCAGCTTGCTAGGAATATGACAAGTAGATAATTAAAACATGCAGCCAGCGGATGGTCCATCTACTCTGCTGTGTTGCAGACGCACGCGAGAGAGACCGATTGATTAATCGTGCGGCAGTGCCGGGACAAGGAGGAGCTTCTCCTTCCGGTGCACCGTCAGCCCGAACGACTCTGCAATATGGATCACCGACCCTTTTGGTAGCTCCCAGTCGAAGTGGTACATGAGGTTCGCTAGCATGATCTCGACGGTAGCGACCGCAAAGTTTATACCTGGGCATATCCTTTGCCCGGCCCCGAACGGCAAGAAATGAAAATCATTTCCCTTGTAGTCGACAGTCGCGCTGCTACCACCCTCCATGAACCGCTCCGGCATGAACTCCTCTACCATCTCCCAACAGCTTGGATCCCTACCTAGAGCCCACCCATTGATGATGACACGCGTCCCAGAGGGTATCGTGTAGCCCTCTATGTCGCAGTCGGCAATGGAGAGGTGGGGCACGAGGAGCGGCGCCGGGGGGTGGAGCCGGAGCGTCTCCTTGATGACCGCCTTCAGATAGGGCATGCTACTAATCATCAGGTCATCTTCGGTAAATATTTCCTTTCCCTTTCTCTTGGGCCCGCTTCTCCTTGCCTCGGCTTGTAGCTTGGCCATGAGGTGGGGCTTCTGCATGAGCTCAACCATCGTGTATTCCAACGCTATGAATGATGTGTCCGTGCCGGCTTCGAACATGACCTGCACAATGCGTACCAACTGATATATCATTGTTGGCTTTAATATAGTACCAGCTGATATATCATTGTCGGCTTTAATTGAATTTAGATGTCTGTGTCGGCTTTAATATAGTATCAGTTGATATATCAATCTATCATTGTCATACGCTATATTGTCCAGAAAAATACTACATAATTACCACCAATAGTGCTTTAATATTGTCTCTGGTGAGGCTGTACTCTTGTTGAACAGAGAGCAGCACATCGATGAAGTCACTCTCTTCATCGTCGTGTTGCGACATCGATGGCTTGGCGGCATGGTCGTCGATGAGCTTGTCGAGTAGCTCATCCCATCTCTTCTTCACCTTCTCGGCCTTAGCGCACACCACCCTCCTCACCATGTCCAGCCTCCCCAAGCTCGGGAAGTGGTCCTCCAGGTTGAACCCGCCGATGAGCATCGAGTTTGCCTCAACCAGCTCTCGGAACAGTTTGTTCCGGCCTTCCTCCCTAAAGAACTTGCCCGACACGGCGTGGCACACGATGTCATTGGCGAACGAGTTGAGCAGCTCACTTAGGTCTACCGCCGTGCTTGCTGCGGCTGCCTCGCGGATCTTGGCCATGACCAACCGCACCTGTCGATTATTAATCATCCATCACGGTGCATGATCATGTTAATTACGGCAGTGATAGACATGCATGCACGAACATATAATTAAAATTAACATAGATAGCTATCGAATTAAAACAGACAATGGTCTATTACCTCTTGCTCACGGGCTCGCCGGTAGGATCGGACCTTCTTGAGGGTGAGGAGGTGCGTGGTGGCGATCTTTTTGACCTGGCGCCAGTGCTCGCCGTAGGGGGAGAAGGCGATGTCAGATGAACCGTAGAAAAGGATGTCGGTGACAGCGGAGTAGGGCCGGGATGCGAACACGTGATCGTGCATGCGCAAGATGGCCTGCGGCGCCACGCGAGGGGACGACACGATGAGGGTCGGCACGGCGCCGAGGTGGAGGAGCATGAGGCCGTCATGGCCATGCTTCCCAGCGAGGTCGCGGAGGGAGATGTGCGGGAGGGTGCCGACGAGGTGATGAAGGTGACCGATCACGGGGAGCTTCCATGGAGGAGTAGGTAGCTTGTTCAGCAGCTTGCCTGCTCCTCTGCTCGTGCTGGTCGTCGCGAAGCGGATGGTCATGAGGAGGAGGAGAATCAGAGGGCATACCATCAGCACGAGAGAATAGTACACTGATGGTACTGCTGCTTGTGTCTCATGGGGGCCACCGTCGTCATACTGCAGCGCTAGCACCTGAGCCATAGCTGCCCCTAATTTGCTTGCTTTGCCTGCTAGACCGCTGGGTTTCTTTTATACATAGCTCAAGACAATGAGGACAAAGCAAATCATGCAACTGCTAGAATTTTCTCTTGACCTTTGCTCTGGACGGACGCTGCTACCTGCTGGAGGTAAACTATATACGACTACCAGCTGCATGTGCGCCATCCGCTCGCGCACCGTGCGCTGGCGCTTGAGCCATGCATGGCTGCCTCTAATTCGCCTACTTTTTCATCTGTCGTTGAGCAAATTAACTAGCATGCTAGCTAGGAGGTTTCATTGAATCAAATCTATTGCATGTGCATAAGTAGCTAGTGCGATGCCTTAAGCTAGACCGCTGGGTTTTCTACTTGCGTCTTTTATATTTCAAGCGAAGAAGCAAAGTTACAACCTCACAAAACCAAGAGAAGCAAATTTCAGCTCTCCACTGGTCTAACCAACAAGACACCGACGATCAGATTGGTAGCCGGTCTGACTGGCTTGAAGCCGGTGGTCTGACCGGTGTCTAGTTGGACTGGGCCTAGTGTCAGATTTGGAAACAACACCTTCAGATACTTTGTGCCAATCGCACTAGTTCAGAAAAAGGTAGTGCATACAGTGGTAACAAAGATATATATCATTCTTAATGATAAATATTATTAAATAAATGAGTATAGAACTTATGACTAAGTTTTACATTCCACAGCCCCAAAGGCCAAATATATAAATAACAGTGGAAGATAAAGACAATGTGAAGAAGCCCATCTAGTTTGCCCATAGCAAATGACTGTGGGACACGGCCTATTCATCATAATTCTCACTGTAGTCGAAGCAGTCCTCCTCTGAGCAACAGTAATTAAGCAATGGCGAGTACAAAATATACTCCGCAAGTTACACCAATAACAAAATAAATACATGCAAGGGTGATATCAAGGAAGGCATAATATGGTTATTTGAGCGTAAAGACAATTTGACAGATAAATACAATACATAAATGTAGATTGCTGAATTTAATATAATAAGTAAACAAAATAATATTTTCATCAAATAATACGATTAGTGTAGGTTCAACCTAACGCTAACCTATCCATGATCATCCCACCCGGATCATCTTTTTCAAAAGATCTCCTCATCTTTAATTTAACTAAGTTTTTGAAAAACAAAGTATAATCTGTGAAAAACTTATTCACCTTACCCATGATTGTGGGCACTGCTATCCATGACAGTTTATACACTCTACAGATGTTGTGTAACTTTACCCACAACACATAATCTACTTATACTATCCGTTTGACATACTTTCAAAGGTGTGTGACTAAGAGATTATCATAAGACATTTACAATGCACAATCCCCAACCTAGCCGCGTCTCGCTAAGGTCAAACATAGAATTCACTAAGTTAGGCCCCCCTCTTACACCATGCGAGTTACCAGTGGCCCCGCCACATCCACATTCAACCTGTAGTGAAACCAAGGTTTGGACCCATAAATTAGTAAGCCAGATCTATTCTATACCAAACTTGTGGTACTAAGATGCCTTAAGCTAGGATGGGTTTCCTGCTCGTGTCTTTTATATGGCAAGGACAAGGCAAATCATGCCGTTTGCTCGATCCATACCACCATTATATCAAGAGAAAGATATTTTGTTTGGAAAAACTACAGCATATATAATCTAATCGTACTTCATATTGTATATGTATGAGCATGTCAATCATGACATGACATCCATGGAAAAACTCTAGTATATGTAGCGCATGCAATTGATCGACAATAGACAAATGGGGCCTATTCATCAGGTTTTTATTAATTTTCTAAATGACTGGTATGCGGGGTCCACATGTCAATCACACTTATCCTAAAATCGATTTTAAATACAAATTCAACTAATTAATCTACTCAGCCCATGTGTCTATTTAACTGAGATTAATTAGTGTTAAACTAATCTATCCATGGATCCACTTGTCAAAGAGAGGGAACATGGGAGGTCGACAGCAACTACAGCTAAGCTCATTGCCGAGCTCGTCGACAACAAGGCAGCGGCGGAGGGGCATGGGTGAGCTCAAAGATGGAAAGAGGAGACAATGATGAAGCAACTGGTAGTGATGCCAAGGCTCAGAGCTCACCGGAATTGGGTCAGCGATAGAGCGAAGTAGCAGTGGTGGCTCTACAACAACGGTGAACACGAACGAGGTGAAGACAAGCCAAGAGAATATGTGCACTGGTTTCACTGGGTACAGGCGAAACCAAAGACACTAGCATGGGGACCTATGGTCACCTGAATAGGAGATGGAACGGCGGTGAGTGGTGGTGCCATGGACAGCCACGATGGCGACAGTGTAAGCTACCATGAGAAGCAAAGGAGAGCAGTGCAAAAGAACCAGGGGCTCACCACAATCACTATGGTGATGTTGGTAGCGACGAAGATGATCATAGGCGGCGTCTCATCGGAGAATAGCGGTGGTAGTGAGGATGTCAGTGGCAATAGCATACCATGGCCAGAGATAGCTGAAAATAGCATGGCAATGTGTTCAAAGGAGTGAGGCGATGGTGAAATGACCATGGCGTGGTCTATGGCTCACCAGAGCGACGGAATCAAGCGCAGTGGAGACAGCGACCGGTGTTGAAGATGAAGATGGAATCCCAGTGGCTCATTGCACCAAAATTGAATTAACTTTAGGGATAAAAGAAAGGAAAAAAGTACAAGGTGATGTGGAAGGAGGGGCTTAGAGCTCACCAAAATGGATGTTGGCCACGGTTGAGCGCGATGGTAGTGCACACTAGAGTTGAGGATGACGACCATGTTCGAAGAGATTCGATGAAGGAGACGAGCTTCCATCGGGCAAATGGAAGCACTGATGGATGGTGAAGACAAGCGCAAGCTTGGATTGGGCTTAAAAGGGTGGAGTGCAAGGGATCGCTCGGCGATTCCGAGGCTACAATATGAAATTGGCATGCACGGGCTCTATAGGCGACGAGATGGCTCAAGCACACGCAGCAAAGGATCATGACACTATAGCGATCAGTGTTTTAAATCTCCGGTTATGACGTTTAGCGGATGACTTCTCAAACAGCTAATAGCGGAGCTAAATGAGGCTATAGCAGACTATAGCGGCTAAATTATACATGGACTCAAATAGCTTCATCTGTCTAAAACAGCTATAGCGGGCTATAGCGGCAGCTATAGCCGGAGATTTAAAACTATGGTAGCGATGCCATCGGGGTAGCGACGGGGTCTTGGCTTTGCCAAGGGCTTGTTATAGTGCGTTCAGTGTGGCGCTCATACAGGCACGCTGTAGCTCAGCGATGATAGGTGGGTCCCAAGCCCATTGGTCAACGATGGAGGGGAAAGAAGACAGAGAGAAGGCTGATTCAGTGGAAGACGCCTTCGCACGGGGAAAATAGACAAGAGGAGACTGCTTCGGCTGAGGACAGTAAGCGGGCCAAAACTCCGTTGGAACGGGATGGGTTGGGCCAATTGGGAATGATTCGATCCACGGATGGCGACGAATTTTGAAATCCTTTTCTAATTGATTTAATTGTGGAAAATAAGTTTGAATTTTTAAAATTAGGAAACCAACTCCAAAATTCATGAAAATTTTTAGGGAGGCACTTTAGAATATTTAGAGCCCAGATAAATTATTTCTAGGCTCTGCACATGTTTCAATTAATAGGGCATGAGTAGCAAAATGACAAGATAACAAGAGCATGACATACTAGACCACTCACTGATAGGGATGGAAACGGATGGAATATGAGTCAAATATTCTCAAATATGAATATGAATCCATATTTTTAAAACAAATATGGATACAAATACGAATTCATATTTTAAAATGAATACGAATACGAATACGAATCGAATATCGTAGAGAATATGAATTCGAATCGAATATGTACTTAATTCGGTCAAATACGAATATCGTAAAACTTTTGTAACAAATCTCGGTAGAACAAATTTATGTAATATGACTACACATCTACATGAGCTAGTAGTGTAGCGCATAGAGTTGAAAATTATTCAAACTGATGTTCACTTCTTGCTTGTGAACCTTGGTTCATTAGAAAATTGCTTCCTACAATCATTCCCAAGGTGGTCGCTAGGGGTAGAAACGGATCGAATACAAATCGAATAGTCTCGAATACGAATACGGATATTCTCGAAGATGACCATTCTCAAATACGAATATAAACATTCTTGAATACAGATTTGCTTACCACATTCATGTTTTCGCGGATACGAATATCGGATAAAATAGATTATCCTTTACCGTTTTCTATCCCTTCTCACTAATATGTAGAGTACATTTTCCATGCATGGTTGTGATCATATATACGTGTCACGTGTGCATTGCATGTGGACACATATATATTAGGGAGGTGTCTACGGTAAAATCGGAGGCAAATCAGAGGGATATAAATTCGAGTACTCCCCAGATGAAGAAATACTCTTGTACTTAACTTTGAAGAAGCTAAGTTGAGGCTAGAATGGAGAAGAGCTATGGCAGAGGAGATGTCCTCTTTCCAAGAAAATAGAACATGGAAGCTAGTTGCATTGCCAGCCGGTCACAGGTCGATTGGGTTGAAGTGGGTGTATAAGGTGAAGGACACCCAAGTTGTGATCGTAAAGCACAAGGTGAGACTAGTTGCAAAAGGGTACGTTCAATGACAAGGTGCTGATTTTGACGAAGTCTTTGCCCCTATTGCGAGACTAGAATTGGTACGACTGCTTGTTGCGATTGTGGCACAAAAAGGATGGGAGGTTCATCATATGGAAGTGAAGTCAGCCTTCCTCAAGGGCAATATGGAAAAAGAAGTCTACGTTGTGCAACCTCCAGGTTTTGCAAAAAAGGTGAAGAACACTTGGTACTAAGAATTGCACAAAGCCTTATATGGTCTGCGTCAAGCCCCGAGAGCTTAGAATGCGAAACTAGATAAGTCTCTAGTGGCACTCGGTTTCGAACAATGCCCGCTAGAGCATACAGTGTACAAGCCTCTTTAAGGAAAAGGGAGTTTGTTAGTTAGAGTTTATGTGGATGATTTGATCATCACTAGAGAGAGTATCAAGGAGATCAGTAGCTTCTGCCAGATAAAGAAATTATTTAGCATGAGTGACTTCGGGTTACTCAGCCACTACTTGGGCATTGAAGTACATCAAAGTCCTGGGAAGATTATTTTTAGCCAGTCCGCATATGCAACAAAGGTGTTGGACAAATGCGGCATGAAGAATTGTAATCCAATGCAAACTCTGATGGAACCCCGCCTGAAGATGAGCAAAGATAGCACAAATCCTCCTGTAGACAAGGCTCTGTATAGAAGCGTGATCAGAAACATGAGATACTTTCTACACACACGACCGAATTTGATGTTTTCGGTTGGTATGATGTGCAGGTACATGGAGATTCCGTCAACAGAACATATGGGTGTAGTAAAACGCATCCTGAGGTATGTAAAAGGAATGGTGAATTACGGGTGTATCTACGAGAAGAAGGTTTAGACCATCAATGGCGGAGAGAGGGGGGCTGAGGGGGGCCTGGCACCCCCCAACATTCTGCCGTGATTGCACCTCTATTCTCATGATGGCCAATGTACGTAATATATACATATACTGACATACGCTGCGCATATACTGACATATGGGCCTATAAACTGCAAAGGGGTAGATATATGGGTCTAAATATAAAAAACGGCTTTCTTCATCCATTTTGAACCTGCTGGCGTCTTCTTTCTCCTGATCATCTCGACCATCTTTTTTGTTTTGTGTGTGTGTGATCATATATCCGATCATGTATCTTTGCATGAACGTGTAATCCACCAACTAAATTTGTCTGCAGTTTGAGCATAACGTGGCCTGGCTACTGGTCTGCACGCTCAGTTTCCAAAAGTCGGTCTACAAGTCATCGCACATGGTGATATGCGCATACATACTACATCGATCAATGATCATGTATGCAACAATCATGGCCCCCAACATTCTGCCGTGATTGCATACTAAATAGCTTCAACATTTTCCATTTCTATTTCTTTCACATATAATGTTTAGTTATTTTTATATTTATTTTAATATATAATAATGCATATTTTGTAATGCATATTTTGTGAGCTTAATTGTAAAATAAATAAAAACCGGAGTGTACCATTTGTTAGATGCCTAAGCAAACACTGCCACGATTGCTTGTTTTCAAGTGCTTAGAAGACAGTAGACCTCACCAATTTTTTGGTCCGAAACTGTGATTGGGATTGGGTCAAGCCGAGAAAACAAGTCCTATCGGCTACCGCCGTCCTGTTTAAAAGTGTTGTGGTTCTTAACTGTTTATGAAAGAGATTAAGAGAGTAAGAGATACTCGTGATAAGAAATCACCCGTTCAAAATAGCTCCTACAGTGACTTACAAACAACTATATATAAACTATATTGAAAAGTCATTCTATTCAAAAACCGGATTCTAAAAGCCATAAGTTGTTGTAATAAGACTTTAGTCGACTAGACACCTCTAGAACTTGTTTGGATACATAAGGCCTTGTTTGATTGGGTCTAAATCCTAGGTCATCTACTCGACACCTCTAGAACTTGTTTGGATACATAAGGCATTGTAATTTTGCGAAACATATTACTCTGATATATGACTATTGGATCGGTAAATCCGGCATGGTTCATTGGTTCTACTCTACTTGTTATCCATGTTGCCCCCCCCATATCCAATTCCTGGCTTCGCCCCTGACGACCATGTTCTACAACATATCGACCACGGCAGTAAGTCGTAAGTTGTCATAAGGGGTCAGGAATCAGAGTCTGTTTAGATTCCAGAGTGGTCATAAATGGAAAGTCGGGTTGTTTCTGTGTCGGATTCTCAGCGTGGTAAGCTGCGTTAGTTTCAAAGTTTTATGCGTTGCTTCTCCATTTAAGAAAGAAGAAAAGGACGCAGACATATCGCGTCGCAAAGAAACAAAATCAATCTAAGTTTGCTCGTGTTTATGTGTATGATCTCGAAGGTTATCGTTCATCGCTCGTCTAGACCCTTGGTGATTTCCCCAACATACATGGTGTAGAAGCAGCGTCACTTGTGAAGGAACATGCATGCGTTATGCATTCACAGCTAGTTAAAGTAGCACCATAATGTATAGCAGCTACGCAAATTAACATGTATCAACCAGTACTAGACATGCATGCACACTACGCGATGCGATGCTACCGATCTACATAGCGTGAACGACACCGGGCGGTTTCGGAACAAGCATGAGCTTCTCCTTCCGATGGACCGTCAAGCCAAACACCTCCGTCATGTCGACATCCTCCTTCTCCATGCCGGTCGGCAGTCCCCAGTCGAAGCAATACACGAGGTTCGCCAGCATGATCTCGACCGTAGCCAACCCGAAGTTCGAAGCAGGCGGATCCTCCGGCCAGCCCCAAACGGCACAAACTAAAAGTCCATCCCCCTGAAGTCGATAGCCACGGCGCTGCCACCTTCGACAAACCTCTCTGGCATGAACTCCTCCGGCTTCTCCCAGGACCCTGGATCTCTGCTAATAGCCCACGAGTTGATGATGACTCGTGTTCCAGAAGGGATCGAGTAGCCGTCCACGTCGTAGTCAGCCACGGAGAGGTGAGGGAGAAGGAGCGGCACCGGTGGGTGTAGCCTGAGTGTCTCCTTCACGACGGCCTTCAAATAGGTCATGCCGTCTGCTAGGTTCTCCTCCTCAACCATTTCTTGTCCCTTGGGCGTGTTGTTTCTCACCTCAGCTTGTAGCTTGGTCATGAGCTGAGGTTTGCGCATCAGCTCGGCCATGGCGAGTTCCAGGACAAAAGACGATGTGTCTGTGCCCGCACCGAACATGTCCTGTACAAGATGAAATGAGGTAGCTCTAGTGAGTAGGGTTCCTGAATTCTCTCTCTCTCTCTTTCTCTCTACAAGATTGCTATTGATGTATAAGTAGATACTCAGGTACTCACCATCAAGATGGCCTTGATATGGTCTCTGGTGATACCGTACTCTTGCTGAACAGATAGCAATACATTGATGAAGTCACTCTCTTCTTGCTCAACACTCCCGTCCTGATGTCTGGCTTGATGCATCGATTTTTTCTCGTGGTCATCTATTATCCTTTCAAGCAAATCATCCCATCTTTTATTCATCTCCTTGGCCTTGTTGCACTTAAACCAAGTGAGCAGATCTACCGCCTTTGCTAACCTTGGGAAGTAGTCTTCTAGGTCAAAACCCGCAATGAGGGCTGAACTTGCCTCGATCAGCTCTCTGAACATCTTGTTCCGGCCTTCTGCCCTGAAGAACTTCCCCCACACGGCGCGGCACACCACGTCGTTCGCGAAAGTGTTCATCGTCTCGCTCAGGTCGACGGCGGTGCTCGCAGCCGCCGTCTCGCGGATCTTTGCGATCACCAGACTCACCTAAAAATGAAAGGGATGGTGTCTACAGCTTGGTACGTGGATATATGCATGCAGTACGTACGTACGTACGTTGTTGTTAGTAGTTACCTCTTGTTGACGGGCGAGGCGGTACGAGTTGACCTTCTTGACGGTGAAAAGGTGCGTGGTGACGAGCTTCCTCACCTGCCGCCAGTGCTCCCCGTAGGGGGAGAAGGCGATGTCCGACGACCCGTACACGATCACGTCGACGACCGTGGACGGTGGCCGCGACGCGAACAGGTGGTCGTGCGTTCGCATGATCGCCTGGGCGGCACGCGGGGACGACACGACGAGGTTCGGGACGGCGCCGAGGCGGAGGAGCATGAGGCCGTCAGGGCCATGCCTCCTGGCGAGGTTGCAGAGGGAGACGTGAGGGTGATCACCGACGAGATGCAGGTGCCCTATGACAGGGAGCCCTGGAGGCGAAGGAGGCAGATGCTTTCCTTGCTGCTTGCTACTACTACTACTTGTGGTAAAGTACAGCAGTAGCAGTAGCATAAGAGGGACGAGCAATAATAGTACTAGTGCTTGTAGAGGCGTCTCATGCATCAGTTGGTTTGCTACGTGAGCCACCATGGCCTAAATGTCTAGTACTGACTCTGGTGTAGTACTGTATGGCTTAGGTTCTTGATATATATAAGCTGAGTGAATAGCAAACGACAAGATAACAAGAGCATGACATAGGTGGTGCTTTTGGCTTAAACTTATGATTGCGTATTTTGACTGAAATTACACTGTATCAGCTGTTAGCTTTTTCTAAAAAAAATATATAGAAAAATTTAAAACAAAATGTTATGTCATCACGGACAATACAAATGAGTAAGAGAAAAAAAAGAAAAGACAAAAGCCAAAAAAAAGCTAAAATGCCAAAATAAGCTAAAATTTGAATTCAGTATGTTCCAAGTGGTCTCTAGGTTAAATGAACCGAAAACAACAAAAATCTAGAAACTGAAACCATTTGAAACGGAACTAGACTGCTCACCGATATGTAGTGTATATTTTTCATGCATGGTTGTCATCATATATATGTGCGCATCTCATGTGGACACACACACGCATATACACATATATATACATACATATATACATACATATGTATGTATGTATGTATGTATGTATGTATGTATGTATATTATAGGGAGGTGTTCGATCAGTTGTTGCGTGGTGCAAACTTTCTATATTGCTATGTTATTATCTATCTATCTAGCTAGCTGGAATGAGGAAAACTTTATTTCTACCAATCGATGGAAATACAGATACGAACATTCTCAAATACGGATTTACTTACCACATTCGCATTTTCTCGGATATGAATATCGGATAAAACAGATTATCCTTTACCGTTTTCTATCCTTCTCACCAATATGTAGTGTACATTTTCCATGCTTGGTTGTGATCATATATATATACATACATACATACATACATATATATATATATATATATATATATATATATATATATATATATATATATATATATATATATATATATATATATATATATATATATATATATATATATATATATATATACACACACACACACACACACACACGTGTCACGTGTGCATCGCATGTGGACACATATATATTAGGAGGTGTCTACGGTAAAATCGGAGGGATAGAAATTCGAGTGCTCCCCATATTTCCAAACAGTAGACAGCGCGCTATCGTGTGTGTGGCTTACCCTAGCTGAGAAACATTTGTTCGATCAGCTGTTGTTGCGTGGGCAAACTTTCTACATTACATTGCTCTGTGATTATCTATCCAGCCAGCTAGATAATCGGTGATTATCTGTGGTTGTCATCATATATATACGTGCGCATCGCATGTGGACACATCTATATTAATGTTCCTCAATTGCTCGTGCTCTCTTTCCCGCACGTTGACGTTCTGTCACAGAGGAATCTTCCTTGTCCTGTATTGATACATGTTTCTGTAGCACCCACATACAGCCAAGCTGGGATACTACTATAGAACGTCATCGCCTAAAATAAAGAGGAATAATAAAAGACAATAGTAGAAATCATACACAAATTAAAACCTTTAAAGTACTTTATTAAAGTAATCAACGGAAGCTGAAATAGTATTTGAAATATGGGACCGGTCCACTTCTAATCAAATAACACATAAAGCAAATGGCAAAATTAGTGGCAAGCCACAGTGTTGAAACTCAAGTGCTCCCACCCATGCATGTTGTTATCAATCCACTGGCCTTTTACCTAAGAAGGGAAAGAGCAAACGTGAGATTTGGAAATATATCTGTGGTTGTCATCATATATATACGTGCGCATCTATATTAGTGTGTAAAATAGGAGGCAAATCAAAGGTATGGAAATTCGAATGGTTGTGTTCGATCAGTTGTTGCGTGGGCAAACTTTGTACATTGCTATGTAACTATCTATCTACTATCTATCTAGCTAGCTAGCTAGAGCGAGGAAACCTTGATTTCAACCATCCGATGGAGAAAAAGATTAGTAGCTGGAATGGGAAAGACTTGTGGATAGATCTAGAGAAAAATGTGGCATGCTCTGTTTAATTGTTGACTGCTACTTAGCGAAATTATTGTCCAGGGCCATCTCTACATTGCGAAATTATTGGAGTTACCAGCTTTCTTCAAATCTTAGTCAAGGTTTAAAAAAAGTTAAGATAGCAACAAGCGAATTAATTAGCTACCGAAAATGTTCTTCAAATCTCAAGGAATGCATATATATGTTTCAATGAACCGTGCATTAATGGATAATTGATTCTCTCTCCGGTCTTTTTTAATTGACATCCTAGAATTTGTGCCATCAAATTTTTAAGATTTGACTATCAATGGATTTAAAATTATCTAGATTTACTATACAAAAATTATATAATTAGATTTATTATTAAAATACTTTCGTATTATTATAATTTTATTAGTATATATCTTAGTATAAAATTATGAAAAATGATATGGATCAATGTCTGTTAACACGCCGACGGCCCTATCTTTACGGTACAGCAGCAATCTGCGATCTCCCTTTAAGAACACCAATATAATATTCCGATATTTTTTTATGAATAATCTATTTTTATTCGAAATAACAGAAATATACCCGTGACAACATTTTTTTTTACAAAAATGGGCTTCAATCGCCTAACCGTCGGGCAACTGGAGCCTATCGCCCAACGGAGAAGCGACAACAAAGGTGTCTGTAAGCTGTTGGGCGATAGGTTCCAGTCATTCGACAGTTGAGCGACTGGAACCTATCGCTCTATGGCTGGGCGACAGAAACTACAGTCGCCCAGCAACAGGGCGACTGCAAATGAGATGTTGCTGCATTTTGTGAATTTTTTAGATTTTGTGAATTTTGTAGATTATGAGTGGAAGATAATCTGTTGGATTCGTAATAAAAGTTTATGATCGTTGTATGTTGTTGTAGCATACAAAAATTTGTAAAACTTTTTTGAAGAACGATTGAACTTAGAACGATTGGTAAGTAATATTGTGATGATACTGGGAATTCATACACGGAGAAAAACTGGTCTGTTAATATTATTGGATGACTTGCTATGGGAATAATTGAATACGAAAAGACGAGGAAATAAGCTTGTTTGAATTAAAATAGACTTCATAATACAATTGGGAGTAACATGCCGCGTAAGGTTTGATTACATGCATAACATAGAGCATCATGTGTGACTAACCAACCCAACTACTCATATGACCTACCACATGGACCGGGGCCATTTTCCCTTCCTTGCGAGTTCAGCTTTGAACTCCTTGGCGGCCTCTTTTTCCTCAGTCACCACTTCCCTCTTTTTCTCACGCTCCCTCTCACGAGCCTCGCACTCCCAACACACTTACACCTCGAGATGAGCTTTCATCTCCCATTGTATACGCTCGGTTTGCTCATCCTTGCGGTACTCCTCCTCGCAGAGCTCGGAGGACCTTTTGACGTTCCACTCTTATAAGTCCAGGGCCACTAGTCCTCTAAGTGGATCTCAAGATCGATCCCCTTGCGGTAGCCACATAGGGGTTCTAGGGACTATGGATACACGGGAGAGGTTGTTAGTGTGTTCTTTGAAGGAGAAAAAGTAGGGGGGAAATGGTGCACCTGGTCCTTCCTGGCTGCCAATAGGTGGCGGTATCTAGACGGCGGTCGGAATAGTCACTGGAGTAGTTTGTGCAACCCCAGTAACACATACCTAGGCTGAGGCGGTGCTTAGACTTGAAGAACTTACATGGGTCTCGACACCAACAAAGGGGGGCGTCTCCCCTCTGGTGGGTATTGCGGTGAACGCTCGGTAGGAACGTTGGGATGGGGTTGTTGCTACAGATCATGTCATTGCAGGGAGATGACCTTATAACACGCTGGGCTTGTTTTGCATGGGCCCCAGCAGCCCTTGCTTTCTCATCTCGGGCAGCAGCAGACCTTGCTAGGTCGCAGGTCTCCTCCCATTACTTCATCATCTTGTCCTATTATTTCTTCTGCTTCTTGTCCATCCTGGTGTGGTGAAGCAAGCGCCGGTGTAGTGTGGAGTTTACTTGTGTAGTGTTCTCTCAGAAATCTCTTTGACCTCCTTTTATAAGGCCCCTTGTGGCCTGCTCGCTGCATGAAGATGCCCGTGTGGTCATGTCACTGTGCAAAGCTACCAAGTGTGGTATTGTGGGCATGCGAAACTGTCCAGTCAGGTCTTCAGACTACGGAAAGCTGCACCCTTTAGTCTTGTCACTGCGCAAAGCTGGGCCATGTGGTCTTGTCGCTGCACAGAGGTGTCTCGTCTGGTCTTCACTATGCAAAGTTGGCCTGTGCGGTCATGTTACTACACAAAGCTGGCGCGTGTGGTCTTCTCACTGCTTAAAGCTAGCGCATGTGGTCTTCTCACCGCTCAAAAACTGGCCCGTCTTGTCATGTCACTACAAAAAGCTAGGCTATCATGTCATGTCAATGAGCAAAGCTGGCCCGTGAGGTCATGTCGCTGCACAAATAAGCTGGCGTGTGTAGTCTTGTTGCTGCTCAAAGCTGGCCCATCATGTCATGTCACTATGCAAAGTTGGCCCGTGTGGTCTTGTCACTGCGCAAAACTACCCTATGTCATAAATGACGCTGTGACACCGCAATTACACTATAAAATGAATGATCGAGGCATTGATGGTAGGAACAACTATCTTCTCTGTCGTAGAGTAAGCCACCATGACAGAAGGCGGTGGTGCAGGTGGCAGAAGGCCATACGGATGGTGGGCGATGTTTCTTCTGATGCCCATACTTCAAGATACAAGTGTGCATTAATATTCTCAACTCCCATCTAATGTCCGTGGGAGACCAGCTCCAAAGCCCTTGTATGACGACGCTGCACACCTCGGGGTCCAACGAGAAACTACGGGTAAGCCAATTTATCACATCTGAGATTCGAGCATTCTCGCCGTCCGAGTGTACCAAAGTGGCTTGCATAAAACAGCTCAAATCCACACCATTTGGACCTTCACAAACAATTTTAGCACCGTAACGCATTCTCAATGTAGTGTATATCAGCATTGCAGACGTCTGCATGCATATATGTTTCAATTTTGCAACTTGTCAAATCGCATCGCACACTACGAAAGTACTAATGTACTATAATTCATATTTCACCGATCATTCGCCTGTCGTAACCAAGTACACTAACCTCGTAGTATTGACTTCCTATCCGCAGCCCGTGTACCGACGCTGCACTTTTCTCGCTACTCGAGCTGTCCCCTACTGCAAATAATTCCTACTGGTTTCAACAATTTATATGGCATATCCATTTAAATGCCTATATATCAGTTACAATGGTACACATGTTTTTCCAACGTACTAAAGACATTACATTCATTCGTATTTAATCATAAATATTACATATTATTGTTTTTTACAAAGCAAATTATGAAATTTTTACAAAAATATTGACTAAATTTTGTAATATCTAAAAATTTCTACAAACGATTAATTTATATGTAACATTGATTGAATTTTCTACAACTACAATTTTGTACGCATGCCAATTTGCTAACGAAGATAATTTTGTACAACTATTGATACGGGGAGGGGTCCCGATCTTCTCAGTGAGGAACTGTGGATTGTTGATGCGAAGTAGACGATGTCGCTAGTTGAACACTCGCGCCAATGCACAAACCCTCAACTCTTCGGAATACGCCCAAAACACACCGGATAATTGTTCGTCGCGAGACCACAAGCGACGAACGCCAAGTCCCCAATTACCAATGGAACGATGGCTTGACCTTGAATTGCAGAATGAACAATGGATCGCCTAGTTCTCTCTCAAAGTCCTCGCATGAACTTTGGTGTTGAAAGAACAAGCAATAGCTATGTTTCAATCTTATGCATAAACTTGGTCCCCTTTACAATGGGGGTCTACCCCTCAATATATAGTCTCAGCCTAAGAACTATTCAACACTAAATTTTCCATGTGGTACTATTCATGCGTGAGTACTGTAGCGCGGCACTGTTCACGGGCTTAGTACTGTAACGTGACACTGTTCATGGGCGTTTACTGTAGCGTGACACTGTTCACAGGCCGGGTACTGTAGCGCGCACTGTTTATGGTGATGTAGAGCGGCCTGGTACTGTTCATGCGTGGACTTGTGCTTCTTTGGATAACGGCCACATATCCTTGATCTCCGTCCATCGCTGACTCTTCAAACTTGAAGTAGAGATGTCCTCATCAACTTTGGCTCCGGCCTCCCTCTCCTCCCTCGCGGTTCCAAAGGCTTCACAATGTTCAAACCTGAGAATGCACAAAACATTTGCATGAGGTAGTACCCAATTCTCATCAGTAACAATAGATTCATTAAGAAACAAAAGCACCTGTTGATTTAGAAGTTTAGCTCTTGCTCTAGTCAATGGACCAACATGCACTTCTTCACTTGTATTACTTGTAGCTTCACTTATGACGTCCATTTCAGTATGTGCATGACCACCAATAGGAGAAGATGTATAAGTGTTAGGGATGCCCTCATCATCCTCCCCCTCTTGAAAAGGCGTCGTCCTCGACGCTGGGTCATCACCACCAAAGAAAGGTGATAAATCAGCGACATTGAACGTAGAGCTCACACCATAGTCATCGCCGGAAAGCTCGATCTTGTAGGCATTGTCGTTGATCTTTGCAAGCACCTTGAAAGGCCCATCACCTCGCGGCAGCAATTTAGACTTGCGGCGTTCTGGAAAATGATTCTTGCGGTAGTGTACCCAAACCAAATCGCCTGGTTGAAAAACCATCTTCTTCCTTTTCTTGTTCGCCTTCTCAGCATAGTACTTGACCTTGCGCTCTATCTCTTCTTTTGTCTTGAGATGCAATTTCTTCACATATTCAGCTCGCTTGGACGCCTCCATATGAGTATGGTGTTGACTGGGAAGCGGCAATAAATCAAGCGGCGTAAAGGGCTTGAAACCATAAACTACCTCAAATGGACACATCTGCGTAGTAGAATGCACGGCCCTATTATAAGCGAATTCCACGTGCGGCAAACAATCCTCCCACTCGCGTAGATTCTTCTTGATCATGGTCCGGAGTAGCATCGAAAGTGTGCGGTTCACCACCTCTGTTTGACCATCTGTTTGGGGATGACAAGTTGTGCTGAATAACAACCGTCCCGATTTACTCCCAAAGCGTCTTCGAGTAGCTCATGAACTTCACGTCGCGATCGACACAATAGTACGGGCATGCCATGTAGTCTCACGATCTCCCTGAAAAACAAGTCGCAATATGCGACGCATTGTCGCTCTTGTGGCACGGAATAAAGTGTGCCATCTTCAAAAACGATCCACAACGACAAAAGCAGAATCACTCCCCTCTTAGTTCTAGGCGGTCCTAAAACAAAATCCATACTAATATCCTCCCATGGGGCATTGGGAGCAGGTAAAGGGGTATACAAACCGTGTGGATTCAACCGATTTCGCTTTGTGGCAAGTAATGCATCACGCACATACCTCTCCACATCTCGCCTCATCTTAGGCCAAAAAGTGATCGCAAAGCATAGACAACGTCTTCTCACGTCCAAAATGTCCCATCAATCCACCTGCATGTGATTCCTGCAGTAATAGCAAACGCACGGAGGATTCTGGAACGCATAATTTGTTAGTGCGAAACAAAAACCCATCATGGATGTGAAATTTATCCCAGCCTTTTTCCTCTGTGCAATGTGCAAAAGGAACGGAAAAATCATGGTCATGAGCATATAAATCACGCAAACTCGCTAAACCAGGGACGTGCACTCCTAATTGAGTTAAAAGCACACTTTTCCTAGAAAGAACATCAGCTACCACATTTTCCTTTCCCTTCTTATATTTCACAATGTAAGGAAATGACTCAATGAATTCGACCCATTTGGCATGTCTACGGTTCAGGTTTGCTTGGCCCTTTAAATACTTCAATGCCTCATGATCAGAATGAATAATAAACTCTTTAGGCCATAAATAGTGTTGCCAAGTTTCTAATGCACGCACTAACGCATAAAGCTCTTTGTCATAGACCGGATAATTCAATTGAGCACCATTCAGTTTCTCACTAAAATAAGCTACCGGTCTACCCTCTTGCAATAAAACACCGCCAATACCCAATCCACTAGCACCACATTCAATTGCAAAATTTTTAGTGAAATCAGGTAAAACAAGCAACGGTGCTTGATCAAGCGTCTCTTAAGTTCAGTAAAGCATTTTCTTGTGCTACCCCCACACAAATTCAACACCCTTTTTAGTAAGTTCATTCAAAGGGGCAGTGACGGTGCTAAAATCCTTCACAAAACACCGATAAAAACCAGCGAGACCATGAAAGCTCCTAATCTGACTTACGTTCACAGGAGTTGGCCAATTTTTAATTGCTTCAATTTTAGACTCATCTACTTCAACTCCCTGTGTAGAAACAACATAGCCCAAAAAGATGACACGATCTTTGCAAAAAGTGCACTTCTCTAAGTTACCAAATAACCTATTCTCACGCAAAACTTGTAGAACTTGTCTAAGATGGTCTATGTGTTCAGATTCAGTGCGACTGTAAATCAGAATATCATCAAAGTACACAACCACAAATTTACCAATGAAATGCCTTAAAACATGATTCATTAAGCGCATGAATGTACTAGGTGCATTAGTCAAACCAAAAGGCATGACTAACCACTCGTACAACCCAAATTTTGTTTTAAAGGCTGTTTTCCACTCATCCCCTTCATGCATTCTAATTTGATGGTAACCACTGCGCAAATCTATCTTAGAGAAAATAACAGCACCACTCAATTCGTCTAGCATATCATCTAAGCGAGGTATAGGATGATGATATCGAATTGTAATATTATTAATTGCTCGACAATCTACGCACATACGCCATGAACCATCTTTCTTAGGAACTAAAATAACAGGAACAGCACAAGGGCTTAAGCTTTCACATACATACCCTTTGGAGAGAAGCTCTTGTACTTGTTTCTGAATTTCCTTTGTTTCCTCAGGATTGGTGCGGTACGGTGGTCGGTTCGGTAGCGACGCTCCTGGAATGAAGTCGATCTTATGTTCTATCCCGCGGATTGGTGGTAGCCCAGCTAGTACCTCCTCTGGAAAGACGTCGCTGAAAACCTGCAAAACAGAAACAACACCACTAGGAATAGAAGTTAAGTCGTTAGTCGAAAGCAATGCATCTTTGTACAGCAGCACCACGTGCACCAAATTAGGGTCCTCGCTGAATTCTCGCATCTCTGATTTGGTGGCTAACATCACTAAATTATTCTCTCCCTCACGTTTCTTGTTATGACTCAGAATGTTCTCTCGCTCTTGTGCACTCTCAACGTGCATCTCAATTTTCTGTATGGAGGAATTGACAATTTGTTGCGGTGTAAGCGGCTTCAAGATGACATCCATATTGTGCCATCGAAATGTGTAGCGATTTGTACGCCCATCGTGAACAGCGGAACGGTCATATTGCCATGGCCGTCCCAAGAGTAAGTGACAAACCGTCATAGGCACAACATCACAGTCCAAAGTATCGGTGTACTTCCCAATAGAAAACGTCACACACACCATATAGTTCACCTTCACTTCCTCTTTGTCGCTCAACCATTGCACATGATAAGGACGCGGATGCGGCAAATACTTCAAACCCAACTTATGACACATATCCTTGCTAGCCAGATTGTGACAACTCCCGCCATCAATGATCACTTTGCACACCTTACCCTTATCAAGCTTTGCCCAAGTCGAAACAAATTGCACCATTGTTCGAGTGATGGCGATGGCATCACACTAAGCACCTTGGGCGTGCAAACAATGGAATCTTGCTCGGTGTTAGGAAACTCAGGATCACACTCACATTGTTATATGTCATCGGTGTGCAGGATCGCTTGTGCATCAGCGACTCATCATCATCACTAGCTGAAACATAACCGCCATCCTCTCGTGATAAGCATAGTTCGACATTTGGGCGGTCCCTCGAAAATGGCCAACACCCTTGCACTTGTGGCAAATAATGTCACGTGAACGGCCTGTCGAACCCATAGACGAGGTCGCACTAGCAGCGGGCGCCATAGGTCGACGCACCGGTGATGGTGTACTCTCCAGCTTCTTACTTGCAGAATTAATTGCGCATCGACGAATTGGTTGCAGCCGAAATGCTCTTGTTTGGTTGGCTGTTGTTATATATCTGTCCCGGACTAGTTGAAGAATGTGATCGGGTAGCGAACCGTGCGTCGTCAATCACTTGTCGCTCGGCTTCGCGTGCTTGGTGCAGCAACTCAATCATATCATTATAGGGATAGTGGTTGACAATGCGCTTGACAGCATGATTCATACCAGCTAGAAATCTCGCCATGGTCTATTCTTCATTCTCGCAGACATCTGCATGTATCATGATAGTCTCCATTTCCTTATGATATTCATCAATTGATTTCATACCTTGTCGCAGCCCTGTCAACTTCTCAAATAGTGATCGCTTGTAGTGGCGAGGTACAAAGCGTGCCCGCAAATGCTGCTCACTACTAATTTTTGGGCCTATTGCAACGGCGTCGAAACGTTGCAATAGGCCCAAAATGGTTGCAATAGCACCTATTGCAACGCTAACTTTTCGATGGGAGGCGTGGCAAGAAGTTGCGTGGTCTAAAGTTTGGGCCACAGTATTTCGGTTCATTGCAATAACGTTTACCTATTGCAACGCAATAAAGCATTGCAATACATAGTTTATGCAACAATGTATTGCGTGGCAAAAACAACTATTGCCACGCAATGAGGCGTTGCTGTAGATAGCATTTGCAACATACCGATTTCGTGGTTATAAGTTAAATTGCAACGAAAACTGGTGGTAGCAATAGACTATATTGCCACGCAAAGCATTCGTGGTAATAGATTCAATTGCCACGCAAAGAATTCATGGTAATAGGACATAGTGATATTGCCACTCAAAGAATTCGTGGTAATAGATTCAATTGCCACGCACATACTTTGGTTGCAACAGCCTCTATTGCCACGCTTACTATTTTCGTTGCCATAGCTTCTAATGCCACGCTTGATCTTTTATTGCTATAGACTCTTTTGGTACGCTGTTTTTTTGTTGCTATAGCATATATTGCCACACCAAAAGTTGAAGGGAATAGTGTATATTGCAACACATTGCTTTAGTATCAACAAGAATTATTTCAACGCCATTAATGTTTGTCACAACAGGAATCAACCGATGTAGTAAAATCATTATATCAAAATAGAATTTGTTGCTACACATATCTGAAATGAAACCAACTTTAATTGTGACAAAAATTTGAAGTTGTATTACAAGCATCACTAAAATGTCCCTAGCTATCACTGCATTGAAGCTTGGCTTGACCTCGCTGAATAGCTTGAATTGACCTTAGCTTCCCATGGCTAGAGCACTGAACTCAATTTATTCCTTCCTCCTGAATAAAATCATTCAAAATGGCATATGCATCAGTTGTTCAGCTCATCACGACAGTAACACATTGTAAATGGAATAAATTTTCAAAATATGTAGAGCTCAAGAACCACTAGAAAGGTAGATGATGAATAACCCAACCAAAAAATCAAAAAGTGACCAACCACCAGAAGCATCCCCATTGTGTACTTCAACAGTGACCAATGGTGTAAAGGTGATAAATCTTAATATCCTACAGATTGCCTACATGAATTTGTAACTCTTTTTGTGTTGACTGTTATTCTCTACTAAATTTATATTCCTACAGTTAGTAGTAAAAAAACAGAGTTAAGGAGCCAAGCAATCCTACAGTGAGCAGGTTAGATTCCAATTAACGTCATTGGTGACATAACGGAGAAAGGAGCCAAGCAATCAAAACAGAGTTAATATAGTGAACTCAAGGAGAAAATTAATCCAGATCAGTGCAGTTTACTTTTCATATGCTGGTGAGAATTAGGTTGCAAACCAGGATGGAAATGAGAAGATGAATAAATATGAGCAGGCAGTGGAGTAAAATCATACCCCAAATAATCGGCGCATAGAGAATTATAGAAACCAATCATGATCAAACACTTTGCCATGTAAATGAGGTATTACAAGAAAACATTGCCAAAATTGCTACTGTTTTCACTGTGAATGACAATTGGAGAGCTTTGTTTTAGTGATAGGTTGCGACTGTAACTATTATTACATCAATTCAATACATGATTCTCACCATTGATATGAAGATTACATATCATAGCTCAAAAAATAGCATGTTTTAACAATCAATAACAGAGCCTTTGTTTGAGTTGCTTCAAATTTGTAGATGTATAAATGCTTATGGGTCCATATGGAAAAGTAACATATACAATATAGCATGGAAGAGGGGCCAGAAAGAAATGACAAGGTTCCAAAAATCACTGCATCTTCTCCTACAACTCTAGTTTCTATAATCCGAATTTTCACTTGCATTTTTCATCAGTCAGGGCCATTATACCAGTCTAGTTAACCTTTCTGAACTTTGGTTCTCCCCAAATGTAATATCATACATCAGACAGCAACCCTCCACTTCTCCAGTCTGGGCAAACATCATTTATATTCTATAGTAAGTCATTTATCAAAAAATCTTCCCCCAGTTAGCCGCTACACCACGAAATCCAGTCACTACATTGGGATACGGTTTTATCATTTATCAAGCAATCTTCCCTAGTTAGGTGCCACACCACAAAATCCATCCACTACATCGGGTTATGGTTTATTCTTATAAAGTTTGGAGAAGGGGCTAAAACAATAAATTCACCTTCTACCAGGAATCTGCATCCTTAAACTTATTAAGATAACACCTTCCTTGGGACAAGTCATGTGTCACACTTGCTATTTCTTTTTTTTCTTTTGAATTAAAGGTAAAGCCCCTATCCTTATATAGCAGGTGAGTTTGGCTACAACCAAAATCACTGGGTCATAGACGCTAAGAAGCATAATAGCTACTGCAAGTTTTGAAGATGCTAACTGGTTGAAGAATTGATGAGTAAAGTACATAGGTTAACCAAAAATTTCAACATATTGTACAGTTGGAGAGCACTGCCATCAAATGTTAAATCAAAAGGCACAAAAATGATCACAACAAAAACTAGTGTATTCTAAATTCTAACACACAAAACCGTCTTACATTACTACTTTACTAGGATTAAATGACTGTAAAGAAGCTATTGTTATAGAAATTGGTAGTTGTCATTGAAGCATGTGCAGTAAGTCCAATATACCCTATTTTGGTTTAATATACAGTAATTCACAATATTTAACAAAATAAACACAGATAAACCTAAGGATTTGCAGGATATTTTATGTACATTAATGAACTTGCCAACGCATACAGGTTCACCCTATTTCTTTCTGGTAAGTTTTACCCCCTGCGCACAAATTACACCAAGACTGAGGTGTAAACAAACTTGTGTGCAACCATGAAAAGTGCAATGCCAGAACAAAGATGAGCACAGATTGAGTTGATATGTTGATTTAAGTCCTTTGAGCTTCAATGATACTTAAACCCGGATGAAAATACTTCTACTTCAATGATTGATAGTATATAAATCAAAACTGAAATGGAAATGTAATTGGGCACAAAAACTGCTTGTTAAGATATACATACGTTTAAGAAAATTTCCACCAAAACAATGCACAAAAACTGCGTGTTAAGATATACATACGCTTAAGAACATTTCTGCCAAAACAATGTGCCTGATAGATAAAATTGTTCCACTTTCATAAGCTACACTGTTTTCTGAAATGCTTCGTCCTTTCACCATATGCATTGCATCGCATGTGATGTGAAATTAAACAAGCACATTGCCCCTGTGAAGCATAACCCAAGACAAAATACAGGAAAAACTGGATGTTACTTTAAGCTGTATGGCGTTCAGACTAGTTGAATGATATGCAGCAGCAAGATATACAGAATACAACAGCACAATGCTCCTTAGGCACTGGTTGATGGATGAATGTTTGTCAGAGGCTCAGAGCATAACATTAATATGAAGGGTTAAAATGTGACAAAAGTTATGGGTGCTCATAAAATTTGTAGGGACATGGTACAAATGGTGTGGAAACATGTTTATGATACATTAATGGCACAAGCAGCATGTGACAATTAGCTACTAAGGAAGCAAAACATGAAAACCTGAGCAAATAATCTGCTCCCAGGTGATAATCGGCAACTCATGGCGCTCCATGCACTTACAGATGAATTGCTCCCACCAATGTGTGGCATAATCATCCAAGCTATTGGATGCAAGCAACAGCTTCTTCTCATTGGAATAGTTGTTCATCCGAAACAACTTATCAACTTTCAGCTCCCAAGTGAGGTATTGTTCCACATCTGTACCACCTGAAAATATAGGAAGATTAAATTTGGGCTTAGTGACAAAATCCTCGGCGTCGTCGTGGCGAGGACGCTACACGTTGTTGCGGTGGTGGCGCTGTCGGTCATCGTAGTCGTCGACGGGGAAATCGTTATCCCAGCGTTCGTCCGCATCAGCGCAGCTACGAGGTGCACGATGCACACCTCCTCCGTGGGCAGCCTGTGGTGCACCTCCTCCGTGGGCAGCCTGTGGTGCACCTCCTCCCTGGCTGCCGTTGCCTCGGCCAGGCCCATGTGCCTGGGGGCGTGCCGCGGCTGACATCCCGACGTTTGGCGGCACTGCCATGCGACGCGCCTGTCGCTGACGTCGCTCCTTATCCAGACGAATAGCACGCTCCTTATCGGTCTCATTGTGCAAAACGCAGCGGAGGGCCGTGCACACTTGTGTCATCGGTGGTGCACCCCACGTAAAGTGTGGTGTGCGAACATGGCATGTAGCTCCAGAAAATTATTGTTGATGGTCGACGCAATTGTGTGACCTCCTCCCGAGGGTGTTGATTCGATCCGAACTTCCCGAGCTCATCGCGCACGCCATTGTCACCATCATGAAGTTGTTTTTGTAGCATCTCACGCAATCAAGTGTACTCGGTCCATGTGACCGGCGCCTCCGGATTAGGTGGATTCTCCTCGTGACCTGCCATGGGAACGACTCACAAACAAGAAACGAGGTTATATCTGGGTTAGTAAAACAAAAGCTCTCTCTAGCTTGCAACTCACTGTCCTGAAAACAAGACAAGCTTACCGTTCCAAAGTGAAACAAGGACGGCAAATCGACACTTATGACAGCAAATGACCTCAACCCGGTAATGTATGAGCATAACCAAGAGCAAGGGAGTACACAGACGGGTGTAGGTGGAGCTTGGACAGGTATGTGGATATCCTAAGCAATCTGATATTCAAGGTATTGTAAAGCTAAGTAATGATCCAAGCTAGAGTATTTTGCCTATGTGCTGAACCAATTGGTTTAAGCGAGTGTAAGAATGCACACGCAACGATAAATAGGACTTAATGCAAACAAAGGAATGAGCTAGGGAGAATCAATCGGAAACAGAGATGAAACTAGCTCATTTTGCACCAAGTACTAAGAGAGACGCTAGCCAATTGCAACTGAATATACGAGGGCACAAGATTGCTCAAAGAAAGATTGAAAACACAATCTGGTACGTTGCACACGGAGTTTGGAAGCTCGAAAAGTTGCTGCGCGTGTGCCTGGCGGCTTACGCGGATCTAAAATCTCCAGATTTCTCCGACTTCTCGTTTTTTTGGGTCTATCTTCTCGTTTCCTTTCAACGGAGCAAGAAACGCCTCAACCGGAGGTCGTATGCAAAAGTTACGTGCTTCTCTCTCGTTTTTTTGTTTTACTCCGCGGCTCTTACTAACTGCGGCTGCCTTTTCCTTCTTTTCTCTCTACTTTGCTCCCCGTGGAAGTGTACAACCCTCACAACCAGCAAGGTGTAATCAAGATGAAAGAGCAGCCCTAAATGCAATGTCAATAGCTAGTCTCAAGATAAAAGGATATAAGATGGAGGCTTTGTTCGTTTTGGTTGCTAATTGAGGGAATCAACCAGCAATTTTGTAGAGTTTATGTGAACACAACGATTAAGCAACGCAAAAGGAAACACACGGATCAGCACTAAAACAAAACTCTAATGGACGAAAACTTAACAAAACGCACAAGAAATAACAGATTAAACTACGGTTTTGGTATTGCAATTTTCGGTTTAATAGACGATAGGACAGAAAACGAATTTAGCTACGGGTAAAGAAATTCTCACCGAGTAAACCTAGAATCTGATACCACATGATACGGGGAGGGGTCCCGATCTTCTCAGTGAGGAACTGTGGATTGTTGATGCGAAGTAGATGATGTCGCTAGTTGAACACTCGCGCCAATGCACGAACCCTCAACTCTTCGGAATACGCCCAAAACACACCAGATAATTGTTCGTCGCGAGACCACAAGCGACGAACGCCAAGTCCCCAATTCCCAATGGAACGACGGCTTGACCTTGAATTGCAGAACGAACAATAGATCGCCTAGTTCTCTCTCAAAGTCCTCGCATGAACTCTGGTGTTGAAAGAACAAGCAATAGCTATGTTTCAATCTTATGCATAAACTTGGTCCCCTTTACAATGGGGTCTACCCCTCAATATATAGTCTCAGCCTAAGAACTATTCAACACTAAATTTTCCATGTGGACTATTCATGCGTGAGTACTGTAGCGCGGCACTGTTCACGGGCTTGGTATTGTAGCGTGACACTGTTCATGGGCGTGTACTGTAGCGTGGCACTGTTCACAGGCCGGGTACTGTAGCGCGCACTGTTTATGGTGCTGTAGCGCGGTCTGGTACTGTTCATGCGTGGACTTGTGCTTCTTTGGATGACGGCCATATATCCTTGATCTCCGTCCATCGCTGACTCTTCAAACTTGAAGTAGAGATGTCCTCATCAACTTTGGCTCCGGCCTCCCTCTCCTCCCTCGCGGTTCCAAAGGCTTCACAATGTTCAAACCTGAGAATGCATAAAACATTTGCATGAGGTAGTACCCAATTCTCATCAATAACAATAGATTCATTAAGAAACAAAAGCACCTGTTGATTTAGAAGTTTAGCTCTTGCTCTAGTCAATGGACCAACATGCACTTCTGCACTTGTATTACTTGTAGCTTCACTTATGACGTCCATTTCAGTATGTGCATGACCACCAATAGGAGAAGATGTATAAGTGTTAGGGATGCCCTCATCAACTATGTTCACTAAATTATATACAACTATAGACTATTACGTCTTCTAATTTCCTAAAACTATATTGCCTAAATTTTCTATACCAAAGTTGAGCTATTTTTATCTACAACTATAATTTTCTACTCAGACTAACACGAAATGAAATATCAACTACATATATAAAATTTAAAATACAAGAAAATAATTTACAAAACAACGGTCGCTTCTAATTCTGCAGCTAACATTGGCAGGTAACTAGTTGCTATCTAGCAAGCAGGCAGCAAGTTTTGGCTAATTGAACGGTCGAAAGATTTACGATTAAAATCTATATCTGATAATTTAGATTACTTTTTTTCTGGTTTGATATTTTGTTTTTAGATATCAAAAAAGTGGAGGCAATCATTCACCCTCTCTAATTGTACCATACAATCCTATAAGTGATATTAGAGCCAAGTTATAATGGCATTAGATCGAGATCGGTTTTCAGATAAGCCACCGTTTTTTTTATATATCAAACTACCTCTATTGAAAACACGCATGGAGGTGTTTCTACATGCACAAGATAATACTTTCTTCAAATCTTAGTCAAGGTTTAGTTATTAAAAAATCAAGAAAATGTTCTAGTTTGAATTATTATCCTGTCAGGAGTAATCTTTTGTCAAGAACTTTTGGTAAAATGGCATGGTAACATCTCAAGGCATGCATACATATGTTTCAATGATCCGAGCATTAATGGATAATTGTTACTCTCTGTTTTTTATTTAACTTCCTAAAATTTGTGCAGTCAAATTTTTTAAAATTTAACCATCAATAAATTTAAAACTATCTAGCTAGATTTACTATACAAAAATTATATAATTAGATTTATCGTTAAAAATACGTTGATAATATTATAATTTATTATATATCCTAGTATAAAGCTGTAAAAAATTATATAGATAAACGTCTAGTCGACACGCCGACGGCCCTATCTTCAACGGTACAGCAGCAATCTACCAAAATAATATTCCGACGGGAGAGACTAACAACAGTAATCAACTTGCTTAATTTCTCACGGCTAATTCAGCAGCTAACATTGGCAGGTAACTAGGTGCTATGTATCTAGCAAGCACTACAGGATAATATTGGCTGATTGATGGTGGCCGCTAGAAAACAGGATTCTGGACTCTGTGCTTGCATCCAACACAGTACAGTGCCTGATGTCCGACCAGCAGGAGCAGCAGCACGTGACGATCTTTTCAAGAACTGCAGCTCAGCAGCAACACATGGAATCACGGGGACTATAGGGCGAACTGAATGGGGCTTCCGCGGCTGTGTTTTCATCCGTATCCCCTCAATTGAACGGTTAGAAAACAGTCACGTAGTAAAAAAATAATAGCTCATATGATTTTTCTTCTCACTCTTGTGATCTTGTTTTGATGTTTTTTATTATTGTTAATAAATTTTATTTATATCTTTTAAAATAGTAATTAATTATATTTTAATAATTATTCACGCACGCACACACGCTGGCCAAATGACCAAACACGACTCAAAACTTATCTCTAGTACAACCCAACCAACAAGGAATCGGCACAAGGCACACAGGCCGCTGCTCGACCCGACTCAAATAAAGAACACGATCCTATACGTAAAACTACACCTGGGACTTAAAAGGACAATTCAGAAATACTTAAAAAGAAACCGACTTAAAGATAGAAATCAATCCGGATTTTAGGGAACTCAATCCTGGAATGTTATAGAACTGACTCAGAAAGGAATTAGGATTGTTCCAACGTAAACACACTTCGTCTGGCTTCCGCTCAAAACGGTTTAGACTTTTGGCTTATTTTTCACTATTCAACAATTTCATCTTTTCCTAGTTTTTTTGACTTTTTTTTAGCTTTTTTTGTCAGTTCTTTTTTTCGCGTATTCGTTTGTACTGCCCGTGATGGGTTAACCTGTTGTTTCTATTTTTAAATTTTTAAATTTAATTACGCCACATAAGCTATCATCAATTACAATACAATTTCAACCAGCTACAGTGCTTTTCAGCCTTAAGTCGCTTAAAAAAACCATTTTGAGCACCCCAAACCCACCACCTGGCTTCTTTGTTTTTTTTGCTCCTTTTCCTGGCTCGCTCCCATGCAGTCTACAAGCTCGTGGCTTCGGTGCTCATTCTCCGACTCACCTAGCCAATCCAGCTGCTGCACAAGCGACACGCCTGCCATGCAGCCGCAGCCCTAGCCCTTCATGTGTACATGCCAGCTTCTCATCTTCTTTCTTCCTTTCTTTGTGTAAGCAAACGCTAACTGGGGACTTGGCTTCCGATTGTACACTCAACTCACAAACCAAAGCTGAACATGCATATATCTAGAACTATATCAAAAAGTAGCGATCAAAGTTAAAGAATCGAAAACATCAAGTAAAAGAGCGGACAGAGTACACGCTTTAACCCACTATTAATTGTTGGTCTCTTAATTGGCCTCAGCGCTTTCCCGCACCCACGTTAACGTCTTGTCACCTTTCTTTCCATAAAATCAAACACATTTTGCCACACCCCAACCTGAATGAAAACAATACAAAGTCCTAGGTAATTACTTTCACCAGCAGATAATTAAGGCCCCGTTTAGCACAGCTCAGCTTCACTAGTGAAGCTGTTTTTTTTGTTTCAGCTTCACGAGCAGCTTCACCGATGAAGCTAAATCTGTTTGGAAAACTGTTTGGCAAAACAGCTTCACCAATGACTTCATGCATGGAGAGAGGGCAATTGTCCAAGATGCCCTGTCTACGATTTGT
Source organism: Dendrocalamus sinicus (assembly GCA_036346575.1). Lineage (NCBI taxonomy): Eukaryota > Viridiplantae > Streptophyta > Magnoliopsida > Poales > Poaceae > Dendrocalamus > Dendrocalamus sinicus. The sequence goes on from CM070662.1 coordinate 641,572, forward strand.
TCTAACATTTGGAGTTGTATGTTTGTATATGGTTATATGAATTAAAAAATAATATATTTGAATGAGTATGAATTAAAACATTAAAATAAAAAATAAAAAAATTAAAATCATTAGGAAGCAATATTAGTGCCTTATTTATGTTTCGTGAACGGGATGGACTAGTGGCAAATGCGTGTAATTTTGGTGAACCAGAGGGGCGGATTGCGGGCCTGAGGGAGAGAGCTGTGAAAAGCTACTTTTTTCAGCTTCACCTCTCCCCATTCCTTTGTGAGAGCATAAAAAAGGAGCTTCACCCATGAAGCTGTTTGCAAAAAGGGTGTTTGGCAAAAAAACAGCTCACAACAGCTCATGAAGCTGTGCCAAACAGGGCCTAAGTAGCTACTACGACAACCTAAAGAGACTAAGAACGAAGAACTAAGGCCGCCTAGTGACCCATCCTTCACTAAACATAATGTAGGACCAGTAATAGTAATAGAGAGGTTGAACGGTGCCTCAAAAATTTTCCTTTAAATATTCACAAGTTCTTCACTCCAGTAGCTACAAAGCTATAAAGTTCAGAATTAGAAACCTAGAGCAAAGCAACAATCTTAAAAACTCAAGAGATAGAGTTTTCAACACCTTACCGGTATGACTGCCACAGAGGGTGTGGTCTGACCGGTGGGCAGTTTGACCGGCAAGGACCTGGCAGTCCAACCGATTGTCAGACTGACCAGCTTGCGGTCTGACCGGTGGCCTATTCGACTGGGCGTAGGAGTGGTCTGCCCGTTCCTCTATTTTTAGAACAGAAAATCAGTCCGAGCCAAGACCAATAATGGTACAACTCCCAAAATCCAGGATCAAAAGAGACAGAACTTTGCATGCACCTTCCTTAGAGTTTCAGAAACCTATGCCATCCAATGATCGGTATTATCTTGGCCAAAGTTCCAACATTTCACAAAGATAAGTAAGATTGCACTAGAATCAAGCAAACTTCAAAAATCCTGGGATATGACTAGCTCGTGGGTATAGGATAGCCAAGATGGCTCTAGATGAGTTCCTGCATGACACAACGAACTATTTCTCCCAAAGATTCAAAGCAAAAACCCTAGAATCAAGAAATCTCAAGAGAGGTCAAATCCAAGAAAAATCGAGCAACATCGAAATCTTGCAAGACTTGGTACCTAGATGGATGGGATATGATCTTCAGGAGTCATCTTTATCACTTACACATCATTGGCATACATCAAGATAAGAACGGGAGAGAAAAAAATCAAAACCAACAAGATTAAGTGCAAATCAACTAAAACAAGAAGACTCCATGATAGATGACTAAAGTTGATTCTATTGATACTTGATGAGGAAATTTTTATAGCCATGCTGCCTGGAGAACAATACAGCACTCACTTTTCTCTAACCCTATAACACTAGGAGACTCATGGCAAAATTACTGCAACCTTCTGTTGGCCAACTTCCAGGGCACACACCATCACCCTGGAAAAGTGGATGACCTACACCGGATGCGACAGAACACCAACGAGACCCTACGATAATTCATCAGATGCTTTAGTTAGGTTTGTAATTCGATTCCAGATGTCTCTGGTGCTTTTGTCATTAGGGCATTCAAGCAGGACGGTCCAAAACAGGAGATTCACAGAAGACATCGCTTTGAACCCTCCCACCACTGTCACCGAACTCTTTGAGATGGTTCACCGCTATGCGACCACAGCTGAAGTGGTCAAATGGACTAAAACCATTGGTCATGTCAATCAAAGTTCCAAAGAGGGAGGTGAAGGCAGTAAGAGGAGGAAGAAGGCTAGGAAATCTAAGAACAAAGCCAAAGGTCAGGTGCCTCACGCTGGAAGTTCAAAGGATGTCCTGGCTGTAGGCGAAAAAGGGCCATGAAACCCTAAGCAGTACTCCGATCAGGGCAAAGGCAAAGCACTCGTATGGAAAGACAACAAGCCTAGGTGGTGCCCTTTTCACAAGAGGAACGGGCATGACATTCGCAATGGTCGAGTTTTTTTTGACAAAAACTCAAGAATTACAACCCCGGCAAAAGGTTGTTCCCTACACTCGAAGAGTCAGGGCAAACGAGTGAATAGAAGCAATCGGAAGATGACGAGGAAATGTCGTTCCAGGATCTGAAGCACACCTCGAGCACATCTATGGAAAATCTTTGGCATACAAGTCAAAACAACAGATAAATCAGTCAAGCATGAGGTAAACTCCACTGACCCTCCCCTTGTCAATTATCTTCCAAAGGGGTTGAAAGACACTATTTCTTTTTATAAAATCGACTGCCCAACCCCCTCAACTCAACCCGATCGGTTTTCGATCGTGGTTGAGCTCACCATCAATAACTATTGATTAAATAGAGTGTTTGTTGATGATGGAAGTTCTTTAGATCCTCCCAGTTACTTGCCTATGGCGAGATGTGCGTTCCTCTTTTGCTTTCGCTACCGCTTCCACTTTTATGTAATGTAATCATCTGGCCTGAACGACCCTATTGTAAATTGGACCCGATGTGGTCTATTTAAACTCTGATGACTTGTAATATTAATGCATGGTACATTGGGTTATAGTGCAGTAGTTTCAAAGAGAATTCTTGATTGGTTAAATCCGGGTCCGACAGGACAGAAATATTTTTGTGATGTTTACATAGTGAATACTCTCCAACTGAATGAGATGGGCTTCATTCTCCTTTCTGAGTAAAAACATTTTTAATTAATTATTGTGTAAATTAACAAGATATATACACCCATGAGCAAAATATCACATGCAAATATTTTGTTAACTTTCTGTTGGACTCCAAACATGATTAACACGCATGCATGCAAAGAAATATAAATGCAAGGGAGTACACAGACGGGTGTAGGTGGAGCTTGGACAGGTATGTGGATATCCTAAGCAATCTGATATTCAAGGTATTGTAAAGCTAAGTAATGATTCAAGCTAGAGTATTTTGCCTATGTGCTGAACCAATTGGTTTAAGCGAGTGTAAGAACGCACACGCAACGATAAATAGGACTTAATGCAAACAAAGGAATGAGCTAGGGAGAATCAATCGGAAACAGAGATGAAACTAGCTCATTTTGCACCAAGTACTAAGAGAGACGCTAGCCAATTGCAACTGAATATACGAGGGCACAGGATTGCTCAAAGAAAGATTGAAAACACAATCTGGTACGTTGCACACGGAGTTTGGAAGCTCTCGAAGTTCTTCGCGTGTGCTCGCGGCTTACGCGGATCTAAAATGTCCAGATTTCTCCGACTTCTCGTTTTTTTGGGCATATCTTCTCGTTTCCTTTCAACGGAGCAAGAAACGCCTCAACCGGAGGTCGTATGCAAAAGTTACGTGCTTCTCTCTCTTTTTTTTGTTTTACTCCGCGGCTCTTACTAACTGCGGCTGCCTTTTCCTTCTTTTCTCTCTACTTTGCTCCCCGCGGAAGTGTACAACCCTCACAACCAGCAAGGTGTAATCAAGATGAAAGAGCAGCCCTAAATGCAATGTCAATAGCTAGTCTCAAGATAAAAGGATATAAGATGGAGGCTTTGTTCGTTTTGGTTGCTAATTGAGGGAATCAACCAGCAATTTTGTAGAGTTTATGTGAACACAACGATTAAGCAACGCAAAAGGAAACACACGGATCAGCACAAAAACAAAACTCTAATGGATGAAAACTTAACAAAACGCACAAGAAATAACAGATTAAACTACGGTTTTGGTATTGCAATTTTCGGTTTAATAGACGATAGGACAGAAAACGAATTTAGCTACGGGTAAAGAAATTCTCACCGAGTAAACCTAGAATCGATACCACATGATACGGGAGGGTCCCGATCTTCTCGATGAGGAACCGTGGATTGTTGATGCGAAGTAGACGATGTCGCTAGTTGAACACTCGCGCCAATGCACGAACCCTCAACTCTTGAATACGCCCAAAACACACCGGATAATTGTTCGTCGCGAGACCACAAGCTTACTTAACGCCAAGTCCCCAATTCCCAATGGAACGACGGCTTGACCTTGAATTGCGAACGAACAATAGATCGCCTAGTTCTCTCTCAAAGTCCTCGCATGAACTCGGTGTTGAAAGAACAAGCAATAGCTATGTTTCAATCTTATGCATAAACTTGGTCCCCTTTACAATGGGGTCTACCCTCAATATATAGTCTCACTAAGAACTATTCAACACTAAATTTTCCATGTGGACTATTCATGCGTGAGTCTTGTAGCGCGCAATCGTTCACGGGCTTGGTATTGTAGCGTGACACTGTTCATGGGCGTGTATTGTAGCGTGGCAATCGCTCACGTGCCGCATCATGCGCATCGCTTATGGTGTCAGAGCGTGATGCAGTCTTGTTCATGTGTGGACTTGTGCTTCTTTGGATGACGGCCATATATCCTTGATCTCCGTCCATCGCTGACTCTTCAAACTTGAAGTAGAGATGTCCTCATCAACTTTGGCTCCGGCCTCCCTCTCCTCCCTCGCGATTCCAAAGGCTTCACAATGTTCAAACCTGAGAATGCATAAAACATTTGCATGAGGTAGTACCCAATTCTCATCAATAACAATAGATTCATTAAGAAACAAAAGCACCTGTTGATTTAGAAGTTTAGCTCTTGCTCTAGTCAATGGACCAACATGCACTTCTGCACTTGTATTACTTGTAGCTTCACTTATGACGTCCATTTCAGTATGTGCATGACCACCAATAGGAGAATATGTATAAGTGTTAGGGATGCCCTCATCAACTATGTTCACTAAATTATATACAACTACAGACTATTACGTCTTCTAATTTCCTAAAACTACATTGCCTAAATTTTCTATACCAAAGTTGAGCTATTTTTATCTACAACTATAATTTTCTACTCAGACTAACACTAAATGAAATATCAACTACATATATAAAATTTAAAATACAAGAAAATAATTTACAAAACAACGGTCGCTTCTAATTCTGCAGCTAACATTGGCAGGTAACTAGTTGCTATCTAGCAAGCAGGCAGCAAGTTTTGGCTAATTGAACGGTCGAAAGATTTACGATTAAAATCTATATCCGATAATTTAGATTGCTTTTCTTCTGGTTTGATATTTTGCTTTTAGATATAAAAAAGGTGGAGGCAATCATTCACCCTCTCTAATTGTACCATACAATCCTATAAGTGATATTAGAGCCAAGTTATAATGGCATTAGATCGAGATCAGTTTTCAGATAAGCCACCGTTTTTTTATATATCAAACTATCTCTATTGAAAACACGCATGGAGGTGTTTCTACATGCACAAGATAATACTTTCTTCAAATCTTAGTCAAGGTTTAGTTATTAAAAAATCAAGAAAATGTTCTAGTTTGAATTATTATCCTGTCAGGAGTAATCTTTTGTCAAGAACTTTTGGTAAATTGGCATGGTAACATCTCAAGGCATGCATACATATGTTTCAATGATCCGAGCATTAATGGATAATTGTTACTCTCTGTTTTTTATTTAACTTCCTAAAATTTGTGCAGTCAAATTTTTTAAAATTTAACCATCAATAAATTTAAAACTATCTAGCTAGATTTACTATACAAAAATTATATAATTAGATTTATCGTTAAAAATACGTTGATAATATTATAATTTATTATATATCCTAGTATAAAGCTGTAAAAAATTATATAGATAAACGTCTAGTCGACACGCCGACGGCCCTATCTTCAACGGTACAGCAGCAATCTACCAAAATAATATTCCGACGGGAGAGACTAACAACAGTAATCAACTTGCTTAATTTCTCACGGCTAATTCAGCAGCTAACATTGGCAGGTAACTAGGTGCTATGTATCTAGCAAGCACTACAGGATAATATTTGGCTGATTGATGGTGGCCGCTAGAAAACAGGATTCTGGACTCTGTGCTTGCATCCAACACAGTACAGTGCCTGATGTCCGACCAGCAGGAGCAGCAGCACGTGACGATCTTTTCAAGAACTGCAGCTCAGCAGCAACACATGGAATCACGGGGACTATAGGGCGAACTGAATGGGGCTTCCGCGGCTGTGTTTTCATCCGTATCCCCTCAATTGAACGGTTAGAAAACAGTCACGTAGTAAAAAATAATAGCTCATATGATTTTTCTTCTCACTTTTGTGATCTTGTTTTGATGTTTTTTATTATTGTTAATAAATTTTATTTATATCTTTTAAAATAGTAATTAATTATATTTTAATAATTATTCACGCACGCACACACGCTGGCCAAATGACCAAACACGACTCAAAACTTATCTCTAGTACAACCCAACCAACAAGGAATCGGCACAAGGCACACAGGCCGCTGCTCGACCCGACTCAAATAAAGAACACGATCCTATACGTAAAACTACACCTGGGACTTAAAAGGACAATTCAGAAATACTTAAAAAGAAACCGACTTAAAGATAGAAATCAATCCGGATTTTAGGGAACTCAATCCTGGAATGTTATAGAACTGACTCAGAAAGGAATTAGGATTGTTCCAACGTAAACACACTTCGCCTGGCTTCCGCTCAAAACGGTTTAGACTTTTGGCTTATTTTTCACTATTCAACAATTTCATCTTTTCTTAGTTTTTTTTGACTTTTTTTAGCTTTTTTTGTCAGTTCTTTTTTTCGCGTATTCGTTTGTACTGTCCGTGATGGGCTAACCTGTTGTTTCTATTTTTAAAATTTTTAAATTTAATTACGCCACATAAGTTATCATCAGTTACAATACAATTTCAACCAGCTACAGTATTTTTCAGCCTTAAATCACTTAAAAAAACCATTTTGAGCACCCCAAACCCATCACCTGGCTTCTTTGTTTTTTTGCTCCTTTTCCTGGCTCGCTCCCATGCAGTCTACAAGCTCGTGGCTTCGGTGCTCATTCTCCGACTCACCTAGCCAATCCAGCTGCTGCACAAGCGACACGCCTGCCATGCAGCCGCAGCCCTAGCCCTTCATGTGTACATGCCAGCTTCTCATCTTCTTTCTTCCTTTCTTTGTGTAAGCAAACGCTAACTGGGGACTTGGCTTCCGATTGTACACTCAACTCACAAACCAAAGCTGAACATGCATATATCTAGAACTATATCAAAAAGTAGCGATCAAAGTTAAAGAATCGAAAACATCAAGTAAAAGAGCGGATAGAGTACACGCTTTAACCCACTATTAATTGTTGGTCTCTTAATTGGCCTCAGCGCTTTCCCGCACCCACGTTAGAGCAAGTAGAATAGTATAGCCAACTAGTGGTTATAACACTTGTCCATTTCATCTATAGCCTTCAAAAAAATAGTTCATATAATAAGGTAGCTATTACAATAACTATTTGTCCCCACGTGTAAGAGAGTGAAATGCATATTTTTACGTACTATAGCTAGCTGTAATTTAGTACCCAGCTTCCTTCTCTCTCTTCCTTTCTCTCTCTGCCACGTAAGATTTTGTTGATATTATATTTGCTATAGTCTGCTGACTAAGCCTTATTGTACCTGCTCTTAACGTCTTGTCACCTTTCTTTCCATAAAATCAAACACATTTTGCCACACCCCAACCTGAGTGAAAACAATACAAAGTCCTAGGTAATTACTTTCACCAGCAAATAATTAAGGCCCTGTTTGGCACAGCTCAGCTTCACTAGTGAAGCTATTTTTTTATTTCAGCTTCACGAGCAGCTTCACCGATGAAGCTAAATCTGTTTTGGAAAACTGTTTGGCAAAACAGCTTCACCAACAGCTTCATGCATGGCTGAGAGAGGGCAATTGTCCAAGATGCCCCTGTCTACCTGATTTGTTCTAACATTTGGAGTTGTATGTTTGTATATGGTCATATGAATTAAAAAAAATAATATATTTGAATGAGTATGCATTAAAACATTAAAATAAAAAATAAAAAAAATTAAAATCATTAGGAAGCAATATTAATGCATGGTACATTGGGTTATAGTGCAGTAGTTTCAAAGAGAATTCTTGATTGGTTAAATCCGGGTCCGACGGGACAGAAATATTTTTCTGATGTTTACATAGTGAATACTCTCCAACTGAATGAGATGGGCTTCATTCTCCTTTCTGAGTAAAAACATTTTTAATTAATTATTGTGTAAATTAACAAGATATATACACCCATAAGCAAAATATCACATGCAAATATTTTGTTAACTTTCTGTTGGACTCCAAACATGATTAACACACATGCATGCAAAGAAATATAAATGCATACATATACATATGTTGCACATATAAGTAACCTAATATGCCAAACTAACGGCCCGAGAACTAATTGATTCGTTCACACCAAATGCATGTTTCACACATATATAGGGCTTTTTGGGTTCCTAGTAGAAAAATTGCGACATCACATATTTATTTCTGGCATCTGTCTTTCTAGAGGTATTCTATAGGGTGTATTCGTGTGTAATGTACGTGCATGATGGTGTGTGAGTGCGCGTCTTCTAATAGTCAGCAGAAAAAGAAAAGTTATCTGGGAGTCTTGGAACAAGGAGGAGCTTCTCCTTCCGGCGGAGCGACAACCCAAACACCTCGGTCATATCAATCCGTCCACCAGCCTCAGCCGCCAACTCCCAATCAAAATGGTACACAAGGTTGGCAAGCATGATCTCAATAGTAGCCACCGCAAAGTTTATTCCAGGGCAGATCCTCCGTCCAGACCCAAATGGCACGAACTGAAAATCATTCCCTCTGAAGTCAACAATGGATGCACTAGCCCCATGGATGAACCTATGTGGCGTGAACTCCTCCGGTCTGTCCCAATATTTTGGATCCCTCCCGAGAGCCCACGCATTGATGATGACACGCGTTCCAGCGGGGATTGCGTGGCCGTCGACTTCACAGTCGGTGGTGGAGAGGCGTGGAATGAAGAATGGCACCGGAGGGTGTAGCCGAAGCGTCTCCTTCACCACTGCCTTCAGGTAGGTCATCTTGCTGATGCCCTCCTCAGTGACCATGCCTAGTTCTTCGCCTTCAGGCACCGTGTTCTCCCTCACCTCGGCTTGTAGCTCGGCCATCATGTGTTGGTTCCGCATAAGCTCGGCCAAGGCAAATTCCATCGTCAAATATGCCGTCTCTGTGCCAGCTTGAAACATGTCCTACAAATCAAAACTTTTCCTTCAAAAGTGAGTACACTAATTACACCCAGCTCTAATAGACCACCTAAACAAATTTGAAATATTCTTTTATTATTTTAGATATACTCGTATACTAATTATAGGATACTCCAATGTAAATCACACGAAAAAAATTACAAGTAAGTTCATAGTTTTTAGCGTAAATACTTTCATATACGCACATAAAAAGGAGTATGTCAATATATACATATACATACCCTTCGTTACGCGAAATACGCTTTATGTTGTGAGATACGATATATAAGTGTAATTACGTCTGAGAGTAAAGAAAGACTTCATATATATACCACTATCAATTAATTACGCACCATCATGATGGCCTTGATGTTGTCTCTGGTGAGACTGTAATCTTCCTGTTGAGAGAGCAAGACATCTATGAGATCGCCGGTGTCCTGCTCGTCGTCGACGTGATGATGCGGTGCTACCAACGATGATGACTTGGCGGCGGTGTGTTCATCGATGAGCTTGTCGAGCAAGTTGTCCCACCTCTTGCTGATCCTCTTGGCCTTGGCGCACACCACCCGCGTGAGCACGTCCACCATTGCCAGCCTCGGGAAGAGGTCCTCGAGGTTGAATCCCCCCTGGAGTTTCACGTTGATCTCGATCAGCTCGCGAAACAACTTGTTCCGGCCTTCCTCCCGCAGGTGCTTCCCCACCACCGCGCGGCACACGACGTCGTTGGTGAACGAGCCCAGCAGCTCGCTCATGTCCACCGCCGTGCCAGGAGCGGACGCCGCCGCCTCACGAATCTTGGCCACCGCGATGCGCACCTATATTGATTATGTCAGAAATCAATTAGCTATCATGCATGGTGCTTAATTTGTGTGACATGCATGTACGAATATATGTACGTGTTCAATTAGTTACCTCTTCCTGATGGCCATGGCGGAAGGAGTGCACCTTTTTGGCGTTCAGCATGTGCGTGGTGACGAGCTTTCTCGCCGTGCGCCAGTAGTCGCCGAGAGGGGCCAAAGCGACATCCGATGAACGGTAGAAGATGATGTCGGCGACGGGAGACGGCGCCCTAGAGGCGAACACGTGGTCGTGCGTGCGGAGGACGGCCTCGGCTGCGTGCGGGGAGGAGACGACGAGGGTGGGGACGGCGCCGAGACGGAGGAGCATGAGGTCGGGGCCGTGCTTCCGTGCGAGGTCGCGGAAGGAGACGTGGGGGAGGGAGCCGACGAGGTGCAGATGACCGATCACCGGCAGTCCTGGAGGGGACGGAGGAGGATTCTTGTGATCTCGTGTGGTTGTTGTGGCCAAGTAGTAGCGTACGAGGAAGAGGAGAGGGACGACAAAGAGAAGCAGCGCTGCTGCTGTTGCTTGCGAGGGAACTGCTTGCTCGGAAACAGCCATGTCGATCGTCTGTAAGCTAGCTGAGAAATATCAGTAAGCTAGCTGATAAGAGGATGGGAAAGACGATGACGTTTCGTGCACGGTAGTTGAGGATAAGAGGATGGGAAAGTCAACGAGGTTTCGTGCACGCACGGTAGTTGCTGGGCCCTTGTCCCCCGGCGCACGCATCCCAGCCCACACAACCGAAGCCAGCTGCGGCTGCGGTTGCGGCGTTCCTGTCGTCGGCTTCGTTCCGTTGCGCACGTCGGCTCGGTCGCGGACGGCCGGGCAGGGAGCCCATAGAACTCTCTTCCAAATCGAAACAGGGAGGGATGGAACTACAAGGCGGTGCACTTGTGGATCCTATATGTCATTGACTTCACTTAACCAGCGTGTCATTCTTCGTGGTAAAACTGCCCACTTATTATGTCACACGGGCAATATCATCACGCGACACTGGGTAAGATTGTTATTTGAGCCGAATTGCAAAATTCGATGATCAAATATTTGGTTTCATAGTTCGAGGTGCTGGACGGATTTTTCAAATGAAGTTTAAGGTGTTATATAAACTTATTCCTTTTGGAAATTGAATCTAACTCGTCTGGACGGATTTTTGAAATGAAGTTTATTGTGTTATATAAACTTATTCCGTTCGGAAATCGAATCCAACTCGTCTTTAGTTGAAGTATGTTCATGTTCATTTCTATTTATGAGTTAACCCGTGTTGTAGGCTCTACCCTAAGCCAGCGCACGATACAAGTTCAGCCGTGGACAAGAAGAGATCACGTGTGCAGTCACAGATAGGATCGATCGGTTTGAAAAGCAAACCATTAGCTAGTCAATTAGCTCATTAGACGAAACTCATTTCAGGCTCATTAGATCGCAATTGTCATGTCGCTAACAAGCCATCCGCTCCAACTCGTCACGGAAAATCCTAGAAAATCACAGAAAATCTCAAAAATTCCCAAATTTCACCACTTTGCTCCGAATAATGTTCTAAACCTATTTTTGACCTCCTTGTTCCCAAATTCATCCCAGAAAAATTCCTAAAATTCCAAATTGAGGATTTATGCATTTTACTCCTTTTTAAATAGTTTATTTTTCCCTCGCTTGATTAGGCTCAAGCCGGACTTATGTTATTTTATGTGTTTGCGCTAGTTTCGGAGATTCCGGAAGTTCAAGTGCAGTCTCAGGATCCAGGTGATTCTACGTTCGAGCTAGCCGAGATCGTCCAGATTATCGGGAAGTCCCAAATCCTTTGACCATGTTGCAACCTATGTTATTTAATTATGTTATTATGCTATTTGCATTAAGCTAGTTCTGAAATATTAGTTCAAAGTAAAATAAAATGTTTAGAATGACATGATATGTAGTTAAACCTACCACCGATAAATGTCATGTTAAACTTGTAGCCATGCCTTTGTAACCCTAGAAATAATTATCTGTTAATATAGATAATCATAGGTTATTATTACCATGCAAAATCTTTACACTAATAAGGTTGTGGCTGCGGGCTAATAGAATTTGGAAAACCCGACTCTAGGGCAGGGTGGTATGGGACACCGTGCACTAGGGCGGAGATTGTCGACGTGCAGAATAGGGTAAGGGTTGGGGAAGAAGCTGCGAGACGGTCTTCGCCCACCTCTTACCCTAGGTTGTAAGGTCGCGGACCTGACCGGGGTTGCGGACTCCGGAGGGAGAAATATAAGGACCAAACACTTATGCTGAGCAAATGACATGGTGACCGCTCAACCACAGGAGTTGACTTGTCAACACTGGTTTAGTAGCTACTCAACTCGATTGAAACTCTACAGGTGTTGAGAGGCAGGAGTTTGGGTAACAAGGTTAGGCAGGCCGTGCTGTGGGTGCCTAACAACGGTAGAGTTCACTCAAAACGGACGTTTGCTTTCTTGTGCCAGACCCGAGTGGATTCTACCGGGTAGAGCCTATATAAAGAGTTGAGCAGTGAAACGACCTGGCTTCCTTAACTCTGTCGCGGGAGTTAAGGGATCGTGTGGGTAAAGCTGAGCAAACTCTGCAGAGTCAAATAAATGGTATTCGAATACGCCGTGCTCCCGGTTATTGGAGTTGTGTCACTTGGGTGATTCCAGCAGCGAAGTTTAAGTAGTTTTTGTACATGCTTTAACTTGTTCAGTTGGTTAATTAACCTTTCATGAAAATCTCTGAGATCTTAAGGAGTAGTTTTGGGTCCGTTTTATCAAAATGTTTGCAAATAAACCTGCATCCACTCAATGTTAATAAACTAAATATACTCCTTTCCTTTGTTAATCCGTGCATGTAGTAAGTTAGAGTCCCTTTGGGGCTTGCTGAGCTGGTTGTTTGGCTCACGGCTTGCTTAATCCCCTCTTTAAAGGATCAAGACGAAGGTGAAGGTTTCCCCGTCAAGGACGCCCCTGAGGATCGCTTCTTCGACGAGGACTCGTGGCTTTAGGTCTTGGCCGCGCTCAAGCGGATCTTGGAGCTTTTGTAATGTAAATATACTTTGGGCTTGCACGCCCCGCTGTTGAAAACTGGATGTTATTCCATATATGAAATATATGCTGGACTTTTATTGTAAGCATGTAATGGTATACTCTTGCGCGACACTCCATAACTGTTCATGCGTGAATAGTTGCAGAATGCCGTGTCCGTATACACCCCTGAAAAACGGGGGCGTTACATGGAACGAATCCGGAACCGCGCGCGGCGGTTGCGGCTGCGGCTGCGGTTGCGGCATTCCTGTCGTCGGCTTGTTCCGTTGCGTACGTCGGCTCGGTCGCGGACGGCCGGGGCAGGGACGGCAGCGGTTGCGGCGTCGCTGTCTCACGGCCGATGGGAATGGGCTCGATGTGATGCGCGCGGCTGCAGGCGCTGGCTGGCTGCAAACTGTACGTCCCGTCCCCAATGCCGATTCAGAGACCATCGGTTCCCTGTACTACATCGGTATGTTGAATTTTTTTGCAGGAATTTCACGGCAAGCGGTACAATTCCTCGTATTTCTTGGCCTTCATTCCGGCTCGATCGGCGGCCTAACCCGAACTTCGCCTGCTACCATCGCTATACTGTCAGCTCGTTTTGGAAGGGAAAAAAGGTCCGTGGACCATCTTGGATTTTACTTAAAAGTTCATTCAATATCTCAAACTATAAAATCGGACATTTCACTTCAAAACTTTGTGATCTAGTTTAAATAACACTCTGGCCCGATTTATATAGTGGTATTACTCGCGTGACACGATGAGTATGCGGTTTCACGTAGGATGACATGTTGGTCAAATTTAGATAAATAATAGGTAGGGCCCACAGAACTCTCTTCCAATTCGAAACAGGGAGGGATGGAACTACATGGCATTGCACTTGTGGACCCTATATGTCATTGACTTAACTTAACCAGCGTGTCGCCCTGCGTGGTAAAACTGCCCACTTATTATGTCACACGGGTAATATCATCACGCGACACTGGGTAAGATTATTGCATAATTTGATGGTCAAATATCTAGTTTTATAGTTCGGGATGCTGGACAGATTTTTCAAATGAAGTTTAAGGTGTTATATAAACTTGTTCCTTTTGGAAATTGAATCTAACTCGTCTGGACGGATTTTTGAAATGAAGTTTAATGTGTTATATAAACTTATTCTGTTTGGAAATCGAATCCAACTCGTCATTAGTTGAGTCTGTTCATTTCTATTGAGTAAAGTCCATTACCGGTCCTTAAACTTTTATCCTGTGTCATCCCGGTCCATAGACTTTCAAAGTGTGTCATCCCGGTCCTTAAACTTTCAAAGTGTGGCAATATCCTATGTAGTTGTAGCAGTGAACTTTTTATGCTGTGTCATCCCGGTCCATAGACTTTTAAAAGTAATTGCCACACTTTAAAAGTTTAAGGATCGGAATGACACACTTTAAAAGTCTATGGACCGAGATAACATAACATAAAAAGTTTAAGAACCGGTAATGGACTTTACTCATTTCTATTTATGAGTTAACCCGTGTTGTAGGCTCTACCCTAAGCCAGCGCACGATACAAAGCTCAGCCGTGGACAAGAAGAGATCACGTGTGCAGTCACAGATAGGATCGATCGGTTTGAAAAGCAAATAACTATCCAAACCATTAGCTAGTCAATTAGCTCATTAGACGAAACTCATTTCAGGCTCATTAGATCGCAATTGTCATGTCGCTTTAGCAAGCCATGTTGAATTATATGTGGGCCAAGCTCATATAAAAGAATAATTCCTAAATAAAATCTCAAAGGCCCACTCATGCAAAGGAGACATGCATGTGAACTTTAGTACCACATTGCTAGTTCTAGGAGAGGAAGACCACCTTAAAAGGGATAGTGCACTCCTAGCCACTTGAGGCATGTGTGGGAGAGAACTAGAGGATCACACGCACGCGCTCGCCGGGCCGGGCCGGGCCGGGCGGGGGGCGCGGGCGCACGACACCTGCGTGAATGGTCCATCAAAATTGGCTCCAGGTGCTTGCGCAGACGCGGCTTCCTTTTGCAGTTTTATTTTTTGCTGTTTTGAGTGGCGGTGAATCCGGATCGGTTACGCGTGACTAATCCGTTTCGGTTACGAGTTATGGAGAACGTGCAGGCGTCTTGATCACGCGTCCTGATTCTTCTATAAATACCGAGTCGCCGCCTCCATACAGTATATGCGAAAATCAATCTAGGGTTTTGCCTCTTCCATTGTGCTGCGCCGTCCCACGTAGTCTACTCCGTCCCGTTCGCCGGCGTGCACTGTCGTTCGGGAGAGCAGGTCTCCGGAACCGTCGCCTTCGAAGTCCTGCACCGGGAGAGGGCGAATAAGGTTTTTGGGAAGCGCTCTGCGCGACTGCTTGCTGTAGCTCTGGCTCGTCTTCCTCGTCGTTCAGCTTCGGCGAGTCGTCATCGACTTCGTGTCATCCGCACCGTTCCTGCAGCGTCAACATCGATAAACCAATCAGAACAGAATCGTCGGTACGTAACAGTCATGTTCTCCGTATTAGATCTATTCCTGTATAGTTTCCTGGTTTACATGTCTAGATCATTTATGCCTGTGATGGTTCTGTTATTTTGCGTGCATGATGTCATGTTTTATTTATGGAATAAATTGAACCTACATGTGCTTAAATTTTCAACAATCCAAAAACCTTATTGTAGGCACTGTGGTTTTACTATGGCTGGATTTGTCGATGCACTGAGGCCGGGTAAGTTCTCCGGTGTGCACTTTAAGAGATGGCAGATCAAGGTCACTCTGTGGCTTACTGCTATGAATGTATTCTGGGTTAGTAATGGCAAGCCTGAAGGTGTTCTTGATGCTGAAAAGCAGAAAGAATTCGAGACTGCCACTACTCTCTTTGTTAGATGCATTCTTAGTGTTCTTGCTGACCGTCTGTGCGAGGTGTATATGCACATGACAGACGCGAAGGAGTTATGGGATGCACTGAATTCCAAATACGGTGCTATTGATGGCAGCAATGACATGTATGTCATGGAGCAATTTCATGACTACAAGATGGTTGATAACCGTTCTGTAGTAGATCAGGCTCATGAGATACAGGCCATTGCTAAGGAACTCGAACTCCTGAAGTGTGCCTTACCCGACAAGTTTGTGGTGGATGTATTATTGCGAAATTACCTTCTTCATGGAGGAATTTTGAACAAGACTCAAACACAAGAGACAAGAGTACTCTGTTGAGAGTCTGATTGGGTCTCTTGAAATTGAGGAGAAAGCTCGGGAAAAGGACGCCGTGTCTAAGGGTGATGGAGGGCAGTCTAGTGCCAATGTGGTACAGAAACCCTCAAGCAAGAACAAAGGGAAATTTGTCAAAGCGCAACAGACAACCAACTTCAAGAAGAAGAAGAACAACAACAATCAGGATGATAGAACTTGCTTTGTGTGCAGTGAGGTTGGTCACATGGCCAAGAAGTGCCCACAACGCAAAGGAAAGAAGGCAACTGTAGGACAGACTTCTAAGTCTGTTAACGTGACCATTGGCAAGACTGGAGATGGGACTGGGTGTGGTAATTTACCTACTGTTCTTTCAGTTAGTCAATCTACCAATTGGTGGATTGATACAGGAGCTAATGTACATGTGTGTGCTAATATTTCGTTGTTTTCTTCTTATCAGGTCACCCGGGATTCCTCCGTCCTAATGGGGAATGGGTCACATGCTACTGTTCATGGTGTTGGCATGGTAGATCTGAAGTTTACTTCGGGGAAGATCGTGCAGCTAAAGAACGTGCAGCATGTCCCTTCTATAGACAAGAATCTCGTTAGTGGCTCCCGTTTATGTAGAGACGGGTTTAAGTTGGTGTTTGAGTCTAATAAAGTAGTCGTGTCTAAGCATGGATATTTTATTGGTAAAGGTTATGAGTGCGGAGGCTTGTTCCGTTTTTCCCTTTCAGATTTCTGCAATAAGTCTGTGAACCATATTTGTGGCAGTGTGGATGATGAGGCTAACGTTTGGCACTCACGTCTATGTCATATTAATTTTGGCTTAATGTCTCGGCTTTCCAGTATGAATTTAATTCCAAATGTTTCCATCAACAAAGGTTCTAAATGCCATAGTTGTGTGCAATCAAAGCAACCTCGTAAGCCTCACAAGGCCGCCGAGGAGAGAAACTTGGCACCACTAGAACTCCTGCATTTAGATCTTTCTGAGATGAATGGCGTGTTGACGAAGGGTGGAAAACGATATTTCATGACATTGATTGATGATGCAACTAGGTTCTGTTATGTGTATTTATTGAAAACGAAAGATGAGGCTTTAGACTATTTTAAAATCTATAAGGCAGAAGTTGAAAACCAATTAAACAGAAAGATAAAAAGACTTAGGTCAGATCGTGGTGGAGAGTATTTCTCAAACGAATTTGACTTATTTTGTGAGGAACATGGCATTATACATGAGAGGACGCCTCCTTATTCTCCCGAGTCAAATGGGATTGCCGAAAGGAAAAATCGCACGTTGACTGACTTGGTGAATGCCATGTTAGACACTGCGGGCTTACCTAAGGCATGGTGGGGGGAGGCTTTGCTAACGTCTAATCATGTATTAAATAGATTTCCTAACAGAAATAAGGACAAAACACCATACGAGGTATGGATTGGGAGAAAACCATCACTTTCTTACTTGCGTACATGGGGGTGCTTGGCGAAAGTCAATGTGCCAATAACTAAGAAACGCAAGCTTGGACCCAAAACTGTGGACTGTGTCTTTCTGGGATATGCTAATCATAGCATTGCTTATAGATTTTTGATAGTTAAATCTGAGGTACCTGACATGCACGTTGGTACAATTATGGAGTCTCGAGATGCAACGTTCTTTGAGAATATCTTTCCAATGAAAGATACACATAACACTACTAGTCAATCTTCTGAAATAATTCCCAGTTCAATCACACCACCTGAACCTTTTGAACATACACATGAACTTGTCAATGAGGAGGATGATAGTGAAGCCCCTAGAAGGAGCAAGAGACAAAGGATAACCAAATCCTTTGGTGATGATTTTACTGTGTACCTTGTGGATAACACTCCCAAATCTATTTCAGAAGCATATGCATCCCCGATGCGGACTCTTTGGAAGGAGGTGCGTCAGTGAAATGGATTCCATTATCGCTAATGGAACCTGGGAGTTGACAGATAGACCTTATGGGTGCAAACCTGTAGGGTGCAAGTGGGTGTTCAAAAAGAAACTTAGGCCTGATGGTACTATTGAAAAATACAAGGCTCGGCTTGTTGCCAAGGGCTATACTCAGAAGGAAGGCGAAGATTTCTTTGACACTTACTCACCTGTTGCTAGACTGACCACAATTCGAGTACTACTCGCTTTGGCTGCCTCACATGGTCTTCTCGTTCATCAAATGGACGTTAAGACAACTTTTCTCAATGGAGAGCTGGATGAGGAAATCTACATGGAACAGCCTGATGGATTTGTAGTAGAAGGTCAAGAAGGCAAGGTGTTAAAATTGTTGAAATCTTTGTATGGTCTGAAACAAGCCCCTAAGCAGTGGCATGAGAAGTTCGATAGAACACTGACATTTGTAGGCTTTGCTGTCAATGAGGCAGATAAATGTGTATACTATCGCTATGGTGGGGGTGAGGGAGTTATTCTATGCTTGTGTGTGGATGACATCTTGATTTTTGGGACAAACATCAATGTGATTAATGAGGTCAAATTATTCTTGTCTCAAAATTTTGATATGAAAGATCTGGGAGTGGCTGATGTTATTCTAAACATTAAATTGGTTAGAGGTGAGGATGGTATTACACTATTGCAATCTCATTATGTGGAGAAGGTCTTGAGCCATTTTGGCTATTCTGAAAGTAAGCCTTCTCCAACACCTTATGATCCTAGCGTGTTACTTCGTAAGAATAAGAAAATTGCTAGGAATCAACTGGAATATTCTCAGGTAATTGGCTCACTTATGTATCTAGCTAGTGCAACAAGGCCAGACATCTCCTTTGCTGTGAGCAAGTTGAGCCGGTTTACATCTAACCCAGGAGATGATCACTGGGAGGCGCTTGAGCGAGTGTTGCGCTATCTGAAAGGTACCTCGAACTTTGGACTTCACTATCTTTGGGTACCGTCGGTCTTTGGAGGGTTATAGTGATTCCAACCGGATCTCGGATCTTGATGAGATCAAAGCCACTAGTGGATATGTTTTCACTATTGGTGGTGGTGCTGTTTCATGGAGGTCTTGCAAAGACCATTTTGACGAGGTCAACCATGGAAGCGAGCTTGCGGCACTAGACATCGCCATCGTTGAGGCGAGAATGGCTACGGATCTATTGATGGATCTACCTACGGTGGAAAAGCCGATGCGCTATTCTTATGAATCAGTGATAATCAAACCGTTATCGCTAAGGTTAACGATTCTAAGGATAATATGAAATCGTCTAGGCATGTCAAGAGACGATTGAAGTCTATCAGAAAATGAGAAACTCCGAGTTATAACCTTGGATTACATCCAAACAAAAGAAACTCGCGATCCCTTTACAAAGGGACTATCACGGAATGTGATAGATAGTGCATCGAAGGAGATGGGTATGAGACCCATGTGAGTTATCTATGGTAGTAACCCAACCTATGTGATCGGAGATCCGTGAATTAGGATCTGGGAAAAACAAGCCATTAGTTAACTGGAGGAGAGTAATTTCAACCCTCTCTATGTGAAGATGCAATACTCTCAGAAACTGCATGGCAGGTTGGTTAAGGCCTTAATGTGTTCCATTGGCTTTCAAAAGCGAAGACGTTATCATGCAGAACGTTCTTGAAAGAACACACCTATATGAGCCCGACTGTTAGTCGCAGTCTATGGAGATCTTGGGAAAATCTCCTACTAAGATCATGAAGAGACCAAGGAGTATGACTTATACGCTCCAACCGAGGGGTAGCCTACTGGCGGCCTAGTATCAGTTAAGTCTTTAAGCGAAGCTTGCTTGCACCAAACTTGCAATTCAAGGCGTAGTCCATTGTTCAAATTGTGAGTAAGTGTAGCTTGGAGTTCTAGGTGGATGTTCAACCTTAATCGGTCTCCATTGAAACACTGATATATAAACAATACATTGGAATTCAGGCAAATCTCTGTGGGACTTTGAGATCTGGTGGGGATTGTTGAATTATATGTGGGCCAAGCCCATATAAAAGAATAATTCCTAAATAAAATCTCAAAGGCCCACTCATGCAAAGGAGGCATGCATGTGAACTTTAGTACCACATTGCTAGTTCTAGGAGAGGAAGACCACCTTAAAAGGAATAGTGCACTCCTAGCCACATGAGGCATGTGTGGGAGAGAACTAGAGGATCACACGCGCACGCTCGCTCGCCGGCCGGGCCGGGGCGCGGGCGCACGGCACCTGCGTGAATGGTCCACCCAAATTGGCTCCAGGTGCTTGCGCAGACGCGGCTTCCTTTGCGTTTTATTTTTTGCTGTTTTGAGTGGCGGTGAATCCGGATCGGTTACGCGTGACT
Organism: Dendrocalamus sinicus; assembly: GCA_036346575.1. NCBI lineage: Eukaryota > Viridiplantae > Streptophyta > Magnoliopsida > Poales > Poaceae > Dendrocalamus > Dendrocalamus sinicus. Next base: position 661,987 of record CM070662.1, read on the forward strand.
AATCCATTTCAGTTACGAGTTATGGAGAACGTGCAGGCGTCTTGATCACGCGTCCTGATTCTTCTATAAATACTGAGTCGCCGCCTCCATACAGTATATGCGAAAATCAATCTAGGGTTTTGCCTCTTCCATTGTGCTGCACCGTCCCACGTAGTCTACTCCGTCCCGTTCGCCGGGCGTGCATCGTTCGGAGAGCAGGTCTCGGAACCGCCGCCAAGTCCTGCACCGGAGAGGCGAATAAGGTTTTTGGGAAGCGCTCTGCGTGACTGCTTGCTGTAGCTCTGGCTCGTCTTCCTCGTCGTTCGGCTTCGGCGAGTCGTCATCGACTTTGTGTGATCCGCACCGTTCCTACAGCGTCAACATCGATAAACCAATCAGAACAGAATCGTCGGTACGTAATAGTCATGTTCTCCGTATTGGATCTATTCCTGTATAGTTTCCTGGTTTACATGTCTAGATCTTTTATGCCTGTGGTGGTTCTGTTATTTTGCGTGCAGGATGTCATGTTTTATTTATGGAATAAATTGAACCTACATGTGCTTAAATTTTCAACAAGCCATTCGCTCCAACTCGTCACGGAAAACCACAGACAGAAGCAAGTATAAACTAGCTATTCGATCGATCGATCGATCACCCCTCAAATATAGGCTATAGCTCTAAAGTCTCTTTCTGATTCGACGCCGCCTCCGAATTCCAAGCGCAACAGCGTGTGCGCTACGTGAAGTCAACGCTCCAAGCTCAATATCCTACGGCGATGGCCGGCTGCAGACCACTGACACGGTCGAGATCGCGAGCTAATTGGCCGATTAATTTATCCGCCCCAATGTTTTTGGTCGTGTTAGTTTGAGTTTTTGGCTTGTGGTTGCTTCCAAATTCGAAATAACTTCGACAATTCTTTAAAACTGATTCTCTAAATAACCTTTTAAGCTCAAAATCATATACGCCTTCTGCGTGGATGTCTCTATTGAAAAACTATCAACGACATACAAAAGCCATCGACGACACGGAAAAAAAAACACGCAAGCCGTTTTGGATCCGACGGGCAAGAAGGTGTGTAAGAGCAAGTCCAATAATAGAGCCAAGTGTTTGGCTATAAGTTAAGTTATAAGAGCCAAGTTATACAATAATCTGTCTTCTATTTGTCTACAAAAGATTTTTTATTATTATGTGGTACCATGTCTCACATTCTCTTTCCTATTCCTCCTCACATACATTTATTATCTGAGCCCACCACTGCATAGGCTCCCGTGCCCAGCTTGTTGCTTGCATGAGAGCCAAGCTCTCATCTCTCTCCTCTTTTCTCTCCTCCACATCAGCAAAAATGCTGACTAGCTTGGCTATAAGATCATTATTGGACTTGCTCTAATGGGCGCTAGTGTGTGCGTCTTGGCTGGACTGGCTACAGTTGGGGGGCTGAAGGCAAGACTGTCGGTGTGGCGACGGCCCACCCAAACGTTGGCAACGCGTCGCGCTGCAGCTACAGCTCTCCCTTGGCGAAACGCCGCGTTGCTGCTTAGGTGGAAAGAAACCCATGGGATTGTTGATGCTTAGTTGCCTGTTCTTTTCAGCTTCTAAAAGATGTTTTTCGGCTTTTTTACAGTAACTAGCTTTTAAACGGTGTATTTTTTCAAGATACGGTCTACTAGTTAATTATAGTACATACTTTACTAACTTCATTCATATCGGTGAAAACCGCACGTGAGTTTCTGTTACTCTTTAATCTCTCGTACAAACAGTCCAAAAGTCACAAACCGTAGCCAAAAGCCACAAGCCGCAACCAAAAAGAACATGCCCTTAGTCGGAAGGACGGCACAGGAAGCTTGCAAGCTTGCCTTCTCGATCATGATGCAGCATGTAAGGATTGATTCTCTCTCCTTCGTCTAGGCGCATGGTTGATTCCTTCTTCTTTTTTTAACGAGCACAAAAGAAAAGAAAATGAAATTTTCTAAATTTTTTTTGTATTTGTCGGTATTCAATTTTTTATTCATTGGATATTGTTTTGTGATCCACACTATGCTTTGTGATCTTTTGGATAAACAATATGACAAAGGAGTAATTAATTTGTTTAGGGTCGTCGAGAACCGTAGAGTAAACGAAGGAAGGATTTTTATGGTTTTTATTGTGTTCCTTTGTGGTTTATTTTATTCCTCTTTTTTTCCCAAACTATTACATCATATTTTACATAATTTAAGTTGCATAAAATTAGTATATAGTTGATGTAAAAAGGCCATGCAGAAAAGAATAATATGTGCTGGAGCATCCCTCAATGTATAACATCACATGCTAATGACTAATGAGCAAAGCTAATCAATGCAGTGTGCAACAAACTAGTACGAGGACGCAAACGAGCCCCAGATCGAGCAAACTCAAGAGTACCAAGACCAACCTACTTTTGACCCAGGCGAGTCAGCATTTTGATCATATTGAACCTACATTTCAAGCAAACTTATATTCATTTAAATTATCAAATCGCATGCTTTATTTCTTATGCAAATGTATGTTAAGCTTAAGGTAGATATACATCCACTTGGTATCATAGTATTATTATGCCATCTTTGACACTTGAATTACTTGATCCCTATCACCCTAGATAGCTATTTGATAACTTCACAAGCTATAAGTCATGCTTAAGTGCCATGTTAGTCTTGCTTAAGTACCAGAGCGTTAGTTGCCCTGATTATCATCTTTCAAATAATGAAACTTATTTTAGACAGTAATTAGATGTAAATGGCTGGTATTTTGGGATAACTTAAGTTTGTGCTTCTCAAAACACTAAAACTTGCTGTTACCATATCTGGGCAGATGGTATGATGGTACGGATGTAGCACGAGAACATGTGGATTATGGCACGTACCGCCCAGATGATTTAAGAACTTAATCCTGTGATGACCTCCTAATATAAAATAGTGCAACCACAAGTCTATAATGGTGTAGACTTGACTACATAATTTGTATCCACCAGTGCAAGTTACACCATTGGAGTGACTCACGAGTTATGTCACTGGTTTCAAGCC